>CAJVGC010000590.1:19651555-20279055 GCA_910822075.1 Senecio squalidus
AAGTGTGCACCTTTTGAAGCTTTGTATGGCCGCAAGTGTCGATCGCCTGTATGTTGGGCAGAAATTGGAGACAGTCAGATTTCTGGTCCAGAGATTATACAAGAGACCACTGACAAGGTCTTCAAGATCAAAGAACGATTAATTACTGCAAGAGATCGACAGAAAAAGTATGCTGATAAGCGCAGGAAGCCTCTTGATTTCAGTGTTGGGGATATGGTATTATTGAAAGTATCTCCATGGAAAGGGGTTGTCCGATTCGTGAAGCGCAGTAAGCTGAGTCCCAGGTACACGGGTCCGTTCAAGATTTTAGCCCGCATCGGCCCAGCTGCGTATCGACTAGATTTGCCGGCAGAACTGAGCAGCGTACATAATGTATTTCATGTGTCTCAGTTGAAGAAATGCCTGGCTGACGAAACGTTATTAGTTCCGCTTGAGAAACTCCAGATTGATGATAAGCTTCATTTCGTTGAGGAACCGATCGAGATCGTTGCTAGTGAACGACGAAGTAAGATCCCGATTGTCAAGGTTCGTTGGAATTCCCGTTTTGGAGCTGAGTTCACGTGGGAACGCGAAGATGAAATTCTGCGGAAGTATCCTCACCTTTCCCCCGGAAGTAGTACCAAGTGATAATTTCGAGGACGAAATTTCTTTTTACTTGGGGAGACTGTGACATTCGCGAATTTCTAGGTATAATTCTATCGTCACGTATTCGTTTTATTTATTTATGTTTATGTTTTGACCCTATCGTATCCCTTTTATGTTCTATCGTATTCGTATTTTATGAGTATTGTATTCGTATTTCTCGTATTTTATGAGTATCGTATTTGTATGTTATATGATTCGAATCTTTATGTCGGGAACGTGTAGTCTTAAGTGCCTTTAGTATAAGTCTAGTATGCTCTTATGATAAGTTTAGGGGAATTATGCCTTAATTATACGATTAAGATTAACGTTTAAAAAGTATTTCATTTTTAGTCCTTTCGGAAATTTTTGGGAGAAATTCTATTACAATTTTAGTCCTTTCCAGATTTTATTACAAAAATGGTCCTAAATGGATCCACCAACTTTTTTTGTCTTATCTAGACCAGAATTTTGTCTCATTTGCATCATTTCCACCCTCCTCACTCTCTCTCTAAAAACACACACAACACACACACAAAAACCCTACCTTCTCTCTACATTTTCCGGCGATCCGACCGTTGAAATTCAAATCCGAGACTAGATTATTGCTCACCATTATCACCTTCATCTATCCTCCGATTTTCGTTACGATCACGAGTATCAAGTGTGCACCTTTTGAAGCTTTGTATGGCCGCAAGTGTCGATCGCCTGTATGTTGGGCAGAAATTGGAGACAGTCAGATTTCTGGTCCAGAGATTATACAAGAGACCACTGACAAGGTCTTCAAGATCAAAGAACGATTAATTACTGCAAGAGATCGACAGAAAAAGTATGCTGATAAGCGCAGGAAGCCTCTTGATTTCAGTGTTGGTATTATTGAAAGTATCTCCATGGAAAGGGGTTGTCCGATTCGTGAAGCGCAGTAAGCTGAGTCCCAGGTACACGGGTCCGTTCAAGATTTTAGCCCGCATCGGCCCAGCTGCGTATCGACTAGATTTGCCGGCAGAACTGAGCAGCGTACATAATGTATTTCATGTGTCTCAGTTGAAGAAATGCCTGGCTGACGAAACGTTATTAGTTCCGCTTGAGAAACTCCAGATTGATGATAAGCTTCATTTCGTTGAGGAACCGATCGAGATCGTTGCTAGTGATGTTAAGCGTCTACGACGAAGTAAGATCCCGATTGTCAAGGTTCGTTGGAATTCCCGTTTTGGAGCTGAGTTCACGTGGGAACGCGAAGATGAAATTCTGCGGAAGTATCCTCACCTTTCCCCCGGAAGTAGTACCAAGTGATAATTTCGAGGACGAAATTTCTTTTTACTTGGGGAGACTGTGACATTCGCGAATTTCTAGGTATAATTCTATCGTCTATTTATTTATGTTTATGTTTTGACCCTATCGTATCCCTTTTATGTTCTATCGTATTCGTATTTTATGAGTATTGTATTCGTATTTCTCGTATTTTATGAGTATCGTATTTGTATGTTATATGATTCGAATCTTTATGTCGGGAACGTGTAGTCTTAAGTGCCTTTAGTATAAGTCTAGTATGCTCTTATGATAAGTTTAGGGGAATTATGCCTTAATTATACGATTAAGATTAACGTTTAAAAATTATTTCATTTTTAGTCCTTTCGGAAATTTTATTACAAAACTAGTCCTATGGGAGAAATTCTATTACAATTTTAGTCCTTTCCAGATTTTATTACAGAAATGGTCCTAAAATGGATCCACCAACTTTTTTTGTCTTATCTAGACCAGAATTTTGTCTCATTTGCATCATTTCCACCCTCCTCACTCTCTCTCTAAAAACACACACAACACACACACAAAAACCCTACCTTCTCTCTACATTTTCCGGCGATCCGAGAAATTCAAATCCGAGACTAGATTATTGCTCACCATTATCACCTTCATCTATCCTCCGATTTTCGTTACGATCACGAGTATCAAGTGTGCACCTTTTGAAGCTTTGTATGGCCGCAAGTGTCGATCGCCTGTATGTTGGGCAGAAATTGGAGACAGTCAGATTTCTGGTCCAGAGATTATACAAGAGACCACTGACAAGGTCTTCAAGATCAAAGAACGATTAATTACTGCAAGAGATCGACAGAAAAAGTATGCTGATAAGCGCAGGAAGCCTCTTGATTTCAGTGTTGGGGATATGGTATTATTGAAAGTATCTCCATGGAAAGGGGTTGTCCGATTCGTGAAGCGCAGTAAGCTGAGTCCCAGGTACACGGGTCCGTTCAAGATTTTAGCCCGCATCGGCCCAGCTGCGTATCGACTAGATTTGCCGGCAGAACTGAGCAGCGTACATAATGTATTTCATGTGTCTCAGTTGAAGAAATGCCTGGCTGACGAAACGTAGTTCCGCTTGAGAAACTCCAGATTGATGATAAGCTTCATTTCGTTGAGGAACCGATCGAGATCGTTGCTAGTGATGTTAAGCGTCTACGACGAAGTAAGATCCCGATTGTCAAGGTTCGTTGGAATTCCCGTTTTGGAGCTGAGTTCACGTGGGAACGCGAAGATGAAATTCTGCGGAAGTATCCTCACCTTTCCCCCGGAAGTAGTACCAAGTGATAATTTCGAGGACGAAATTTCTTTTTACTTGGGGAGACTGTGACATTCGCGAATTTCTAGGTATAATTCTATCGTCACGTATTCGTTTTATTTATTTATGTTTATGTTTTGACCCTATCGTATCCCTTTTATGTTCTATCGTATTCGTATTTTATGAGTATTGTATTCGTATTTCTCGTATTTTATGAGTATCGTATTTGTATGTTATGTGATTCGAATCTTTATGTCGGGAACGTGTAGTCTTAAGTGCCTTTAGTATAAGTCTAGTATGCTCTTATGATAAGGAATTATGCCTTAATTATACGATTAAGATTAACGTTTAAAAATTATTTCATTTTTAGTCCTTTCGGAAATTTTATTACAAAACTAGTCCTATGGGAGAAATTCTATTACAATTTTAGTCCTTTCCAGATTTTATTACAGAAATGGTCCTAAAATGGATCCACCAACTTTTTTTGTCTTATCTAGACCAGAATTTTGTCTCATTTGCATCATTTCCACCCTCCTCACTCTCTCTCTAAAAACACACACAACACACACACAAAAACCCTACCTTCTCTCTACATTTTCCGGCGATCCGACCGTTGAAATTCAAATCCGAGACTAGATTATTGCTCACCATTATCACCTTCATCTATCCTCCGATTTTCGTTACGATCGGGTAAGTATTTCTCGGTTTTAGTTTTAAACTTTGTTATTTTGATTCAAACCCGAAACTACCACTTTTCACCGTCAAAACTCGAATTTTATTTAAGATTATTGTTCCTAAACACATTCTGGACATAGGATTTCATTTATGGATCATTTGGACACCTAGAACACTCAGAAATCGAATCCCGAATGTTATTTTTCGTAAAAACTCAGTTACGTCACGTAACTGTGTTACGCGCACGTAACTGATCAAGTAACTGACTCCCAAATCACGTAACTGATGCCATTCACGTAACTAATGTTCAAAATCACGTAACTATGGTCTTCATCACGTAACTATGGCCTATTTTACGTAATTAGTCCCTGAATTCCGTAATTGTTCACGAAATTAGTCCTAAACACGTATTTGCCTTGTTACGCACGTAAGTAAGGTCTTGATCACGTAATTATCCTTCTTGATCACGTAATTATCCTTCTTGGTCACGTAATTGGCTTATGATTCACGTAACTCTTGCTTATTTTACATATCTAGTCCCTAAGTTCCGTAATTGTTCACGGAAGTAGTCCTAATCACGTAATTGCTTGTTAAACACGTAATTCTTGTCCCGTAACTTGCTAGAACACGTAATTAGTCACTTACGTGACTTGTAGTGCACGTAAGAGGCTTGTTTGTCACGTAACTCATTGCTAGACTTTCCGAAACGTTTGTAATCCCGTTAAATCGATATTTCTATTGGTCATTTCAAAACCCGTATAAAACGTTAATCGTTAAGGCATAATCCACTAGACTTAGAGATACTTAGACATGTTTATTTACGTGATGTTTAGGGCACTTAGACGTGGGAGCTTGACGGTATTATAGTATTTCCCGACATATCGTGATTTGGATTGCTTTGCTATACAGTGAGTTATTCGTTGCCCTTTTTACCTTTTTATACTTTTTGGGCATGATTAGCGTTATAAATAAATGTATTTTTATGGTATATTATGTATTATGAGTATGTATTATGGTATGTATTTTGGATATGAATGCTTTAGATGGTCTTACCCAAACTTGTACCGCCTTTGTGGTAGTACAAGGCCCCGTATACGCACCTGTTAGCTTTTAGCCGCCGGTTCGTATATATAGCGCTATATGGGTCTAACAAACCCTCATTTCTAACACGATGGATGATGGATGCGCCCTGTCCGTGTTAGTAATGTTATGACCGTTGATTTCGAGGACAACCTAGCTTAAGACACTAGGTGAGGTTAGTTGCCAGTATTGTTATGGTTCAGGTGTATTGTATGTTCCTAAAGCTATTATTCTATCCAGTATGGTATTATGTTATCTATCCGGTATGGTATTTTATGAATTGAGTATGGTATTTTTATGAAATGATTATGGTATTTTATGGTATATGTATAAGTATTTTATCAAAAGGTTTTGTAAACCTCACGTATATTTTGAAACATCATTTTCAAATGACTTATCTTCAAATCTTATCAATTTTGGGTCAAAACCTATTGAAAACTTTTATACTAATATGTTTTCATTTACTATTGCGAATAATTCACCAACTTTATGTTGACGTCGTATTTTAACGCTTTTCAGGGATTTGAGGTTACACTTTATGATGCTATGCTTGTTGGCTACGTGGATCTTTTGCATGGAATTTATTTTGCTTTATTTAATTCCTTAGTATCCCAACTCTGTAGCCGTATTTTGATATTATTCGGATGATTGTAATAACGTATTTTATTTCAAACTCTTTTATCTATGTTGATGATGTATGGATTACTTATGTTTATGTAACCTTTGAATCTCTGATACCGTATACACTGTACACCTCGGTTCCGCCATTTTTGCGGGGTGTGACAGATATCAGAACAATATAACCCTAGAACGATGTATTGGAAACCTTGGAAACTGGTTTATTGTTCTGAAGTGTTATATTGTTCTGAAGTGTTATGAATTGGAAACCTTGGAAACTGGCTCGGAGATCCGTCAAGGCAGAGTGGTCCACTTAATTCGACATCATAACTTTGGTGTTTTATATAGAAAATTGCAATGTTTCTTTTTTGTTGATAGAAATATGTTTTTACTCTTTTTCTGTCATTACGAGTACTTTTATCGATGACATCGTTACTTATGTTTGTCCGGAACGTATTCACTCTTTTTGTGTCACTAGAAGTCTTTCCATACTGTTTGTTACAACTTTAGAGACACTTTTGGCTTGTCACTGTAAAATTATTCGTGTAAAAACAGCCACAAAACGACGATAGAACAAACATATTAAAGTAATTACTATTGAGAACAACTTGAAAATTATGTCCGGCCATCAATTACTAAAAATTTCAAGATTTATTATTAACTTAATCAAGAACACAACATAAGAGAAATGGATTAAACAAAAATAATTCAGATACTTTCGACTTTCGCCATTTTTATAGTTGCTTTCTTGCAAACACTTTACACCTCGATCTATATACATGCTAGGCTTCATGACATGTTCCTAAACTAAGTACAAGCTATAATCAACGACGAATATGTCTCAACAAGATACTTGCGTCTTTCGTCATTTTTATAGTTTCTTCCCTGTAAAAATATAATATACAAGAAATTTTAGTTCCTTGAAACTGTAATGATTTCCTTAACAAGATCTTTTACATTCAAGAACGATGAACCGTTGTGACTTGTTGCGATACGAGCCTTTTCCTGCCACTCGACGGCTTTGTTCCTCATTCCGTGACCACCTTCTCCCATCAACTCAACTACAAGCTTACTAACTTCATCTCTCTGCACATCTTTTCCCATTTCCAAACCAACCTCCCATTCCTTGCATATATACCGAGAATTCGTCAACTGGTCCCACAAATAAGGCCAACATATCATTGGCACCCCAGCGGACAAGCTCTCGATGGTTGATCCCCAACCACAGTGAGTCAAGAACCCTCCAACCGAGGGGTGGTTTAGGACCTTTTCCTGTGAACACCAGCTTGCTATAAAACCTCTATTTTTTACTATAGGAATGGATACCGTTTATAACAATAAAACAATTACAAGAATGTTAAAGACAATAATATAAACGTAACAGAAATGATAAACAGAAAGGTAATCTGCCAAGGCTCGTGATATAACACGATTCCCTTAAAACAAATTCCGCGTGCATTCACACGTTTTGTTTCCCAGGGTACAATGGCGAAAACAGTTTTATGCTATAAACTGCCGGAGTAACTTGCCTGAATTCTGTTAACCGGAAACTGCGTAAAGAAAAGAATAGAGGAGAAAAAAAAGGTGTCTGAACAGAATTGGGTTCGGTTTTATAGGCTCAAACAGCAGGAGCGTTTTGCACTTAATGCCATTTAATGAGTGCATTAAACACAAATCGTAAAGCTGTCAACAATTAAAACAAAACAGTTACTGCATCATTAAATGACCAAAACGCGTAGCAAAAACTGGACCGCGTTCGGACCAGAAATTTGCACCCCCCCTGCGCGCGAGGTCGTGAACTTGTGTTTGTATAAGTCACAAGCTAACTGAACAAGGGTTCAAAATTCTTGCTTATAAACAACACAAACTTTGTCTCCACCACCGATGTGGGACAAGTTTCAAACAAACCAATTTTGCACCAAACACCTATCTTTAGGCATAGATATCTCATTCACCTTAACTCCGTTTTGGACGTATCATATATCGTTGCGAAGCTCTTTCTAAGGGCTACGCATACATATAAAATATTGATCGTAAATATTAAATATGTATTATTTATAGAGGTCCAAAGTTGATGAAAATATCATATTTTCATCAACATTTTCCAACATTTACTTGCTCCTCAAATTCAGGAGGCGGAGCCGTGGAATCCCCTTCAACCAAATCTAATCTAATGATCCAAAGGAAATTGTAGTTGCTATTAGCAAGTCCCCAACCAAATTCTATAAGATCTTGTCGAGACATTACTGTAAAACTCCCGTAATTTACATAGATAACAGAGTTTGGCTCCTTGGACTCGAGCCATTTGATACACTCGGGCTCCTCTTTCCATAAGCTGTATCCATTAAAATTTGTCATTTCGGTTTGTTTTTCTTCTTCAGGTATCTGATCAAGAAGTAACTGCATTGGGCCAACTGTGTAAACTTGAGGAAACATGGACGAAAGAGCATTAACAAGGCTAGACTCCAAAGCGTCAAATGTGTGCAAGATAATGTGTGAAACATTGTGGGACTTTTGTGTAGCTTCAGTACAAAATGTAAGTTCTTTGTCGTTGGGGTCCGTGGTCCGAATGATGCTTGACAAATCCTTTAGCCGGATTCCTTCCATTCCGGGAATCCAATCAATAATGGTATCTAAATACCCACTTGTCAAGTAACTTTCATCTGTATGAATGAATGACCATTATTATTATTTACATGTGGTGCATATATAAACAAAGGTAGAGCTAGTAAAATATAAAAAAAAAAAAAAAAAAAAAACAAATAAGGACCTTTAAGTGGTGTTAGTCCTTTCTCGATGAGATTTTTGGTCTGGTAAAAACTCATGAAGCCACAAGCCGAAAGGGTCCAGTACAACATGATGGGGATTCCGAGCTTTTCTGCAGCATCAATAGTAAAAGCTGACATAAAGCCATCAGAGATGATACAAGTAGGAGGAGTTGGAACTTGGTTGCAAGATCAAGAAAAGGAGTCAAGAAGGTGGTTTCAACGTGCAGCAGTAGAAATTGAGCCCCATCGTCATCTTCAGAACTACGAGGAATACTATCAGGAATAGTTTCAAATCGGGAAACCAGATGAGCCATCAAGACAGTGTACACCACCAGAATTAAGCAAACGCTTGTGGTTAAACTCTGTGTTAACAAAGGTTATTTCAAGACCCGTATGGTGGAGTAGCTCTGCTAGTTTGAGCATCGCCTTTATGTGGCTTTGAGCTGGGAATGGGATAAAGATGAGATGAGGCTTCTTTGCAGTTTCGGCCCAGTGTATCCATTTTTCTGTGGCTGTTTCTAACGAGGGTTGTGGTATGTTTATATAATACACTATATAGTCTTAATCGACAGCTAAGAACAGTGAAAACAGAATATTGAAAGACGACAGGTTTGTTTGATTGAACCTGATTATTTGTTTTGAAAGTTTTTGGTTTGTTATGTATTTTGGGAATATTTAGTTGTAGTTACACTGCCGCCTTTTGTGTCCAAGTTTCGAAGAAAATCAATAATAACAATTATAATGAGGACGAATATGGGCGGTATGTGTATCATTACCAGCCGCTCCTTTGTGATTTGTTTGCAATGTCATCGTTATTATCTGACCTCAACTTTGTGGAGCTTAAGTTTCCGAATGTAAATAATTCAGATACCTTTGTTTCTATTATCTTACCTCAAATTTTCTTGACGGACTAGACTAAACATAGAGATTGAAGTACATATGCATACGTAATTTACATAAAGAACAGAATTTGGTTCCTTAGACTCGAGCAGCAGTGGGCCGATGGTGTATGATACTATCCTCCAACTCACCTTAGCTTCAACTAGTTCAGTTTGAGTCTTTCTCAGGAGTACTTGCATTGCAAGTATCAAACGTTTGGAAAAATGATGTGAAAACTCCACGAGACATTTGTAGAGCTTCATTGCAGAATTTAAGAAGTATGTCGTTATCCGGAGTCCCGTGTGGAGAAGCTCCGCTAGCTTGAGCATTGCTTTTATGTGGGTTTGTCCTGGAAGTGGCATAAAGATGACAGGAGGCTCAGTTGTGGTCAACGCATCCACGTCTTTATTTTATTAAGTTTGGCGAACTTTTTTAATAATGCTCTTCGCTCGAAACAATGCGAGTTTGTCATTGTTGGGGGGCTTAAACCCATACGGCACATTCTTCACTCTGCTGTTATTACCTAATAACTTATATCCGGGATGTCACAAAAAAATTAATGCCATAAACTCTGAATGTAAAACGCAAAAGAGTGGAAGCGAGTTTTATATCTAAAACTGCACTAGCACATAATAAGTCAAATCAACATTACAAACCATGAAAACTCATTTCACAAGATGAGTAGTTCCAATCAATCAATACGCATGCAACAAATTACTTGAAACACTTGGCGTCTAGTAAAGCCTCACCCTCGAAAGGTTCATAATCTTCAATCATTTGACTCACACGTTCTTTTTGGGCTTCATCAGTAACATCAACCTGCTTCCACTCGTAAAGTTCCATGTCGTAACATTCATCCATTACAAACTTGGGAATTTCTTTTCCACGGAAGAGCCACAGACCCTTGACCTTAAACGGAGGCTCGGAACCAACTATCAACATTTTTCCAAATGCATATTTGCGTGCCAAATCCATACGTTGAAGAAAACCACCAACTTTGTTCATGGTCACAAATGATACCTGGTTTTCTTCATTGTACTTGTAATCACAAAACCATAGAGAGTATCCCTCGGGATCATACATTCCCAGAATCCTTTTATGGCAACTTCACGGAAATTAGTTTTAGTGTTGGAATAAAGCCTCTTCCAGTCATCAAGTATCATTGTGCTTGGAGGCAAAAGGTCGAGTGGATTCTTTGCTTTCGGTTTTGGTGCTTCTTCTACAACTTCCTCAGCTTCTGTTTTTGCTTTTTGTTTCTTGACTTCTTTAGGCTCATCTTTAATAGCCGGTTTTACAGGTTCTTTGGTTTGTGACGGTTTCTTTGCTGACTGGACAGTTGGAACAGATTCAGCTTGTTTGACCTCACCTAAAATCTTGCAGAAGTTCGGCTGATTGACCATGGTCCAAAAGTATCTTTCAACGTACGGAAATTCTGAGGTAAAGCTCTTTGTCATGATCCGGCTAAAACCCAAAACCAAGTTGCACGTCATGATGATGTCAGCAAGTGTAACAGAATGTCCGACTAGGTATGTCCTAGAAGCAAGATGGGTGTTCAAAGCAGCTAAAGCTCTCTTTAATGAAGATATAGCAGCTTCTTCAGCCTTTATACATGCGGAAAAAAGTTAAATAATATTTCAGAGTTGTAACCGAAATTTGAATGGTATAATTGTAACGCAAAGGGAGTCCTTACAGGAGGAAGATACACAGCAAATCCAACTCTCGGGATGAACCAACGCAAAATATTTGAATCGATCTCTAACGAGGCAAAATCAATCCATTGTTCAATGTGGGCCTAACAATCTTTCAATGGCCAAGATTATTGACCACCATATACGAAGTAAGAAATATACGATATGATACAAAATATTAAAAAAAGGTGAGAATGTGTATATGTCTTACATAATCAATTAAGGAAGAGCCATAAAGGGGATTGTCCGCCTTTAAGCGAGCAACTGCAGGAAAGAGTAAAGGTAAATACAATGAGTTTAAAACTGTAAAAATAGAAAATACCTATCAACACTGATCGCTGATTTATGATGTTTCACAGATTCTCACCATAACGAGCAATAGCATTGCTTTCAAATACTGCGCCATCCGGAGTTTCAAGCACAGGAACCTATAAGTTTTTAAAAATTTAAATATCAAAAGAATCGGTAACTCGGTACTATGTTTAATGAAAAATACCTTCCCGATAGGATTCATAGTGAGGAACTGTGGAGTTTTATTCGATACACCCATCTGAAAATCCTTGACTAAATCAACATTCACACCAGTGTATTCTGCTACAATAAGGGCCTTCATTGCATTTTTATTCGTGTTACCAGCGTGTATCATCTACATAAAAAACGAATATTCAAATTCCTATAAGTATTCCAAATCAATGAAACCAGATTTCTCTTAATAATTATATATAGTTGTACATTTATCACGAATTCAGTCGCTCTATGATTCTATGTTAACAGATAAATTAATAGAAAATGATCTCAATTAACCAAATTATCAAATCATTTCTAATTAAATTAGAGAGTAAATTGTTACCAGAGCCATGGTTGCAAATCGAGGACAGATCTTTCACGTTTTGTAGATGTATTCGATCAGTAAGGAATTTAATCAAACCTGAAGTCAAATTTGATCGCAAAATCTATGGAAAGAGTAGACACAGATTTATCAGGGTTTATAAAAGTGACCTCGGTTAACCACAAGGGTTTGGTGTAAAAGTTTGGTGCAAAATATCTTGAACCCGTTCGAATCCTATGACCAAAAAGAAAAAGAAAAAAAATATCTCTTGTCTATGATTTCAGACTACCCGCAAAGTGGGTGGTCGTCCTGGAATTAGTCGGCTCGTAAAACAGTCAGATACATCTAGATTAACAAAAAAAATAAAAGTGACATCGGTTTGCTAGTTTTTTGTATTTTTTATATGCTTTGATTTTAGAGATTTTGTTTATTCAAAAGGACACATAAGAAATAGAAAACACGACTATTTTTAGTGAAAACAAAAACTCTATTTTTCATCTTCTATATTAAAATTTTAAAAATTCTTTTTTATTGTTTTTAAAATTTTATTTTTGAAATGTTTTACAAAAAATAGAAACACTTTTTTCTGTTGTTTTTATAATTTTTATTTGTTTTCTAAGAATTATAATTACCTTTTATTTTAAAGAAAAATAAGGATGAAAAAACTCAAAAAAGTTTACGAACTAAAAGCATAGAAAAAAGTTGGTTTGCATGATAGAGGTTTTAGTTTTTATTTAAACATAAACTTCACAATAAAAAACATCTGAAAGTAGCCTAGGAAATAATAAAAAAAAACTCTTCGCTATGTAAATAGAGGGCCGGAGGAAGGATTCGAACCTCCGAATAGCGGGATCAAAACCCGTTGCTATAACTTCATTTATTTGAGTCAAATATATCTTTTGCTTTGTAACACAATTAATTAACCGAAATATTCAGCTAATCAATTAGGTACCTAATTGATAGGCCAAAAAATAGACTTAATCCATACATCAAATGACACTTCACACAATTTCTTTTTCTTCATATGCACATGTTATTTGTATTTTAAGGTTAGGGGTTCTGTTCGTTTATGTAAAATATATAAATCTAAAAGTAAAAATAAAAATTACTATATACATGTTAAAATGAACCATGAAGAAAACCTCAATACTGGCGTCAAACACACACACACAAAAAAAAAAAAAAAAAAAAAAAAAAAAAAAAAAAAAAAAAAAGAACTAGTCATTTTTAGGTATTTTAAGTCTTCCGTTATGATTCTGGTCAGTTTTTGGTTTCATGAGAAGTATGTGTTAATGAAGTTATCCGGAGTCCTGTGTGGAGAAGCTCCCCTAGTTTGAGCATTGCTTTTATGTGGGTTTGTCCTGGAAATGGCATAAAGATGACAGGAGGTTCAGTTGTGGTCAACACATCCACGTCTTTATTTTATTAAGTTTGGCGAACTTTTTTAATAATGCTCTTCGCTCCCTCGAAACTAACTACTGTAGTTTGCTTGTTGTTCTATACAAGATGCCTTCTATATTGTGCATCACCATCAGTAGTCCACCATAAGATAGGATCATCACACCCGGCACCCCGTATGTGCAGTTGTGCACTATCTAGGGATAACAAGCAAGAAACTTCAAACAAATTGGGTAAGCCTTTCTCTAAAATCACGTATAGACCCTCAATGAAGAGGACCAAAGAGTTGTAAACCATCTCCAACATTCTCTCAAGAAAAGCCGACAAATTTTCTTCGAACATATAAATCAATCGGCCACTAGGACATACAGTTATGGTACATTTAGACATAGATCGGCAATAACCACCATAACCTATCTACACAAAATCATTTGGAAAAATAAACGTACGCGGGTATCTCTAGCATCTTTCAAAAACCTTATATAGCTTCTCCAGAGACGCCACCTACACAGAAAGCACAACCAACATCACCACGGATTTAGTGGATAAAGAAAACACTCTAAATTGAATGAAGTAAAATATAAACTTATAAAGACATAGTGCAATACTAGGACTAACAAATAAATTCATAATAGGCTAGATACCTGCACAAATGTTCCATTTGTGGCCATTGGAGTTGGGGGCTTGAAGAAAAGTCTCATCGAAGGAAATAGAACATGTTGTATCGACCATTCTCGTTGCGCCCACGCATTCTCGGCTTCTGAAAGAAGCTCGTTATCAACCCCTTCCTCCACCATATCATCCCCTAAAACATAACATGTTCCATATTTACCAATTATAGGAAAATATATGAACACTCAAACTCACCACTCTTGTCAGTTTTGTTTAAAGTCAGTTTTGTTTAACGGAGTCAATAGTCAATTAAATACTTTTTATACATATTGGCAAACTATTAATAAAGAATATCCATACCTCCTGTAACATTTCCTTTCCCTTCAGCACTACTGAAACAGCCTCTCTTATAGAAGTCTGAGTTTCCGCCTGAAGGATTTGGCAGTAGAGGTGGATGCATAGCATAGAAGTTCCCAAGAGCAGCAGCTATTGTTTGAAAGCAAACCTTCTCATCATCCCAATCGACCTAAACAAAAATATGGAATGTCAGTTACAATTTAACTGCAATTCATGGATATCTCAAGATATTGTGAAAGTAGACAGTTCGGTTGGATTGTTAGAAATGACCAACCAATTCCGTTTATTTGAATGTAAAGTCAGAAATAGCAACTCTCATGGGACCAAAGAATAAGCTTAATCTATACATAATCATTAATATCCAATGGAGTTACTATATGATAACTAAGTTACTAGTCTGCTGGTTTAATCTAATGTTGAACAACAGAGACTAACTGGGCCAACTATGGTTTGTGGACAACCGACTACTGCTTACTTCCAGACGCCTTTACAAATGCTTTAAGTGGTTGAGGAATGCTTTTCACTTAACAGGCTTTCATATTTATTATCTTTGACGCTTAAATTTTACTTAATTTAAGTAGTTTCTTCAATCATATCCAATATAAGTCAAGACATGAAAGTTTTAATAAAAAAAAAACAACGGGCCTTCATATTCTAGAGAAAAATGTCACATTTTCTCTTGTTCTTTGCGAACAAAAAAATCAAGATATATGTATGCAAATATGTTCATGTGGGTGTAACATACATCGTTTCCCAAACATAGAGCAAACTCTGGAACGCGGTCCATGTCAGGTGTGTGCTGATCAAGTATGACAGGAAGCCTCGCCAAATTGCCTTGTGGATCAACATGAACGCCAAAATATTCATCAAGCATTTCAGATCTCTGTATAAGTATTTTTGTGTTCATCTGCGAATAGGATGAAGAATCAGTTTTAGTAAAAAAAAAAAAACTAAATAATGATGCTGAAAGTAAAAATCCTACATTGGAAAATATATATATGATCTTGAGTTACTCCCCTCATTAACTAACCATAGAAGCTAAAACGTATCTGCCTATATACAGATAAATACTCTTTAAAGTGAAGTATAATTGACACGTAATCTTACTTCGGCAATCTTTCCTTTTAAGTCGTCATTTTCAGTGCCTTCTGAATCCGGATCTTCCTCCTTTAGTGCCAGCGAGATTAGTTCTTGCAGTGGAGCAGGATCACTTAATTGAATTGCGTTGAAGTAACCAAATCGTTGCAGAACCAGTTGATACATGAGTTCTTTGCTACAAAAGGTTAAAAAAAGAAAAAAAATAAGGAATGAAAATAATAATGACTGAACTATAGAAACTCAGCAAAGTTACTGGGCATTATTTTGAAAGCAGAATAGCAAGCCTATGGTATTACCTCAAATTTACAACATTCGCAAGATACAGATGGGTATTATACTGAAGAAGGGCAAAAACATCATCGGCCATACCAACATATGTGCAGTTCCTTACAATGTCCAAAAGACCTAATAAGAAAGTCGAAAGGCTACTGGGTTAAATAGCGCAAGTTTATGCAGAGTCAGAAAATGAATTCAGTCTGCATACCAGAATGGCAACCACGTTCAAATTCATCGATAAGCTCCTGAACACTTGTAAGATCAGCAGTTTCCTTTGGATTCCTTCTTTGCCTAACAGAAGACCTGCAGTCAGGTCAACATACGTGCAAGTGTGAGCTCATAGAATTTCAAAGAAGTCCATAAACTTTATGGAATTAGAAATAGGCCCCCAAACTTTAAGTAAACTAGAAAATTGGATCAATCATTATCTCAGAAAAGTGCATCACGATTCATAGAAGTCAAAGAGTCCATATGCCTTGACCATTTATCCTACCTCATAGAATTTAATACAGAAGTGCTTGCGTTATGCCTAGAAGACTTTGCTTGCATGTAGGCATGCAACCTCCCAGAAGGATCCTGTAAATCTGTCCGCACCTTCTGAGATGGATATAACTTTTGTGACCCTCCTAACATACAGAACAAGTTAAAACATTAAGAGAGCCATCTACAGTAATAGATATGATTTAGATCAAAATAAAAGAAAAGAGCATCCCTTTGCATACCAGAATTCGGTGTATTTTTAGGAGGAACTTTCTTTGTAGGTACCGAACTGGCTGGAGAACCATCCAATGCCTGTTGATCACAGGAAAATAATAGATGAAGAAACAACCTTTTATTAATAACAAAAAATTTTAACTTATTCAAAACTAGGAAGTCTACTGAGAGAAAACTACCTGTTCTTGATATGTGCTGGCGTCACTGAAGTTTCTTAGCTTCGATTCTATTGTTGATTGAATCTTCTCAACAATAACCTCCTGGTTCAAAAGGCTCACCTGCATAAAGTTATAAATTAAACTAAGAGATGATAAATCAAGAAAAATGATAACATAAAAAACGTAACGAAATTCATTACCTCTCTCTTTGTGGGATGCACATTAACATCAATATGCTCGGGGGGTAAGATAATTGACATATATATGAAAGGCTTTGATGCTTTGGGCAAAGTTGCAGCATATACAATTTCAATTGCCCGCTTTAAAGCAGAACATTCAACTAATCTTTCTGTGAAAAACGTTACGAGAAGTCAATAAATTAGCTGATGTCAGCGTTTAAAAGTTCAGTGGTATAAATTCTCGCTCAACCACACACAAGAAAATAAATTATAAAGTTGTTGTACATACTACATACCATTGATAAAGAGAACCATGGTCGTCTTTTTAGCAGAGTAATTAGCGTCGGATATAAAGCCTTCCATTTCAAAAACCGAAGTAGATAAATTCGCATCTGAAGCCTCTATTTCTATCAGATTGCGAGCAACTGAGACACCGTAAACAGATCTGATTGCATCAAGCCTTGAAGACATAGCAACTGAGTGAAGATCAGCTGTATTAGCCCCATGCTAAAAGAAAAAAAAGAATACTAATAAAATAGACTTCCCCAAAAAGATCACCGAAAATTAAAAAACTCACAAACTATTTAAACCACTCACCTTTCTGCAAGAGAAGCTCACGTTTTTATGATGAATCGCAAACCGACTTAGCAGGTCAACAATTTTTGGATAATCATCAGCAGAGCTTTTAAGATTTTTCCTTCGTGCAATCATGTTAAAAAATAGATTCTCAATCTGGTGGAAACACACAGATCATTAAATTCAACCTAAGGCCTTTTATATGTATTGGGAATCTTACTAATTGCAGAACAAACTAAAACCAAGGTCTTTTATTATCTACATTTTAGTTTTCTAACATTCAAATAGATACGAAATAATAAACTCGTACCACTATTTGAGTCCCCTTCACAGCAGCACAAGGTCTAGGTTCATGCTCCATCACACCATCCCTATACGACACCCTGACACACACACAAAAAAAAACGCAAATTCACCGCTAACACCACTAATCTCAACAAGCAATTAAAAAAACCGCATACTTATAACCATGTAATTGACCACTAGTTATAGTAGTAACTGTAACATGAGCAACATAAGTCATACTAGCCAATGCTTCTCCTCTAAAACCCATCGATTTAATCGACTGTAGATCTTCAAACGAAGACAGCTTCGACGTCGTATGCCTCTCGCATAAAATCGGCAAATCCTCATACTGTAACAAAAATTCACCTCAACATAAATAAATAAATCAATTTTGTGAAAATTAGGATAGTATAATGAGTTAGGGTTTTACGCGAATGCCGTGACCGTCATCGGAGACTTGGATGAATTTGAGGCCTCCGTCTTTGACTGAGACGTTTATGGATGTGGAGCCGGCATCGAGGCTGTTCTCGACTAGCTCCTTGACGGCGGATACGGGGCGTTGGATGACTTCGCCGGCGGCGATTCGGTTGACGACGGATTCGTCTAGGCGTTGGATTTTTGGGGGGTTTGGTGGTGGTGGAGGTGGATTGAGTGTGTCGGTTTCCATAGGTTGTGGTGGTGATTGGGTGGTTGTTTTGGATTCCATCGCCGGAGTTGTGAATTGAGGTTTCCGGCCACCGTGAAATGTGGTGGTACTGGTGGTACGACTCAGCCAAATTGGCGGCAAAAAATAAACCTGATTTTAATGGTTAATTGGTGACAGTAAAAAAGAAAAGAGTTATAAAGTTTTATTTACCTTTCTTCATAAATAAACATGTAGAAACAGGGGTGTCAAAAAAACCCGAACCCGATTGACCCGATCCGATCCTAATCCGAATAAGCTTATTAGGGTCGGGTTATTCGGGTCTATACTTTACGATCGGGTTATTCGTGTCAACCCGATTAACCCGAAACTTATTTAGGGTCGGGTTACGGGTCTTTTTAAGCATCAATATTCGGGTTCGGGTCAACCCAAATAACCCGAATAATTTTTTTTCTTTGTTTTAATCCTTTTACTAATAAGCTTAATAATATTTTATACAATTCATTAATGAACTGATAAGTAAAAGGCCGATCCTTTCTCGAAATAAAAACGTTACATATGTTTCTTCTTAATTCCTACTCTTTGAAAAGTTATTTTTTTTGTTTTACAAAACACAACTTCACATTAAAGGTTGTAATCGAACTAACTCGTAAAATTTATATAGTAAATGGTTGAACTTTTTTTTATGAATGTTTGGTGTTTTTATGTGTTAGTAGTCAAATAAATATTTATAAAATTCATGTAAACAACTAATAGTGGCGAAAATATGTTACGGTAAGTGCATTATTTCTTTTTTGGATTATATTTTTAGCATTTTTTGTATATAATATAATTGCAACATTATATATTTCCTATTAAATATTCATTATAACTTTAAAAGCATTATAAATTTTGTTTGGTCGCTACTATTTTGCTCCTTAAGAAATCGTTTATTAGAAATTATTTTGCCCATTCATCTAAGAACTAAAAGCTATCTACTAATTTGGACAAAGTTTATTATACATTTTATTTTCATCCAACCCGAACCCGAATAGACCAAACCCGAAACCCGAATAGACCCGAACCCGAGTACCCGAACCTTATTAGGGTCGGGTTACGGGTCATGTTTTGAGTTTTGAAAACCCGATTAGACCCGACCCGATTAAGCTTATTCGGGTCGGGTTAACCCGATTAACACCCCTATGTACAAATATTACTCTCCTAATTAAATGTTGATGGTGCATATGGGTTTGTGCCCTTTATTATTATTATAATAGTAATATTGTCTTTAAATTCAATGTTTATTGTTTCAATTACAAAAAAGGGGTGTTGGCAGAGTGTTAAGCGCGCGGTCTCCCCTGCGAGGAGACCGCGGTTCGAATCCTGGCACCTGCTGTTCGAATCCTGGCACCTGCTTTTTATTTTCTTTCTTTTCTGCAGCTTAAAAAAAGGGTTGGGCTTGATTCCTTGGGTGTTGGGCTTATGGGCTGGTTTGGTGTTGGGCTTTCATATATATATATATATATATATATATATATATATGGGCTTAGCTTAGCTACATTACCATGTAGCTAACATAGCTACATTATCACTACAAAAATTAATAGTTTTTTGAGTATAAAAGGAAAGTATGAATTACTTCAATTTGAAAGCATTAAAGTTAGGGAAATTTTATGCACAAAATGCAGAGGGTTGGCTACATTGTGATGTAGCTAACATTTACTATATATATATATATATATATATATATATATATATATATATATATATATATATATATATATATATATATATATATATATATATATATATATATATATTTAGTATGAAATAAAAATATATAGTTTGCGAATTAAATAATCCGACGAAGTCGATGCCTTTTTTCTTGGCTTGCGAACATTGGGTGAAAGTACAGGCTGGAACATAAATCCCCAGACTCGTGCAACCCACGAGTCTTTACTAGTTACAATTAGATATAGTAACGAAACGAGTGAGAAGTTTAATTATATTTGGAGTTAATTACATGGGTCGTCCATATGGTTTGCACCATTTTCACCGCTTGTCCCTATAACTTTTTTATTACACCACTCGTTCCTAAGTTTGAATTTTGTTACTTGGAGAGTCCCTATTTTGGATGTGCCGTTAAATATGCCGTTAAGTCATCCCACGTGGGTGACACGTGAGGGTATTTTCGTCTTTTTAACTTTCTCTCTCCCATTTTAATTTTCCCCGAAATCCACAAAACCCTAAATTAATTTCTCCAAAATCCATACAAATCAAACACAAACACACTTCATCATTTAATCAACAAACACGTTATCAAACCCTGCAAATTTTCATAAAGTTTCAATTTTTTTCCCCAATTCACAAAACCCTTAATTACCCTTTTCAAATTCAGATCTAATTCCATCTGGGTATCCTTCAAAATCGTGAATTTGTTGATGAAGTTAATGTATTGAACATTAACGTTTTGGAGAGTGAATTCGGGTTTTTTTGGTTTTATTGCAAGGACGGTGACGAGGATGGCGGTGACGGAGAGGAGGGCTAGGAAGGAGAATAAAAGGAGGAGAAAACAACAACAACCTTTTAGTGAGGCGGAGGAGGATGATTTGTTGCTGGAGCTCATGGTGGTTTTCCGGCGAGGTGGTGGGGAGAAGTAAAATGGTATCAAGGACCCACACCGTTTGCTTTGTTGACCTTTTTAGATCATAAATAAAAAGGATAATCGGTTTCCACTAGTGGGAGTGCTGGATCTCAATGGGCTCCTGGGTGATTTGTATGGATTCTCCAAAATATAGAAGATTAAATTTAAGAGTTAATTACATAATTGGTCCCTGTGTTTGTTCCAATTTAACGGGTTCAGTCCCTGGGTCACAAATCGTTCGGGTCCAGTCCCTGGGGCATATGTTTGGTTACACGTTTGGTCCCTGCGTCTAACAATCGTTAATTTTTAACGTTAAATGTGACATGTGCCAGGCATGTGATGGGTAAAAAAGTAATTTTGCCTTTCTTTTCCCATTTATATCATTACATGTATATTGTATGTATGTATGTGTATATGTCTATCTAAATGTGACATGTGCACCCACCCATACTACCCTCCTCTCATCCACTCAACCATCATCATTTTCATTTTTCACCTGCATTCAACAAAATTTTCCCAAAAAATCTAACCTTTACCTACTTCCTTTTTCACCCAACCACCATCCATCATCAAAACCCAAAAACTCAAAACCTGGACTTTAATTGAAATCTAAAATCAAACTAGAATAAACAAAATTCCAAATCCAAAATAAACCCAAAACAAAACCTTTGAATCGGTTACCATGGAGATCTTTGAAATCAAACAATAAATCACAATTACATACAAACAGATCTGGTTAAATGGATGGACATCCATATTACCAAATACCTTGCGTCAGCAACGACCCATCGACAACGATGTATGTTTTGGGTTCGATCTTTTGGGTTTCTTTTTTATTTAGTTTGGATTTTTTTTTTTTTTTTTAGGTTTATATTGATTTCTGCTATTTAATTTTGCTTTTTGAATTTTTGGGTTTCAAAATTCAAGTTTTTCTTAAAAACAAAATAAAGCCTACTCATCATTATTTAACAAAACTTTCTCACTTTCATTTTCATATTTTCTCAATTCCTTTCTGGGTTTGATTAAATTCTTCATTTTGTTTCTAGGTTTATAAAAAAATCAAATTTCGTTTTTGGGTTTGTGAGAAAATTAAATTTTGTTTCTGGGTTTGTAAAAAAATTGAAAATTGTTTCTGGGTTTTAAAAAAAAAATAATCTTGTTTCTTGGTTTGTGAGATGATGTGTGGTTTAATTGATTTGAACCCTGTTAAAGACGATACATACGAGGTTTCAACTTCGTCGGCATCTTCTAATGTTTCTGGTTCTGGGTCTGGTTCTGCTCTGGCGGAATTGTTGTCGGCGATGGTGGGTTGTAGTGCAGCTCCATATGAGGAAGAAGATGGATTATATAAAGGGGGAAAAGAAAGGGCGAAATTACCTTTTACCCATCACATGCATGGCACATGTCATATTTAACGTTAAAAATTAACGATTGTTAGACGCAGGGACCAAACGTGTAACCAAACATATGCCCCAGGGACTGGACCCGAACGATTTGTGACCCAGGGACTGAACCCGTTAAATTGGAACAAACACAGGTACCAATTATGTAATTAACTCTAAATTTAATTATGGGGCATCTTTTATTAAAATTGAATTCTACAAGCTGCAGATCTCAATGTGATCACTTTTCCCATTATTTTTCTCTACATCTTTACACAATATAATTATGAAAGCTCTTGATCTGGGGATGATCTGGGGATTTTGATGTTAAAAGAAAGTTAAACAAGTATTGTGGAAGAGAGAAAGCTGTTGATTTGTATGGATTATGAGGATTTTGTAGAAATTAATTTGGGGATTTGGGGATTATGGGAATGGGGATATAAAAAGACGAAAATACCCTCACGTGTCACCCACGTGAGATGACTTAACGACACATTTAACGGCACATCCAAAACAGGGACTCTCCAGGCAACAAAATTCAAACTTAGGGACGAGTGGTGTAATAAAAAAGTTATAGGGACGAACGATGAAAATGGTGCAAACCATAGGGACGACCCATGTAATTAACTCTTATATTTGTGTTCAATATTTGACACATGATATCGGTATTTTAACGATAAGCATTTAAGCTTCAATCATTTATTATACTGATATTTGTTAAGACTTTCTTAAGATATTTTAGATATTAGAAATTGAATACTATATATAATCTTCTGAATTACACATATCTTTAATATATAAAATGTCACATGGCGAAGTAAGATCCCTTTGATGGGTTATCTTCTTTGATTCCAGCCGTTAGATCAGATTGATGATGTCATCCAAGACTATTTCTATTTTACACCCTCTTGCAATACATAATTACATTTTCTCTTTCATTTACATATCCACTAAAATAAAAAAACATAAGTTTAATTTACTTATAAATCGCTCAATTTAGACTATGATTTAACATATTGTTATTCTAAAATCTCCTCATTAAAATATCAAAACATGTATATAAACGTAAAAATATATATATCATTTTAACTATAACCAACATATATATATATATATATATATATATATATATATATATATATATATATATATATATATATATATATATATATATATATATATATGTTATTATACGTATAACATTATCTTCTCATAATAACTTAAAATCTACATAAACAAAAATTTACGAGTCAAACTTTATCTTTGTCCGCGAAGTTATTTGCATTTTTTTTCCTAATGTTTTTTATTTACACTTTTAATTTCATTTTAACTTTATATTTAAAAAAATATTATTTTAAACTTAATTAGAGCTTTTATATAAAAAATAATTGTATAATGGTATTTTATTAGTTGTAAATTACTAGTCTCAAATAATATACTTTGATGTGTCTCCTAATTTAAAATATTCTTGTTAAGCACACGTACCGCAGAAACAATGATTTTTTAATCTACTAATTATTCATTATGTATTCACACTAAAAAGCAAAAATAGTACGTATAAAATAAAATAAGTACGATAATGGAATCTTGATATTTATCATTGTTTATTTGTTGTTATATTTTAGCTAAATAAAAATTAAGGAATTTGTTTTTTTCCCGTGCATTTGTGGTCCTAATTTATTTCTATTTTTATATTTCCGTCATCTGCCCATAAAAAGTAAAATTTGGTCACGTACCCTACTTACCAATTTTTAATAAACTTAATATACATGGTTAGACACACAAACCACTTTTTTCTTTATGATCCATAACCAAAAGAAAATTAAACTTTTTTCGAAGAAAAGGCAATTGAGTATATTTACCATTTACATCTAAACTATAAAAGAAAGTATATTTATATTCCTACATACCATCATACCAAATATGATAAATTTCAATTTCTCCGTACCTAGTTAATCTAGTATGTTTGTAGTTCATTATTGTAATTTACTGGATATTTTAAATTTGTCTATTATTGTTGTTGTGTATTTTAAAATATATGTTTGTGTGTGATATGATGTTATGCTTTAGTTGCACAAGTAGATAGTTCCCCGATAGACGAGCTTCCAAATGACTTAACGATTAAGCTCGTGTTTGATGTTATCGTCTCACGTATTTACGTTAACTTTAGTAAACTTAATTAGAGTGCATGTGTTCAATACTAATACGTAATGTACTTCATAGTTCCGGGTTCCGTTTATATTGTGTTTTTAGCATTCGAGTGTCGTCCGTTGCGTGTCCGTGAATTAAACAAATAAACGGTTTTGGAAAAAATATCCCACTGTGTCGCAGTAGGTGTAGACTGCGACGCAGCGGGCGTCAGGTCCAGCGTTTTTCGGTTAGTCGTTTAGAGTTTAGCCGAGTCTTGAGCCACTTGGGTTGACCTAGGTGTGCTATATGTCGAACCTAGAGCCCCATATTCAGTTTTGTGTAACCTATTACATATATATATATATATATATATATATATATATATATATATATATATATATATATATATATATATATATATATATATATATATATATATATATATATATATATATATATATATATATATATACTTATAACAAAAACCCTAACCCTAATTCCCTCCCTTCAAAACCGTCACCCCCTTCTCCCTTTTGTCGATCTCCATCATTTTCAGTTTCCATCTTCATTGGTTTGGAGCTAAATACTGGTTATCACCATCACATATCATCTGCTTGATCATTCGTACTCTTGTGGTAAGAGTTTACATGATTTCTGGTTCCTCTCCTTTTGCAATGGTGTTTTAACCTTTTTTTTATGATCTTGGTGTTTGGCTCATGGCTCGATTTTCCTAGAAGTTATGGTACTCCCTTTTGTGGCTGGAATCATCACGGAGATTGTGGTTTAGGACAATACCTAAACAATCCAATCCTACATACCATCCAAGGGTATAAAACCCTAATTCCTTGTTTCTTTTTTATGTTTCTTTTTGATGTTTCATTTTGTTGTCCTTAAATCTTGTTATGTCATGGTTGATTTTGGTTTTTGGGTGTTTATAATATGATCTATCACCGCGTGAATCGTATCTACAAAGTTCTTATACAAATCGTCACTTAAAAATCTTGTAATATTAATAACTTCTGATCTGAAATTTGACCTGTTTTATTCGGTTAATAACTCCTGGGTAAGTTTGAATTTGGAACTGAGGTCTAAACCAACATTGTAGCTCTCAGAATCTACTTTCTGAAAATATAATCCTCGTTGTCTAACTCTTTGTCTCTCTGAAACTGCATTTTAGTGAACGTTGGTCAAATCTGAATTTCTGAAAATGACATGTTAGGTGTTGATAACTTGAAATGGTGTAACGACTTAGCAAACTTATTAATATTATGAGACTGATTATTGTGGGTTTATATCAGGTCTTATATGTCACCATAAGGTTCTAGGTCATTCGTGTACTTATCGGACTTCTCGAAATAGTTTTAAAACTCAACGTAGGAAACTTAGTATTTTATCATATTTCATAGCCTGTTTTGTAACGGTTATAACTATGTCATAACTTACTCAAATTAATCAAATCCGGATTCTTCGATGTAGCTCTTTGAGTCTACTTTCGGAATATATAAAATTCACCGTTCAATTCTTTTTCAAACTCGATATATGACAGTTTTCGTAAGAGGGGGTACTTGTTGAGTTTTTAACTTTCTTATATAAATCTACCTTTTGTCCTATGTTAACGGGTTTTATGAATCGGTCAATTGAACACTTCTAAACAAACATTAAACGGAATTAAATCTTTAAAATGGGAACGTACTCATAAGTGTTTACTTACTATTTAGGAAGCTCATCGCATAGTCGGGACTAGCTTGTGACCTACTACCTT
Organism: Senecio squalidus; assembly: GCA_910822075.1. Taxonomy (NCBI): domain Eukaryota; kingdom Viridiplantae; phylum Streptophyta; class Magnoliopsida; order Asterales; family Asteraceae; genus Senecio; species Senecio squalidus. The sequence continues at coordinate 19,677,464 of CAJVGC010000590.1, forward strand.
AGACACACATCTATACTACTTGAGTAGTGTCTTTTGCTATACTAGAGGTGAGTTCATTGCCCCACTTTCTACTGTTTTACATGTTTTAAACAAATCTGGGGAAAGTAAAGCTCAACCAATTACTTATTTGAGAAAATACTATTTTCAAAACGGATTCATTTTGTTATACTTACTAAAAATGGAAACTATCTACTTTCGAAACTTACCATAAATAGATATTTTTTATTTATGGAACCTTCTACTTTTGAAAACTTACTATACATGGAAATTTAATACTTTTGGATTTCATAAAACGTGTAACAAAACCTAATGCATCTTTTCAAACAATTACAAGATACTGGTTTTGATTACTTTTAAACGTGCTCATTAGTAGATTGGTTGTACTAATGGAGTTTTCTAAACGTACTCGTTAGTAGAGATGATCTACTAACGGAGTCTTATGAACGTGCACATTAGTACTAATGGGATCTACTTACGGTAGCGTGGCTACTGCAGATGATTATGGTTAACTGTGAATGATGGTTCTTTCTATTTACATGCATTAATTACGTACACGTACCTTTATTACATTACTCTTGAGATGATTTATGGATTGTTTACTTACACGGATTGGGAAACTTGCTATTTCAGGAAACTTAATAAAAATAAAACTTTCTATTTTTAGAAACTTTGCAATTTGGGGAACTATCTTTATTGGGAACTTGCTATAATTAGAAACTTATTTATTTTGAGGAATTACTTAAACTGTTTAAACTATACTTCTCGATTAACTCGCTTAACCTTTGTATTGACTTTTAAGCTTTACTTTCAAGTAATGATCAGACATATGACTTAGTTGGGACTGGGCTATTTAGAAGACTTTGGTTGCATTGCATTGTGACTTATTTATACATTACTACTTTTCATTTATTTCGGGCTTGCATGCCTAAGTACTTCGTATTTATCTGGTTGGTTGATTGAATGTTTTATTGTAGTGATTGATGTATTTATGTAACAAGGGGTTTTACCGTTATGACGATCGTTAATCGGCTACACCATGTATTTTCGTCACAGACGGGATGTGACACCAAATGTGTTTTGATTTAACTCTCCATGTTCTTACAATTAAACCGGATCATCGAACTGACCGGGTGAATTGTGATGCCAAAAAAGTAATAAATCACTAATTATTGTTGCTACCTATAGATCAAAGACGAAAATAATAAACTTGTGGCCAAAGTGTCATAGCGGTTTGTCCATTTATGAGAAAAATATGTTTGATTGAAACATGGTCTTACGTCTATGATTTCAATAAATAGACTTCCCATGCATATTATTATTTATTTGCCTAATTATTTTTTATCAAAAAATTAAAGGAAAAAAATATCACTTGTTCTCATTAAATTGCAGTAAAACTTCCAAGATATACTAGATAATTATTATTTTATTTTTATAATCTTATCTTATCTTATTTTAATATATAATAAAAGAGAGGTATAAAATGCTACTTGACAAAGTAATAGTCATCAGATAGAAATCCAACTTTAATTTGAACCATTAGATCACTTTGATGATGTCATCATTAATAATTTCATTATAACTCCTTAATTTAAATAATTTAACCCTTATTTTAAATAGTACTAATTAAATAAAACTAATTAACCTTTCTACTTTAAATATTATAACACTTGTATTTTAAATTAATTCTAAAAAATAGAAAACATATTTTTTCTTCACACACATACACATTTTTAGTATAAAAAAAAAACTAAAATTATTTTATTGTTTTACGGGTGTTTTGCATATAAACGGAAAACATGTCATATAAAAAAATCTTATGTTTTTTTTTTTTTGGTCCTATTTATCCAATGTTTTTAGTTTTTTTTATATATTATAAAAATAAATAAAATTATTTTATTGGTTTACGAGTGTTTTGCATATAAACGGAAAACATATCATATAAAAAAGTCTTATGTTTTTTTTTCGTCCTATTTACACAATATTTTTAGTTTTTTAATATATTATAATTATTAATTTTTTTTATAAGGTTTTTCCGAATTACATAATAATTTTTTTTTAACTATATAATTGCTAACATAATCATTTAATCTACATAACTAATAGTTTTTTATTAATCTTTTTATATAAGTTATATGTTCTTTGTTAACATTATATATTTTTTTGATATAATTACCGCGTATTAGACGGGTCAATAAGTTAGTAACTTATTATCAGTAAAAATTTGATAACTTAATCTCATATATAGACAAAGATATCTATGTAGATAAATGTTAAGGTTTAACCCATTTATTTGACTAATTGCTTTAATATAAATCTATAGCTTCAACGCTTAGTACGATTTCTTTAATAGCAAATTCTGCTCGAAATGAATTCAAAGTTCAATTATTGATATTCATTTTTTAGGTAAACAATAGAAAGATATTTATTTCTTGAAAGACGAGTATTTTACTGCCAGATGTTGCTGTGTAAGAGATTAAGACGATGACGTAGCAAGTTTCCTCCTATCCACCATTTTATTCATTTTCTTTCTTCTTTTAGTATTATTATTATTACTAAGATAAACACTACTCATCTGCAACCAACAGAGAAATAAAAAAATGCAACCGACAAGCGGTGGCGGACTATCTCGGTTCCGGTCAGCTCCGGCGACATGGCTTGAAGCATTACTGGAATCAGAAGAAGAAGATGTTATTATTGATCCACCAAAACCTATTGTAACACCTCATCATCATCAGCAGCATCATCAAACTTCCGTTACGAATAGAGCTACCTATGTTGATCCGAATATCTACTTGCCTAACTCAATAGGTCGACAAAACAGTTCTCCGGCGGAATTCCTTTCTCAGATCAATACTCCCGACTTTCTTCCGAATTACTCCACTGCTAATTACGATGTCGGTTTGGATAATCAACGAGTTAACACTTTCACTACTCAGCTGGTTAGTTTCTCTTCTTTTCTATTTATGTTTTTTAATATAGATAATATTTTTAACTTTTTTAATTTGTGTTAACTTAGAGTGGAGATCAGAGTGCGTTGTTGGATGTGGAGATGGACAAGCTCTTAGGCGATTCCGTGCCGTGTCGAGTTCGAGCTAAGCGTGGATGTGCTACTCATCCTCGGAGTATAGCCGAGAGGGTAATTGGTTTTCCTTAATTATCAACCTAATTATCTTAAAATTCAATTTATATGTGGATTGATTAATGAGACATTGTTATGTGTCACATGGTTAGGTTAGGTTCGATCATAATTAATAGTATTTAATTAAAAGTAGTATTATGTCACAAAATAAGTGTCCATTATTTTTTACAAAATAAAAGTCGTTTCGTTGCTTTTATTTAATGTTTGTTTTAAGTTTTGTAATATTAACTTTTTTTTTTTCTAGAAGTGGACAATTATATTAGGAGACGTTTATTTTCGGACTGGGAATATTTATTTGTTGTTATGGATTGTGATTAGTTTGTGACTAAAGGTGTTGTGAATTGAATTTGTGTATAAAGGTAAGGAGGACACGAATTAGTGACAGAATAAGGAAGCTGCAAGATTTGGTTCCAAATATGGATAAGGTCAGTAGATTGCTTTATTTCCTTTTTTGGTAACTGCTTTAAATTTCAATGGAGACACTGTAACTATAATGCTGTCTTTTCAATGTTTTTTGAAAGAGTGCACTTTGACTTTTATGGTCAAAAGACCTACATTTTGAAGTTAACCAGCAGCTAAACGTTTCCTGACCTTCCATGATGTGTGTTAAGTTAACCAGCAGCCGTTGCGGTGTTAAGACTTATGTATGAGATTCTAGTTTCAAAGCTCTTTGAAACGTGAACGTGTGGAGTAAGAGCGTATAGTAAACCTTTTTGATTCATGCATCTTAGGAGATGATATAGAATTAATTTTTCTTCATATCGAGGGACGAAGCTGCATAGTGCCGAGTAGGGTCAACTGGTCAATTTACCCCACTGAATACTACTTCTTTGAGCTTTAGTATAGTTTGTGTAAAATGAGATGGTTTTAGTAAAAAATTTGTTATTATGAACCCGCTGAAAAAAGTTCTAGCCCCATCCGTATAAACGCCTTCTCCAGGATTGGTGTTATAACTTTAAAGTTGGTGATTAGTTGGATTAGTTATATTAAAAATATATATAATTATTTATGTTCCCCTCTTATCAAGTAGCCTCTGGTCCAATGGTACCACATAGCTGAGTGAGTTTTTCAACATCTTAAAGCATGCTGGCTCGACAGTTCTAGTTCAACGAGTCTGACTTATTTCACCCGTCTTCTCTCATACATCTTTTTCATGTCAGTAGTAGTAAACGTTTTATTGCTTAGGGCCAAACTCAAAGGTTTGTTCACGTATTGACCTTTATGGTTACTCTATAGTTCTCTCCATTATGTTGATCACATACTAACGAACTAGATGTAAAGAGCGGCTAAACAAATCAGACCAAGCGTCCCAACTATATATTATATGGTGCTGCAACTCTTTCACCACAAGCGACTAACATTATTTTTAACGACACATTAACATGAAAAAAAATCCAAAATTAAAACTAGTAGCATGCTTTGTTATGTCCTGTTCATATGATTATTTTTATGCTTTTTCGCTATCCTTTGACAGTATATGCAAGGGAGGTAATGAGGGAAGTGGCACTCAATAGCTAGTGGCCTAGTGCTAATTGCCCAAAACTGTCAAATATGCGGGCATTTATGATATCGTTTGTTTAGCTGAAATGTGAAAATATGTATAATGTTCAATGGGGTTATGATGCAGCAAACAAATACAGCAGACATGCTAGAAGAGGCAGTTGAATATGTCAAGTTTCTGCAAGGACAGATTCAGGTATCTTTTCTCTCCAATTTCATTGCGTGTTTGCATTGTGATAGTTTTAGGTAGATGTCGCAGTTTCAACGCATTTGTTTATAAAAATGGGTTGATTTGAGCTGTTCTTATTTCAAGCAAGTCGTATCACCTTAAAATCAACTAAATCCTTTATTCAAAACGTTTGATTATTATTGTACTGATATTGTTGCAATCATCTTTATAAACCCCCTCCCGAAAAAATGGATAAACAAGTGACTGTCGGTCAACCCGTCCGAACGTTAACCTCACTTAAAATGTACTTATTTTGACTCGTTAAGAGACCATCAAATCATTACGATAACCGTCAACTCCACACACATCAAATGCAGGACCTTAGGGAGCACCGGGAGAAATGCACATGCTTAGTTAAGGATTAATTCAAGAAAGAAGTCACCACTTCTTGACACGCTCTCAAGGAAGAAATGAATGGTCTTTATCTTGTCATGTTATCCTTTGGGGACTGTGGTCCTTTTTCCAACATATGAGATCAAATATTTATTTTTTTTGATTCAAGATCCCGGAAATACCATCCGAAGCGAGTAAGTTGGGGTTTTGTGATGTTAATCGTTCATGTGTATCATCAGTACCATATGTGCTCTTACCTCTAGAGTTCCGTTGGTATATGCATGTTTTAGTAAACTTATGTAGGAAATATGTCGGCGTATGCTAACTTGCTATGTAAGTCATAATGCTGGCCGTAGTTTTTAGAAATGAAGACGCTTGTGGCAGTGTACGAATTAATCTTTTAACACTTCATAATGAATAATTGTAGTAGTGACGGAATGTTATATATGCATATGTACTCTATTAGATCTCGACGGAAATCCTTTTTTGCAAGTCTTAAGGTTTTGGTAAGCACATAGATTGGTTAAAGAGACTATTATATATAATATGTATAAGCTTCTATATATAACATGTTGTCCCTATGTTTAAGGGTAAGTAGTTAATATACCAAAACGTATCCTAACATGTCGGTGATAATGAGGTTATCGAAACTTATAGAAAGTATTTTACGAACACTACATTTTCCAAACGAAAGATGGTGATTTTATTGAATCATAGAAAACCATGTCAGGTTTATCATATCTTTGATGAGGTATAAATAATAGTACAAGATACACAATGGAAACATAATACCTAAGTTGGGGAATGCTAGCTAACATATGTTTTTTGATATATTATCGGATTACATGTTTATATGATAATAAATGTAACAGTTTAGTGATAATATAGTTATTAAGACGTACACAAATTTATGTCAGTTCAAAATAACTTATTTATAAATAAATTAGAAAACTAATACTCAATGGAAACCTTAGTACTTAACAGACTAAAGTCCACCTTTACATTTGTATTGGTCCGTGCCAGTTCGGTCAAAAGAAGAAAAAAATAGTTAACATATACTCTAACAGGTTGATGGATTGAGGTTTTGTTTTTATAGGGTGTTGATGAAAGTATGTAATAAACAAAAGACCTTATCTATTATTACTTATAATCCAAATAGTGGAATGGTATGAATTTGAAACTCCTGACTCTTTGGTTGTCCTGTGTTTTAATTACCATAATGTGAGGTATAATGATATTTAAACTGTTCAGTTACCCTAAGTTAATAACACATTTGAAACTCCTGACTCTTTGGTTGTCCTGTGTTTTAATTACCATAATGTGAGGTATAATGATATTTAAACTGTTCAGTTACCCTAAGTTAATAACACAGACGTTTTTAGGTACTCCAAAAGTTGGTGGTATTAATGGCATACTAATTATTGAGGTATAATGATATTTAAACTATTGAGTTACCCTAAGTTATTAACACAAACGTTTTTAGGTACTCCAAAGGTTGGTGGTTTTGTGTATTTCTATATAAGTTAGTTCGCCAGAAAAGTTACTTTTGCATCAACAAGCCCCATAACTACGTACAATTATGTCTCTTTCGAAAAACATGTCTCACTCCAAGATTAGCGCCCTTGACCCAACTAGAGTAGATTGGGTTGTTCATGTACGGCTTTGTAGAATGTGGGAGGCAATAAATACAAAACTCGGTGATGTCTTACTTGGGTTGGAGATGGTTATGGTTGATGATGAGGTAATTTCTAATTTGTTTGAAAATTTTAAAAGCCGGAAAAAAGGTATGTCACGAAAACAGTTAATATACAATAATTTCTACCATCAACGATGGAAACTGTGGGGGGTTAAATTAGTTTCTTACATGTTTTTTTTTTTTTTTTTTTTTTTACCAAAAAGGGCGGTTCGATACAAGGTTTCATCACTAGAAATCATATACGAAAGTTTAATGCTCTTCTCGAAGAGGGCCAGGTATATCAAATCTCGAGGTTCAGAGTGATTGAAGGTCAAATGGGATATAAAGCTGTCCCGAATCAATACCGCATCCGTTTCAACATTGCAACATCGGTTCGTAAACTTGAAGGTGGTCATGAGGAGTTTCCATTGAATGTGTTTAGTTTCACACCAACGGAAGTTCACTTACAGAGAATCAACAACAATTCCCTCCTCACTGGTGTCTGTTTTTCTTTTCTCTAAATGTTTATGTTTTCTTTCCTATATCCAGTTTTTTGTGGGTTGTTGTCGTTCACATGACATCTGGCTATGTGTTTACAGATGTAATAGGGTATTTGGTAGGTGCAGGCGAAATTATTCGCCTTGACAATGAAAAAAAAAAGTGTGAAACGCGACGTTAAGTTATCTGTTTGCAGGTTATTATTGTGTATTTTCCTTTGTTTCTGCATACCTACTTCTTTCTGTCACGTTTATACTAACATTCCCTTTTGTATGTTGCTTACTACATACTAATTAAATAGTATCACCAACAAAGTAATGACCGTGACCCTGTGGGGAAAACTTGCTGAGTCATTTGACTGTTCGTGACAAATCTCTTTAGAAATTGTCACCGCGCAACCCGCGAGAATACGCCTAGTTACCTAATAGTTTGAGGAGGGTAATATTCTTAACACTATAGTTTGAGGAGGGTAATATTCTTAACACCATTTGTTATATCGGTTACAAATAAAAATAAAAAATATTAATTTATAATCCAATTACTCTATATTACAAACGTGATATAGGGTAAGTGAGATCGAACTTAAAAGACGCGTAATAAAATTCTTATGTTTATAATCTTCGAAAACAAGTAATTTATCCTAACTAAAAAGGGCTTTGATTTGATGATTTAATTAAGTAATAAATAATTAAGAAAACAATAATAAGAAAATGATTTGGTTTCAACTTCGATTTTATTAACTATGCAAATTAATAAAGAAATGATGTTTTAGACAAAGTGTATAGTCTATTTCTATATAAGTTTGTACTAAAAGACATTAACAAGCTCTAACATCTTTTGTTTTTCGAAATCTGTCTTACATCTTCGAAATGAATGGAAAGTTGACCTTTAGCCACTTCCACTTCTACTTCATTCTCTTTCTCTTTCTTTTTCTTTTTCTCGTCACCCACCACTTCATTCACTAGCATCGGGGCTTCAAAAACAGCCCCTTCCTTATTCTTCCCCTCAACATTTAATTTCTTAACTTTAACCTACTCATCCACCTTCTCGATCTTCGTACCTATAGCCAATTTTCTATCTAGTAACACTTGCAAATGATGGTTAGTAACAATATTACAATCAATAATACTCGACTCAATGGCATTTACACATTAACCGCTAAAACATCACCAATGGATTTGAGTTGTTCTGGAATGTTGAAATGAATAACATCCCCATCAAACTCCATGGTCAAGGACCCGCATAACAATTAAATTTGGTCCTATATGTTTTTAGAAAAGGTCGACCCTACATAACTGAGCTAGAGTTGGAGTTGTCATTGTCACTTATACCAAAAAAAAAAAAAATACAAAGAATTACAAAATGTTTCATTTGTACCAAAATGTCATATACCATACATTTGTATGGATATACTATCGATTTATCCGCTAGTTAGATCAAAATGTATATAATTATAAATTTATAATGTCAAGCAATATCTTCAATAAACTTGTTCGTCTAATTATATTAATTATATGTAGCCTACACATTAATATAAATAAAAATACTCTCACAACTTGCGTTCTCAACCTTGAACTGAGATTGAGAACGCCTACTCCATGTTAACCTCGAGTAACAAGACATCGTGAAAGCCGAGAACGCAGTGAAAATGTGTCGCCTCGGATGCTTTAATAGACCTTATTCCATTTTGTAGTACAATACATTATTGATTTTGTTCATTTAGCTTTTTTAGCTAGAAATTAAACAGCCAAACACAAACAAAATTGTAGTACACTTTTCCTCGTACTTTAGTTACACACACAATATTATTCTTTTGAGAATGAGAATGACTAGCTTTTCTAGAATTGGACTAACAAAGTAATCCCTCACTACGAAGACACGTATAACATGCAACAATCCACGTGTCGTTTTCTCACAACCGACATGTAATACGTGCACATATTTATTGAAACATTTCCACCGAGTCCCGTTTCTACAAAACATCCTAAATTCAAAACCTTAACAAAAACAAAACACAAAGATGATGAACATGTTAGCTATCGGTCTTGTTTTAACATCACTAGTTACGGCTTCGATATGGTCTCCATCTCCGCCGCCGGTTCGACACGATGAGCACCAAGAGGTGATCGTGAAAGAAGGTCATCGGGTGGTGGTGGTTGAGTATGACAAAGAAGCTGATGGAAGTACTAAAGTGTTGATTTCGCCACACGAAGTTGTCGATTCGAAAGAAACGACAACTACGGAGGAGAAGGAGGAGGAGAAGCCGAGTGATGGAATGTTTTCGGGTCCGAGAGAGCTGGTATGTGATGCTTTTGGTAAGTGTAAGCATAAACTTGCAAGCGCTTTCGGGAAGTCGAAAGACACGGTTACGGAAACGGCTCAAGGAGTTGCTGATAAAGCTCTAGAAATGGAAGAACATGCAAAAGAAGTCGCGAGTGGAGTCGTTGGGAAGGCAAGGGAGGTCGAACAACAAGCGAGTGGAGCCGCGAGTGGAGCGGTTGGGAAAGCGAAAGAAACGGTTTACGGGTACGAAGAACGAGCTAAAGAAGCTGTGAAAGAAGCATTCGGGAAAGGCAAGTCATCTGAAAAAGTTACGGAGAAAGTAACCGGACATAGTATCGGAGAGAATATAGAGAAGGCGAAAGATAGTGTTTCTCAAGGAATCGATAAGGCGAAAAGGGTTGCTGGTGATGTGATCGAGACAGTAAAAGACGGCGCTTTAAAGGCGAAAACATTCGATGTAGTGGATTCACCTAAACGAATAGGGGAAGATATTCAAAGAAACGTGACCGGTAAAATCGAAGAAAGTGCGGAAAATTTGAAAGGACAAGCCAAGGAAACGATCCAAAATGTACAAGAAGCTGTTGGTCAAAAGAGTTTAGGTGAAATTTTAAGCAAGATAAAAGAGGTAACATATGATGTTATTTGGTATGTGATGTCTCGTGATAAGGTAAATGCGGTAGTAGGTTTGATTCATATGTTAGGGTTTTCGACTGCTTACGGCATGTGTGTTTGGGTGACGTTCGTTTCGAGCTATATATTAGGACGATATTTGCCACGACAACAGTTCGGAATGGTGCAAAGCAGGATATACCCGGTGTACTTCAAAGCCATGGCTTATTGTGTTTCTGCTGCTTTATTAGGGCATATGGTGGGTCAAAAAAGGCATTTATTCTCTAGCTTGATGGAAATGTTTCAGGGTTTGAGTCTTTTTTCGGCACTTTCGATGATTTTGAGCAACATGGTCTTGTTGGAGCCTAAAGCAACTAAGGTAAAGTTTAATAATCTTGATATAATTATACGTTTTTAGCACTAATGGTTGATTGATTATTAAGGTTTTATTGTCAATATTTTTAGATAAATTTGTGTTGCAACAAGATCCATAACTATTATCGAAACTATTTTGTGTCACTATAGGTTACCATGGGTGGCAATCAAATTTCTTTTATATATAGCTAAAACATTTGGACATACTTTCGTAGTCTCTAATTCAAAAGAGTTTTACCATACATTAGATATACAGATTATTAATTGATCATTATCGGCCGCAACTTAATTTACTCTTTATTGAGTAAAGTAGAACAACTCGACCTTTTTCTTTTAGTACCTTTTGTGTAAACGGTCTTTTTGATAGTGTGTATATAGATCTTGATAATTGTTTCCGTGCAGTTGATGTATGAAAGAATGAAGATAGAGAAGGAGGAAGGGAGAGGAATAGCCTGTGCAGCTGCTAAAGAGGGAACAGAAGATACTGGCAATGCTACGGTGGCAAGGCGGCCGGCAAATGTGGTGGTGGCAGAGAGGCAAGATGTGCTGAGGTTGAACGACAAGTTGAAAACGTTGAATACGTACTCATCTGCGTTAAATGTTGCAACACTAGTGGTTCTCACTTGGCACATGGCTTACATGGGGCAAAAGCTGCAAGCGACACGATAACTCATGGTTGATCACCTTGTTTCTAGGGCATGGCGACGGTGATTCACTCAATACTTGGATTTGAATATGTTTGTATATATAGTTTCTACGTGGATTTTGTTTATTGTTTTGTTGCTTGCTTTATGTGTTTGTGCTTATTTAGGAAAGGTAGTTTGTGCTTTAGTTGTACGTACTATAACTTCCCTTTTCCTCTTGGTGGTTTTTACTTTCATTCTCGGAGTTTAAACTTGTACACATCGAGCCCGTATGGTCGTATGGATGGTGTAGTTTTGATAATGAGAGTGTTGGAAGGTTAATTTGAAATATGTGTTGGATGATTACAAAAATGGTAGACATTCTGTTTGGCATGTTTTATATACGATATAGTAATTCAAATAACAAGGGCATAAACAAGGGAAGATATTAGCAAATGCAGGTACGGTCATAGGACGACATATATGTTAGGGGCCTCATATATTTAGAAACCTTATTTACTACTTCAGCTCGAGGTAGAAGATGAAGTCGGAAAATAAAAAATATCTATGTAGACGTTTTTCTAAACTCAAGTTGTGTTAAGTTAGTAACTATAGAGTCATGATATAAAGTCTAATTAACAATGTTGTATTAAACTGTTTAATAAAAGAGCAAATACAATTACTTTTTTGACTTGCAAGATAAAAATAATATTCCTTTCTCGAATGATTTTTTTTTTTTTACTATTTACTATACAAAAATTTCGTAGTACTAATGATTTTTTTTTCCAAATATCTTTGCTATGAGGCCCGGTTTTTTTAATACAATACATGGTCGAAATTCATTTATTGGCCCGCTGATAAAACACACAAGATACGATTGATCATAGTTTGCTATTGAATTGCATCTCTCTTTCATACCAATTTAATTTACGGTTATGTAGGAAATGAAGGTTGTAATCGGTTAAAATTATATGAATTTATTGTTTTAGATGAGTGGGGAAAAGAGAAATACATATTTATTTATATTCATTAAATTAACAAAATAATTAATTTTAGTCACTAAAAATATGTCTTTTTACATCTATTAAGTTTGTCATAAAGTTGACTTTTTATTATACATTATAAACACATGGTAAATTGGTAAATTGCACCCACATTATAAACATATGGTAAATAATTCATGTTGCCCAAAAATAGGTTACTTAGTTAATATGGAAAAAGAACATAGAAATTATCAAGATTTATCTTCTATATTTTGTAGTATGAAATATTATAATTTCAAAAGGGACACAAATGATAATTTTAAATGATTAAAGTTTATATAAAGAAAACTTGTAGTTTCGTATAATTTGGATTTGCAAACATATCTTAATAACGTTGTACATTATGTTTATCTGGTAATAAGTAGTATTATATAAATTTGTAACAAACTATTTGCTTTTATGAAATGTTGTTCCGATGTATACTTTATTATATACTTCGTATTATTAATGTTTAATTAAAGAAACAATTAGTCTTTGGTAACAAAGTTTTCAATTATAAAAGAAAACAAATAAATAGCAAATTTTTTGTTATTATTGTTTGTTGCTTGAGTGCTTCGTATTTGAGCCACATGAAAAAATTTGAACAACTTTTTTGTTTTCATTTAATATATATATATATATATATATATATCATACTATCTTATAAAGCATTTGGGTACTTTTTTCTAAAATTGAAATTTAAGAAGGAAATTACTCTTTTGCCCTTATCACCCATATTAATTACATAAATCCCTTGATTTATTTGATTAACTTGATTTAATATTGTTTCCATATTAACTTAACTTATAAAATGGACAAATTAAATTAACTTATAACTACTAAACAAATCAATTTCCCACCAATATATTTTTCTAATTAATAATAAAATTTAAAAAATTAAAAATACAAAACCAAAAATATCTTTATACTCCCTGATTTGTAATTTTTGATTATTGTAGAATTTGCTATAATTACACTTAATTCGTTGAAAATTGGTGAATTGACAACATGAATAATATGTTTTCAGAATTTTCATTGTTAGTTAGTTAGGATAATTTTTAATAATGATTTTATAATATTTCTAGAATCTATAATTTGTTATTCCACATTGAAGTTTGACAAAATAATATTTAAGTAAGCTGTATAATTATTTTACCACATTTTATACTATTTAACATTTACTTTTTTTTCATACCAAATAGATAGTTTTCTATTTTTTTCAATTTCCCAATATAATTTTGTCAAATTAACTATACTATGCTATGTAGAATTAAATTATATACTACGTAGAATTAACTTGCTTTTTTTTCATACCAATATAATTTTGTCAAATTAACTTATAACTACTAAACAAATCAATTTCCCACCAATATACTTTCCTAATTAGTAATAAAAATTAAAAAATTGAAAATACAAAACCATTTCACTATTATAACTTTCCCTCCACATTTTATACTATATAAAAAATTCTCAAATACAAAACCATTTTACTATTATAAATTTCCCTCCACATTTTATACTATATAAATAGAGTTTTAACATTTACTTTTTTTCATACCATTTTTTTTATATAATAATTGTACAATGAAACCTATTGGGAACACTATCAATAATCCAATAATCATCGAAGATGACAAGGTTGATCGCATTGCCAAGAAACAAAAAAGAGAACAAGACTTGAAAAACTGGAATTGGGACGATGTTATTGTCATCGAAGATGACAAAGTTGATGATGAAGACGTTGCTCGAGATGTTGTTGTAGATGAGGCTACTACGAAGGTTGTTGCTCAAGACGTTGCTCATGAAAAGGTTGTGATCTTTTAAATTTAATGTCCTTCATTTGCTAATGTTACATACATATTATTTTTGCTCAATACTAAATATGTCTAAACTATTATCGATATAGGATCCATTCGACTTTGTGGATATTTTTGGTGAAGATGTTGGACATGTTGTTCCTCAACAACTTTTTGATGTCATTGTAGAGGTTGTAAACTTTTGTTTCTTTTTATTTGTTTTTTTTTCTAATTATTTGTCTTTACCGTTTTCTTTTGACCTACAATCTTTTTAAAATATTATCCAATATAGGATCCATTTGACTTTGAAACACTTTTTGGATTTGCCATTCCTGCTGATTTGGAAGATGACGCTGACGATGTTGTTTCAACTGAGAGCATTAAGCGCAAGAAAAGTAACGAGATTAAAGTGTTGAACCGACATAGAGTTTACAACCTTATAGATGAAGTTACCGACGAAGACGAAGCTGTCAATGAAGATTAAAAATTCCCCTCAATCTTAATAACAACTCTATGTGTAACATAAAAAAACAGAGTGGAACTGCTTAACTACTTCGATGTGCAAAAATAATAATATGGGACGAAGCATCTATGGCAAAGAGGCAAGCAGTAGAGGCGGTAGACAGAACCATGCAAGACATAAAGGGGGTAAGACTACCATTTGGTGGGAAAATAATGGTTCTTGGTGGTGATTTCAGACAGGTATTGCCGGTAACGAGACATGGAACGCGCGCACAGATAGTAGACTCAAGCCTACGTATGTCGCCTCTTTGGTGTTCTATTAAGAAGATCCCCCTCACTCTAAATATGAGAGCACTGACAAACCCATGGTTTTCGGATTTTCTACTTCGAGTTGGAAACGGAGATGAAGAAACGATTGATGGAAGTTATATCCGAATACCTGATGACATGGTCATACCTTACACAGATGAAAGTACATCAAAAAATGATTTGATCGATGCTATCTTCCCAGATTTGCATATCAATGGTGGTTCTTCGGATTACATCATTTCTAGGGCGATATTATCAACGAAAAATGAGAACGTGGACGAGATTAACGATCAGTTAATAGACAGGTTTTGCGGCGAAGAAAAAATCTACTATAGTTTCGATGAAGCTGTAGATGATACTAATAACTATTATCCGGTCGAATTCTTAAACTCACTAACTGTTAGTGGTTTGCCGCCTCATTACCTTCGACTCAAAGTTGGGTGTCCGATTATACTGTTAAGGAATATTGACCCCTCTAATTGATTATGCAACGGCACAAGATTGATATGTAAAGCTTTCCAGCCAAACGTCATTGACGCGGAAATAGCTGTTGGTCAGCATGCTGGAAAAAGAGTGTTTGTTCCCAGAATTCCGTTATGCCCTTCAGAAAGTGACATGTTTCCGTTCAAGCTGAAAAGAAAACAATTTCCTGTCCGACTTAGCTTTGCTATGACAATTAACAAGGCTCAAGGGCAGACAATTCCAAACGTGGGTGTGTATCTACCAGAATCGGTATTCTCCCATGGACAACTTTTCGTGGCGCTATCTAGAGGGATTTCACGTGGAAATACAAAGGTATTAGTAAAGGGTGCCAAAATTTTTGATCGAGATGGAGTGTACACTTCGAACTTAGTGTATCGAGAAGTTCTACATGACAAATAAAGTATGCATGTGTGTAGTTGTTGAATACCGCAAGTTATGTTTTCTTATGAATATCATATATGTATTCTTTTACTACCAACAATTATATACTACTCGATTTTTACATCATTCTAAAAAAGTTGTGAACCATTTCACACAATCTATCTTTGCATTAATCTAAGTTATATTTATGATAACCAAAAGTCATCGCTATCCATTATCCGTTTCCATTCGTCTCGATTGCCAAAAGAAATCAAATTGCATATACATTAAATAACTATAGTTGCCGCTGCAACGCGCGGGTCCCCTACTAGTATATATATATATATATATATATATATATATATATATATATATATATATATATATATATATATATATATATATATATATATATATATATATATTGATGTAAAAAAGAGTAATCTTGTAATATTAAACATATTTCTATTTTTAAATAACAAACTAAAATAATAGAAAATACTTGTTGTATCGATTTAT
This sequence comes from Senecio squalidus, assembly GCA_910822075.1. Classification (NCBI taxonomy): domain Eukaryota; kingdom Viridiplantae; phylum Streptophyta; class Magnoliopsida; order Asterales; family Asteraceae; genus Senecio; species Senecio squalidus. The sequence goes on from CAJVGC010000590.1 coordinate 19,693,679, forward strand.
ATTTATAGATTCAAATTTAATCAAATCGAAATTTATCTTAACATGTGAATGTGAAGTTTATTTTAGTGAAAATAATCATATTAAAATTTTTTTAGTAAAAATAATAATAATAAAATCTAACATATGCATTTCTTTGGTGTAGAAGGTTAACTCTCTAACCAAGTCCAAAAGATTATATGTAGTGTTTAATTTTAAAAATAGTGTTTTCTTAATATATATATATATATATATATATATATATATATATATATATATATATATATATATATATATATATATATATATATATATATATAGGGACTGGTTCATGCGAGAACTCAAAATTCTGCGAGAACTCTTTTTTAACCGTCAGATATCATGATCTATGGCTGATATTGTTGAATGGCATTATAGTAAATAAATTAACTAATTTTAATATTTTATCTAATTAAAAAGGGTATAAATGTAAATTGATAAATGCTAATTATATATCAAATTTAAAAAAAAAAAAAAGGGATCGTGATTCAGTGAGATACGTATTCCGTTATTTCAGGTACTTATTAACCATCAAATTCAAAATTCCATAAGATAAAGACTGATCAAGACTGATTTCGTGTATTTAACAATAAACAGGCGCAACTTAATTTTATCAGATATACAAGATGAAAAGGTTTGTAGAATTTTTAGGGTTCTTAATTTGGGGATAATTTGGTTTTTTTTTATTTTTTTTTATTAGTAATCTGTTACAATTATGATAAACAGGAACAATGTTTGTGAGCGTATTTAATGATCTAGTATAGCTAAAAAGGACTTGTGCAGATCGAACACATATAGTGGAGTTATCTATCATGAGGTCTATTGAAAATTTGGACAGAGGTTTTGTTTATAAATTTTTTTTTTTCCGGATTTTTTGATATATAATTCTCTATTATAATGTACATATGTGCACAAAATGTATAGTTTATTTCGGAAATATTTTGACATATTTTGAACAAACTTACTTTTTCTTAAGGCGTAAATGAAACTGAAGACATGGAATCAACAAAAAGGCAGACAACGGGTGATGTGATAGAATCATCAATTCTTGGTTAGTAGCTATTAATCGTCTTTTAATCTTTGACATTTGAAGTTATGTAATATATATATAATTATTTGTAAAAGGTGAAAAACGGAGGATTACAAGAAGTAGCATTGGAATTAAAGTTGCTGATGTGAATACAAATGGTAATTAACATATTTTATTTTCTCTTAATTTTTATAAAAACATTAACAGAATGTAGTGGATATTATATGTATGTTTGTTGATATTATGTGCACCCCATATATTGATAGTATACTAACTTTAGGTTTAACTATGATCAATGTTAATAAGAAGAATTCACTTGTTCATAACTTGTTGTGCTGGCTGACTTTAGGATTACTATGATCATTAACAGAATGGTAATAACTCACACATAAACGAAGAACTCACATGTTCATAACTTGCTGTGCTGGCTGACTTCCATCTTGATATGCTTACGCAAACTAGCACCATACTTTAGGATTAACTATTATCAATGGTAGTAACCTGTTCTTGATATGCTTACGCAAACTAGCACCATACTTTAGGATTAACGAAGAACTCACCTGTTATCATAACTTGATGTGCTGGTAGTAACTATGATCAATGGTAGTAACCTGTTCATAACCTGAGCATTGTGACCTCTGTGCCAATAATCACGAAGTTTGTTAACGTAAGGAAGTACATGATTACATGTTTCACTTAACACCTCAAATTGAAACTCTGATAACACAACACTAGCTGTAGTATATGTAATATTAACTGCACCGTTTAACTTCAGTAATTAATGATAACGAAATTGTGATCGAAAAAAACAGAATGCACACCAGATTCTATCTTGATTTTTGAACACGAACCATGCTGAATGTCACCAGGTTTGGACGTTTTAAGCACAGTCACACACCTCACACCATCCTAAATTAGAACAAGACACAACAAGCAAGTATCACATACTAACAATATGGTGAGTCGAGCGGGTTGGGTATCGGGTCAAAACAAGTTTGGATTAAAACAGTTCATTTATTATTTGTTGCCCGTTTCTTATAAATAAGTAATACGTTAAAAATGACTTTTGGTAAGTTGCAATCCGTTCGACCATTTGTTAACATTTTTTTATACACATTTGCAAATAACTTCTTCCGTTTAATATTCTGATTCAAATCACTATGTTCCTCATTCTTTATCTTCCTCCTCTTCGTATTCGACCTTATTTTCACCAACTCTATTAACCTCTCTCGCTTTTCGGAAATTGACATTTTCGAAAACAACTTCATTCGAGTACTACAACCTGCATAAATTAGTATTTAACATTATATGTTAAATATTCATTTATATAAAATACTATTTCAGCTATTAAACTATGTAAAAAAAAAATCTATAATAGTACAAGTTTACTAAAACAATATATATTTCACACACTAACTTTGTAAAAGAATTATATTTATAGGCAAAAAGTATTTCGGGTTAACCCAACCCAACCTGGATTGTTTCAACGAGTACCAATTATATTAAATAGATATTTATTGACTTCTTAATTTTTATAAAAAGTTTAACAGAAAGTAGATGATATTATATGTACGTTTGTTGATATTATGTGCATATTTGATGATATTATACTAACATTTTGATGAACTATAATCAATTTTTTGTAGGTGAAAAATTAAGATATACACGAAGCAGTATTTTGAATGCTAAAAGGAAACGTAAGAATAATGATAAATAGTATTTGTTAAATTAATCATTTTATTACCAACTGATACTAATGTATATGTTTAATCTTGTTATAATTGTAGTTGAAGACATTGGCTGTAATGTATCTGGAAATAAGAAAAAGATAATTGAATATGTTTCTGATTCGGATTTTGAGGATGTAGAAGTGATAAAGAATAAGAATAAGCGTAAGATCACGGGGAAAAAAAAGATAGAATCTGAATCAGAAGATGAAGAGCAGAGTATAATACCTTTCAAAAGCATCAAGACACGAACATCACCTAAACCATTGTACGATGCACTGAGAGCTTTGAGTCCGGAACAAGAAAAATGTATTAGAAAAATGGGTTTTGGTAAAATGATAAGATTTAATCTAGAGGGGATACACTTAAAGTTAGGTTATTTTCTAGTTGATAAGTTTGATGAAAAGAATATGGTGCTCAACTTAACCCAAGGGTCGATTAAAATAACACCGGAAAGTGTACACGATATGCTAGGAATACCGTTAGGAGGTATAAAATTGGATAGAGATTGCATTAGTGAAAATAAGTATGAGATAATAGGTGAATGGAAAAGACAGTTCAACAACAGAAATATAACAGCGAGGGAAATAGTCGAGAAGATGGTTGACAGTGAAGAAGGAGACTGGAATTTCAAGTTGAATTTTATAATTTTGTTTGTGAACACTATGGCGGAATGTAAGACAAGGGGGACGTGCAGTGTAGATATTCTTAAATATATAAGCAAGGATACGGTGTTTGATAAGATTGACTGGTGTGAATATGTGTGGTCGTGTTTGAAGAAAAGCAAGATTGGATGGAAGAATGATGATACTAAGATTTTCTATACTGGACCGATCACATTACTAACGGTACGTTAAAATATATATATAATACCATTTTCTAATATATATATTTTTATTTATCATTTTTATTTAATTGAATAACGTGATTACATATGATCACGTTTTATTTATAATATAATGATAAAGTAACTAATAATTATTATATTGATATGAATTAATGTTATGAATTAATTTACGTGGTTGTATGTGAAAATAATGTTGCGAAAATTGAACACGTATATGATAACCAGAATATAAAGTATTAAATACGCTTTCACATTGAATGTTAGCTTCATATCAGCTTGTACGATATTTAAGTTTCTATTGTAAATTTAAAACACAGTTGTTATACCTTGATGGAACGAAGTGGAGCAAAAAGAGTATGGAGCGTAAAAGACCAGCGAGCAAAAACTGGACGTTGTACTTGTTGCGTCAGAGAGTAAAGGACGATATGGCTAAAAATGGATTCGGTTTAGGTGAACTTCAAGATCCATTTGAACCAACAGAATCTCAAGACAACGATAATAATGGAAATGATACTGAAACTGATAATGTAATGATACATGAGACTGGACCACGTGATGCCACAGTAAGTTTTAAAATTTAGCTATATTTCACAAAAATTTTGATATAATTTTTAGAGAATATAAAATGTGTATATGCAGGATTATGTTGCGAAAATGGAGAAACAAATGAAGATTCTATCAGAATTATCTTTTGAGGCCGTAAGTAAGTATCCTCACGTATTGGAAATTGTGGAAATGCATACGAAAGTTTTGAAGTTTTTTGGTGACAAAAGCGAGGTACGAAGTAAAATTACCCATAATAATTTAGATACAAACAAAGCTGTAGTAGCTGATGTAGGGACAGATAGTGAAAAGCATGAGCCTAACGAAAAGAAGAATGAGGTAAATAAGAAGGTGTTAACGGAAGATGTTGAAATCTGCGTTGAACCAACAATTCGAAATGATACTGAAAGTAGTCCGTTGAGTCCTGTGTGGAGTGATCCAGTATTTTTGCATGAAGTCGATCGTAGTATTAATAGAGAAAATGAAAGAGTTGCTAGAAATCTTAATATGGAAATCGTGGCAGCACGTACTGTGAATGAAACTCTTGTGGATGCACCTAGCTTTAGTCTTGGACTGACACAAGTTCATGGGATTGCTACCGGTTTAGAAGTTGTTTTATCACATAATCAAGAATCTGTAAATCCGATTAACCATTCGAAAACCTCTGGCCTTGCTGTGAACAGGGGAACACGGAATGCGAATCTGTCTATTCATCGTAGATCACCCTACATATGTAGGTTGGTGGATGTGGACAAGACGCTGACACATCAAGAGAAAGAATTGTGGAAATACTTGTTTAGTTCAGACGGCGAAGAAAGGTAACTTTATTAAGTTATATCGATATATATTATATGTTCATTTATTACAGCTATATGGAAAACATGTGAAAAATCAATAAAATTAAATTGGTTAGTTATTTTTTTACACAGTGAGGAGTTGTTTTCAACCGTGAATGGTGGAGTTTTACGTAGAAGCAATTTCCTAAGCTTGGAACCATGTTCCCGAGTTGATGCAAATGTAATTGATAGTTGGGCATCGGTGTTAAATGTTGAGGAACATAAACGTGACCCAGACAAACCGTATAGGCTATTTATAAGAACATCAGTGACGGTAACATTTTTGTTTAAATTTTACATGATCTTGTCATTACTCAAGTTAATTACTGTGTTTTTCTATCTAATTCAGGGTAAAGATTTGCTTTCAAAAAGGTTGAAGAATGTTACACGGTTGGATTTGTTAAGAAACATAATTATTGAAGCGAGTAATGGAGATCAACAGCTAATGACCTTTCAAAATGTGGATATTGTAAGTTTATTGTTATATTATAAACTTATAGTTTTATCTTTGTACTAATTAAATCAAATATTTCTGCATACGTAGGTGTTTTTCCCAGTTGTTAACAACGATGAGCATTATCTAGTATGTTTCAATTTGAAGAATCCTCAGTTTGTAGTCATTGATAACGACGTTCATGAGGTGACATTTGCTAAGAAGTACAAAGGTTTTCCAGAATTGTTGGTGAGTATAACATATATTGTGATTCATTATATAATTTAATCACATGTCACCTGAAAGTTAATGTTTTTCATCTTTTGAAAACAGCACCGAACATTCGTTGCCTACATGGAGTTGATATCAAATGGTAAAAGTGGATTGATCGAGAAGGAGTTGCCACATATATTGGATATGAAGTGTAAAACAGTGAATGACAAAAACGAGAGTGGTATATTTGTCATGAGGCACATGGAGTCATACATGGCAGAACCACCGAGTCAATGTTGTTGTGGATTGCACACCGATTATCGTTCACAGAAAAAACAAATGAGTAAGCTAAGATCAAAATATGCAGCGAGGTTGATACTATCAGATCACAACATATATCGGCAAGATGTAACCAACAGGATCCAAAAAGTGAATTTAGGTAATGCATGATCAGTTGTTTTCTTTCATCACGAGCAACAATTAGTTTTATGTTTTATGGTTTTTGTGAATCGTTTAAAAATATTGTTATTTGTCTCGGATTTTATGTTTTGGTTTATTATTAGTGTTAGTGATGAACGGGATAGTTTTTTAGTTTTATGTTGTTTTGAACTCCCTTTTAACTAGTGTTTTTTTTTTGATTTTATTTTGTTTGTGATTGTTTCTTTTTAGTTAATGATATAACGATTATGAAAAAGATTATGCTAATATATGAACAACAATAATGATAGTACATGAACCACGCTATTTCAAACAAACAGGGTATGATAAAGCTGTTTCAACCATACGTAATGTCCTAGATTATGTTACAACATCAAAGTGTGTTAGACAAATCCCCTAAAGCTTCCAGATTGTTATCTGATGATGATGTATGGGCTAGACCAGAAACTCTAAGTTGCTGTACGCCTATTCGAGTTCCTCGTTTATTTATCATAGACAACTCCTCATTATTCAACAGACCTGCATATGCAAATAAAGCATCTGAAGAAATTCCATTTGTACATGAGTCACGGAAAGAAACAATCGATCAACAATGACCTGAACTCGTCAAGAATCCAAAATGCTGTATATATTACTCGAGGAAATGCTGGCTTCATGACATTAAAGATGTTCGAATAGTGGTGTTTAAAGATGCTGAAACTGAAACTGGAGAGACTTCTCGAAATCTGCAACATACTACTTTCGCATTTAATTGGAAATCTGTGAATCTGCAAAACGAGCAAAGGAAAATGGAAGAAATGACTTTAGATGAGAAAGAGATTTAAGATTACGACGCAATATTTTGGGTGATGTTATCAGAAGTTTATATCTATCTTTTTTTTAGCATGGATGTTTAATATCTTTTTTGGTATTTTCTAAACGTATTTTGGTTGCGAGTTAACACTTCTCTGATGTATTTCAAGTACAAAATGCAAGGTGCTGAATTCGTTCAATCAAAATTATATATGCAAAGTAATTGCTCTATAAAGCGAGATCAGCGGGTAGTCTTTGTTTTATAGTCTGGAGACATAAAACATGTATTGATAGACAACTCTTCGTCGCTCAACAGACCTGCACGAAGTTGATTGCAATATTTTTAATCAGTAAAACAGATTAGCTGCACGATTGTTTGTGAGGATCGTGTAGGGGATTTTTCTATTACAGTGAGACGAGATGCAGCTGATGCGAGCACAAAGTCAGAAGTTAACGTAAGGCATTGGATCTCCTAACATGTCGTCTAAGGAAATGGCTTTAAAGAATTTACTTAAAGGAGTAACAGCAGATGAGAGTGCAGTCGTCCATGTAAGTACTCACTGACCCATTTGATTTAGTTTTCTACTTCCGTAAGCTTATACACACATTACACATTACTTAAAGGAGTAACAGCAGATGTAGCATGATAGTACATGAACCACGCTATTATGGTTGCAACCAAACAGGGGATGATATCGGTTGCAGCAAGATAATCTTGAAACTTATATAAAAAAAAATTGATTGGATAATAATTCTAACATAATTACATTAGCTAAATGGTCTGCAAAAATATAAAGACAAAACACGATATAATCCAACATAAAAAAAAAGAAAATCCACCTAAATAAAGCTCATAAAAGGAATAACATGTCTAAGATCCTTTCCTCTGATTACAAGTGCGAGCGTTGTGAGGTGGATCGGTAATGGTGAAACAAATTTGACACACTCGTTGCTTTGGTTGTTTGCTTTTCTTCGCAGCCTGCTCGTCGGCCTTCTCACGTGGGCCAATGAATCTTTTAGCTCCAGTTCCACATCCTTTATTCCTAACATCTTGTGGAGCTTCAATTAGAATTTCATCTGGTACAGTAACTCCAAGTATATCTGCTATAAGCTCATCTTTCGTCTGATGTTCATTCTCTTCTGGAACGTCTACTAAAATATCATCTTTCAATTTTTTAATGCTTTCAACAAAAGTAGTCATTTTCTCTCTATCGTTCTTCAATCGGTTAATGCACAGCTGGATATCATCAAAAACAGTATTTGCAAGTTCAACACTTTCGTCGTTACTATTGCCGTATCTATGTCGAATATTCAACAAGTCACATGGTAGAATATCCCTTCTCCAACGCCTCGATATGTATTGTTCAGGTATTTCATCGGTGTTGTTGGTCTTTAACACACAAAATATATGACGACATAAATATCCAAGACGTTGAAAGTGATTACAGCTACAATTGAAACTTCCATCCTCCGGATTTAACACAACCTGTTATATAGAAAAATGTATGTGAATATAACTTTTATAAGTATGATTTAGACTAATTAATTGATTAAAAATTAAAATAAGTTTCTAATAAATGAAAATGGAACAAAACATACCTTGAATGCACCAACTAGCTTATTAACTTTGTTTAAATGATTTATCATAAAAACTTCTAAACCATCCTCCACGTATGTGTTCCTTTGTGAACATGACCAGGTACCTTTATGTATTTCTTTTTGCACCTTATAAAACAACGTTCGAGTATAAACTTTCGATGCATGAACCTCAATCTTAAGATGTGTACACAATTTAGGTGTTGTATTGGTTGTGTCATGATCAAGAATACGTTGTTGGTATCTTTGCTTATCCATTGCAGCCTCAAAATAAATCATAAATTGTACAAGTGTATTACCTTTATTAGCATACATTCGAAAAAATGCATTAGAACTCTCTGACCTGGATGTTGTTTTCATTAAACATGACAATGGCAAGTGCTTAAAGTATGCAGGTATCCAAAACTCTCGTAACGAATACATATCAGATAGCCAAGTGTTGTCTTGTAGGTTAAATTCATGAATAAGTTCTTTCCATCGTTCCTCAAACACTTTTGGTTCTATAAAAACATTCCAAATAAGTTTGTGAATTTTCGCTCGTAAGTCGGTGTTTTGTAACATATCACCACAAACCTGCAAGACATGAGGATACAAAATATTAACATTAGTTATTATAATAATGTGATGGAATTATTGACGTTTGAGTATTAACACATTTACGTCAAAATATTTTTACCTTTTTCGGCAATTTTTTCATAATGTGCCACATACAAAGTCTGTGATGTGACTCGGTTAACACAACATTTACTGCTTGTTTCATAGCTGGGTCTTGATCCGTTAGAACTAATGTTGGCTGCTTTTTGTCATGCGCCTTTAAAAAAGAATTTAGAAGCCACGTATATGAAGCAATGTTCTCGTTCTTAAGCAAAGCAGCTCCAAATGTAACACACTTATTATGATTATCTATACCAGTAAAAGGTACAAATACCATGTTATACCTAAATATTATAAAATAAAGTGAGGCAAATTTAATATGTGGACAAAATAGCTGAAAAACAAACATGATATGTGTGTTACCGATTTGTACGAAATGTTGCATCGAAAGACACGACATCTCCAAAGTTCTTGTAGTTGCATTTTGAGGTCTCATCAGCCCAAAACATACATGTAAGCTCACGTTTTTCGCACACGTAATTAAAAGAATATTTGTTCATATGTTTTTTTCTGTTCTTCAACTTATCAACTAGCATCTGAGCATCTCTATGTCCAATAAATTTATTTATATCCCTTCTCCAATTTTTGTAATCAACTACAGTTCCTCTTACATTTTCGTACCCTCCCTTTAAACAAGCACGTAACCTGTGGGCCATTGACGCACCACAGTTTGATAGAGAAGCGTCAAAGATAAACTTGCGGTCTTCAAAACTGAGCTTTCTATGTACTCGTGATAAATCTTTGTTTTCAGGTTCATCCATAGGGTGATTATGCTTCTCCTCAAAATCATATAACCTATATAATGACGAACCAGGTACATATTTAAGTTTAATTCGAGCTTCGCAACCGGTTACTTTAAAGTTTGTGTTACGTTGATCTTTGATGGGGGTTCCTTCGGTCAATGTATTAATAGATCTTGTTGTCCTCGGTTGACCAGCTTTGTGACACAAAAAGTACTTATGAGTGATGATTCCCTTTAACTTCTTATGACCTCCTTTACGGACACCAAAACCACACTTCCCTGCGTAAGACTGATACATATTATATGCTTCATCCAATGAGTCGTATAAATCATCATCCATAGGTTTTTTAATTGAATCATCATGTACATCGGGTATCCACCATCTTGAACCTCCAGGACTATCTAGTACGTTATTACTTTCAGAATCATCAGAGGAATAACCTATCAAAAAATATATAAAATATTAATTATCATAATCATATAAATAAAATTACATATCGCATACCGATGAGCCATGATCAAACCATGAAACCCATGAACTACGACCAGACCTGAGACCATCTTTATAAAAAACATTGTCTAGCAAAATATTTGAACAAACTCGTTGGTTGGAAGGTCAACTTGGGTCAACTCAGCAAGAATTGGACTTGCTACAAAAGCTGCTTGATTCCGAGAAAGACAAGAATCTGGGATTGCAAGAAGAGGTATCATTATGTGTAGCTGATATATCAGTTCGTGATGACCAAATTACAGAACTGAACACGAGACTTACTCAGTCCTTATCTGAAATTTTACTACTGAAGAACACACATGAAGCGAAAGAGGATACTTGGAAGGCTGATTTTGAAAGGGTGAAAACGGAAGTAAGGGAAAAATGTCAGTCAGTTGATAATTTGAATAAATCCTTGGACGCGTTGAAGTTACAGATGGACGGGGTTACTGCTCAGCTCGACACACTTCGGGCAGAGAAGCGGTCTCAGGACAATGTAGCCCAAGAACTGGAGACCCGTTTGAATTCACTACAAGTTGAGCATGAAAGGGTACTTTCTTCATTTGATAATGCACAAAAGATTACAAATGAACTGAATCTGAAAGTGGTGGAATTGGAACGAGAGGTGGATAGGCAAAAGGAAGTTATATCAGATAGAGCCGAGGAGAAAAGATAAGCAATAAGGCAGCTATCATTTTCTCTGGAACATTACATGTCTGGATACAAAGAACTTCGTCAAGCATTCGTTGGCAACAAGAGGCGTGCTGTTTTGACATCTTAAGTTCACAACTAGCTGCTGCTTAAGTTAGTTAAACATCCTCCTAATACAAAAAATTGAACAAAACTATACAACTGTGATCATCTTCTCGATCATGATTAATAATAAATGCAATCCAAAATAATAACTTACCTTCATCATCATCAATTACATGTTCGGCATCATCAAAACTGCAATCGATATCTGGCACTGGAATAATTTCGGAATCCTTATCATTTGAGTTAATATTTGATAATTCGGTAGTAATACGATCGTCATGAGAATTTATTTCCATGTTACAAAACCCCACAAACAAAAACTAATAAATATGATAAAAAAGAACGATCTAATTTTTCCATAGAAATATTAAACGAAAAGGATAGAGATAGATGATAATGATAATTACTGGAGAGAAATTTAAGGGATTTAATTTTGAAATAAATAAATATTTTTTTAAATTATTATAGGTAAATTACTTTAATGTCCTTGGTAGTTTTTTTCCCTATAAAAGTCATCAGCCAATCAGAAGGAGTTCTCGCAGTTCTCGCAGAATTTTGAGTTCTCGCAGGAACCATTCACTATATATATATATATATATATATATATATATATATATATATATATATGTGTGTGTGTGTGTGTATTTATATTAAGACGGACCCAAGATTTCAAATGTCATGTGCCAAAAATAAAATATAGATCTTCAAAACACACTTTCTAACACATAACTAAATACACTTTCTAACACATACGACACAACCTGATGTTGATTTATATAATTTTTTTTTTGGGTGTTTTTTGTTATTTATTATAGTATTTTAATCTTATCTTATCTTATCTTATCTGTAATATACAAGTTTTCCCAAACATAAAAATGTGAATGATATATTGTTATGATTGTACTTGGATGATAAAAAGTATAAAAAAAAAAAAAAAAAAAAAAACATTTTTTTTATAAAGCATGTTGTAACGATAGAAAATTATGAACAAACATATAAAGAAGATATCATGTAAATAAAACCTATACAAAAGAACTTTGTTTGGATGATTATTTATTTATATATATGTTATTCAAACATTGGGTAATAAATATGACTAAACTATTAGAATTTTTTCTTTTTAGTGTTTTTTCATCAAACAAATATGCGATGAACTAACCTTTAAAGCCAAGAGAATTATTTATTTATTTATTTATTATTATTATTTTTTTAATACGTAATACATGTTAAAAATGTCTCAACTAAGTATAATATATATTTATCATATATAACCCGACACACGAGTATAATAATAGTTTTATATGAGTTGGGACCATAATACTAACGAGATAGTTTGGACACATAGAAATCGTCCGTAGAGGTTGGGAAATGTCCATGAACATCCTTCAATCACCACACCTACAATGGATTTGAGCCTTCAATATCACTTTTCAGCCCTAATTTATTATCACAAGTTCGCCATCAATTGATTCAACCTTTTCTTCTGAAACCATATTTGGGTTTATATGAAAAAGGAAACAAGATACCAATTCAATGACGTGGCAATTTTATTAAAAAGTGGACCGACTAGTAAAGGTGGTAGGTAAACAAGATGATTTATACATAAGCTTTTGTCAAGTTAACTTATTCGTTTAAAAAATTTCTTCATATAAATTGACATTTTTCAACAATCTATACTATATTATAATGAATCTCTCCCGTTAGAGTCTTAATCCCTTAATTTTAAGTAATTGAAATTACCTTAATACCCTTAATCTATATTTATTATTATTTAACTCAAACAACACTCTCTCTCCTAATTAATTTAAAAAAAATTTAACATCTAACAAAGTAACTTATAATTCCTATGTAATTAAAAAAAAATTAAAATACTTTCTATTTAATTTAAAAACTTTCAAAATTATAAATTTTATTTTATAACCCCATAAACTTAAAATAATTAAAATATTATGCATTTTTTCTACTAAAATACGTATATTAAATCTACACTATAATATAATCTATTTCTACTGTATTATAAAACATTTCCCACATAGTCTTAATTCTCTAAAACCTTAGTAATTGAAATTACTTAACTACGGTTTTTATATCTCTCACCACATATCATTATTCAAAATAACTTATAATTAAATAATGTTGGTTAATAAAGTTTTAGCCTTGTAGAGTAAATGAACGGAAAGATACTTTAAACATGTAGACTTAGAAGTGTTTATTTACCATAATAGCAATAACCAATTTCGTTTATATTGATTAAAGAATTTATGATTGGAAACCAAAACCGACATGTAGTCCATACCGTAATTAACGGTATTTATTTGTTAACAAATGGGTCAAATTCAAAAGTTCGATTACAAACCATGCAAAAATTGATGGAGAATAGGAAGTCGAAAGAGGTTCATCTTAAAAATGATTCCTAAGTTTGTTTTGTAATTTGTTTGATGTAGAATGGGAAGTCGGGTCAACACATACACACTTATGTCACACATGTTGGTCCTAATTGTACTTGATGAGGTTTCATATGCTAAAAATGTTTATTTATATATGTTTAAGTGTAGGGCTGAAAAAAATAATTGAACTATCTAAGATCAGACCTTAAGAAAGGTTGGGTATTCTCTCAAGAAGAAACCATCATTATGGATATACATGCTCAAATAGGTTTTTACTCATTTTCTTTAAAAAATATGAGACCATTTTATACTATCTTATCTTTTAAAAGCTCTTACTTCTAGGTAGGTTTATTTGTCATTACAATGTTATGTTTTAGATGGTCAACAATTGCAAGAAGCTTACCAAGAAGAACCGATAACGAGATATAAAACTATTAGAGAACTCGATTCAAGAAAAAAAAGAGTGTAAAGTGAGTTTGAAACAAACAAGAAATAGAAAAAAACGACTATTGATGGGCAAATGTTTTAACAAGTACAAGGACAACAAAAATTGCAACAAACTATATTTTCTATCTTTTAAAAGTTCGTATCTATACGTATCTTCACGTTTTACATTATGATTGGAGTTTAAATACATTTTATGTTTTTATCTTTTTGCGTATTTAATTTCCGTTGTTAAATATTCGTAATATAATTATATCAAATAGTTTATTATCTCCGCTACACCGTGCGGGTACTATACTAGTAAAATAGTAGAACGGTTCAATTTAACAATATGTAATATTGCGATAATCAAAATGATCATAAAGTGCATTATTATCTTTAAATAAAACAATCTATAGTAAACTGAACTAGAATACAATTACAAATCAAGTTAAAGCTATTTCTATTTATAATCCATAAAAGAGGTGAGAATTATATTAGCCCACATAACGTAAAATGTTTTGGCTATTTGGAGAGGGAGCGAATACTTTTAACTATCATATACTCTATCTAAAAAGTATTTTAACTAAGGCCTCGTTTGTTTTCTTGGATAAGATCTTAATACTAGCTATATCACCTATTCGATCAGATATTTTGGTAATTAGCTCGTTTGATAGACAAAAGCTTTAAGTTCTTAAATGGTCCAGTTTTCCTCCTATTCGTTAAGTGAAAAAATATGTATGACCCCCTCTTATTATATTATAATAAACTATTAAACTATCCACTCTTCAAAAGATAAGTTTTGTAGATGTCCAAAGAAAATTAACTTTTTAACATTATAATATCCTAATTTTCGTAATTAATATTTTTCAAATAAATAGATAAATAAATATTAAATATTTTGTTATTAATTTCCAGTTTCAAATCTTTAATATATAATAAAAGAGGGGCCTTAAATGCCACATGGAGAAGTAAGGTCCGTTGGATGGGTTAACTTCTTTGATGTCAGCCGTTAGATCAGATTGATGATGTCATCAAAGATTATTTTCATTTTACACCCTCTTATAATACATAATTACATTGTCTCTTTCATTCGATCTCTACTAAAATAAAAAAACATAATTATAATTTATTTATAGAATCGTTAAATTTGGACTATAATTTACCTTATTATTATTCTAAAATCTCCTGATACAAAATATCAAAACCTATGTATAAAGATAAAAGTGTATATGTTATTATAACCATAAACAATATATATATAAACGTAAAAGTATATATATGTATTATACGTACAACATTATTTTCTCATAATAAATTAAAATCTATATAAACATAAAATTTATAATTCAATTTTTATTTTTTTCCGCGCTATCGCGGGACAATAAACTAGTTATAGCTAAAACAAAAGTTGTTACAACTTTTAATTAAAGTTCCCAAAAATGATAATTAGTGATTAAAGTTCCCAAAAAAATGATAATTTTATTTTCTTATTAAATAAAAGATTTAAATTGTGAGGTTTAACACAAGTTTATTGATAGAAAAGTTTTATCATGTTAGTTTAAGAAAAAAAAAAAGTACTACATTTCTCCCTTTTATCGTACTTTGCTTGTTATAATATTTTCACTAATATTTTATTAATATTCGGTATTATTGTTGAAAGCACTTATTTTCTAATATAGAGATATTTGTTTTGTTAAATTTTACATTCAATTATTTGTTATTGTTTTTATGCAATTTAGCTAGTTTAATATCATTAAAAATGATAAGAGGAACCAAAAGAGAAAAGAAAAAAAAATTAAAAAATAAAAATATTCAGACTATTTTTTAAACAGTCTTACTGATTATGCTTTTAGATTTCAGACACTGTCTCTTATCATTCAGAACTGATTTTCAGATTTCAGACTTAAGTATTTAGAAAAAACAAAAGACCCCTAACTCTTATCTGACCATTCCAAGATATTTACATATAGAAGTCGGTTTGGACCTAAGCCCTTGAATAGTCTGTTGGGCTTTAAGCTTAATCTAGTAATCCCACATTTTGTGTGTTTTGTTTGGGCCTTATGATTCATCTTCACATAATACTAATTACAAAAAGAAAAAAAGAAAAAAGAAAAAGAAAACTTGCTTGGGGAGAAAGAAGGGTTTGCATAAACACAAACAAACACCCCCATTTCATTTTCTCAAAATTCAATCAAAAATCCGATTTCAATTTCTAGGGTTTATACTTTGAAAATTCTTCAATCTCTAATTCATCAATGGAGCCTGAGCCAAGCAACACTAACAACGCTTCCGGAAACCCTAAAGATGAAGCTACTTTGAAAGCGCCTTCAAAAGATCCGAAGAAGAAAGACGATAAGAAGGATGAAGATCTCGTAAGTCTTCAATTCATGATTTATTCGATTGAATTGTTGAATTGATGATATTTTGTTTTTGAATTTGTAGTCGGAAGAGGATTTGGCGTTGAAACAGCAATTGGAACTTTATGTTGAGAGAGTTCAGGATACTGATCTAGGTTTACAGAAAGTTGCTCTTGAGAGTATGAGGTAGTTTTTTCTGTTTTGTTGAGATCTGTTAGCTGAAATGTATCAATTGTTACGTTATCGGTTTCGACTGAGGAACTTACTGTTACTAGATATGTTTTATATGTGTTGTGCTGACTGAATGCTTATTATAGTTGAGGCTAAGTAGATGTATGTTAGGATTAGACAAAATTATTATCATGCTATTATGTTTTTAAAAACTGGTAAATTAGTTAAGGTAACCGAGGAACTTGCTGTTACTAGATATGTTATATGTTATGGATATGTGGCTAAGTAGATGTATATTAGGGATTAGACAAAATTATAATTACGTTAAACGCGCTATTCCGTCTTTAAGGAGTTATTCCGTCTTTAAGGATTGCTGCTAAATTAGCAAATTATAAGTACGTTTAATGCAAATTGATATATGGTTTATGAGTAGTAGGTTTTGGGTGAGCAAGTTTAAAGGAATTTTAGTTTGTGAGACTAACAATGTTTCCCTATGTGCTCATAGGCAAGAAATCCGAACATCAACCAGCTCCATGACTTCAGTGCCTAAGCCACTGAAGTTTTTGCGCCCTCATTATGGAACTCTTAAAGCGTTTTATGATACAATGCCAGATTCAGATTCAAAGGTTTGTTTTTCATTTTGTAGCTTCTGAATTTGTCTATGTTCTCTAAATTTTTTGATTGACGTTATCTTTTGTTGCAGAAATTACTTGCGGATATTCTTTCGGTTTTGGCTCTGACAATGTCTGCAGAGGGTGAGCGGGTAAGAGAGCCATGTGTATATATTAATTAACATTTCCAGCATGTGATACGTAGTTACACTGATGATTAGTTTAGTTTGTGGTGATACATAATTTCCTTTTTCTATGTTTCAGGAGAGCTTGAAGTATCGGTTGTTGGGGTCTGAAGGTGATATTGGTTCATGGGGTCACGAGTATGTTAGGAATCTGGCTGGTGAAATTGCTCAAGAGTACTCGAGAAGAGTGGTACTGTTTCTATCTTAACATTATTATTTTAGTTTATACTCCAGAACTCTAGCTCGATTTTCGAGATATTCCTTGCTATGATTTTGGTGAGAAAAAGATGTTGTTTGCGTTTTTGTGTGGCATTTATATATTTATTTCCGACGTGCGCCATTTCAGAATGAGGAAGCCAATGTAGATGATTTAATAGAGCTCGTGGAACAAATTATTGCTTTTCACATGAAGGTATGATTTAATAGAGCTTGTGGAACAAATGCCATTTCTCCTTTTTTTGTTATGGTCACGTTGATGCGTTTTCTAAACATTATGTGTTTCTCTCATTTATTTCTGCATTGCAGCATAATGCTGAACCAGAGGCTGTAGATCTCTTGATGGAGGTATTTTGCTTCACAGTTTTTTTGACATACTTGATCTACTGGTTCAGTTGTGAAGATAAATAGTAACTATAATTCGGCTTGACAAAATTCAGGTTGAATTTCTTGATCTACTAGTCAAGCATGTCGACAGCACAAATTTCAAAAGAACTTGTCTCTACCTAACAAGTTCAGCAAAGTAAACTTAACTCTTGGATCTTATACTTTGCTTTTATATGCTTATGTACTGTTTTTGAGTGTTTTATTATTCAAATTCTTGTAGATATCTCCCTGGACCAGATGACACAGCAGTTTTGGACATTGCATACACAATCTACAAAAAGTTCGAAGAATATCCAAGGGCACTTCAGATTTCACTCTACCTCGACAAGATGCAGGTTTGAGTTTTATAGTTATTATAAGATAATTTTTTAGTTGACTTATTACCCAAAGCTGTAAAACCTGTATTTATGGTTTGTGATTTGACACTCCATTTGGATGTTTTATTGGCAGCATGTAAAGGAGATTTTCACTTCTTGTACTGATCTTGCGCGAAAGAAACAATTCTGCTACATTCTTGCTCGACATGTAACTCATCATCGCTATAATCTGTGTTTTTTCTCGTATTTGGTTATTCTTTTAGCATCGTTGTTATAAATTTCTTAATTTATGCAGGGAATAAGTTATGAGATCGATGAAGAGATGTGTGCTGATGATGAAGACAGGGAAGCCTTACAAGAGATTGTCAACAATACTAAACTAAGTGAAGGCTATCTTACTCTTGCTCGGGATATTGAAGTCATGGAACCCAAATCTCCTGAAGACATCTATAAGGTTTGAATTGCACACAAAAAAACTCATTCACAATTAAGTGTAACCTTAAGATCATTCTTAAAGTTGATTATTTCATTTTTAGGCACATTTACTTGATGGCCGGGCAAGTGCTGGTGCTAGTGTTGATTCAGCCAGGCAAAACTTAGCAGCAACGTTTGTGAATGCATTTGTTAATGCTGGTTTTGGTCAGGTAGATATTCTTTTCTTTTTTTGTTATAATATGGATATCAATATTTAACTTGCTATCATTGTGTTTAATTATTTTCTTTTATACTTTTTTAGGATAAATTAATGACAGTCCCTTCAGAGGCTTCAAGTGGAGGTTCTTCTGGAAATTGGCTTTTTAAGAACAAAGAACACGGAAAAGCTAGTGCTGCTGCAAGTTTGGTACGTAAACTCTATTTGCACTTTATAGCTAAACATTATCTGCATATTAACTTTAGTTTTTATGTTTGCCGTTTTAGGGAATGATTGATCTTTGGGATGTTGACACTGGTCTTGCCCAACTCGACAAGTATTTTCATAGCAATGATAATCATGTGATAGCGGGTGCATTGTTAGGAGTCGGAGTTGTTAACTGTGGTATCAAGAATGACTGTGATCCCGTAAGTGTCTTTGTCTTTCAACTGTTAAAAATCAGATTCTGCTGTTTCGTTCTTATATGAGGCTTTTGTTTCTTTAGGCCTTGGCACTTCTTGCTGATTACCTTGATAAAGAAGATTCTTCCATTAGAATTGGTGCCATAAACGGTCTTGGTCTGGCTTACGCAGGCACTCAGAACGAACAGGTTTCTTTTCTTTTTTCTTTTTAATTGTGCTTTTGCACTTTAAATTATATTTTTAACTGGATTTACCTATATTGCAGATTCGAGACAAACTGACTCCCATTATTGGAGACCCAAAAGCGCCGCTTGATGTTATTGCTTTCACGGCGATTGCACTAGGTTTGGTATATGTTGGTTCGTGTAACGAGGAAGTTGCACAAGCGATAATTTTTGCACTCATGGACCGAAGTGAGTCAGACTTGGGGGAGCCACTCACCCGACTATTACCTCTTGGCTTGGGTCTTCTTTACCTTGGAAAGCAGGTAAAAGACACTTAATATGTTTTGTCTTTTAGCATTCTCTTTGCAATTGTTGTGGTATTAATTTGAAATTTGCTTTTGCTTTACAGGATAGTGTGGAGGCTACTGCTGAGGTGTCGAAGACATTTAATGAAAAAATCAGAAAGTATTGCGACATGACCCTGTTATCTTGTGCCTATGCTGGAACAGGAAATGTTTTGAAGGTAATCTACTTTCAAAGATTATACCCTTACAGGCGTCCATGTTAACCATTTACTTATGAATGGGTTGGTTTGGGTTCTGTAATGAAATTTCTGACGGTTTCTATCTTCTATAGGTTCAACACTTTTTGGGTCAATGTGCACAACACCTTGAGAAGGGTGAAACTTTTCAGGGTCCAGCGGTTCTGGGTATTGCCATGGTAGCAATGGCTGAGGAACTAGGGCTTGATATGGCAATCCGTTCACTAGAGCACCTTTTACAATACGGTGAACAAAACATCAGAAAGGCAGTGCCATTGGCTCTTGGTCTTCTCTGTATATCAAACCCAAAGGTCCATGTTATGGACACGTTGAGTCGACTCAGTCATGATGCTGATACAGAAGTTGCTATGGCAGCAGTTATTTCATTAGGATTGATAGGTGCAGGAACCAATAATGCAAGAATTGCTGGCATGCTTCGAAATCTTTCAAGTTATTACTACAAAGAAGCCAGTCTTCTCTTCTGTGTAAGCCTCTCTAGGATAATTAACAAATACTTTCTCAGTTTTTCTATATATTTTACTGGAAAGTTCGTGCATTATTTAATATTTTATATATTGCTGTTGTAGGTACGAATTGCTCAAGGTTTTGTACATATGGGAAAGGGTTTGATGACTCTTGGTCCTTATCACTCAGAACGATTCCTACTATCTCCGTAAGTAGAGCTTATCAGTGCTTATAAAAGAAGAATAATTCTTTTGAATATAAAAAGAAGTGTAGTATCTAATTCATGTTTATATATATTCTTGCAGAACCGCACTGGCCGGACTCGTAGTTTTACTGCATGCATGTCTTGATATGAAAGCCATCATTTTGGGAAAATATCATTATGTTCTATACTTTGTCGTTTTGGCTATGCAGGTTTGTACCATTATTCATTTTAAGAAAATCTGTGTTTATGAATACGCGTAGTGACTTTTAATCCGTTTGGCTGGTTCAAAAGCAATTCCAATATATGGGGTCTAAGTTGCCATTTTTATGTTATTCTATGTCCGATTCTTGTTCCTGAAAACATTTCTCAACTAAATTTTTTGTGATTATTTAACAGCCAAGAATGCTTCTGACTGTGGATGAGAATCTCAAACCTTTGTCGGTACCAGTTCGAGTAGGTCAAGCTGTGGATGTTGTGGGGCAGGCAGGTCGACCCAAGACCATCACTGGGTTCCAGACCCATTCCACCCCGGTCCTTTTGGCTGCTGGTGACCGGGCTGAACTTGCAACTGAGAAGTACCAATCTTTCATTGACCTATATCTTTTAGTGATTTTGAAGGCATATATATTTAATGATTTTGTTACCGTCTTGCTTTGCAGGTATATTCCTCTTTCTCCAATTTTGGAAGGTTTTGTAATCTTGAGGGAGAACCCAGATTACAGGGAAGAAGCCTAGACAAGGGTCTAAGAGTTTTTCCTTATGAAAGTTTAAAAGCAAGGTGCTGCCATGGAACCCGGGACTGATGGTGATGAAAATGAAATCTTGTTGTATGCTCGTGGGTTTAGGCTTCGAAAATATTTGTCAACATTGTTGGTTATGTAGCTTGTGGATCCTTTCGATTAAAGCTTATGTTTGATGACTGTTAAACTAGACTTACGTTTTGTTCATGAACTGATAGCAGCAAGAAAGCTTTATGACACCATGAACTTGTATACTCGTTTTAACTAACGCTTTCTTCCATCAAAGTAGATCCTTTCTCAATTCGCTTGCAGTGTGATGTTTGTTTTGCACTTCGTTATATAATTATATAGATTTGACATAATTGGCAGATATATAAGTGTTTGTGTTTTGCTTCGATACACATGACATATTACATATTGCTAGACTGCTAGTTACTTTTCTTCAACTTTAAATTAGAACTGTCAACTTTTTTAACCAGCTAGTTAATATTGTTCGATCCATTTTGCAACCCCAACTTAACAGAACGTAAAATTTAAATAATATGCGTTGTATTTTAGGTATCATCTCTCGCATTGAAGTACAACTAATGAAACATGTAATCCGAAAAGGCTAAAAATGGGGTCCAAGAGAATACACAAACCACACCAGGAGTGAGGCAATCTGATCTTATCCACACTCCAACCACAACATTTTACAACAATTTCCACCCACAACTTGTTCAAACTCATTTCCTTTTTAATTCTCATGTGACATTAATTAACAAATCAAAATAATCTGTATAGACTAAACAAAATGGCTGCAATGAATTCCGCCGTGCTCGCATGCAACTACGCGGTCTCAAGCGGTATTGTGTCACAAGACATCAACAATGCCACCCCTGCAAACATTGGTTACAAGCCACTAAAGATCAGGTCTCAGAAGATTGTATCTGATTCCAAGGATCAATCACAACAAGGCAGAAGAGCAGCTCTACTTTCCCTTGGAGCCGCCCTTTTCGCGACTGCCACGTCCTCTGCCAATGCTGGTGTCATCGATGATTATCTCGAGAAGTCCAAAGCTAACAAGGTTTATACATATATATTTTATAGCATCAGTTGTATTTGGATATTATGTTGACATATGTGGTAAAAAAAAATATGTAGGAATTGAATGACCAGAAGAGATTGGCTACAAGTGGAGCTAACTTTTCAAGAGCATACACTGTCCAATTTGGGTCATGCACTTTCCCATACAACTTCACTGGCTGCCAAGATCTTGCTAAGCAAAAGGTTAACTTATTTTCGACTCGCCTCGTCTCAACTCAAGTAATAATATTTGATAATTGGAATTAGTATCTTAATATATTTTCAATATTTTACTTTTCAGAAAGTGGCATTCATAACAGATGATTTGGAGTTGGAGTGCAAAGGAAAGGACAAGTACAAGTGTGGTTCAAATGTGTTTTGGAAGTGGTGATTTATGTAAACTCTTGTTGTATATTATTTTCTTCATCAAGAACTCAAGAAAAATGCAACTTTTATGTTTCTCATTGTTTGATTGTTAATTAACTTTTTAAATTTTAATGTGCAACAACGTAGTTAAAAAAATCATAAAAAATGATTATTGACAGGTGTGTCAAAAACCTCCGAACCGATTGATCCGACCGACCTGAACCCGAATAAGCTTATTAGGGTCGGGTTAGTCGGGTCAACCCGAATAATTTGTTCTTTGTTTTACTCCGTTTACTAATAAGCTTAACAACATTTTATACAACTCATTAATGAACTGATAAGTAAAACGCCGATCTTTTCTTGAAATAAAAATCTTACATATGTTTTCTTTTTAATTTCTACTCTTCGAAAACATACCTTTCCTTTTTTTTTACAAAACACAACCTCGCATTAAAGGTTATTTTATATATTAAATGATTTGATCTTTTTTTATAAATGTTAGTAGTCAAAATAAATATTTACAAAAATAATGTATACACCTGATAGTGACCAAAATATGTTACAATTTTTTTTTTGGTTATCATTTTTAGCATTTTGTGTATATAATATCATTGTCACGTTATATATTTTTCTATTTAATGTTCATTATATTTTTTGCAACATTATAAATTTATATGGTCGATATTGTTGTGCCTTTTAAAAAATTGCTTATTATAAACATTTTTGCTCATTAATCTAAAAACCAATAGCTATCTACTAATTTTGACAAGATTATTACATATTTTATTTTTATCTAACCCGAACCCGAATAGACGAACCTGAAAACCCGAACCTTATTAGAGTCGGGTTGCGGGTCATATTTTGAGTTTTGAAAACCTGATTAAATCCGATCCGATTAAACTTATTCGGATCGGATTAACCCAATTAACACCACTCAAAAAATCAATTGGTATACTTATCAAAGAAAGAAAATATCAAGGTCAACATTCACGGGTCAAATACGATTGGGTATCTACAAATTAGTAGGATAGAGTTGACATTGGCTATGTTTAAGGTTGTAAATTTGTAATGGACATAGTAAGCTTTATATTTAAATGTTTAGGTGGTAGACTTTAAAAATCAAATACTAAAGAAAGTGTGGACGAAAGTAATGATGGTGTAATAGTCAAAATGTTAGTGTTAAAAGATGATATAATAACAGTCAGGTTTTTGATTTTGTATTCGACTTGTATTGATATGTAAGTTGACTTATTTATCTAAAAATTATGAATTTAAATTTTATAAAAGATAAAAATATATATAACTGTATGGTGTGATGTGATATTTTTTTTCAATTTTTTTAATAGAAAGAAACTTATAATTTATTTTAACGAAGATAAGAGTTACGTGACTTTGTTGGCCATTTTATTAACACATGTGCGCTGTTATTTATAACAACTTGACTAATTAAGTATAGTTTTGACAATTAAATCAAACTTGTAAAGTTGACCAATAGTCCAAATACATTAATATATACTTTACCCAATAAACTACTTATGACTCTTATCATCATCATACAAAAAATATAATTCTAGGCTGTATGCTTATTGATGCTTTCAATAATTGGGTATAACTTGGTATCAAGAGTTGGATTTGTACATTACTTTGGTACATGGTTTGGTGTATTTTTATTATTATTTCGTAGTTGTAGAGTGATAAACTGACTATAAATTGACGTGAAAATGTGTTGGAGGAACTCTTTTGACCTCGATGTCATGCTCTTGTATGCGTATCTCATAAGGGTTATTTCGTGTAAATAAATATTTACATTTAAACAAAGGTAAGAAAATAGATGTCGGCCTTTTTAAGGACTTGATTTTTTTCTTCAATTGTGTTGGGATCGCTTTGTAAAAATAATATTTTGACCCTACTATTATTTGGATTATACGAAATCTATTTTACTAGAAAGAAATTGATCGTCAAAGAAATACCAAATACGTAGGATAACCAAGTTCTTAACTTTAGAGTGATTATTCGATGTTTGTTCCCAAGAACACATATACTAAAACATGTATCATACAGTGACGATCTTTAAAATAGATAATAAGCACTCAAACCTACTACGTTCACTAATGTTGATCAAGATCAACATCTGAACATAGTCAATGATTGTTACATTTTAGCAAAGAATGTTGCCTCTAAACCTCCAACATACCAATTAAACAAGCGTGGATATCTAATCTTTTATTGATAATAATTTTAGGGTTAATGTGACAAAACGCTTGGGACTTTCTCGTCGAACCCACATTTAAACGCTTTCAATGTTACTTTGTATCCAATCTTTCGACATATAAACCAGTTGGTCTCGAAACCTTAACTCAAACTTTAATTGCGTTAACTTTGGGTCCCTCTCAAACATATAACTCACTTGATTTTGAAATAAAGACTTCACAAATATAATTAGAGTTTTCCAATATATACATGTATATTATACGTATGATTATGGCCCGTAAATGAAACGAACATTCAGCGAACAATTTGTGAACCGTTCGACGGGAGTTCGTTTATGTTCGTTTATTTATTAAACAAACGAACACGAACACAATTTTTTGTTCGTTTAACTAAACGAAAGAACATGAACAAAGACCCCGTTCGTTCATTTACGTCCGTGAACGTTCGTCTATCTGTTCATTTATGTTCATATAATTACGTTCGTGAAAGTTCGTTTATATACAATTATCATGTATAACTATGTAATATAAATATATATTAAAATATTTTTTTCTTTGGTTAATATTCAATTACTTAAATAAGTATTGATAATTAAGTAAGGTGTTGTTCTTTTTTCAAAAAAAAAGTCTTAATAGGCTCTGAACTCTGACCCGGTCAGAGGTTTTAAAAATTTTGTTGTTCTTTTTTTTTTCAACCAGACACAAAAAACCTCTTTTTACCTCTGATTCAACCCTACATGAAAAACATCTTTTTACCTCTGATTACCTCTTTCTCTTCGCCGGTAAGTTTTCCATCCTTAAATTCAAATAATTTTTGATTTTTTTTCAATGGTTTGTCACTTGATTTCGTTATATAAATTGATATTGATGATTGTTTGTTAGATTTAGGTGATATAATTTTTTTTAATATGTATTTGTTTTCGATTGCCTATAAACTCCTACTATTACATTGACTTTTATGTGAACTTTTCTTTTGTTAATTATTTTTATATCTTGAAATTGATGTTAGACAATTAGTTATTAATTTGTTCAATCACGCTCACGCTAAACCTTAGAAACATGATTGAGCGTGCTTTTGGTGTTTTGAAAGCACGTTTTCCCATCTTGAAGAGAATGACTCCGTATTCTTTGGTGAAACAAAGAGATATTACTATTGCATGCTTTGCTATTCATATTTTTATACGAAAAGAAGGATTAAGTGATGATTTTTTCTCCGAATATGATCGAGGTGAAGTACATGCTAACGAGAATGTACAAGATGGAGACGAGTATGATGAGGACGAGGTTCAACCACATGGAAATACAACAGATCAACAATATATGATCAATTGTCGAGATCAACTTGCGGCACAATTCATGCAAAAATGTTGAAAATGTTGTTTGAATATTATCTTTATTTGAAAAATGTTGCCACTATGTATGAACATTTTATGAATGTTTTTATTTAAGACGTTTTATAAATGAAACAGTTTAGTACTAATATAGTAAAACAGATGTTATGAAGGAAAAAATAAACATAGTATATTGATTCAGATTAAGAGTTTTAGACCACCTCTGATTATTCAGAGCTGGTATTCAGATTTAGAGGAAAAACCTTTGTTTCAAAAGAACAACACCTAAGTGTAAGTGTAAAATGATATATCTCCAATTTTTAGAATATTTGGATAGCTATTTTCATATTTTTGATGTAATTATCATATGTTTGTTCGCTTATGTTCGTTTATTGTCCGTTTATGTTCGTTTATCGTTCGTTTGTGTTTGTTTAGCAGTTAAACGAACGAACACGAACACAAAAATCTATTCGTTTGTCCACTTAAAATTAAACGTACGAACGTAAATAAACCTTCTGTTTATATTCATTCGATTCATTTACAGCCCTACGTAAGATAGAATGACGCTCTTTTAAGCGGGACGTTTATTGAGTAAGTATTATTTTTCATCAAAGAAACTTCAATGAAAATATAGTAATAACGATATTTAGAAGCACACACCACACCACACCACACCACACACACACACACACCACACACACACACACACACACACACTTAAGAACCGCGTTCTTGACTCCTGACGGCGTTTACCTCTCTCCGACGACCTCCGGAGTCAACCAATTTCTCCCCTAAACTCAAACCCGAACCCTAACCCCAACCCCAACCCTAATCCACCAAATTACCCCCAATTCCATGGAATAATTCACCAGATCTCTTTAATTCTCTCTAATTCAATGCAATTATGCATCGTTTGCCTCAATTCCTCATAATCAATGGCGATGATCGGCGAAAGAAAAAAACCCCCAAAAAACCCAAACTTGAACGGTCAAATGCGAAGAAAAACATCGATTACGACATTCCGACGACCTCCACGTCATCATTGGAAGAAAATTGTGGGCGGAAATCAGGTTTTAGAGGTACTCAGTCATTCGATATCGGTCCGACTAGCTTTCGTGTTGATGGGAGTGATGTAGGACAGCTGGAAGTGATTTATCGTAGTTTAGGGTTAGAAAGTGCTGAGGATTTTGGAATTGATGTTTCGTCTTGGGAAGCTATGAAGGTTAGGTCTAGTTTGGATTTGGATCGTAAAATCGATGTAATTAGCTGCTGCGGCGGTGTTGTTGAAAGTCAAGTTGATGATGTTGTTGTGGAGAATGGAGTTGGATATGAATCTGATATTGTAAGGGTTAGGGGGAATGGAATTAAAGGTGTACGGCCTCCGGTACTTTCGCAGCCAGTGTCGTGTTCTGTTACTAAACAACCTACAGTATGTCGTGATGCTGATGGATCTGAATGGGATATTGTTAGGAATTTTGCTTCGATTGATGTGAGTGAGGAAATTGAGCAAGGGTGTTGCTTGTATGATGAAGATGAAGTTGATGAGGGGAATGATAGGACGAGTATTGAACGGATTGTGCTTTCTGCGTCTTGTTCTTTTACTACTTCGAATGAGGATGATTCTTCTAGTACTACTACTGAGCCTCCTTCGAGTGTATCACCAAATGGGTACGGATCTAATGTGTCTGCTAATGGAAGATTCAAGCACTTTAAGATTACTAATTGGCAACGGGGTGAGCTTCTTGGGCGTGGGTCGTTTGGGTCGGTTTACGAAGGGATTTGCGAGTAAGTGGCTTGTTTGTTTTCGAACTACTGGTGTATTGAGCAAATTTTAACGGTTACATATCGTCTTTATTGCAGTGGTGGATATTTTATTGCTATAAAGGAAGTTTCTTTACTTGATCAAGGAGAAGTGGGAAGGCAAAGCGTTGTCCAACTTGAACAGGTAAGCAAGACGACAAGACGTGTTCTGTGTTCAATTTTAACATCTTGATTATATGATCTCCTTAAATGGATCTGTAACCAACTATCTGCTGTATAATTCTGTCTGATCTATGTTTATCTGTCCAGGAAATTGCTCTTTTAAGTCAGTTTGAACATGAGAACATAGTACGATACCTTGGGACTGATAAGGTAATGCGCTCATACTTTCAGTTTAATCATTTTGATGCTTTCTTAGATTGTTCATGATAGTGTACTAAGTGATATGTTTGCTTACTTGATTGCTAGTTACTATATATGAATATTTTAGCGGCTTGCTTAGTTTCAATATAGAGTTCTAATGTATTGTGCTTTCTGGTGGGATAATATATAACGAGTCGTTGTAAATTACACTCAAAAGGTAGAATATGGGAATAGTTTCTCACTCTTTTTCTGTTTCCTATTCTCTGTTTTCCCATTTCTGATCCTCAAGTATCTACAAAGTAGTAACGACATCAAACTGTCATATGGCCGCAAGAATTTCAGTAGGAGAGATATGAGTGGTACACTTTTACGACAATTTAGTGAGGCCCAATAAATAAGTGCTTGTCTGTAGTTATAATATTCCATTGTAATAATAATAATGGATGACAGAATGATTGTTTATTTCCTTATTTACAATTCACACAGTATCATAAATGTTCTGTTCGAGCATAATGAAACGGGAGCCTCTTTCGTGACAAATTATATTATAATTGATAGCCAACTTAGATCTTTGCCAACTAGTGAAATTTATGTTTATACATGATGTGGCTTGCAGGACGAGTCAAAGCTGTATATTTTTCTTGAGCTGGTGACAAAAGGCTCCCTTTTAAGTCTTTATCAGAAATATCATCTTCAGGATTGTCAAGTTTCCTTTTACACACGACAGATCCTACATGGCCTGAAGTATCTACACGATCGCAGTGTGGTGCACAGGTACTGCAACTGAAAACATGTTTTCCATTCTAGGCTGTATGTATATCCATGCTATATCAGTTCTCCTGCCGTCTGTGTGTGAACCCTGTTTCATATATTTGTTGCGTGATATTTTTTGTATAAATAACAATGCATACATACTACAGTTACTTCTCACCCCTTCTCTGTTTTTCATACCCTATATATTTGTTATTCATATGAATCATGATACATATATCCTCGGTCTGTATGCACACACACACACACACACACACACACATACACGATATGTACAGATAATTGCATGCATGTAGTCATTTTTATGAGAACATGAAAGTTACTGTCAAAATTATTACATTTAATAGAACATACAACTTAACATATGTTATTATTCTTGAGTCACGTTTCCTCGACGTAAAACCTAAATAAATCTCGATTCTAAATTGGTTGTTGTCATATATTTTGTCACGTTTAACTCCTGTGATGTATTGTTTCTTCTTGTTGCATGCACTTGCAAGCTTTATATATGACAAAGGATTCGTGAACTCTTAGCATCCTTTCACATAGTAGCTTCTAATGTCAAATATTTCTTGCTGGTTTTCAGGGATGTGAAATGTGCAAACATATTGGTTGACGCTAATGGCTCGGTGAAACTTGCAGATTTTGGTCTTGCAAAGGTTCATCCAACCTCCATTAATTATGTTTCTTATTTGTTGTAATAGCTCTGTCTTTTCTCTTAAACCTTTCCTTATCTTGTACAGGCCGCTAAGTTGAATGATGTGAAGTCTTGCAAGGGAACCGCATTTTGGATGGCTCCCGAGGTTTGCCTCAATACATATATTTATTTTTTCTTGCAACTGGAGAGAACATTCATATTTGTGAATTTGCAGTTTGATGTCAATTTCATCACAAGTCAATGAACTTTGCAGGTTGTAAATAATAAGAATAATGGATATGGACTTGCAGCAGACATATGGAGCCTTGGTTGCACTGTCTTAGAGATGTTGACACGTCGAATTCCATACACCCCAATGGAATGTGTACGTATACGCTCAACCTAGTGATTCATCTTTTCCCCTATTCTCTCTGTGCAATGAAATTAGTAAATGTGGTGTGGATGCATTTGGTTATATAAGTTATTTGACAAAATGTTGTGATGAACAGATGGCTGCGTTATTTAGAATTGGAAGTGGTATTCCTCCGCCTGTTCCTGATTCTCTTTCAAAGGAAGCAAGGGATTTCATATTTCAGTGCTTTCATGTTAATCCAAGATCTCGTCCAACTGCTGCTCAGCTCTTGGAACATCCATTTGTTAAAAGACCCCTTCCACTGTTCTCAGATTACCCTTCTGCACAATCACGGAAACAGCATGTTCAAAGTCATATCTATTAGAATCAAACAAGAATGAGGTAAATAAATCCCTTTGATAAAACTATCTTTACGCTTGTAGTTAATTAAGGATTGTGTATTTTTCCTAGTTTATATGCTAACATATGTTTTTCTGCATTTCCCGTGACAGATGGAATGGCCAGGTCCTATACTTCAATTTATGGTCTCGTTGAAGTTCTTATTGGGACACTTCTTTTTTGGTGTCCATCCGGAGATATTATATATTTCTTGGTGCTGTGAGGATTCATTCTCATCCCCGTGTAGATGGTTAGAAAGGCCTTTGGCTTTGTTGTTTATTGTTTATTGTTTGTATATCAATTCTTTTGGATGAATAATAGTTTGTTTTATAGGTTTAGTTTAAAATGTAAAAAGAAGAGAAGATTATGATATAATGAAGTGATGAGTAAGAAGTATTTATTTCTAAAATACACCAATCTCTATGAAGCATAGCGTTTTGTTTGATCGGACTCTAGCATAGGATGCCCCGTTTGTTAGTTTATTGCTTAAGTATTGTATAAATATAGTGTCTGTTTAGATAAATGTTTTCTGTATAAATTAAGAACCAATGACGTTTGTTTTAGGTGTTGAATAGCGAGTCTGAATAATATAAAATGAATATTTAAAAGAAAAAATATTATAAAAATCACGACCTAATGGAAAATACATTGTTCACATGACTTGAATTGTTTGGATTAAGTTACAAACAAATACGTATCTTATGACTTACCATATTATATCATTTTCTTATTAAGTCAATTAAGTTATAATCAAACACCACCATAGTGTTTTATGTTAAAAATACATGCATGGTAATTTTTTTTTGTTAGCAAAGTATGTTACAATCATATTTATGAGAGTTTGAAGCAGTTGAGAAATCATTATATTATCATGTTAACGTACTGATACAAGAACGTATCAAGCATATTACATCAAACATCTAATTAGATCAACTGAGAAATCGTTATATTATCATGTTAACGTACTGCTATAAGAACGTGCGAATAAATTAACACCTTTTGGTTATTTTACATAATCAAATTATTCCATTGGCCAAAACATGAAAACTATTTTGGCTTACACGACAAGGAAATTATACATTTAATGTATAAACTGCAAGGGTGTTTGGGAAATAAGCAGTAGTAACGAATCAGTTTGGCGTGTTCCAAAAAGTACTTGCTATTTCTAAACTGATAGACGATAAGCAGATAAATAGTTAAACAATCCCAATCAAACCCCTTTCAAAGTTAAATATATGGTGTAAAGTATGCTTGGAGGCTGAATGGCTGATATATACAACTCAAGCAATCTTGGCGCAAAAAATTTTAAAATTACCCTCACTAGTTGCAAAGCAGAACAGAGCAATCAAAATCTGCAGTCTAATACCGCTAGATCTAACGTAATCACATTACCTCTTATTGGTTAAGTTTGTGAGAAAACAAAAGGTCACAACAAACAGTGAGAAAACATTAGTAGAAAAATAAAATAGTTTGGACAATCACTTTTAACTTCAAAAGCTGTTCTTTACATTACCATACGGTTACTTCCATCATCAACATAGACATGTACAAGCGTGATTCAACAAATACAATTATGCAAACCACAAATGACACTTTGAAACGAAGACTTCACACCTCTCATTCTGTATGAGATGTCCAATAAACAAGCCCACTGCACACAACACCATAAAAATATACAAATTTAGGAAAGTGTTCCACTCAGATAATATGATAAGAGATAAATCCTTGGTAACACAAAGGGCAGGTTGGGGTCAAGTCGGATTAAAACCAGAACACTTTTTCTCCATAAATTTTAAGAAGGAATAATGTCCCATATATGATTACAAAAATGTATACTATTTAAATAATAATCTTAACTTTTCGAATAAAATGATTAGTACACTTTGGCAGACTTTCGACCTACTTGACCCGTTTCAACTTGGGCCAATATTTTACTTCTACCCAATAAAGTTACGACATAACCCGTGTTTAGCCCATTCTTAAGTAAAAGAGTTGGAAATTCCACCTCTAAGACTTTTGTAAGGTTAAAATATTTGTTAGTGACGAATGGGAGATGCAAGGAAATGATTTTTGAGCCATATAAAGACTTACCTAATTAACACAAGCACACACTGCAATACACCAGCAGTTCCTGTCCAAGCTGAAGGGCCTTCAGGAACGAGTGCATCTTGTATTAAAAGCCCCACTGATGCTGCCAACGAGACGAACGACACAACATAAGCCAGAAAAAGCCAGAGTTTCAACCTGCAATACCACACAAGGAAAATGTATGATAAAATACATGAATGCTAGAATACTGTAAAAATAAAAAAACACAACCACAAATTTGAAGATCAGAAGTGAAGTGATCCGTATTTATATAGCCTAAAAAAACTCAATAGCACAAGTTTCATATCTTGAGCACCCACCAAAATTACACCAATTTAACGCAACATGAAGTTTTGAAAACCAGAACAAACACTGAATAAACCCATAGATAAACTATCACAGAACTTGCAGATCAATACGAAAAGGGAATGATTTGAAATAAACATGATATTTAATTTTATCCCTTTAAATAGTAAAAGATTATTTAGTTAACAACTTGCAGTAGAAACTGCATCCCCAAATATTCATAACGAAAATTTTCATGAATCGAACATTGTACTCATCTCTTCTAAAGAAACCTCTAATTTCAGTTCAACTATGTCAATCAAAACAATATTCTAACCCATGGTCAAGTCTAAAGAGAGACTCCTTCGCACAAACACCGCGAAAGCAGTGTTAAATTTGTTTTGGAATGAATGTCATTATGAATTCTAGCATGAGTACCACAATAAACATATAAAAAAAAAGGTTCACATTAAATTCTAAAAGACCACACGTATATAACGAAAGAAACTAGTAGCCAGCCAAAAGAATAAGTCCTACGTCATGAAAACATACATGTTGTGGAAAAGACAAACAATAATTTGACAAGAAAAAGGATACTAAGTGGCTAAGTCGGTAAAAAAATCAGTAAAGCACAAACAAATAAATACGTAACAAGATTATAAAATATGTAACACGACTATCCAATGCAGGATACTTTTAACATGGAGAAAGAACTGAACATCAAGTAAAGATTAAGAGGCAATTCATTAAATTGATCTACTGATGGGCTGTGAAATATGTGTTAAGATTATTGGTGGAAGCATGGTTCAATGATGTCGGCTTAAGTCTATGGATATGGTTTATAGTTGTAGCTCAAACACCTTGTGAGAAAAATGGGACTTGAGAAGGATACTTATAACATAGGAAGCAAATCAATGAAGATCAAAATCATAACAAACATAAAGATAACATCATAAGATAATTATCAAAATAGCATAATCATCTTAAATATCTAATGTTTGTTCCCAAGGTATGAGATTTTTGGTTTCGGTGTCACATATTTGTCTAGTTTCCTAGTAACAAGAGTAGAAAATTGTCTAGTGTTATAATTTTGCAAGTTCCCTCTCAATCGATTAAAAGGGCGAAAAGCAAACGGATGAATAACAATGCAAATGAAGTAAACATAAAGCGTAACCTCCATTCGCCTTCTTCGTAAGGAGAGTAATCGATATCTTCTCGTCTAACACAATTAAACATTAAAGCAGCAAAAGATGCAAATATTCCTAAAAAAAAAAAAATAAACAGAATTAATTAATAACTAGTTTTAAAGTAAAGTGAATTGTGAATTAGTAATCGTAACCCTAACCAGGAAGATAGTGAAGAAAGGAGACTTTAACGGCACTACAAACAACGGCGTCAACCCAAAACCACCAACCAGCTCCAAATACGGCGCCGGCGACACCTGGTCCGAATATTCCCATCAATTCAGATAATTCCATTGATTAATCGAATCGAATCAAGTTTTGGAGATGCGATTGCTTGTTTGATTCAGTTTAATTAGACACAGCTGATCATCAATCAATCAAATATCTATCCATCGATCAACACACCTATTTCGACCCCATGGCCCAATATTTCTTGGGCTTCTTATTTTGTTCTCATCAATGGACTTTGCGTTTTATAAACATTTTTTTCTTTTTTTTTGTTCTTTTAATCAAGACGAGGCATGAAACTCTCTAAGGAAACAAATTTTATCTCTTTGGCCGCTAATTGGGATGTTTTCGCAAGATGGAATTCGACTTACAATATATTTGTATGTGGTTTACGCCAACAACGTACTTTAACCTATTATTATGCCGAGTTAGTGTGTAAATATCCGGTTACACCACTTCCGCTTGAAAATTGGGATATTATTCAAAAAGTAAGCCATTTGTTCAAAAAATTTAAAACTGCAACAACTTTATTATCGGGTGTTTATTATCCCACTAGTCATTTAGTCCTTAAACAAATTGGTTTTATGGTTACAAAGTTGGACGATTTCGAATGTCAAGGTGAATTGTATTTTAAAATGGGAACGCCCATGAAAGCAAAAATGGGAAAATATTTTGCTACATTGCCACCTTTAATTACCGTTTCCGCCGCATTAAACCCGTGTTTGAACAAAAATGGGGTGGAACATCTTTTGCGAAAAATCTTTACAAAATTGGATATCGTTATTGACCCATTATATGCCGATAACGTCATAGCCGAATTTGATAAATCTTTTAAAGGGTTATTTGGGGTTTATTTTAACAAGTATAAAACCCCCATCAAATGTTGGTGAATCAAGTTCTTCTATGGCGTCGATCTATGAAACCTATACTAGCACCAACCCGAAAATTGACTTGTTTAACAATTTAAAATGAGAAACACTTAAACGTGCTAGGGGTGGTGGGGATGACCAAACAAATACAGAATATGGGAGGTATACGGGAACCGATTTTTTAGCCACTATGGCAGTTGAAGAATTCTCCAACTTTGAGGTTTTGGCTTGGTGGAGAGCACGAGAATCTCAATTTCCCATTCTAGCCGCCATGGCCAAAGATTTACTAACCGTCCAAGCTTCTTCGCTAGCTTCGGAATCCGCCTTTTCTCTTAGTGGTAGGGTATTATCTTTACGAAGAACAAGACTCACACCAGTGACTAGGGTTGAGCATTGCGGCCAATACGGACCCGACCCGAACCGATACCGATTAATACCGAAACCGAAAATAGGCAACACATCAAACCGAAACCGAACCGAATTTGCTTTGGTCGGTTCGGTATTGAGACCGAAAAAAACCGAAAAACACACATAAAATTCAAATTCAAGTTCAAGTTCAAACATTACAACAAACCAAATTCAAGTTCAAAACACCGTTACAAATTCAAATTTATCCCAAACACCGTTAAAATTCAAATATTTTCAGAAAAAACTGTAAGCATTAACAGGAGACTTTAGCGACTTCCAACCCATTTGACTCAATTCCTTTTAGAAACAGTCACCTCTATTAAGAATTCACCAAAAAGTGGAATATTGCAAGAATATGAACGGGCTATTGCAAGACGACCCCGAATTACCAACCTGTGCAGCTTGAAACCAATTCATAACAACAATTGTAAGGACCAAGCCAACTGTATATCCCATAAAAGCACTTTTGAAATAGTGGCTATTTCCCACTTTTGATAAATCATATCGCAATGCCAAAGCTACAAAAATTCCTAGAAAAAACAACACCAAAGAAAAGATTAAGATTAAATAAACTTTACCATGGTGAAGTAATCGCTAAATAAGATCATAATACCTGGTTCTCTTGATCCATGGAAGGGGACAGCCGCCGCCGCTTATGATTCAATTGGTTTCGATTTTTTTTCTTCCTATTTTGGCTGTCACAAAGAGCAGACAACATACCTGAACAACAAAAACCCCTAAATGACTAATTATATTTCGGGTTGGGTCGGGCCATTTCGGTTTTTGTCGGTATTTCTACCGACCTGACCCGAATACCGAAAACGATGAATACTTCCGCCGACTACCGCCCCGGATGCACGTATTTCGGTTTCGGTCGGTATTGTCGGTTTCGGTCGGGCATGTCGGTTTCGGTCGGGCATGTCGGTTTTGGTCGGTATTTCTCATCCCTACCAGCGACATTGAAGATGTGCATTTGCTTGAAGGATTACTTAGACGCGGTCGAACGTATACAAGACCACCAAAATCTTGAAGGCGAAGTACTCGATATCGAGGTGGAACAAGGAGTTGCAATATTATTTTCCAATGAAGAACTCGATGAAGCTTCCCGAGCATCTAGCTCCGAAGATGAACTCGTTGAAGATGACTTTATTGAAGTAGACGAAGATTAAGAATGAAGAAATCATTTTCAAATTTCCAATGTTATTAGTTACATTTCATATTAAAAATAGTATTTTTTTTGAACATTTTTATTCCAATTATCGTAATATTAAGGTTATAAAGATGTATTTCAAGTATTTTTTTAGTAGAAGACAACGTTTAGGTATGATGTGTTACAAGTTTGTTTAATAAAAGTTGAAGTTTAACGTGTTTTTTCAACTTACGCTTTTTTTTTCCCAATGTTATTAGTTACATTTCATATAAAAAATAGTACTTTTTTCAAACATTTTGCTTAATAATTATCGAAATATTGAGTTTTGAAGACGTCTTTCAAGCTTTTTTAGTAGAATACAACGTTTATGTATGATGTGTGTCAAGATCGTTTAAAAAAAGTTGAATTTTAACGTGTTTTTGCAAATTACGTTTTTTTTTTATCTATTAAATACCAAAATCGGTTTTTAACTGGGTTTACATATCCAATACCAAAACCCGATTTGAACCCGACCCGGGTTTTGGCCAAACCGGTTTCAATGGTTTGACCAAAACCCGGTTCAAGTTCAAACCCGATTCGGATATTGGTCAATCCCGTTTTTAACATCTCTACCGAACACTATTTATATTGTTGGGCTATAAGATCATTTACCAACTTCTGAGTTCATAAGACATAGTCCTACCAATGATATGGGTAAATTTTAGAAAATGATTGAAATGTCTAACTACATACACCTAAATTTAGACCTAAAGATGTGATTGAATGATTGAAAGAATGATTGGTTAGTATAAGGACAGATAAGTAGTAGAAATCCATTTGTAATATTTTATATGGATTAGTCATATTTAGTTTTACATAATTTAGATCAATATATCAACACTCGTAGATCTTATACCATGGACCACGGAAAGACTTAATTAACAATATGATCACCATGCTAGCTATTTAATAACATAGCCATAAGTTGGTTGTTACCCATGGCACTCAGGGCTATGTTTAGCAAATGTTATAAGTTCGTATTATACGACTATCCTTGGTTTCTAATCTCATCTGATCTCATCTTTCGATTACTACTCTAATAAAAAAAATTATCACCTACGATGAACTACTTTACATCACACACCGCTTTATGACGTGTGTGTGACTTTAGTTTCGTGATGGTTTAGGAATTCTCATACTCGACCTACGTAGCAATAAATAAAATTTAAAAAACACACATCCATAACACAAACAAAGTCCCTAATTATTCATATTTCTCGATAACTTTGACCTAAGTGACGTTGACATAGATAATATTACTACATGCCATCGACTTAGGAAAAACATAACCTTACTTGCTACACCACCACAGACCCGTTTTTACTTGTTTATTACACCACATCTCAACTGAAAGTAAAAAAGTTTGGAAATTACATAAAAGTCCTATAGCTAGCTAGTGCATTCCTGCACCAGAAACCTTTGCAAGTACAACATCCGGAGGTGGTGATGGAAGCACAGTAAACGCTAATATTCCGCTTATTGCCGCAGCGACTGCTCCTACAACAAATGCCGGTAAATTTCCACCTCCAAACAATGCATCCCATGGTCCACTTAGTACCGATACAAACATCTGTTTCACATAAAAAAACGTCCTCTTCATATGAACTCGACGAGTTTCCCCTTTTAGAGACGACCCATCACAAATTTTAAAGTAACAAAAACATTTTCTTCAATTTTTATTCGTGACAGAATGATAATACAGTTGTTAATTATTGTTGCAACTTTTGAACTATTTAAAAATGGATAATAAAACATATATCATATTCCCAATTTAGGATAGAAAACATGATAATAAATTCAAAGAAAATGATATATGAGCGTATTTATTATGTGCATGCCAAGTAATAAAATTATAAATTTATTTATTTATTTGGAATTTTCAAGAAATCTTATGTTGTACACGTGTATATGATTTTGACATTATGTGTCAGTTTTTCTCTTTTTGCTATATACTTAATGTACGTATATTTACTATGCTTGATGGTAATTTACTCAATAATATTTACATTTAAATGTAATATACCATACCTGTGGTAT
This sequence comes from Senecio squalidus, assembly GCA_910822075.1. Taxonomy (NCBI): domain Eukaryota; kingdom Viridiplantae; phylum Streptophyta; class Magnoliopsida; order Asterales; family Asteraceae; genus Senecio; species Senecio squalidus. Next base: position 19,732,559 of record CAJVGC010000590.1, read on the forward strand.
AACAATTGCAAGGTTAAGAACACCTAACGATAAGCCTGAAGGGTTAAAACTACACGAGTTAAATACACGCATCGAATATCAAACACCAAACACGGAAAAGGAAAAATTATCTAGTTTATATACGATTATACCTTGTCCGACTCCAGAATCGTTGGAGAAAATTGATGCGAGAGCACAGGGGATACTGAATGTGATCTGCATAGCAAATATAGGTCACAATATCAACAAAATCAATACATCTCAAAGCGGAACGAGTGATATGCAAAACTTTTTATCAAATTTTAACTTCGAGAATGTTTTAGAGTACGCTTTATGTTTGTAAAGCGTTAATAATTTGAAAATCAAAACTTTAAAAATATTTAAAATTTTATAAAACTATAAAAAAAAAAAATATTATTTATAGTTTTCATAAATTAAAAGCATGCATTTATTACTAAATTTAATTTATGAACTTAAAAAAAAGAAAAAAGAAAAATTACACACTCACCGAAAGAGGAATACCAAGAACAGAAAACAACGAGAGAGCACCAGCTTTGATTCCGGCAGACGGCGTCACCGGTTCATGAACACCGTTAACCGTCGCAAACACCCGTCGCGATTTCGCCATTTTGGTAAGCAAAACCGTCATCGCTAAACAAACAGCAAGCAACATATTAACGCCACCCCACAAGCGTTTCACCCCGCCACAGACACGCGCCAACTGCTCGATTCCAAGCGACGCGACACCTGCCACAACGGAATTCAACAGTAACCCCAACGCGCCTGCACGCACTCCACGGCCGTACATTACACCTTCACCCAATTTACCGCCGTAAACTTCTCTCCCCATCCAGTCAGTATCAAACAGTAAAAAGGGAAACCAAGCTATCCAGTTAAGACACGTCACCAATAGTAAGATCCACATAGGACGAGAGAGTAGCTTCAACGCGCCTGCCATTTCTGTAAAGAAAACTAACGATTTTGTTTCACCGTTACTTTCTTTGTTTTCTTCTTCTGGGATGTAAACGTCTTCCGTTACCGTCGTTAAGGCTAAAACCGTAATTGTGATCAAAAGTGCAATTGAGATAAAAAAGCACGTTTTTAAATTGGCGCAGTACACGTCACACGCGTGTGTTTTTGTAAACGGGAGGAATTTGTAGAGATGTGTATACGACCCGGCCGCGTAACCGAGGACGTTACCAACTGCCATAAAAAACGCGAAAAGCGAATTTCCGGTTCGGATTCTGGACGAATCCGAACCAGCTAGGTCCGCTAATAAAGCGCGACACGGACCTTGTAACATATTATTAGCAACATCCAATATCCAAAACCCGATAACGAAAACCGATATCGCTCTCGGTTTCACGTCGGGTCCGGCTTTATCACCCGAAGCAACTCCAATGTCGGCTGCGTAACCAATCAAAAACACCGCGATTGCCACCAAAAAAGCTCCACCGGCAATAAACGGTCTACGCCTTCCAAACCGAGAAGTGCACCGGTCACTATAATACCCCACGACCGGCTGCACAATCATCCCGGAAATCGGACCGCAAAGCCAAATAAAAGACGCCCAAGTATGCGAAATTCCAAGAAGCTGAACATATGGAGTGAGTAAAGAAAGCTGCAACGCCCACCCGAATTGAACTCCGGCTGCAATTCCGGCCACCATTATGATCTGCCATATGGGTCGTTGCGGTGGCGCTGATGATGATCCCGGCGGAGGTGGTGGCAGCTTACTTTCAATTTCCATTTTTCTTTCTTTTTTAATTTTTGTGAAATTTGTGTAATTTGAAATGAAGAGAATGAAGGGTACTTATTATGGATATAGTATAGTAACAATAAATGCATAATTTGACTTTTAATGGGGTTGGTGTTTATATAGATTTTGGATTTATGTAAATTAATTGTTGGTTGGTCGTAGTATTTCACATTACATATACTATTTTTATACTTTTTTTTTTTACAAAACTATGATAAAAAAGATGTATAATAAATTTGGACGGTTTAAAAAACAAATTTTTGGTTAGCAAATGAAGTGTTATAAATGTAGTAAGATTGGGTGTATTGTATTCTAAATATAACTTGTATCTAATCTAAGTATATAAATATAATTTGTAATTATTATTCTTTATCTTATTGTTATAGTATTTTGAAAGTTATGATAAAAAGTAGGATTTTGCTACAATGTTCTTAATCATCTATCTAGTGGACATACTATAGCAAAATCCTTTAAAGATCGTTGAAAGTATTAAATTTAAATTGTGTTAAATGTTATCTTTGTATCTAATCTAATCTAATTTGTATCTAATCTCGTTGAAGCCGTATTAGGCGGAAGCTCCACGTACGGTTTTGAATTAAAATTCTGTTAACTTTTATATGTGGGATAATGACATGAAAATTGAATTTCACGTGATCTACTTGTGTTTAACTGTTTACGCTTTATGGAATTACGTAGCTAAATGGTGGGAATAATCGTCATTTGGGTGACGTGACACTAGGACGTTGGTCTCCGCCGCTACTGCATTTAATCTATGAGATCGTGGAAGATCGTCATTCGGTGTGATGGTGGTGACGTTGATTTTGTCGGAGATTTATAAGCGACTCTACATTTTGTTCTAAGAAACCAAACATGAGTTTGTCGGTTGATGAACTACAACTTTTTCATTGTTTTAGACCATACCGATAAACGACCAGTATGGGAAAGTGTGAGATTTTAATCTAATAGATTGTCTTGACATTCCATTCAATGATGTAGTAACGTTTTGAGTTGTTTCCTTCCCGACTTTAAATTTCTCTTGATATAAATTTTCAATGAAATTTCGTCGTTAAAATAGATTTTCAAATAACATAATTTCTCTATCTTTGGACGGTTAGTTATTATTTTCGTATACTGGGATTTCATTCAACGCTTTAAAACCTAGGTTTGTTGCTAGAATGTTCTGATGAAATTTCAGTCGTTACTGTCTCCGTTTCTATTGGTTTTCATTAAAAGCTTATAAGACTTCTCCCTCCGACTTTAAAGCAAAATACGTTTTTTTTTTATTGTTATAAGTTACTACTCATATCAAATAAATCTAGTTTTTATGTTATGGGTATCTAATGTGCTTAAGAATGTTTTTTGTGTGAATGGATGGTGTGATCCCATATCCATCGTGGAACCATCGCCACTAGAGTATTGAGATTTTATTAAGCATTGTAACCATTTGTAGTCTTTTCAATTTCGACTCACAATCGACAACCAATTCGGTTGGGTAGGGTAAGTGTTGAACAAGAGACATGTCATCCATTTTGAACTCGTCAATGCGGTTAAAGAATCTGATCGGACTTTTGAGTGTTTTTTCACTAGAAACACGCAAATGGTCGAGAAAAATGTAAATTCGTTGCAATAGCATAAAAATTGTTGAAAAACCAAATCTCACAATGGAGTTGAGTTACTACCTTACTTAGTTTTATACACACATAATAATGTAACCTATTAGCATCGTGAGTTTCAGTGGTGAAGACAAAGGGGGTTAAATGGTGCTCATCCCCCCTTATGAGCATAAAAAATAACTTTAACCCAAAATATTGATAACGAGTCTCTCTGATTAACCTATGTTTTATATGTTGCTTCAAAATGAGTAATAAAATTTTAAGTAGGTTAAGGTTAAAGAAATGTAATGTATTTTCCATTTTATATCGTTATATGAAATATACATTCTACAATATCAATATAGTAAACCAACCTTGATTTTACCCTTGTGACATTGCTAGTCATCTTCTTCGAATGATATTCCGACGAATGAGTTTTTCAACAGCTATTCTCCAACCAAACCATTTTTTTCTTAAGACTTATTTTTTTTTTTTCCGTTGAACTGTTCAACCGAATACCATCTTTTTCTCGGAGAGTTACACAAAATATATAACCGGTAAATGGATGCAATAGTTTTCGGTAGAGGGATTCATTGGTTTATGGTGTGTATTGGTTTTCGGCGAAGGATAGGGTGTTCACTATTTCGATATAACATAATTGTCTACTTGGATAGTTTAAATTAGACTAAATGGTTCAGATTAGACTAACTGGTTTGGACTTTTGGATTGATTTGGACGAGAACCAAATTATTGTTTTAGTTTTTAGTTTACTTTCGATTATTACTATAATAACCGAGTAGTCCAAATAAATCGAATAGTAATTCATCTTATATCTATTTTTCATGTATCTTAAATTTTAATAAAAACATAATTAACTAACTGTTTTTCATATACTATAGTACTAGATTATTGTCCCGCAATAATACGGAAAAAAATAAAAATTAAATCGTAAATTTTATATTTATGTAGATTTTAATTTATTATGAAAAACTAATGTTATATGTATAATAATATATATAGTTTTACGTTTATAGTCATGTTGTTTATAGTTATAATAACATATACACTCTTACGTTTATACACATGTTTTGATATTTTGTATTAGAAGATTTTAGAATAATAATAAATAAATCATAATACAAATTGAACGATTCTATAAGTAAATTATATTTATGTTTTTTATTTTAGTAAAGATAGAAACAAAGAGAGAATATAATTATATATTGTAAGAGGGTGTAAAATGAAAATAATATTTGATGATATAATCAGTATGATCTACCGCCTAATGGATAATCCCCATATCACATTTAATGCCCCTCTTTTATTATATACTAGCTTATTGTCCCGCCTAATACGCGGATAATAATATAAAAAAATATATAATGTTAATAAAGAACATATAAAAATGATTATGTGAGCAAATGTGAAGTTAAATAAAACATTTACTATATAATTCGGAAAAAACCTTATTAAAAATAAAATAATTATAATATATAAAAAAAGCTACAAATATTGCGTAAATAGAACGAAAAAAAAAACTGAAGATTTTTTTATATGATATGTTTTTCGTTTATATGTAAAACACTCATAAAACAATAAAATAATTTTAGTTTCTTTTTATACTAAAAATGTTTATGTGTTTGAAGAAAAAATATGTTTTGTAATTTTTTAGAATTAATTTAAAATACAAGTGTTAAATTATTTAAAGTAGAAAGGTTAATTAGTTTTATTTAATTATTAATATTTAAAATAAGAGTTAAATTATTTAAAGTAAAAGGGTTAAAATGAAATTATTAATGATGAAATCATCAAAATGATCTAATGGTTCAAATTAAATTTGGATTTCCATCTAATGGTTAATACTTGCCAAGTGGCATTTTAGGCCTCTCTTTTATTATATATTAAGATTAAACATTAAGATATGTCGTTATTTATATCTTATACTTTTTATTTATTTCTCACATAAACACTTATTTTATTAGTAGTCTATTCACCTAAAATCTGTTATTAATAATTTTAACTTTTATTTCCAAATCCATTTTAACTTGAAAATTTAAATACCTTTCGAAAGGTCTAAATAAAAGTCACTATTATATTTAATGAATAAATATAAACATTTTGATTAAAATATATTTTAAAATTTTCATGAGTAGTTAAACTTAAGAAATGCCATTTGTCAAACTTTAAGATCGAATATTTCTTTTTTAATATTGATTAGGTTAGTATTGAGGTATGGTCTCTATAACCTAACTCGAAAATCAAATAATATGTTTAAATAATACTCTATATTAGTTTAACATTAAAATTTCAAATCTATAATATATTTTGTATGCTAAACTTTCTTTCATAAATTATTTCATTAAATCCGGTTTGTTATTCTCTTTAGTATAACTCGCTCGTTGTGGGAGTGAGAACGAGCCCGCCCTCTCGTTATCACTCCGGGTAGGCTCGTTCTGAGCTTCGTTGTGGGTGTGGGGGGGGTCGTTGTTACAACAACGGCTTGTTGTAAATTTTTTTTTTTTTTTTTTTTTTTTTTTTTCTTTCCTTTTTAATGGTAAAGATAGATGATATATGAAATATGTTTTATGTTTTGTGTTTGTTTAGGTTTTAGAATAATTTGATATTTTTTTTCTTCAATCTAATTGTTTTTTGTTGTAGAGATCTAAATGCCAATGGAGAAGACAAGCAAATTTACAATATTTACTTTTTCTTTTATTTATTACATATTTTACCCTTTTTCTTTTATCTAATATTTTACCCTAAACATTTCTATATTTATATTTTTACTCCAAAGGTTTGTATTTACAAATTTGATTTATTTACAATTTTTTATAATATTAATTTTCATTTTACTTATATTTTAAATATTTATATTGTATAATGATTAATAAAATGTTTTTTAAAATTAATATAATTGTTTTTAAAAAAAAAACAAAAAAAATAGTGGGTCCCACAACTCCCACAACCTCTACAACCCTCATTATCATACCACCCAAAATCTCACAATCCCAATTCTCACTGCCACGTCAGCAACTTTTTTCTCACAACCCCACAACCCACATTGTCACTCATTATCACTCCGGATGCTCTAACAGTCATTTCTCTAACCGTAATGAAAACCAATCGACTTTAGTTATATGTTACATTTATAACATTTTTGTCATTATTTGTAACTATTTAAATACGAATTTAAATATGAGATTATAGACTCATCTATATCACGAAAAGATAATATATTTGGCCAATGAAACTCATTCTATTTTATATGATTAATATCTTTTTATATATGGTAGGTGTTTTTTAACCAGTTTTTACGGTCTTCAGGCTTTTAAATTAAAAAATAAAAGTCTTAAAATATAAAAGACTCCTTTGATGAAGAAGGGATTCAAGTTTTTAAATTAAAATAAAAACCAAATCAAAAACAATTTAAAAAAGATTGAGGCTTTTATAAAATTAAAGCCCAAAAATTAAAGCTCCACCTTCCGCCCCGTAGCTACAACTTCTAACACACTATTTACACCAAACATATCCATTATGTCATATATTAATGAATATTATAGTTTTTAATAGATAAATTTTATGCTATACAACATGAATAGTTTTAATCAACAAAAAATCAACAAAAAGTATACTTTGTATTTATCATCACTCATTTAGTCATTTTAGATATAAAACATAAAATTTTACAAACTAATATTTTACTATTTTTTTAAAACATAGTACAAATATTACTCTCTATATTAATTTTGGAATATGCATTGCTAATTGTGCAATGTATAATATTTTAATAGTTTGGAATTTTACATTTTAGTCCCTACACTTTAAGAACTTACCGGTTTTCCCCCCTAAACTTTAAAAACTTAACGGTTTCCCCCCCTCAACTTTAAAAACTTTAACGCTTTTTCACCCTCGACTTTAAAAAATATAACGCTTTTTTACCCTAAACTTTAAACGACTTTTAGCTTTTCCTGTCTGCACTTTATATGTTTTTGCGTTTTTACCCCCTCAGCTTTAAATAATATTTTTACGTTTTCTACCCCTCGGAATTTTATTTGTATTCAACTAATACGAACATCTACTCATATTAATAATAAATAACGACATCGTTTTAGCAAATAGCTACATTTATACTTCGATAAAAAAGTAAAAAAACAAAAACTCGAGTCGTTTTATCCGGAGTAGGATAAACGACATCATGTCCTCTTCTCGCTTCGATCAATGACTTGATCCGGACCTGATGGGATGGAAGGTCGTAAAAGTATTATTTAAAGTAAAAAAAAAAGTTACGATAAGTAAGAAATAAAAAAGACGTTGAAGGCCAACAATAATAAGCCCAAAAAAACCCAAAAAAACACCCTCATCCCATACCCGGGCACGAACCATGGCCTCATCTTGCATGCGACGGAATAAGCCTAATGATGAACACAAGGTGAAAAGCGAATAGAAAGCGAAGAACGAACACTGCCTAACACTAACGCCGAAATTGACGAACCCGTGCAACGCACGGATTCCTTCTAGTTATTATTAATTATGTAACATTTAATAAATTAAAATAAAAATATTTTTTAAAATCTATTAAAATACTAATATATGTTTGTTCTGAATAGTGAACCATACTACTAGCCTCTTCACACGAGATAGCCTACCAACTTAAAAAAAATTCTCTTATGAGTTAATTACATAATTGGTCCCTGTGTTTGTCGCAAAACAACGGGTCCAGTCCCTGGGTCGCAATTCCTTCGGACCCAGTCCCTGGACCCTATCTTTGGTTGCACGTTTGGTCCCTCCCTCTAACGTTCGTTTATTTTGGTCGTTAAGTGAGTCATGTGCTTCTCACGTGAGGGGCATTGTAGATATTCTTTCTTTTACAGGGATTAATTATGTATTATTACTATAAAATAGTTTTAGATAGAGAAATGTAAAAAAGAGTTCCAATGGAGATTAGGGTTTCATTTCCCCCTTTTAAATTCCTTCAAATTCTTCTAATTTCCACATTTTTTTATCACAAATTCAACCTCAATTCAATCAATCCCATACTCAAAATACTGCAATTCAATCGTTAAAGAATCCCAATCAACAAAAACCCAATTACCCCCAAATCAATTCCCCCAATTCAATAAATCTGTTTACAGTTTAGGGTTTCAAAACCCCCAATTCAATTTCAATCCATCTTCATCACAAATCGCATCTTTTTCCACCCAAAATGCATTCAAAACCGATTCCAATTCAATTGTGAAATTAAATTCCGAAATTAATCTAGTTGGGCCGGAGATTCTTGATTATTTTTCCGGCGAGGTTTTCCGGCGAGGTTTTCCGGCGAGGGTTACGGTTTGCTCTAATCTGATAAACGTGTTCTTTGAGAAGCATGGATGAGTCGATAAATCTGATAAACGAGACGGGATTTGCTCTAATCGATTTATGATCATCTTCCACCTGCCTGGAAAAGGATTTTGGATTTCTAAGGATTTTGGATATGGCACGAGAGATTAAAGAATTTCCAGGCAGGATTTTGGATTTCCAGAGCAGGTAAAAGAAATCGATTAGGTTAAGATTTTGGAGCCTTAAATTTAATCTCATTAAGGTTAAGGTAAAAGAAATTTAAGGCTCTGTAAAATTTAATTTAATGAGGTTAAGATTTTGGAAATTTCCAGGCAGGATTTTGGATTTTGGATTTTGGATTTTGGATATGGCACGAGAGATTAAAGGATTTGCTCTAATCGATTTGCTCTGAAAATTTAAGCAAGGATTTTGGATTTCTAAGGATTTTGGATTTTAAAGATTTTGGATTTGATTTTGTATATTAACCATAACTGACCCTGTAAAAGAAAGAATATCTACAATGCCCCTCACGTGAGAAGCACATGACTCACTTAACGACCAAAATAAACGAACGTTAGAGGGAGGGACCAAACGTGCAACCAAAGATAGGGTCCAGGGACTGGGTCCGAAGGAATTGCGACCCAGGGACTGGACCCGTTGTTTTGCGACAAACACAGGGACCAATTATGTAATTAACTCTTCTTTTATTTTCGATCTATTTTTATCGGAGTTTATTTTTTATGTCTACTTTTATTTTCGATCTATTTTTATCAGAATTTATTTTTTAATGTCTACTTTTTGGAGTACTTTATAAAATGAGTTGGCTTCTTACTCATTTCGATTTATTATTAGCTAGCCTCACAACTTAAAAAAAAAAATTAACTATTTTCGAGCTATTTTTTTGGACTTTAAAATTTTGTGTTTATTTTATAGTCTACGCTATTAAATAACGTGACTACTTATCTATTTTGATTTATCATTAATTTTTACAATAGTCATACACTAATAAAATTTTGTTTATTTTTATAGACTTTTAGCTTTTATATTATAAATTTTTATATAACATAGATCATAGTTTTTTTAATCATTTATTTTGTATCTTAAACTATGTATTCTTTCATTTGCTATTTTTATTTTTTAACGATTTTTATAATACGATAATTGTTATAACTTTTTACACAACTTATATTTTTAACTATTTACGTATTATTGACTAAAATTTTTTCCGTCGTAATGGACGGGATTAATTTTCTCCTTTTATACATATATAATAACAAAATATTGTCAATTTTGGTAAGTACATGGGGGGTATCATATATTTAAGATTGTAATTTTAATAAATGATGTAGGTCCTGTATTTACATATTATATTAAGTGCAATCCTAGGAAATGCAACATACAATAAGTGTGCCATTAGACACATAGCAAAATACAAAGATAGAAAACTGAGACACTGAGTCAATGTCACATACACGTGTCAATTTCGTTTTCTTAAAGTTATGTAGTGTCTCGGATAAAATTTGCAAATAAATAACGAAAGCGAAAAATATAAAATAAAGAAGAAGATTAAACATTAAACAAGAATAATAAACGAATAAGAATCTTTATAGTTTCAAAACTTCATCGACTCGTAATTGGACAACTATTGTTTATTATGACAATATGAGTGTAGTTAACCTTTTCATGAACTTGATTCAATATTACCATTAACATTATTATTAACATATATATTAATCTTTAATATATAATAAAAGAGAGGCCTTAAATGTCACATGGCGAAGTAAGGACCCTTAGATGGGTTAACTTATTTGATTTCAACCGTTAGATCAAATTGATGATGTCATCAAACACTATTTTCATTTTAGTTGTCCCACATCGCTTCAGGTATGAAACTTTTTCATACTTCTAGCCTATATATATCATATGCCTTTAGTTTTTCCTACTTTGTCCCACATCGCTTCATGTATGAAACTCTTTCAGACTTCTAGCTTATATATATCATATGCCTTTGGATTAAAATATAGTTCGACGGTAATTTTCAGGTCAATCGGGTCAAACCCGAAACCCGACAAACTGGAACTATTCTATCCGAAACCCGACCCTATTTATGAATCGGGTGTTGCCTTAAATGCCACATGACGAAGTAACGACCCTTAGATGGGTTAACTTATTTGATTTCAACCGTTAGATCAAATTGATGATGTCATCAAACACTATTTTCATTTTACACTCTTTTACAAAACATAATTACATTATCTCTTTAATTCCAATCTCTACTTAAATAAAAACAAAATTCCAATTTACTTAAAAAAATTTCACTCAATTTGAACTATGATTTACATAATTTTTATTTAAAATCTCCTAATAAAAAATATTAAAACATGTGTATAAACGTAAAAGTGTTTATGTTATTATAACTAACATGTGTATAAACGTAAAGGTATATATATGTTATTATACGTATAACATTGTCTTTTTATAATAACCTAAAATCTACATAAACATAAAGTTTACAATTCAATTTTTATTTTTTTCCGCGCTATCGCGGGACAATAATCTAGTATATATATAAAAGTCTTAGTAAATAGTGTTTCTTATTTTTATATTATTTATTATTATTATATTATTATTAAGTCTTAATGAATAGTTTCTTATTATTATTATTATTATTATTATTATTATTATTAACATTATCATAAACATTAACATATATATCAATTTACAAATAAAAGTTCTATTAAATAATGTTTCTTATTTTTGTAATATCAATTTACAAATAAAAATCCTACTAAATAGTGTTTCTTATTTTTGTATTATTTATTATTATTATTATTATTATTATTATTATTTTATATATCAATTTACAATTTACAAATAAAAGTCTTAATGAATAGTGTTTCTTATTTCTGTATTATTTATTATTATTATTGTTATTATTATATATCAATTTACAAAGAATAATGTCAATTATATATATATTAGTTTCATTTTAATTTTTATAGATAATGTTGTTACGTTATTCGTAAAAAGTCATAGTAAATAGTGTTTTTTATTTTGGTATTATTTTTTATATTTTTTATTATTATTGTTTTATTATTAATATTAACGTTAACATATATCAATTTACAAATAAAAGTGCTAGCGAATAGTTCTTAGTTTTGTATTACTTATTATAATTATTATTATTAATATTATTATATTATATTATATTATATAAATACTCAATTTACAAAGTATGTTACTCTAGTGAGCAAGTTTACAAATAAAAGTCATACACATTAGTCTTTCTTATTTTTATATTATATTATATTATATTATATTGTATTATATACATACACAATTTACAAGATAATGTTAATAGTTAATTTATTTTAATATATAGTTAATATTTCCCAAATCAAATAACAAAGATGCTATTATCATAGTGGTTAATGTATTTAACTTCCAAATGGAGGGGTCAGACGATTGACCCATTGCACACATTAGAATTTGTTTTCTATTTTCCTTTTAGCTTTTTCTATTTTCTAATTTAGTTCTTATTATATTTTTTTCACTTTAACCTTTTGAGTGTTATTTATATTATCATATTTATACTATTTGTTTGAAGTAATATAAAAACAACTTTTAACCAACAATCAAAATTATATAGTTTAAAATCTTCGCCGCAACTCGCAAGTAACGGACATAAAATAACAAAGATTAACGCCGACTCAAAATGGAAATATCGTCCCCGCCGCAACGCACGGGTTTGATTAACCTTGTTATATAATAATTTACAATTTACAAATAAAAGTCCTAGTGAATAGTATTTCTTATTTTTGTATTATTTATTATTATTATTATTATCATTATCAATATACTCAATTTTCATAACAAGTTTACTAGTGAACATTGTTTCTATATTTTATATTTTTAATTTAAAATCTTAACAAAAATGTAGTTGCCATGATATAAGGTATTGTCTATATAACCATGAGGTCACAAGATTGAATTTTGCTCATTCCTTTTTCTTTCATATTTTTTTGCTCTTTATGTTTATTTATTTAAAATATTTATGTCTATATTAATAAAATTATTATCTACTAATATTATATGTGATAAATTACTATTATCTTTATGATTTTTATTTAAAGCTTTGTAATTATTGTTATAAATAACTATGAGTGCAATATTTTCAATTTAAAAGAAAAAAAGAATGAGATCTAAAAAAAAAAACTAAAAAATACGATCTTATTATAAACTTTAAAGTGGCAGTAAAAGTTATATAATTTTAAACCCGTCGCAACGCGCGGACAAGTAAAAACTTGTTATGTTATCAGTTTACAAAGAATAGTGTTAATTATATATATTATTAGTTTCATTTTTATTTTTGTAGATAATGTTGTATTTAGTTATTCGTATAAATATCTTTTAATGAACATTCATTTTCGTATCTTCCGAATATAAAGACGATCGAAATAGTAATGATTTTCTGCCGTGAAGCACATAATATTTTCCACGTTACATATCAAATATAATGATATTAATATTTATTTTATTCGAGAAAAATTAGCTATGAGACATGTTTGTGCGCTTTATGTCCTATTTAGCTCTAAGTAAGGCTGTTAATATCCCGATCTTAACTTTAAGATCTTAAGATTTTACGATCTCGTCTATAAAAAACGACCTCGATCTAGCATAAGATCTAAAAGTATATGATCTTATAAGAATCTCGATCTTCATCTTAAGATCTTTGTACGATCTGATTCTACTTTTCTTAAATCGTAAAAACTATTAATATATTAACTAAAAAAAATCATCTAAGAGGTTAAAACACTTATAAAAGTAATGTTGGTTGTAGATCAAATTTAATATTAACTCAATTAAATAATTTATATCTATATGAATTTTATTATACCCGTTTCATCAAGTCCAAATATTAAACGATTAATGATTTTAACATATTATTAACAATTATTTGAATTATAGATTATATTAATATGATAAAAACCTATTTTAGTGGAATCTTACAATCTCGATCCGATCTTAGATTCCGATCTAGCAAACACTAAAATGATCTTAGACAGGATCCTGATCTTAACAAGGCTCTAAATATGTTGATATCTTCACTAAAGTTCTTCCAACAATAATAATGTAAGCCCAATGTAATACCTAAGATAACTCTAGATCCTAGGGTTTAGTAGTATCTATGACTATTTATATATAATGTTTTTGTAATATAATCAAACAAGAGTAATAAACGAATACTAATTTAATTTAGTCTTTCGTGACGTGACTAAATAGTGTCATGGTGTGGGCAATAAGTTTTTCGCAAAATCATCTAAAAGATATACGATAAGAAATTGCAAACCTACGGTCATAGACAACCCTTTCTTCGATATCATCTTCACAACATGAACCGTGATTTTAGCTTATTATCGGGCTTTATTAGTTTTTTGGTTCGATTTCTTTTATTATATCTATTTTTCCAGATTATTTTCAAGTTTGAGATCTTATCTTACTCTTTTGAGTCCTAAAAAGCCTATAACAAGGCTTATCATTAAACCTCAGGGTTCAAATCACGGTGCTAATCAAGTAATAGAGCAACCTACAACATGAGGGTCCTCACGGTCCGGTCTATAACCAACATGGAAAAGTGTTTATCTGAACATACATTACGTTGTTATTGTTTACGTGCAATTAAACGGTTATGTATCCATACCGAGTGAGGTTCAAACGTCGATTTCCCAACAACGATATATAGATACAAAAAAAAGCGTTTAAATGGTTATAAGTAATACTGGTCCCCTTATGGTCTTGTGTAGCTCTTTTGGGTGTCAGGCCATGGGTTGTGGTCTATTGTGGTCCATCCAGTTGGTTTAGTGTCTTTGTAGTTTGTATCAACTTGGGTATGATTATAAAAGGATTGCACTGCAACAAAAACAAATTAGTTTTCAAGATTATTCAACAAAATGTCAGTCAAACGTTTCAATTAATAAGTATACAATGCTCAATGATTCATATGAACTTAACACGTATATGTTTTTTTTATTTATTGATACGTGACTAACCAAGTAGTCATGGATATATACATGATATAACAATAGATTAGGACATCACTGCATCAGTTGCGGCACATATTTCTCGAAGTTTAACATGTTCCGCTAACGATAATTCTTAGAAAATGATAACATCTCTTAGGAGGACTATGTTGAATTAAATTAGACTGATTCATGTTATTTACATACCTCCTGATGATCCTGGGATGTTGTTGAATAGGTTAGACATGATTCCCAGAATGAGATGATCGTATTAGGATGGTAATACGGTTATATTAGAACCGTTTAGAGAGAAGAACACTTGTAGGTGTTTTGGGATAAAAGGGATAGATAGTAAAATGAACCAACCCTTCTAAGGGTTTATTATGTCCCCTTTTATAGATACTCAAGTTAGGAGTATTTATTATTTAGTCCCTGGTGTTTAATAAGTGTTTACATTAAGCTCTCATAGTTCCGATCACCTAATGGGAAATCTATAGTGTCGGTAAGGTAAATACGTCCATCGAATATTTACTAGACACAGATTTCAGTTAGTGTCAGTCATCATATCAGTAAGGATAAATGATCAATGAGGGTCACAAATAATATGGGTCCAACATTCTCCCACTTGACCGAGTAGATCATTTATCTATGAGTATTGATGAGTCCGTACGAGATAATACTCATTTTGTTTAAAACCGAAATCATAGTTGATAAGTACAGTCGTAGAGAAGAACA
This sequence comes from Senecio squalidus, assembly GCA_910822075.1. Lineage (NCBI taxonomy): Eukaryota > Viridiplantae > Streptophyta > Magnoliopsida > Asterales > Asteraceae > Senecio > Senecio squalidus. Next base: position 19,747,963 of record CAJVGC010000590.1, read on the forward strand.
TCTACTCAGGACCCCCACTAGTCAAACTATGACTCAAATTCAAAACTGAATAAGCAATGATAGACCAACTAAGACAAATTTTGTTATAATAATGTCCAACACAGTTATGCGCATAAGGTGTAAATAATAGACAAACAAAATCTGAATAAGGAGGAAAATTTTCATTAAATAATAATGACCAATAAGTACAACAATGCTATTAAATTAAGTCTTTTGTAAGCCCCATATTCGACACGTGTCCTACGAATATATTAGGAGGAAGACCTTTGGTCATCGGATCCGCTAGCATGTCATGTGTACTTATGTACTCAACACAAAGAGCATTTTCCTCAACCCGTTCGCGTACAAACAGATACTTTGTGTCGAGATACAGCCCAGCGCCAGTCGAACTGTTACTGTTCGAGAAAGTTACAGCAGCTGAGTTATCACAGTAAAGCTTCAATGGTCTAGAAATTGAGTTGACGAGTTTGAGTCCACTGATCAGGTTCCTTAACAACATCCCATGACAGGTTGCATTATAAACGGCAACATATTCAGCCATCATAGTAGACGTTGTGGTCAGTTTCTGTTTATGACTCCGCCAAGAGATTGGTCCGCCAGCTAACATGAAAATATACCCAGAAGTAGATTTATGGTCTTCTTTGCATTTAGCAAAGTCAGAATCAGAATAACCTACTACTTCCAAGTTGTCACTTCTTCTATAAGTTAATTTGTAGTCTTTGGTCCCTTTCAGATATCGTAGAACCTTTTTAGCCGCTTTCCAGTGTGCTAATCCGGGGTTAGATAAGTAACGCCCCAGCATACCAGCGATGTAAGCGATATCCGGTCGAGTACAGACCTGAGCGTACATAATGCTCCCAACTACAGATGAGTAAGGTATCATCCTCATTTCAGCCTTCTCAGTTTCAGTGCTCGGAGTTTGATGAGGTCTAAATACGTCCCCTTTAACTACCGGAGCCACAGTGGGTGTGCAGTGCTGCATGTTATAGCGTTCTAGAATACGGTCAATATAAGCCCTTTGGGAAAGACCTAGAACACCATTACGTCTATCTCGATGTATTTCGATACCTAAAACATAAGAGGCATCACCGAGATCTTTCATGTCGAAATTATGCGAAAGCATTCGCTTCGACTCATGTAGCAGATCCAAGTTGTTACTTGCAAGTAGAATATCATCCACATACAACACAAGGATAATAAGGTTACTCCCACTGATTTTGAGATAGGTGCATTGATCCACTTGATTCTTTAGGAAGCCATCAGATTTCACGACTTCATCAAATTTAAGGTACCATTGTCGTGATGCTTGTTTCAACCCATATATCGATTTATTCAACTTGCAGACCATGTGCTCTTTACCTTCTGGAATAAATCCTTCAGGTTGCCGCATGTATACGTCTTCTTGCAAGTCACCATTTAGGAAAGCGGTCTTGACATCCATCTGATGTAACTCTAAATCATAATGAGCTACGAGTGCCATGACGATCCTTAGGGAATCTTTACGAGAGACAGGGGAAAAGGTCTCTTGATAATCAATTCCTTCCTTTTGAGTAAAGCCTTTTGCAACCAGTCTGGCCTTATAGCGTTCGACGTTTCCATTCGGGTCTAATTTGGTTTTGAACACCCATTTACATCCAATTACTTTGGATCCTTTAGTGAGTGGAACCAATACCCAAACGCCATTACGCTCCATGGATTTGAGCTCTTCAATCATGGCTTCAATCCATTTAGCGGCCTGATCACTATTCATAGCTTCTCGGTAAGAGGTTGGATCAGTAAGTTTCCCAATGTTTTCGACTTCAGCCAGATAAGTTTCGAAATCATCAAAATTAGTGTTTCTGCGAGCCCTTGATGATCTCCTGAGCTGAATTACGGGTTCTTCAGGAACAAGCGGTTCTTCGGCGTTTAGATTAGGAGGCATAGGAGGTTCAACCGGTTCATTAGGAGATCCAGGTATATCGGGAGCAGCGTTGGGTACAAGAGGAATTATCGGAGGAATCGTAATAACCGACGAATGGTTTCCCCCCGCTTCTTGTACTTCTTGCAAATCTAAATCAGGATTTGTCGTGCTCCCACTGATCTCTGAATTTTCGAGGAAAGTGGCATGTTGCGTATCTATGATGCGGGTAGAGTGAGAAGGACAGTAAAACCGATAACCTTTTGAGTTCTCGGGATAACCAATAAAGAAACATGTAAGTGTTTTAGAATCCAGTTTCTTTAAGTTAGGGTTATAGACTTTTGCTTCGGCAGGACAGCCCCATACTTTCATATATTTTAGACTCGGTTTCCTACCTGTCCAGATCTCATAAGGAGTTTTAGGGACAGATTTTGATGGAACCCTATTGAGTATATGAACAGCTGTTTTTAAGGCCTCAGTCCAAAGAAATTTGGGTAGGTTAGTGTTGGCGAGCATACTTCTCACCATGTCCATTAAAGTTCGGTTTCTCCTTTCAGCAACACCATTCTGTTGAGGAGAACCTGGCATGGTGTATTGGTTAATTATGCCCTGTTCCTTGCAAAAATTATAGAAAGGACCAGGAGCTTGACCAATATCAGTATGTTTACCGTAATACTCACCTCCCCTATCTGATCGGACAACTTTTATCTTATGATCAAGTTGGTTTTCAACCAAAGTTTTATAATCGACAAAAGTTTGTAAGGATTCAGATTTTTCTTTAATCAGATAAAGGTGCATATAACGTGAATAATCGTCAATGAATGTAATAAATGATGTATGTCCTGTTATTGATGCGGGATAGGGGCCACTAATATCAGTATGAATTATTTCCAACAAGTTGGAACATCTGGTGGCTCCTTTCTTATTCCCTTTAGCCATTTTGCCTTTAAGGCATTGAATACATGTTTCAAAGTCACTAAAATCAAGAGAGGGTAATATTCCTTCTTTTACGAGTCGTGTCATGCGATCTCGTGAGATGTGGCCGAGACGTTTATGCCACAATGTGGAGGAATTCTCTGCTTGTTTAGGTGATTTTGTCTTTGTTTTAGTTATGTCATCAATATTAAGAGACAACAAAGACTGTGAGAAATTATGATCTAGTTCTAATTTATACAGTAATCCATCCAAAAAACCACAACCAAACAATTCATTATTAAGAGTAAAAGTGATCCTGCCACAACCATGAGTAATTACATAACCTTCAAGATCAAGTCTAGATATAGATACAAGGTTCCGAGTAATTCTCGGTACATATAAGGTATCTATTAATCTAATACACTTTCCGGTATTCATATGTAAATTTAAGGTCGAGATCACCATTTCCAACTCTAAGTTTTCTTTGGTCCTTTTGTAGCTTCTGGATTGTAAGGAATCCCTGTAATGAATTTGTCACATGGACCATAGAACCAGAGTCACCCCACCATGTATTAAATGGAACATCAGTAGTAAATGAATCAAATATTACGTAAAGAATGTTACCTTTCTTAGCTAGCCATTCCTTGAATTTAGAGCAATCTTTCTGTCTGTGCCCTTTGGAGCGACAGAATGGGCAGTTAGTATTGCTTGTCGAGGATTTAGGGCCAGAGGTAGAAGCACCATGATTTTGGACTTTATTTTCAGTCTTGTTACTGTAGTTACCTTTCCTCTTCTTGGAGTTTGAAGTGGTAGTAAGGTGAACAGCAGCTTCAGGTTGAATGTGCTTAAGACGATCTTCCTCTTGAACGCACATAGCAATCAGTTCACTTATCGACCATTTATCTTTCATAGCGTTGTAATTCACTTTGAAAGTGTCGAACCGAGCAGGCAAGGAAGTCATTATGAAGTGCACAAGAAAATTATCTGAGACTTCCATTTGTAAATTCTTAAGCTTGTGAGACATGTCAACCATCTTCATTATGTGTTCACGGACACCGTTAGAACCCTCATATTTAAGAGTCAGCATCTGTAGCATTAAACTACTCGCAGTTGCCTTAGACGATCCCTTAAAGTGATCCTCAACAGATGTGAGGTAAGTTTTCACTTTGTTGTTATCAGGGATAGCTCCTCGGATGCTGGGATGAATTGAGTTCTTGACCATCATTAGGGACAGCCGATTCGCCCTTTCCCACTTATCAAAGTCCGCTTTCTGAGTAGCAGTAGACTCAGCAGTAATAGCAGCGGGTTCATCATGGCGAATAGCATAGTCCATGTCGAGCATTCCCAGAGTTAGGTAAAGTTGATCCTTCCATGAAGTGAAATTAGCACCAGTAAGTGCCTCAATGCCGAAGTTTGGTATTGTAGTGGAGAATAAGGAGGATTTAGATTTATGATACGAGTTATAGAAGATTTTATAGTGACAGAGTTAGCTATATAAGGCGGACTAAGTAATGTCCCTTAAAGTAATAGAACTAGAGTAATGTCTAAAATAAGTAGACCTAATAGTAATGTTCCTGAGACTAAGACCATATAAGTAATGAAGCTAGTGATAGGTAAGCCTATTAAAAAACACCAAAATAATAAGCTAAAGTAAGGCTCTACTTAGATGTTACATCACCTTTGGGCAGAAATAACTAATATCTAAGTAAAATTATGAGCATAAGGTTTATGCAACACAACGTTTGTCTTTTGACCTTTGGGCAACAAAATAGAACGTCGTGTTTTAAGGCATAATAAGATTCCTTTTAAGCACACAAGTATATTAAATCACCTTTGGGCAGAATTAATATCCTACGTGTTTATTATGCTAAAGGAAAAATGCAATCATAGGAATCACCTTTGACCTTTGGGCAACAAAAGATGAAAACATGAATATTAGTGCATAAGTATAATAAGGTCACATATAAATAAGGTGACTAAATAAGGTGACCACGACAAATAAGGCAGGGGTCAAGGGGGCTGCGCCGCCCTCGCGGGGTTTGGGGCAGCGCCCCAAAAGCTAAACGTTTTTTTTACAAATAAGGCAACCAGTAAGACTTTAAAAACGACCAAATTAGGGTCTGTAGTCATCCGTACGGATGAGATTATATTCGTACGGATGAGTATTGATTCGTACGGATGTAAGTCCAGGTTCGTGCGGATGTAAGCCTAGGTTCGTACGGATGTAAGGTTTAAGTTCGTACGGATGTAAGCCTAGGTTCGCACGTATTTAGCCCAGATTCGTACGGATCAACAGTTACGTTCGTGCGTATGAACAAATCAGATTCGTACTAATGAACAAGTCAGGTTCATACGAATAGGGCTTCATCCGTACGTACGAACAAATCAGGTTCGTACGGATGAACCAATCAGATTCGTACTAATGAACAAGTCAGGTTCGTACGTATAGGACTTCATCCGTACGAACGAGCAAATCAGGTTCGTACGAATGAGCCTTCATTCGCACGAACGAAGTTCGTCGAAATTAGGGTTGCAGTCCAGCCGCCACAGTCTCAAAAAACCCCATTTTTCGCCCAAAAATCAAAATCCGCCGGCCAAATAAGTTGCAGAATCAATAATAGCAATAGCCAAGCGATAAATAAACATGAACCAATGGATAATCACGAGCCATTGGCTCTGATACCACATGTTGAATTAAATTAGACTGATTCATGTTATTTACATACCTCCTGATGATCTTGGGATGTTGTTGAATAGGTTAGACATGATTCCCAGAATGAGATGATCGTATTAGGATGGTAATACGGTTATATTAGAACCGTTTAGAGAGAAGAACACTTGTAGGTGTTTTGGGATAAAAGGGATAGATAGTAAAATGAACCAACCCTTCTAAGGGTTTATTATGTCAACTTTTATAGATACTCAAGTTAGGAGTATTTATTATTTAGTCCCTGGTGTTTAATAAGTGTTTACATTAAGCTCTCATAGTTCCGATCACCTAATGGGAAATCTATAGTGTCGGTAAGGTAAATACGTCCATCGAATATTTACTAGACACAGATTTCAGTTAGTGTCAGTCATCATATCAGTAAGGATAAATGATCAATGAGGGTCACAAATAATATGGGTCCAACAGACTATGATTAAAACATTCGAGCAACCTACAATTTAAGTAATCGCTTTTGCATTTCCGATATACACCTCATTAATGAGAATACATAAATGAACCATAGTCGTCCTTAAGGGACATACTCATCAATAGTTTTGATAACAACAACCTTATTACATCTATTATTTTGTTGTACATTGATTAAAAAGCACCATGATTTTGTGGTTGACGTCTCCTTCGATCATAAAAAAACACAAGTTTTTATGTATGTTTTTAGAATTGTGATTATCAATGTTTATCGATTGATAGAAAATTAAGATATTAATGGGATTTAATCTGGTTTATAAGTTTTCCTAATTCTTTTTAACAAACAAAGGTGAAAAATATTGAAATGACATCACATAACAAACCTTGTATTTTCTAAATGATATTTATGTAAAATGATGTGATTCGAATAATCGTGTTTACTAAGTTTCATATTTGTCTAAAGTAAAATACTTCATATTAGAAAGTTATAACCTTTTATATACAATAATTCCTGTATTATTTAAGTGAAGTAATATTTTTCTCTATATTGTTTTAGGGTTAGTATTGTTCGGTTCGGTTAGGTTTATGCATAAAATCGAAATTGAATCTAAAATTTCGGGTTTTAAAATGTTAGGATACATTCAATTCGGTTTTACATCGGTTCGGGTTTTCAGTTATTAGGATCAACTTCAGTTCAATTATGTTTTAATCGGGTTTTTAAGCTTTGACTAATTCGAGTTAATAAACAACATACTATCTGTTTTATTTTTACAATCATGTATAATTTTCAATTAATAATATAAAGTAATTAAGCTATAACAAGTTTAGATTTTAATATTATATTATAAATAGTTCGGTTTCGTCTTTGGAGTAAAACCAAAACCGAACCGAATATTTCGACCATCGGTTTGTTGCTTCCGTTCGACGACTTAAATTTTTTGGGTTCCAATATGGTTTTTCGGTTTTTCAATTTTTATGCTCACCCCTCCCTTTTACCAAAATTTTCAACAACTTGACATGGATCTACTTGTATGATAACAAATTATATCATATGACAAATGAGTATATTTATCAAATTATCAAATGTTTATTGAAATTTAAAAGTCATCAATAATCAAAATGTTGTTTTCTTGACAATCTAAATGTTAATGACCGGTTCTACTAGTCTAGATATCTCATCAAACCAAATGACAATACAAATGACAATACAAATGACAATAGTAGAGAGTAGTCCTTTCCGAGGTTACGTTACAACAATGTTAAAAGGATAATAACAAGGGCTCGATTCCTCGTCTTACAAGTCTCACTAATCTCCTTTCCAGTGTGTTATGTCACATTATGTCACCAATTTTTTTAAAATAGACATTCCACTTATGATCATATCAGTTTATGCCTATCTGTATGCGGTTTTTGTTATTTGTTTGCCTTGCATAACCTTGTCGGTCATTTACTTCACAACTTCAAATGCGGCTAACCATTCTTTCCCAACTGCATTCCAACAAATTGATATCACAGATTTCCATCACACAACACCTCATAGTACCATTTGTATAGTACAGCGATAACTATATTTATAAACAAATTTTGACTACGGATATATAATGTCTCTAGTTTTCTCAACTACCTCTATATTTGAATTGTGGATGATGAACAAGCATTAAAATCCTCATTTCTTCTTCAAAACAGTCCTGATACGTCCTTGACGGTAAGCGACGTATTTATGTTCGATACCATGATCAATGATACAGCATGATGTTTAAAAGATAGTTTAGGTTGTAAGTACCATATTTCCAGGATATTAATATTACCTTCCTAAATCCGGACGACGAGGGCATACTCTATATCATTTAAATAAGAATAAATATCGATATTATTTATACAATACATGTAACAAACAAAAGCTGTATATAGAGAACATTCATTTCAAGAAAACGGATAATAGCTAGTCTGGTCAAGCAGCAACTGCATTTAAATACTCCACCCTACTCGGTAAACAATTGAATAACAAAACAGAAGCGGCAACATGACTAACATGAGTTGATATACGTTCAAAATCTGAATACAAAAATTCAACTATCTAGTAATCTATAAAAACACAGACCAACAAAAATGACGAAGATAATTAACAAAAAAACAACAATTACAAAAAATATTGGACTGTCATTGTTATTGTACAAGCATAACACGCTGCACGCACTGGTTCCTGAATTGGTTTCATCACTTTCTTTTAGCACTATAAAACGGGAATTTGGGTAAGCACTTTTATATCTTTACTTCATTCTTTTCTGCTGTTTCTCTTCCGATGAAAAATATACAAACCATTGATGGCCTTATCAGCAGATACGCATCTCTTGACGATCTTGAGAACTCAAAAATTGTGCTCCATGAACATAAACAAGAATAATCTAACACAAATGAAACTCACTCGATCTCTTGTCCAGTGGTATATCTCGTCTCCTCAGATCTGTGCCGAAATAATTTCGCTATCTTTCGCCTTTCACAGTCCTGTAAAGAGCACAAAAAGTGTATACGTTATATATCCATCATGTTATGTTAAAACATTGTACATTAAGTGTTTCGGGTCAACCCAACTTGACCCGTTACCCAACCCATCCATATTACCAGATGTGGTCCATGAAAAGAACATCTAACCTTGAACATGCTAAAGTGAAAGGGCTTATCGGGGTTCATTCTCCTTAGTTTCTGGTATGTATATGCAAAGCTTAACTGATCACGGGGTGTGAATCTTTCAACCTCGTTAAACCAAAGGCACGAGAATAAGTTTGACATTGGTGTATGTTCCCTTACAATAAAAGAACCTTCAGGTACATCTGATAAACACAACAAGATATAATAATGTTAAACCAATCCGTTCATAATAATAAGAAATAAACAAAAAAAAAAAAAAAAAGATGAATACATACTGCTTGAGAGAAGTTTTTGAGGATCCATTGGATTAAATCTTGTCAGCCCATCAGCCTGGTAAAAGGCAAATTGTTCATCTATTACGGTATGATTGTACTTGTTGAGCTTTTTATTTTGAGCAACTTCTTCCCAGACACAATGGCGATCATAGTGATTAGAAATGGCGTACTCGTGACCCTTTCGCCACAAGAAATACTCCAACACGAGTAAAGGGTCTAGCTGGAGTCGCAACTTGCTATCCAACCAAATGGAGTACCTGAAAGATTTAATGCATATAATTGCTTAGAAAATAGCTACTATAAGAAATAACTTAAAGATCACCAGAAAGCCATGAGAAACTACTGAGTGTGTGTATGTATGTTAGACGTGATGAGAAAGAATGAGTTTTGTTTATGGCGCATGTGACTAAATGCTCAACAAGTTCACGTCCTAACAAGTTCTTTTTCGTGTTATAAAATAATCTGCACAAATAGTTCATTTTCTTCTAAATTTTTTAAAGTGAAAAACATGACGTGTCTACAAATTATTCTCAAGGCGAAAGATTTTTCAGAAGGCGCGAAGTTATTTGGCAAGCTAGACTTGTTTGCTCTTTACACGTTTTTTATATCTTTCTTTCTTCTTGTAGCCTGCTAAACTTGTTACGGATTATCTTCTTCTAGATTTGCTTCTTACCACTAGTCCCTTCTAAAGATGCTTATTATAGAATTTCGAAACAGAGAGCCTCAAAAGAAGCATATACTCTCGTTAGCGCCTATACTCCTGTAAGCTTTGTTCACAGGAGTTGTGGGAGATGCCATCATTGTTGCTAACAAAACACATACTACATGTGCCTCCATAATTATAAATTACAGATCTGCCTATTTTACAATATTAAAAGATCAACTAATCTTTGAATTTGTCTGCCCGATTATATGAAATTTTGATATCCAGGTAAATGATTCCAACCTATCTATCTTATTACATCAAGATCACTGGCTAATGAGCCCCCGAGTATGAACATAAAGTCTGCCTAATAAATGTGCAGGCAACAGGATCAACACAAAAAGCTAAAGTATAGGCAGAATCAGATTTTTACCTTGCATTTTGAAAAAGACGGTGTGCCAAAAGTTTTGGTATTTTTCCTACTCTCCGCATGTCAGTGTAGGGAAGATTCTTTACGACCACAATCCTCCAAATACCAATATAACCCATTCTATCTGGCATATGTCCTTCTGAAGAGAGAGTTTGTAAAGTAACATCATCTACAAACATGACGAAACACACATTTTTCCTTGAGAAACGAGAAACCTGGAATAAGATAACATAAAGTGAATAAATGAAGCGTATAACTTGCTGTGAATTTGAATTCAAATACTATGAAATACTATACTCTCGAAGGTGTGCTTATTATCATCAGATAAACGGTGAATACAGAGAATACAATTAGTGGGTCATGGTACCAAGACTTAATTACAGAAATATAAGTAAATAACTATAAAAATTACAAAAAGATTGCCCAATAATGATAATAAAAACACTCCTCAAAATCCCCTCTTTACTCATCATTGAAGGTGATACAAATGCTACGCACTATTATTATACTATGTGCCTAACAAAATCCCTTATCAAAAAAATTTCTCACCCAATATGTTGATATTCAGTTATTCACTATTATTTGAGCATGGTGCAATAAGCAACTTATAAACAAGAAAAATGATAAACAAACTGTTGCTAAAAAGATACTACAGACATTTTAAAGAAAACACCACAACAAATTAAAATGTAAATCTACCTCTTCCCCACCTTCTATTTCTTAGGCTGACAAGACCAGTAATCACAAAAGCCAAAAAAAACCCGTGAAGACTTCTATCAATTTTCTTTTAGAATTTCTTATGGGCTATAAAAGCTATTAGACGCATAGATTGAGTATGTTGATCAAAGAGTGATAACATGAGCAGATGATTGATTACTCAGGAAGATGTTCTAATACATGAAAAGTAGAGTTTAAATTCAACCAAACAAATTTCCCCAATTCATTAAGTACTGTTGAGTAATTTAGTCAAAGATTAGTTGTCTTATACAAAGTGACTTTAGGGACTCACTTGATGGATTGAGGAAATATATTCACCATTTTCTCTACGCTTAGATAACAACAAAAACCAACTTTATGAACTAACAAAAAGAAAATAGTTTGCGTACTTGATCGATAAAATAGAAAAGGTTAGTTAGTCTTCTTTATTGTGTAAAGAGTATCCACCAATAATTTTAGTTAAGCAAAATATATTTCAGGGGGTAAACTGGAAAACTTGTATGAAATTGCTAATACTTTGAAGTCGACTAATATTATAGGATTAAAATGCGAGTGCATATTAGCATGCTCGAAATTCTTATCTTTCTATATACAGTTATTATATTCTAACATTAGACATGATGATTAGGATCCCAAGGCCTAGAGCATATACATGAATGCAAAAACCTTTCATCACCAAAGCCTTATCCCCCTTTTTACCGATGAACGAAGTACAAATACTAGACAGGAATACATTAACAACTATACGTGGATTCTAAGTTCACTTTTTGGCACTCAATATGGCGATGTAGGCTTCAACTACAGAGGTAACTAACCCATATTGGGCACATTAGGTTCATGTATATGTGTCACAAGTACAATTGTTAAAGAAAAAACGATTATTGAATAAAGATAAGGAGAATATGTGGTACCGTTTTTCCCATGGGTGATCTAATACGATCTGAGTTTCCAAAAATGCATGAAATCACAGCAATATGGCAGCTACTAATAAACATTTTATCATTTTCATCCAAGTCAAATCCCGTGCTAGGGTATCCTTTAGGACTATTCACAAACCCACAATTAAGTGTCTGATCATGTGCACTAAACGACTGTTCCCTTTCTTTCAAGTTCTGATGCCCGGCAAACTGGGGCTTCCATGTTTCCAACTTGTTAATATTCTCCTCTTGTTCTATATATTTCAAAGAAAATTTTGAAAATTTCCGATTTTCAGGAGGCTCCACAAGCTTCACGGTAGAATTAAAAACCTTCATCTCACAAGCACCTGATAAAAAGGCCAAAATGAAATGTAATAAACAACTGAATATTTTAACATAATACTCCCTAATATAATTTGAGCAAGATCAGACGTTAAACCTGAATATTTCCGTCGTTTTGACCTCTTCTTTGAAGCAACTCTTTTTTCAGAAATGGACCTTCTCGAGGATTGCTCATCAATTTCATTAACATGCCTCACATTAGTCTTGATTTTATCAGAATCTAAAACAACACGGTTAGTTTCGTCAATCGTCTCAACATCATTATCATCGTTTCCTGAAGATCCCCCACTCTCTACACCGTGAAATACTTTTACATCAGCCTTCCGTTCATTCCCTACTCCAGAATTATAATCCTCAAGCCGAATATCATGCATATCAATCTCATCACCATACTCATCCTCCCCATCCTCTTCCTCATCATCGCTCCTCCGTTTCCCCATCCCATCCACCAACCGCTCACTCTTCACTTCCTGTTTCGACACCCCAACCCCATTCAACGAAGCCTCATACTCCGCTTCATACCTCTTCAACTCATTCCTTCCCGCTTCATTATACAAGCCAACCACCTTATTCCCCGTCGCCGTCTTCTTCTCCACACCATCACCAACAGCAACAACCATCTCACTTTTGGTATCATTCCTTCCAACTAAATCCTCCTCACTATAATCCTCATCTCTCCTCCTATCATCCTTATCCCAATACCGCGAGTCTCTACCATGTCCTACCACTCCATGACCAAACTTAAGTATCTTCGACCGCTCCGTTCGCGTGACATTAGTTAGAAAATCCAGATCAGTCCCAAACTCATCAATATAGTCATTATTATCCTTATCTACATAAATCAAATCAAATCAAATTTAACTAAACTTAACTAATATCACAAATCTAGGTCACATTAAGTAAATTAAATCAAATATACCTTTATCGTTGTTGGAGAGGAAGAAGAAGGCGGAAACGGAGATGAAACAAATGAGAGATAAAGGTAGGAGGAGGAGAGTAGCGACGGAAATCCGTCGGGATTTGAAACGGCGGTGGTGATTAGGTCGGGATTGTTTGACGGAACGGGGGATAGTGACGGAGACTTGATCTTTATCGAAGAAACTGTTACCGGGTTGCCGGAGCTGAGCCATTATTGTTGATTTGAAGAAGATGGAGTTTGAATTTGTTTGGACATTATGCGATTTGATTCGATTTGATCTTTGAGACTGATAATTTATGTGCTAAAACTAATAACCTATTTTGACTAAGATTATATGGAGCATATTTGAGATTAAGTCAAACGCTTTGAATTGATTTTATAACAAAAAAGAAAAGGTTTGGGGTGTTTTTTATCTACTAGGAGACGTAGGAGGTTGTTGGATTAAGGGTGATATCGATGACCGGTTAGTTCACGCGTTGTGTCAAGCCCGTGAAATATAGAAATTAGAGAAAAAAATAACCTATTTAAAACGTAATTGAACAAAAACGATTTTATAAGAAGAAAAAGGGTTTGGCCTTTGGGGGTGTTTTTGAATTAGTAGGAGATTTATTTGGAGGTTGTTGGATTAGCTTGTTTTTATAGGGGTGTGAGATTATGAATTTTTTTCCGATAAATATGGTTTAACTTTCGTTAATATAATATAAGCGTCGTATCGTAAATATTGATATGGATGTTGTTGTTATTTTCTTTTTAGGTTTATTAAATAATTATTAATAAGTCATTAGATCCATTAAATAAACTAATCTACATTCACACTTAGTTGAACATTAATGGTGATTAAGAATCAATAACTATCAATTTAGTTTGATTGTGAGTTAGTGAAAAAAACATAAAGGAGTTTTTTAGTTAAGTTTAATTTGGAATTCATAGTGGTTTGAGCTAACTTGATATCGACTCGAAAATAAATAAAAAAGGGTAAAGAGGCCTAAGTCCACTTGTGGGGCAACGTCTTATAGTTTGGGAAACGGAATGTTTAATTAGCCTACCAAGTTGTTAACCGATTTTTCTGTCAAAATACCAAATGACATTTTCTGCCAAAACAAACGAGTTTGTCTTTTCATTTCCAAAACGCCAACTACCGAATTTCTCAATTATGTGCGATGAAAACCGCTTTGATTAGAATAGATAAAAAAAAAATAAAAAAAATACAAATCCTATAGTATTTATGCGTTAATTTCTAAGTGCCTAGACACAAAGTGTGCATGTCTTATCGTAATATCAATTTTTGTTTGGTTTATGGGAGTTATAATCTTTATCAGCTTCAGACCCTGTTGAATCGATTTTATCTCGTTGATTTTCAGATCCAAATACGTTCGTAGATAATAACTTTAGTCATGACATGCTTAAATTCTTTACCACAATGTTAACCCATGATTATCAAAACCCATAAAATTTTATAAATTACTTTTTTTAATATTACGAGTTTGAAAATGTTGTTTTCAAGCATGTTATTTTTCATAGACTTAAATAAGATATTATCAAAAAGGTGGTTATGTGCAAGAGAGAGTGATTAATACTACTCATTGAATCATACAAATCAATCACAATTGTTTGAATTAGCAAATTCTAAAGAAATGGATCTCTACATTGTGAGATAATAGGCCAATTAGTTATCTTTCCATGCAACTTTTCGGTTTAACCTCAAGACGAGCCACACCTCATTCTTGACTACTCGTCTTAGTCTTGTGGCTCACATTCACAAGAAGTTCCTCCTTCGCACCAAACATGACATGTTCTTCCCGATTTCCCATAAACTACGTCCTTAGTAGCCTTGCTTTGATACCACGTTTTTATGTTCTTATATTTTTCCTAGTCAATCATTATGGTTCGTTACATTTATCATCTCGTGAGATTGGTTTAAACAAACCTTCCCTCGAGTACTACGTTAAGAAAAGCAAAGAGGCAAAACGCGTTTCATAAAGACTATGAAAACGTTATTCTTTTATTTCGTTCCATAGACTTGAAAGAGTAAATCACAAAATATTTCATTTTGTTTGAATACAGAAGTGCAATATTTCTTCTTTAGATAAATTTTAAAACTTAATTTATATTTTTGTGATTTTGTCCCATAATAATAATTGTTGGTGAATATTAGAGGAACCGTTAATTCGGTTATTTACCTTTGAAACATCATTACACCATCCATACATTTCATGAGATCATATTCATCTTGTTCAACATTTTCCTCTTTCCATCATAGCAAATCAAATACGAATCGATCAAGATCCCGTCTTCTGGTTCATCGATGAAGAAACCGGCACAAATTTCATCCTTGAAGCCTTCCAACTCAGTCCTCCCACACCAAACTCCAAGACTAAGAGACCATTTCGCCATGGGGAAGAAACTAGGCCAAGGTCAATTCGGTACAACCTACATTTGCAAAGAGAAATCAACGGGGATTGATTTCGCATGCAAATCTATACCTAAGCGGAAACTTTTATGTAAAGAAGATTATGATGATGTATGGAGAGAGATTCAAATAATGCACCATTTATCGGAATATCCATGTGTTGTGAGGATTAAAGGCGCGTATGAGGATAATGTGTTTGTTCATTTGGTTATGGAATTGTGTGCGGGTGGTGAGTTATTTGACAGGATTGTACAAAAAGGGCATTATAGCGAGAGGGAAGCGGCTAAATTAATGAAAACGATTGTTGGGGTCGTAGAGGCTTGTCATTCTCTTGGAGTTATGCATAGAGATCTCAAACCCGAGAACTTTTTGTTTCATACTCATGATGAGGATGCACAACTTAAGGCAATCGATTTTGGATTGTCTGTTTTCTATAAACCAGGTTTTGTTCTTCGATTTTAACATATCATTTACCATCTATGAGCAAGAACTCACCGTATGCTGTTTCTGTTCTCTTTTCAGGACAGTATTTAACGGATGTGGTTGGAAGCCCGTACTATGTTGCACCTGAAGTTTTGCATAAACAATACGGACCTGAAATTGATGTTTGGAGTGCCGGGGTTATTCTCTACATCTTACTATCAGGGGTTCCACCATTTTGGGCAGGTAAACCAATCTTTTGATGAAAAATCTTGTATCGTTGCAATCCGATATATGACAATATCCCTTATAAACTTTTCATTTCAGAATCGGATTCAGGTATTTTTAGGCAGATTTTGAGAGCAAAACTTGATTTTACTTCTCAACCATGGCCGCAGATTTCAGAAAGTGCAAAAGATTTAATTACAAAGATGCTTGACAGAAGACCGCAACAAAGAATAACTGCCCATCAAGTCCTATGTGAGTTGCCATATCATAGCATAATTATTTTTTCTCTCTTTTTTTATTGATTTGATGAAGGCTTTTTCTGTTTGCCAGGTCATCCATGGATTATCGACGATAAGGTTGCTCCGGATAAGCCTTTGGACTCTGCGGTTATATCACGCCTAAAACACTTCTCCGCTATGAACAAACTTAAGAAGATGGCTTTGCGTGTATGATTTTTTAATTTATTTTCATTTATAAGTTATTTAAAGGTAGTGATATTCATAGCTTAATTCGAAACATTCTTTCCAGGTTATTGCAGAAAGGCTTTCAGAAGAGGAGATCGGTGGCTTAAAACAGTTATTTATAAATCTCGACACAGACAACAGTGGCACAATAACATTTGACGAACTCAAACAAGGATTGAAGAGAGTTGGTTCCAATCTAATGGAATCTGAGATAAAGGAACTTATGGACGCCGTACGTTCTTTTCTTCTCATTTCTATAATGAATTATAGTTTAAATTTGAGTAAAAATACTTACATAAATGAACCATGACAGGCTGATACTGATAGCAGTGGGACATTAGAATACGATGAATTTCTTGCAGCAACTTTGCACATGAATAAAATCGAGCGAGAGGACAATTTGCTTGCAGCTTTCAGTTTCTTTGACAAAGATGGTAGCGGCTATATAACTATAGATGAGCTTCAGCAAGCTTGTAAAGATTTTGGTCTACGAGAGGCTCAACTAGATGAAATGATCAAGGAAGTCGATCAAGACAGTGTTAGTCTTCATCCCATGTTATGATTTTATCCTTTAAGTTGTTTTTCTGCTATAGTATTTATAGATCACATTAGAGGTGGCAAAATGGCAGGGTGGGCGGGTCATTTTGGCCCGAAACACATTAGAGGTGGCAAAATGGCAAACTGTTTTAATAATAATCTGATTTTTAAAGAAATGAATTATAGGATTTTAACGTTGTTATATATTTTCTTTCAACTGTTTGACCGATTTCCTTTTACGTGTTTCACAGGACGGGCGTATAGATTATTCAGAATTTACTGCAATGATGAGAAAGGGTGACAGCGAGGTCAAAAGCAGAACCATAAAGGGGAGTTTGAATTTTGATTTGGCCGGAGCTCTTGGTTATGATAATAATTAGCAATCACAAGATTAACCCAACATTTTTTTTGTATTTGTTTTTTTAATCTTACATAAAATTAAATATTAAGCTGTCTCTTTTGTAGAAACGACAAGCTGATGCATGATTTTTGATGGAAGAACATTTTATATCATATAGTAAACGCTTGTTTTTTTTATTTAACATATCATCAACGAGAAAGGTTGCACATATGCTCATCAAGAGTCATTTCTTATCAAACCAATCCATATCTAAATACAAGCAAACGAGTGGTCTCGAGTTTACAAGTTGCGAGTCTGAGCAGGTCCTGAATGTAGCTCTGCAGTCCTGCTCTTCACCACCTGGATAACACCTGGTTGTTCTGCCAAAACAAATATTCACTCACTTTCATAATCCATTGAAATCATTTAAATAAGAAATCCATATCGACAAATGCTGATCAAATTGTGTTGTATGATAGTTTTTAACTCTCCATATACCACATATCAAACATCAGTTCACCATATCAAATTGACTTGTATATGAAGAACTGAACATAGCACGAGTCATAGTTGATCTATTTATCATGACATACTAGTTAAATCGTTAGAGGAAAAAAAATTGGTCATAAGAGTGATCTGGGTCAACCCAAGCCGTTTTGACCTGTACAAAAAGCCGACCCATTTGACCTGTTACCCAACCCGCCAATTTGCGACCTTAAGATGTAGCAACATGGTGACATTCGTGGTTGTTAAGAATATAGTACCAGTTCAATAACATTCAACATAAGTTATCATATGATGTAATTCCAAAAGATTCATCTTTTGTTTGTTGAATACCAACGTAACCGCATATTAACTAAAGCCAAAGCAAAATCATCATAACAAATTAAACAAGCGTCGGCATAGGCAGTCGGACTAAGATAACAACCTTAAATGCCTTGATCCATCCAGATCCAGTAACAAAATTATACGACAACATATCGAGTTACTAGTACATAGAGAGAAAAAACATACTTGAAATTTGTTCAACTTGATCAGGAGTGAGTTTGGCAGAAAATCCACTCGCAGCATGCTTGTAAATGTACAACAACGCCCCTTTTGCCGCGTCCTCACTAACAATACAAAAAGTTAGAAATTCACATCAGAAGAGTCTTAGGGGGGTTCGTGGTGTATTATTTTACAATTACTTCGAATTGATTACAAAATTACATACAAATTTGTCTCCGCCACTCCCCAACACACACAAACAAATTATAGATAACAATATTAAAATTCAGACATAAAAGTAAGTACTAATATGGGTATATTCCTAAAAAAAAAGGTCCCGAGATAAACATCTTGGGACGGCCGGTAAATATTAGCTAGGCCGCGTACATGAGAATAAAAATGGTTCAATCTTCCATGGATCCTTCTCCGTTTACCCGTTTATTAAAATAGTAGATGATCAAGAGATTATACCTGCCGAGGACGGAAGTGAGGGTGCCTAAATGATGTGCTTCGGGTTCAAGACCTTCTCCAGGTTGTTCAGTGTAAACGATATGGACTTCTGCTGCTGCTGCTGTTGTTGGTTCGGTTGATTTGGGAATCGAAGATGAATTGGGTTGTTCTGCCATTGTTGAATTTTTTACACAGATTACAAGAATTTAGGAACAAAAGATGCCGATTATATATACATGGTTATTCACGAATAAAAAGAAAAACTTTTGTTTACGCGGATTCGCCGATGCTTTTCTTAACACGTTTACTTACTAGTCTTTCCAAAGTCTAAACTCTTTTCGAAAATAAAAGGGTTGATAACCATAGTTTTAAATAGTTTTGTATTCATACGTCTTTACATGTTATACGCTATTTAGTTTCTAAACATAACGATTGTTGTTATTAAAACTCTATTCATTTCAGTTGTAAACGTTTTGGATTCATGTTGTTTCAAATAGAAGATAAAAAAAAATCAATCAAAATTAAAACATCGAAACCAAAGGATAAAATTGACATGATCACATCATTAAGATGATTAGCTTATTCTTGTGATATCCTTAATTATTAAAACTCTTAACTTGTATTATTAATTAATCATAACTTATAAAGTTTTTTATTTGTTAGAATCAATAATAAAAATCTTTGAAAAGTCACTTTACAAAATTTGTTTTACTATTTGTCATATATATGTCGATAGACACCTATACATGATGTGCTTCCTTAGTCACAACATGATGGATAACAAGTGGATAACCTCATTTACTTTTCTCTTCAAGTGGATTCATAAAAATTTACCCCGAAAGGGAAGTCCGGCTAACTCTATATTTTTTTTCTTTTTTTAGTATAAGTTCAAACACGTCCCCTAGAAGCTGGTGGAAGTTTTCTGACGGTTTTCTACAATTACTTCTAATAGGTTAAAGTAGCGGAACTTTGAACATAAAATTTGTTTGTTAACCATAACGGCGGCTATGACTAGCTCCTATCAAACAAGCTTCCTTAAGACTAACACCGGTTTTGGTGTTATCCGGTGCCACGTCAGCATAACACCAACATAACATAACACCACTAAACCCCCCAACCATAACACCAAAATCTGTGACCCACCAGCTTTTTTATTTTTCATTTTCTTTTCTTTTCTCATATTATTTTTAATACATTATTAATATTAATACAAAACAAAAATAAAATAATTAAAATAAAAATACAAAAGAATAAAAAAAAATACAATACAATAATTAAAAAAAAAAATACAAATACATAAAATAAAAAAACCTAACGTTGTCGAGTTTGTGGGCAAATAAGGTGACATGGTCCACGTCCAAGTAGCGTAATAATAATAATTGTCAAAGTAAACAATCACTCCGGGTGCTAGAGCAAGTCCAACTTAATCCGATGATGGTAGAAAAAAGTCAACTTGTGTTACTTATCGTTTCATACGAATCAACTGAACCAACCGCCTCTAACCGAATCCCAAGCCTATTCAAAGTGATTTCCGCCGTTCCTACAGTTGGGATCGAATGCCAACTCCGAAAGGGCGGAAATCACTTTGAACCGGCTTGGGATTCGGTTAAAGGCGGTTGGTTCAGTTGAACCGTCAGAAACGAAACGTAAGAGAAGTTGACTTTTTTCTACCATCATCGGATTAAGTTGAACTTGCTCTTTCACCCGGAGTGATTGTTTACTTTGACAACTACTATTAGCCAACTCGGACGTGAACCATGCCACCTTTTTTGTACACAAACTCGGGCGTCAAAGACATTTTGGTGTAAATATTTTGTGTTTATGGGTTTTGTGGATAGAATGAATATGATTGTAGAGAGAAAAAAATGGTTTGGTATAAATATTTTGGGTTTGTGATTGGGTATTTATAGGAAAAAATAAATAAAAATAAAAAAAAAAAAAATTTTTTTTTGACTGTTTGAATACTAGCCGTTTAGGGCAAATTTCAATTTTTTTTTTTAATTCTTTAAACGGTCGTAAAAAAAAAAAAAAAAAAAAAAACCCAAAACGCGGCGTTGCTCAGGCAACACCGCCACCACAACGCCGGCGAAACGCCGTCCCCCAGCCATAACGATGTTATGGGGGGGTAAAACGACGGCCATAACGCGCGGTTAGGAGTGGTCTAATGTGTCTTGTCATATGACTACATAACATAAGAGCGAAATGAGATACATATGCAGTTACTTTTTATTTGAAATCTACAATTTTCCTAACTTGGAAATCCAAACTTTTTTAGGAAAAGAGCGAAATGACATTTGAATTTCGATACCAATTAAAAACCGAAAACACCCCATCAAAATATCTATATATAAACCTCGATCATGGTCTTCAAAATTGGTGTTTTGGTAAATAGATGATGTAATGTCCATTGTTGTGTTCATATTATGGAACTTATAGTGGTTTAGTATTTGTGAATGTGATTATATCAAGCAACATTGGTACGATTAGATGATAGGATAGTTGTCCAAGCCCGACCGGTGAAGTATAAATATTCGTTAACCATAAGGAGAAAAATATACTTTTTTCTGCTTGTGTTATTTATTTATCTCGTATTTTACATAAACAAAATAGTTAACAATTATTAAGAGATTGTTTGGCGATTTTCGTCACTAAATACCCTCAAATCTCTTGTACTTCACGGTCTCGTTTATTCATCTCTGTCTCGGGTTGGACTTTGCTTCCATTTTCACCAGATATTTCCTCTAAAGATCGACCCTTTGTCTCCGTCACTAAAAATGTACAGAAAAACCCCAACATATTCGTCACCGCCAATATAATCATCGCTGTTTTTATCTTATGCATTTCACCACCGAGAGTGTATCTTTGAATCCCAAAAGCACTCACCATTGCCCCGGCCTTCCCAGCAGCCGCGCTCATTGCATGACAAGTAGACCTCATCCGCGTTGGAAACAGTTCTGCTGGTAAAACGAAAGTTGTGCTGTTAGGCCCAAAATTTGCAAAGAAAAAGGTTAGCCCATAGAGACCAGCGAACAACCATCTGTTATTATGAGTAGCTAGATCGTCGTACTTGATTCCGATTATGAACATGAATATTGACATCATGAAGAAGCCCATAAGTTGGATATTGAACCGTCCAAGTTTCTCGATAAAAGCCACTGTGAACCAGTATCCTGGAAACGTACCAAATAATGCGATAACGAACATTGCACGTGAAATTTCGAACATTTCCCTTAGAGCGTTCACTTCTTTGGGTGAATGGGTCAATCCCATCACAGGAAAGATGTCCTTTTGGGTCAAATTTTGACTATAAAATGCGATGTCTAACAAGAACCATGTGCTCATTGTTCCGAGCAAATGACGCCCATGTCGCTGCAAGAACTCGCGAGACCACAAAGAGTAGTTGTTATTTACCTGAAAGATAGCCAATTTATCATGCTCATTTTGGATCTCAATATCCAAGACTCGACCCATATCTGATGCGGCTTGCTTTGCATTTCCTTCGATAACAGCTGTGTATCTTCCAGTTTCGGGCATCTTGCTACGCCAATAATATGTCATGAGAGCGGGCAGAGCTCCGAGCATAAGAACAATTCTCCATGCATAATCGGCATTAGGTTGCACAGAAAGTGTGTGGTTATCATGAAATGAAGGTGCCGGATTCGCTAATAGGAAAAAGTGAGAAACGATCATGGAAACTAAACCAGCAAAAATAATCCCCATTCCTTGCATAGCAAACACTGCGGCAATAAACGTCCCACGGGTTCTCTTGTTGGAATACTCTGACATTATGGTGGCAGAAAGAGGGTAATCACCGCCGATCCCAAACCCAAGCCAAAACCGAAAGAAACAAAGGGTAGTAATCACAGCTTTCGGGCTATACCCAAAAGACAAACCAGAACATATGGCACAAAGTACCATGAGAATTAATGTTATACCATACACCTTCTTACGCCCAAGCTTGTCACCAAGCCAACCAAACACGAGTTGTCCCGAGAGGGTTCCAACAAGGGCCACCCCAATCACCGCATTATTGACATTAACCGGTAGTTTTCCAGGGTTTCCAGTAAAATGGTCAGAGTAGTAAAGGCGACCCAAGAGCTTAGAGACCGTGGTGATACAAAAAAGATCATAAGCATCAGTGAAAAAACCCATCCCAGCGATGACGATGGCTTTGGCATGGTACCACTGCGTCCGAGCTGTGTCAAGTGCTTCAAGTACCGATAAGTTATTGGAAGCCATCGTACTAATGATAGCAAGAGCTTCTTCCCCCTATTTTCGTGTTGAGAAAGGTTTATGCATGATTATATACTATATAGACAAGAAAATGACAAAATTAGTTAGCATAGATCGTTTTAAACTATGGTTTGATCGGATTTATGAAGAATATCCATCATTAACATTGTATAAACCTAGATATGTTTGTGCATGAAATTGGTTCATGTGACAAATACATTAATTTATATTAGATCATAGTTTTATCTAGTTGTTATTAGTTGTAGGAATTTTCAGAATATGCCTTACTGATTACTAATCTTGTTGCAATACTGTCTCAAGCAAATCATGAGCCTATATTATGCTAGCTATATTTTTGTAATGAATTCATTGGACCAAGTCACTATTGACAAACCTCTTCGAGTCGTAACTTGTGAGGGCCGAGTCTTCCTCCTTTGAGCTCCAATTTCTTCAAGTCGCGAAGTTTCTCATCATATAATGATGTTGTTTCTAATAAGTACGGTTTTTTTTCGTGATTTAAAAAAAAAACAACATATATTGCAAATATACAACATTAATATATTTAGTTGGCCCATTAATACGAAATTATAAAAAAAAATATTACTCAACATGAGAATCTTATTTAATACGTATTTGATTATTAAGTATTTAAAAAAAATAATATAAACTAATATATAATTTTTAATTCGAATAACAGATTTTACGATATAATTGATTATTGTTAGAATAATAATCACGATAAACTAATAAAGAAATAAATAAATTAATACTAATAAAATTTAAATTTTATAACATTTTACATAAGTTTTAAGGTTAATAGAAAAATACTTAACTTTTAAAATATTTTATATAAATTTAGATTTCATGGAAAGCTTTTTAGAAACTTAAAAGGGTTTATTCAAAGGATTTTTAATATGAATAACATATTTTTTTCGATATAACTAATTATTATTAGAATAATAATCACGAGAAACTAATAAAGATATAAATAAATTAATACTAATAAAATTTAAATTTTATAAAATTTTACATAAATGTTGAGGTTAATAAAAATGCTAAACTTTTAAAACATTTTATATAATTTTATATTTTTCGGAAAGTTTCTTAAAAACTTAAAAGGGTTTATTTAAAGTATTTATATAGTATTAGGGTTATAGAAACTTTTTTTTTCAAACTTAATGGTTCTTTTGTGAGTTTTATAACTAGTGGGTCAAAGAGAGAAAAGCAACAAAAAATTGTTCCAAATTAGTGTAGAAGGAGGGAATCGAACATAGAACCTTTCCCTCAACAACCAAACAGCTTAACCAAATCCTTCTTTTTGTTTATATTTTCGGATTTTCCAAAAACTAATATTTAATATAGTGTGTTTTTTTTATTACTATCCACCAAATAGTTATTTTATCTTGGTAAATATTAGGCTTTTCATTTCAATATCTTAAGTTCTTATGATTGAACTCGTTATAGACGATAATTGTGTTGTTACTTTCTTTTTCTTTGTAAGTTGCCTCACACGTTAGGAAAAGCAATTCTTTTTCATTTCGCCTATCCTTTTCTCAATAATGTAACATAAAGAAAGTAGGTATGTAAATTACTTGGACTAAAAGTTTTACTTACATAGTTTGATACGAGAAATGTTTGACTTATAAATAAATTATAAATACTTTTAAAACGTGTTTATAAATGATATACAAAGATTATAGCCATCGTTTTTTTTTTTGTGTCAAAGCCCATATAATTGTCGTTAAAATGATGTAGGATAACTACTAATCGAAAATTTTGATTTGACACCATTACTTAAAATAGTGGTGCATGCGAGAGGAATCAATCGATGTATTTTATTGCCAAACAATGATGCATGATTAAAATAATGACGTCTATTGATTTTGTTTGTTCTAGATGTTTTGGCTAAAGAAATAGAATGGTTTGGCATCAAAAGATACGATAATGGCAACTAATATTAAGCTAGAGGATCAATAATTTTCTAGATCTAAAGGCTTTCGTATGTTATTTCTTAAATAAGAATAATACATAACACTAGAAATCTAGAATATATAGAATAGAGAATGATAGAATAATACATAAAACCTAGAGCCCAAAAGCCCAATCGACTACTATTTGGGCTAAACTCTATAAGTAAAACTATGTCCTTCATTAATATGCTCCTTTAGTTTGAGCGAAAGAGACTTTGGTACGATTAAACTGGATCAAAATTTTGGAAAACAGTGACGAAGGGAGACCTTTGGTAAAAATATTAACGTATTCATAGCCTGAAGGAAAATAAAATACCTAAATATGACATGTAGACGACACAAACTTTGTCCTCATGGTCGGTCCCGAGAATTCAGATTTCTAGTTCGAAAGACAAAAATAGGCCCCTAAATTCAATAAACAAAAAAAAAAAAAACACCAAGGGTCGAACATGATACCAAAGCAAACTTTAACCAACCAAACTACTCACATTTTATGTTACAATATCCACCGTTTAATATATATATTTGAATACATAGCTATTTTCTTTTTTTTCAAATTCCGGGCCCTTTCGACCTTGAGTCATGTGCGGTCGCCTCTCAAGCACACCCTTTGTCCCAGGCCTGACTTTTACAATAGACAATGGTTGTTGAGAAGAGATGAGCGGAAAGTTTTTGAAAAAGATTAAGTAAGATTAAGTAAACCATGCAGTCTTAGCTACGACATTAGCAATCACCCAATATTTGGCTTCAAAAAATGGAACGAGATACTACTAACTTTCCGAAGGCCAAGATAGATAGAAGATTGTCACCAAAGGAAAACACAATAGCCAGGTGTAGACCGACGTGATGTGTGGCACCCACCTCAGTCTACATCTGAATAAGTAGTAAGTTGAGTTTATAAAGTAGAAGTCCATGGTCAATGGTGCCTCGAACATATCGTAGGATACGCTCATAGAATATATAGAGCATAGAACACAAAACCTAGAGCTCATAGACCTAATGGACAACTATTTGGGCTAAACTATATGCAATAATAAGATCAAGTGATCGTAATGAAACAAATAAGCAATGGAGGTTGTGAACGAGAATCAAATAAGACCGGAAATGGAACTAGAATGGAACAACGAACAATAAAACTTCTAGGATCAATAGTCGAAGGTGGTGTTAGTGGAGGCTAATGTCCCATGGACGATGACAAAAGAAAGAAGAGAGGCAAACATAAATCTTACAAAAGAAATCAAACAAATACAAGAGATCGACAACAAAAAGACATTGATTGCATATATTAAAAAGGAGTGGTATGAAGGAATAAAACTTTAGACGACTAGAAAAGAGCCGACAAGTGAATGAGGGAATAGAACATTTGAGGAATGCATGCGAAAAAACTTCAAAAAAAAAATGCAACTAAAATTTAAATGTACTAATAGATACATGTGTTCGACGCTGCCTCGAATAGAACTAACATATTGAACTTCAATTTTATCACCACACAAAAGCATTTGGTACCTATCTTTAAGATCAATACTCCGTAATACATAGTTAAATCCTCTGTGCTGGGGTAATCCCTCCACATCGAATGTCGTAATAACTAACACCTTAAAATTATGAGTTCACTCTTGGCACACATGATATGATATAATATGAACAATAGGCGATATAAATACCAAAAACAAGTATAACAAGTGTATTTGATATATAAAGTCTTTCTGTTATAACATAATCATAAAGATCAAACAAACTATCTGTATGTATATATTTCTGTAAAGTCTAAACTATACCTAACTTTAAGATCAATAGTACATAGTTTAATACTATATTACGTACATTTAACCCACCAACCAAATAAAAGGGAGAACTCGTTCTTCGTAGAAATGACACTTTGCAGCTTGCACCCCTATATCGTGTTTTTTTCACGAGTTCCGGAATTTGTGATGAAACACCATTTATATCCTATAGTAAACGCTTGTTATTATGATTATTTTTTGTATTATCCTTTTATAAACAAGCAGTGTATTATATTTTTTTAGTGCAAATACATTGTAAGAGAAAATGGAATGAAAGGTTGAAACGTTGATGTGACAATATATTGCACTCTAAGAGTGCAATACATTGTAGGTGCACTCATGCATGTTGGTTGTTAAGAATGTAAAAGTTCAATAATACCAACACAAGTTATCATATATAAATTCTTAAAGATTCGTCTTAAACATAACTAACTGTTATCGTATTCCAATAAACGTATCCAAGGTAATGATTTGTCTTCCCACATATAAACATCGTGCCGGATCTCAACAAGGACAAAAACCATAAATCAAAAAAAAAATGTCAGTCTTCAAGGGCCAGCAAAAAGAACATATAGAAACAGAAACATCACAAAAACAAAAGCATCATAACAAATTAAACAACTGTAAGCATTGGCAGGCAGATTAAGATAGCAACATACCTTAAATGGACACACACTGATCTAGTTTGTTCATATATTTCTTTTAAATAGAGATAAGTGGTCTCATACTTCTTACCTTGATCCAGCCAGTAACATAATTTACATAACAACATATCGATTTACTCGTACGTAAACTATCAAATAAATTTTGAGAGTAGCTACTAGCTGGCACATACTTAAAATTTGTTCAACTTCATCAGGAGTAGGCTTGGCAGAAAATCGACTAGCAACATGCTTGTAAATGAATGGAATGAGTTATCCCAATCTAACGAAATCCAGTTCACTCGCCTCCTTCCCACCCAACCTAGCACTCAAATCTTGTTCAGACCGGTTTGACAAGACAAGCGGAACCGCATTTTATAATACTGAACGTATAGACCTCGCCATAACTTTCATCGAGACTTTCTTTCCAAAATATATACATATCGACATCATATCGTCTCTAGTGTTTGCAAAGTTTCAATAATATGGTAAATTTATCTTGATAACTATTTATTTAATATATGATAATAAAGACAATATTAAATGTTTGAACAATGTGAGCTCTTGACTAATAATAATTGTAGGACATAATGACATAATGTTGGTTGCTAGTAGGTTGGTGGTCTAATTGTGTTTGTGAGACAATTATTGCACTAATACTTGTATTATAACATAATTGATAGTATATACGTATTAATTACTACAAGATTACTTATCAATTTATCATTCGTTAGGATTAATATTAGTAATCTTAAAAAACCACTGCACATAACTTGTTCACTAGGTGTTGCTACAGAACACATAACATGTATGTCATATATGTTACATACCAACACATGATGTGCTTCATTAGTCACAACATGATGGATAACAAGTGCATAACATCATTTATTTTTTCCTCTTCGATGGATTCGTATGAATCTTCGAAATTAATTGCAAATCACATTGATCTCAGCTACACAACATGCTAACATACGACATTGTCAAACACATAAAATAGTTGGTAAATTACTTTGGGTAACAAACAACGTTGCTGAAAACAAAAACATTTCAAGCGTAAAGCTAGTCGATCTTATAAAACTATAAAGTCTTTTGTTGCTTAAAGCCTTAAAGCACATAAAAGAAATGTAACAATACTAAAGCAATCAACACTAATATGTACTTGTCATTTGACCACATGAGTGTTAAGTGGTCTCTCCATTGTAGAAAAAGAAAGAGATATGCTTTCACTTTATATTTCAAATCTACAACTTTCCAACATGGAAATCCAAACTTTTTTGTAGGAACGACCGAAACATCATTTGAATTTTGACAAGTTTTACAAATCGAAAACACCCCATCAAAAAATCTATATATGTACATGATCATGGTCTTCGAAATTGGTGTTTTAGGAAATGGTGATGTAAATGCCCATTGTTGTCTTCATATCATGGAACTCATAGTGGTTTAGTATTTAGTAAGGTGGTGGTACACTTATTCTCATCATATAATGATGATGTTTCTAATAAGTATGTCTTTTTAGTCTATAAGAAATCTAAAATGGTGAAACATTAACTAATGGGCATTACATGATAAGGTCCTTTGAACTTTGGAGTTGACCCTTTTTCATATTTTAGCACTATATTCCTTTTCTTTTGCAAAAATTGTTGCTTTCTTTATATGTTCTTTGTTTGATGCTTTTACATATATGTGTGATTATTGCTAATCCACCTCGATTAAGACTTTGGATTATGCTCCATAATTTCAAAAAGTTATCAACCTATCATGGTTATCATCATATGATCCAATACCTAAAACATGTTTGACAAATTAAGTTTCCGAGTCTGAAGTTCTGATATTTGTGAAACTAATATGCGTTGTGGAGTGTATTTTCTCGTAAAAACTAACCGTGTTGAGGGAAAAGTAGTAAAAAATAAAAAATAGCTTTATTCAATAATCTTTCTAGATTAAACGCTTTTGATCGATAAAGAATCCATCGGATGGTGCTCCTTCAAAAGAATCACTATTCCTTTATGGACATATTTAAAATCTAATAATGCAGTATCAAAATTTATTAACTATAGAAATACTCCACAAGAATATTATGGTATATTACCAATAAAAAGATGGCGATGTTTTCAAAAAAAAAAAAAACATTGGTATATTTTTTAGATTGGTAGCATTCTAATTTCTACCGCGTTATCGAGTTTATGAAGAGAATCTTTCATCAAATTGGAGGGTTGATATCATGCTAGGCTATATCTGAGTTTATCATGTATTTGTCAAGTTCCTCAATTTGAGTAAGACAACTAGCGTTTTAAAGGACCGAATCAATTATAAAAACTGTTAAAGGACTTGGACGTATTTCTGGTGAACGATTGAGTTTTTTTTTTTACGAGAGCCCTAGATTCTTATATAATGTGTTACCGTTCAGTTTATGCTTTAAACAATATTTTTTCTTGAAAAAATAGCATATAATATGGACTTTTTCATAGAATGGTTTGATGTCAAATCTCGTGGTGGAAGATACATAGCAAAAACTATATATAGGGTAACATAGATATTCACATTCCCTTTATTATTCTTATATTTTGTAACACATACACAACTTCAAAAATAAATAAATTAAGATGTCGAACTTTATAAAGTTATGTTTGAACATGTTTTATAACAATGAACTAAGCAATCGAAACGTATATACTTGACTGTTTGTTGTCTACCATTCATTTAGAACTTTTCTGAGGGGGAAACGAGTCACGTCTCTTTTTAACATACTTATCATCGGTTTTAAGACAATAATGAATCATCTAATCACCTACAATTACATAATGTGTGTGTTTATAATCTTGGGCTACTCTAGCAGAAGTCTTATCATCGATATAAAAATAATTTCGCATGACGTGACCTTATCTTAACCTTCTTATTACGAGCCTCGTTTTAAAGGATAAATGTGTTGTTACTTTATTTTTCTTCCTAAGTGGCCTCACATAATAGGAAAAGCAATTCTTTTCCATTTCTTCTATCTTTTTCGCGATGCTTTAACATAAAGAGAGTGGATAAGTATTTGCTTCAAACAAATTATATTTTTTCTTACAGAAAGTTACGCAAATATCATACCTATAGGTATTGTAGTTCCTTCATGTTTATATCAAAGACCGGGCATATCGTTGTCGTTAAGATGAATATAGAATAAATACTTGTACTAGTTGAAAGGCTTGATTTGACACCATTTACTTAAACATTGGTGCATCCTAGATGAATCAATCAATGTCTTTTATATACCAATCAATGATCAATAAAATGATTTCTCTTCATTTTGTTTTCGTTCTCACGATTTTGTTTAAAAGAATAGAATGGTTTGGTATTAATGATATGGTAATGTAAGCTAGGGGAGCAAGATTTTGTTAGATTAAAGATGGAGTGATCAAAAGTTAAACTAGGAAGCAATTAATGGAGAGTGTGGACGAGGATCTATCGAGGCAAAGAAAGAAGAAAAAACCTAGAAAGAAAAGAAGAATAGTAAAACTTCCTTCAAGGATCACTCTAGTCGAAGCTGGGGTTAGTGGAGACTAATGGCTCATGGACGACGAAAATAAGAAAAGTAGAGGCGGGGTTAGTGGAGACTAATGGCTCATGGACGACGAAAATAAGAAAAGGAGAGGCGAAAATAAATCCTACAAAAGAAATCAAAATATTACAAGAGATCGACATCATTCATTGCATTTATTAAAAATGGAATGGTATGAAGGAATAAAACTTTAAACCACTAGAAAAGGGCCGACAAGTGAACGATGGAATCAAACATTCGATGGAAAGCTTCCGGGGAAAACTTTAGAAAAAGATGCAGCTAAGGGGTACACATACATACATGTGTTCAATGCTACGTACCAGTCTACCACAAATAGAACAAACAGAGTGAACATCAATGTTATCACAAACCTATCACACCACCACATATATGATGGGAAGGGCATCGTGGAACCGACACGTCTTTAAGTCAGGTCACCGCTCTACACCGAATGTCCCGATCTCTCTTTAAACACACAATATGATCTAATATGAAGGATAGACGATGTAACTAAAACCTATAACCAGTGTCAATAATGTATAAATACTTCATGTTAAAACATATAAATCTTAAAAAATCAATCAAACTACATATATGTATATATTTTACTCAACAATACCTAATTTTTATGATCAATAAATAAATAATATATTAGATTTAAACAACCAAGCAAATAATAGAAAATTGTGGGCAGTTGGTTCCAATGAAGCCGCACCTTTTTAGCTAAAAAGAGAATGAGCCATTGAACCTAAACCCTATTCACCTAAGCCTGCCACGTACCATTTACCCTAACGTGTCACCATCTTTTGACGTAGAAACCCACTGTCAACATCCCCAATCTTCTCCATAAATACTCCCTTCTATCTTCTTATATTTTCTTCATTATTCACTCTAAAACCATAAAACCATGACTCAAGAACAATCTTTAGAAACTTTGTCTTCGTCTTTTCCTATCGTATTACAGTTTATTGACATATCTTACAAGATAAAGATCGAAAAAACCGACAAAAATGGTATGTTTGGAAACTTGTTCAATGAGTCTAATATTCAAGAACGAACTATCTTGTCCGGGGTCACTGGAATGGTGCACCCGGGTGAGCTTATGGCGGTTTTGGGACCTTCCGGAAGTGGAAAGTCTACGCTTCTTAACGCGCTTTCCGGGAGGTTGCCCGGACACTATTTTACTGGATCAGTAGTTGCTAATGGCAAGAAAATGACAAACCAGGTTCGTAAACGAACCGGGTTTGTAACACAAGATGATGTACTTTACCCGCACCTTACGGTGCGGGAAACATTAATATTTTGCGCACTTCTTCGTCTCCCGAAGAGTTTATCTCGTCGGGAGAAGACAGAAGTCGCGGATTCGGTTATTGTGGAGATGGGATTGACTAAATGCGAGAATACCATAATTGGGAATACTTTCATTCGTGGAGTTTCAGGTAAATCTACCGAGAGAAATAAATTTAAAATTACGAGAACTTATTTATTAGTTGGTAATATTATTTATTTTACCACTTTTGTTATAGTAATTTAAGATATAATTTTGTGAATCCGTTACTGCAGGTGGAGAAAGAAAACGTGTAAGTATCGCACACGAGATGTTAATGAACCCGAGTTTATTAATCTTAGATGAGCCGACGTCGGGTCTAGATTCGACAGCGGCTCATAAACTAGTGTCAATCCTATCGGGATTCGCCCACCAGAAAGGCAAGACGGTTGTGACATCAGTTCACCAACCGTCTAGCAGAGTCTTTCAGATGTTTGACACAGTGTTAGTCATGTCAGAAGGAAGGTGCATTTACTTCGGAAAAGGCTCCGAAGCGATGCAGTATTTCGAGTCGGTGGATTTCCGACCATCTTTTCCAATGAATCCAGCTGATTTCTTGCTTGATCTAGCAAACGGTACGTCCTTTTCTAAAAAAATTTGGAATTGATAATTTGTTGACTTATAGACTTTGACTTCATGAGTATAATTATTTCCATCAAGTGTCGACAAAACCTCAAACAACGGTTGGTACCCCCATCAAGTGCAAGACCACTAGATAAAGATAAAGCCAAAAACTTATACATCATAATTTATGTACATTAATTATTGATGAATAACTATATATATATATATATATATATATATATATATATATATATATATATGATTTTTATGTTAATATATACTCAAGTTGATAATAATATCAAATTAATAGAAGAAAAAAATTAAAGTCAAAGAGTCTAGAATTAAAAGCCACCATGTCTATAGAACCAACTTGTTATATGTTTTGCCCCACAAGAAAAGTTTGTGATAGATACATTGTGTAGATATTATTCACATATTTTTTAAGGAAAAAATTTAGATCTTCGTTTTATCCGTGTTCTTAAGTCTAAAAAAAAACAATACAAATCGACAACAAAGATGTACAAAAAGCCGACGGGGTAAACCAATATATACATGAGAAAAAAGATGATAGTTTACATTAAGTTAGTGCGGGGCGGTGGTGGAGAGATTTAATTAAAATAGATCTAAGTTAAATATCTAGTAAAAGTAATTTAAAAAATTATGAGCCTATTATGTTCTAAAGTAATGTGTATTTAAATATATGTTTGGTAGATAAATTATTAAACTATACATTAAATCGGGTTAGGAAAAGAGTATGTGCTAAATTATGGTAACTTATTTTTAATTTTTATTTATTAAATTTGTTGGTCAGTAGCTTCCGTCTACGTGGCGGTAGTGAAACTTGTGAAAATATGACACGTGTGTATTCTGTTTTCTGGGGGCTAGAAATACCAATTGCGTCTATTTATATCGATTTGTTAGTTCCCAATGTCGTCAAGATTTAGATCACACTTTTTTTTCATGACTTGCTAACAAATTTAAACACCACTTGACACTTATTTATTATTATTTTCATATATATATATATATATATATATATATATATATATATATATATTTACGTTTTTCTTTGCCACAAAAGCTAATTGATCAGTTGTCAGAATCATGATTTGGAAGTGGCATCTTTCCTCAAAGGGAACTAGCTAGCAATATATATACGACATGTCACCAATAAATAAATTCAAATTTAAATCAATTAATAATATTATTAACATGCTGTTTTTTTAGTGGGGAATAAAGTTTTTATCAATACCTTTTTCCGGTTTTAAAAGTAAACAAAAAAAATATATAATCACAAGGTTTTTCTTAAACGAACCCAGAGTCTAGATTATATCAAATATTTTGAATTATATGTTACGACCCAATTTTGAAATTTTGGGATATAAGTATTCAATTAGTTCGGACTTGTTTGGTGTTGAAGTCAAATAGAGAATATACGTTACTAAAAATATATACATAATATTCGATTAGAATTAGATACTAGGTCACTATAGTTTTTATTGTTTACATATATTTTGTTCCTTTAAGATATAAAAATAGATTCAAGAGGAGTATGACAACCCTGCTTACGTAAAATAACAAATTAATCTTTTTCTACTTTATCTTTTTTTTCTCCCCCTTTTTCGTATTTACACATTTAGCTTTCATAATTCATGAGATATGACTCCATTATCTCCTACAAAGTATATACTTTTATTAGTAAAACAACATAGTTCGTGCCACGTTTTGCATTATTATAGTTCATGTTAATTTTACGTGTTCTACAAAAAAAATTAGTAATAGTTATAAGAATATACGATGTCAAGATGTGATCGTCATAGTAATTTTATTGTTTCTCTTTTCTATTTTCGAGTGGAGAACGTGTATTACATCACATACATACAATATACTATATATAACAAAAGTTATGATAAGTTTTATTATAAAACATTGATGATATATATTTATAAATTTATACTTTTACCAATTTCACAAGAAAAAGACAAGTTCTCTTCTTTCATTTCATTAAAGAATACATTCCCTTTAATCACTACCAATCAAATATTAATTCCCACTTTATACAAAAGCTATTTTCAATAATTAATGTTGTCCATTTTATTATCATTTGATAGTACAACATGGGTGATAATCAGCCAACCTCAATTCCTTATGGGCATATCATTACATACCTAAAGTTATGTGAGCCATAACTTTTCCGATATTATCGATTAACAGATAAGTTTACATATACCATATGACATCTTCAAAGGATCGTGCACGACTATTACTTTTTGTAATCTAAAGGTCGTAATCTGATAGAAAACGACCTCGTTTCTTAATGTTTATGAATAAATAGATAAATAAATATTTAATGAGTTGGTGCAATCACATGTTCATGTTATGATGGTCAATAATACTATTAAAGTAAAACACTTTTGATTTAATAAAGTGGTTTAGGGTGGATGGTTGTCGTTTACTCCATTATCAGGGATCTGAGTGCATTTCTACTTTATAAAACATCAATATTATGACACCTATTGTTTATTTATATACCTTTTAACAACTTTGTCTAACATATCTATTAACAACTTTGTCCAATTAGTCTATTATATAATACGTGTCATTTATATAAATTGATTGACAAAAGTACTTATACCGGATTTTGTATAATTATTGTGTTTAAAAACTTTGTGCTACGTATAAGTAACTTTATTTAAATTGTTCTAGGTGTGTGGCAACATGACGGGATAAATGAAAGAGAGAGGCCGAATATAAAACAGACTTTGACGTCATCTTATAACAATTTGCTAGCGTCGAAAGTAAAGGACTTGTGTTTGGATACATCCTTGAAAGAGCATATGCCTGTTGCGAATCTAGAGCCAAAGGAGTATAGAGTTAACTGTGTAAATGGTGTGAACACATGGTTTAATCAGTTCAGTGTTCTCATCCAAAGAAGCCTAAAGGAAAGAAAACACGAGACTTTCAATCCGCTTAGAGTTTCTCAAGTACTCACAGCCTCGTTGTTAGCTGGTTTCATGTGGTGGCATTCGGATTTTAGGGACATCCAAGATCGACTTGGTCTCCTTTTCTTCTTTTCAATATTTTGGGGTGTTTTCCCATCGTTCAACGCCGTGTTTGCATTCCCTCAAGATAGAGCAGTTTTCACAAAAGAACGAGCCTCAGGAATGTACTCACTCTCGTCCTATTTTATGGCTAGAATTATCGGAGACGCCCCTATGGAACTGATCCTGCCTACTTTGTTTCTTGCGATTACCTACTGGATGTGTGGACTAAAACCTGAACTTGGTGCGTTCCTTCTAACCTTGTTAATCTTGCTAGGATATGTACTTGTGTCACAAGGACTCGGGTTTGCTGTTGGTGCATTTATAATGGACGCTAAACAAGCCTCAACAGTAGTAACTGTGACAATGCTTGCATTCGTGTTAACTGGAGGCTACTATGTGCATAAAGTCCCCTTTTTCATGGCTTGGATGAAATACATTTCTTCAACGTTTTACACGTACAGGCTACTAATCCATGTACAATACGGACAAGGACGAGACATATGGTATTTGTTGGGTTGTTTTCAATACGGAGATAAACATGCAAGTTGTAAATTCATCGAAGACGACATTGAAGGTCAAATGTCAACTACTTTATGCATAGGCGTTCTGCTCATTATGTTCTTTGGATATAGATTATTGGCTTACCTTGCTCTAAGACGAATCAAGACTTGAGAAGAAGCTGTAACATGTTGTTTCTTAATTACTTTTAACTGTGTTTTGTGACGGCCAGTGTTGGCTAACAGTAGGACGAAACGCACACAAATGATGTTGCGGTTAACGGATTCAAGGAAGCATACTTGAATAAATGTAAAGAATCTCATCCCTTGTCCACTTTCTTTCTTTGATTATAATAGAAAGAATTGATTTTTTGCTACGATATGCATAATTGATGAGGTTTTTTGTAAATATTACTTCCTGTTTGATTTGTAAACATGGGTCTTTTTGATTTAAATTTACGATGGACCACACTACTAACATGGTGGTTATTTCCATATTTTTATTCATACCCTTCCATTTCCAAAATGGTTTTTATTCGTTATTTCTATTTTGTCCGAAACCTCGACCTCAAAAAAGAAGCGAAGTCGCGAAGCCGCATTTACATTAATTCATACTGCTAAGTTACCAACCCTTTGGTAGAAACGTTCAGTTTAGGCAAACTTAGTGATGAAATTGTGCTTTTACACTTACAAATTTTTTTTCTTTATTTTTGCTATCAATATATAAAATGAAAAATATAAGTAGGAAATAGTTTAATATGATTATTTTGGAAATACAAGGGTGCCACTGTAAAATATGAAAGCAATCAAACCAATAATTTATGTTGGACGTAAAAGCATTCGTAATGTCATAAACTTTATCAAATCCATAGCATTGTCATGTCATATCATATAAGATTTTTATAAATCTGAAATTTATATAAACTTAGTACTTTATTCATATAAGGTTCACCAAGTTGATAACTCTTATCCATATAATAAAAACTTTAACTTTATGTAGGTCTCAAATTTCTATATATTCTTTGTGTATCGGAGTTTATAGAGATAAACGACAAACATCATTGACATCATCTCAATTCTATATCACTATAAACTTCCCATAAACTTGCCATTACCGATGGACTATAAAAAAGCCTTTATTTTCGAAAGTATTGAAAAACTAACAAATTATTAAAAGAAACATTGAGAAATGACTCGTATTTAGAAAGAGAGGAATGATATTCTACCTTCGTCCCAAATTTATTATATAACTTTCTTTTCTAGGCTTTCTAAATTTATTGACTCATATCAAAATTCAATCAATCCAAAAAACTTTTAATTGGTAAATATGAGTTTTTATTGGTTACTATTTTATTAAACTGTGTGATTTTCGTCTACCGGAAATATTTTTGGGATGAAATGCGTATATACTTCTAAAATAAAAGACCGTGGTACGTGACTGTCTCATTAACTTAAAGATTATGTGTTCGAAACTGTAAAAGCCAAAAATTATTATGATATTCGCATTCTTATAAAATATCTTCCTAATAATCTTCTAACAACATAACGATAGTTAAAAGTTTGAGAAAAAAAGAGAGAATCAATGACAAATGTCATGATAATATTGTTGTGACTATGACATTACCAAGATCATTACCCAAATCAAAATCTGTTGGTGATTTATGTCACTAATATTGTTGCATTTATTACATATTACATTGTTGTATTAAAAATGTCATAAAATTCAAGTTCGACCGGGTTTTGACCCTAATTGTTGGATACGGTTTGACCCGTTTTAATGGTTGGATACGGTTTTAATGAAACTGCATATGGACACTTTTATAAACAGTTTTTAACTCATTTTCGTTGGTTAAGATTACTGGTACGTTTTTGAATTCATTCTTACGCAAAATCATACACAGATCATCGTACTTTAATACCGAGTTTTATCCGATGGAAAATTTAGATAGTACCTTCGAAATATTTTGATCTGAAACTGAATCACGACTCTCAGTAATCCAAAATCGAAATTCCCTAAATAAAATAGATTCCTCATGATTGGTAGCTAAAATAGTACAATAATATTCCTATAAATCCGATAGTCACGTGCAAGTCACATTTCTTACACCTCAATCAAAACCCTATTCTCCTCCGATTACAATACGGGTCGGGCCGAACAGGTAAAGCAATCATAAACCATTGATATGCAATCACATTTTCGTTCAAAACGCCTCAATCTCCTCCGATTGATCTGCAATCACATTTCTTACACTGATGTGCGAAATCTAGTCTTCCTAAAATTAGATTTTTACTAGATTACGACACCGGGCAGTGTACCCTTATCGATCGTAGTCAAGTATGGGCAAATTCCAGGTTCAAACACGGGGACTATTTATAATTGAGAAAATAGCTTAAAGTAACAAGTAACACGTAACAAATTGGGTTTTAGTCTTAGGAAGACTTGAATGTAAAAACGAACAAAGATGATTTGTATTCAGATATTTATAAAGTACGCTTGCTTGGATTGTTCACGAATATATAATCTTTCCTAAGTATGAATTGATGATAAACTTCTAATATAAAATCCTAAGTTCCTTTCGAATACCGGATTTCTCCAATTACCCAACCATGTAACCGTTCCTTTCGAATACGGTTAACACCCCAAATAATTGTGCATAAAGTATCAAATCGATGTGTGAGAATTAATCTTTAACATTCCTTTCGAATAGCTTACTAATCAATAAACCGATTTCTCTTAATTTATCAATTAGCGTTTGTGTTTAGTCTTATTTATTTCAATTACTATTAACGATTCCTTTCGAATACCGTTAATTTTCTATCAACTATAGACCGGTCGATATATTCATTCTTATTATACTACAATCGAATTCATTTCGAATACCCGATTTCTAAATAAGAAGATAAGTAATTTTATAATTTCTTAAATCTTAAACCCAAACGGATCCCCAATTAACCACAACACATCATTCGTACAATTTCATACTCAAGATTAATCATACAAACGATCACATATCCAAGCAAACGTAAAGTGAAATTAGCTACGCATAATATAAATCAAACACGAACTATAAATAAAAGACATGATTATATTGAAAATAAAAGAGTAATGAGTTCAATACCAAACGAAAACAACGATTCCAATGAGTATCCAAAGTAACAAGATGATGAGAAAAACCGAAAGTGTTCAAAAGATTACTTCTAAAATTAACCGAAAATTACAACGATTGATTATCTCCAATGATTGTGTGATGATAATATGATGATTAGGAACTGAATATGGTGATGGAATGATGCCCAAAATGGTGTAAGATGTTCCTAAAATCTGTCACAAATCGTCGTCTAATAGCTGGTGACTAAACTCCTCACTTCCTCCATCAATAGCATTAAAACCGAAATTTAGTAACAGAAAATGATGAGAATGCGGCGCATAGCATTGCTTATGCAGCTCATTGTGACTTCAGCGAGCTCAATGCGTTTCGCTTCCTTCTCTAATGCGGCTCATTGCTCACAATTTCCAAAATTCGCTTCTTTTTGTCCGGAAATGATTCTTTTTCCCTCCAAACATGTTAAAACACCTAAAACATAAACTTTATACAAACATAAGTAATACGAGGCCTATCCATTACGATTTGACACAAAAACATAACAAATATCGCGATAATATATGCATATAATTGAGCGATATCATACACCTCAATCAAAACCCTCTTCTCCTTCGATAATTAACTAATCATCACCATATGTGTTGAAAAGCTAGGGTTTCATAAATCGTTTCGATATTATTTATTTGTGCCATTTTGCAAATATATTGATGGTGATTTGATCTGTAATGTTTTGCTAATATGTTATTTGAAATGAGTTAGTGTATACATTAACTGTTTGTGTTTATTACCCTCCTTTTTCGTCAATGCATTATGTTCTTAAATGTGACAATAAAACGAGAGTCGAATATAGTAGTTCTTGAGTATGACACTCGTAGACAAAATATGTGTTTTTTAAATGTAAGAAACTTTTTGATTTGTACTTGCTATAATTAATTCGAGTGTAGTAAATGAGTGCAATAATCGAATCTGAATCGTTGGTAGGTGCTTGGATTCTACATACAAAGTTTATCTTCTTAACGCATAACTTATACAGTTTACATTAGTACATCATGTTGATGTATTCCAAATAATGAATTCTTTTTTTCAAGAATGCTAAATGTTTCATTTCGCGATAAATTATTAATTACAGATTGAGAATCATTCTTGAAAGCAAAAGGAAAGTGCATATTAAGCTAATTGAGAAAACAAAAGTGTAACTAAACAAAATAAATCTAGAAGTGAGTTACATTGTGGTAGTAAATATGTAGACATTTTTTTAAACAGTTTAACTTACTTTCGTGTTTATTTAGTTGATTATCTAATGTTGGAAAGTGAACTTATATGTTATTTTCTTACTTGAGTAAATGATAAATGTGTATGTATATATATTATACATGTGTGAATACTTTATAACAAATATTAACTTGTTCGCATGTTTAGATGGGCAATAAACAAAAGAAAAAGGCAAAGCAACTTAATGAAGGTGATTTTTCGCCAGTCTGTGAACGTGAAAATGAAAGGGTTCAATTCTTAGTAACATTGTTGTGTATATTTTCTTCATTATATTCGCTATGAATAGAATGGGTTCAATTCTTAGTAACACCCTTGATATTTGATTATATGAATTGAATTTATACTAATGTGAAATTCAATTGTCACGACATTTCATTTATGCATCAGTTTGTTTGTTATGAAAGTACTTTAAGTTAATCAAGATTACACATAAATGGGAGAGGATTGTTGGTAACTTATGTCAAAAATATGATTTAAGTGTAATGAGATTAATTTGTTTAACCAATGTAATCTTGATAAATATCGAACAAGTTCGGAAAACTGTGGAGTGCACACTTGTTCGAACTTATCTTGATTGTTTAGGGGCAAAGCCCCTAAACGACAGGGATTCGGGGGCAGCGCCCCCGATAGTGGGGTCCAAGGGGTGGCGCCCCCAATAATGAATTAAAACTCTACACAAGGGTTCTCACAATGAAGATGACGAAACATAACTTGTATATCATAGGCTTCGATAACGGAAAAAATTGTGGGAAGTAATTTTTCGTCGTGCCTTGAGTAGCTTCTTTTACCGTTCAAGAGTGTAAATGAACGTGAAAATGAAAGGGCAATCTCTTATGAAACGGTAACATATGATATAGAAAATCTGTTTGACTTTCTACCATGTATCAAAAACCTCCGAACTAAAGTAGAGAAAAAAATGATGCAAGTTCTTCTAGTTCTAATGATCAAGTCATGGTGATTAATATTGAATTAAAACTCTACACAACGGTTCTCACAATGAAGATGAAGAAACATAACTTGTATATCGTAGGCTTCGATAACGGAAAAAAATTGTGGGAAGTGGCTCACTCCAAATTAGAGAGACCAATATTTATAATGTCGAATTCATTAGGGCTTGGGGAAAATTACAACAACTTTGTTGATGGGGGTGTAGGTAACATTAAGCAATGATATTGGAATTTACGCGACGCCGTTCTATATTTACTTGATGGGGATGATGTGAAAGGTGATGATAGAAACCGGAAAGCAGCTCTTGCAACGATTGTAGTCATGATTTCCGAATCCACTAGATTCCATTGGCTACTACGTATAATTAACGAAAAGATAGGCAAGAGAAGAATGATGAAAAAGAGATTAAAAATATATTTGATTTGAAGAAACTTCTAAGGGTTAGGCATAAAAAGTTTGCCTTTAACCCTCTTCTCCTCCGATTACAATACGGGTCGGGTCGAACGGGTCAAGCAATCTCAAACCATTGATCTGCAATCACATTTTCGTTCAAAACACCTCATTCTCCTCCGATTACATTGATAACATTCCCTATCTCCGATTACATTCACGGTTTCTAAGCACTCAAGAAGGATCTGACGGTTAAAAACTTCGAGTCGGATCGGGTCGGGTCAAATATTTAGCAACCATTGATATTTTTTGCTTCGGTCAATTCCGCTTCACTTCCTCTCTCCAATTTTCTATCACAGGTTCGATAATGAACTAATCATCACCGTATGTGTTGAAAAGCTGGGGTTTCATAAATCGTTTCGATATTATTTATTTGTGCCATTTTGCACGTATATTCATGGTGATTTGATTTGTAATGTTTTGCTAATATGTTATTTGGAATGAGTTAGTGTATACATTAATTGTTTCTGTTTATTACCCTCCTTTTTCGTCAATGCATTATGTTCTTAAATGTGACAATAAAACGAGAGTTGAATATAGTTGTTCTTGAGTATGACACTCGTAGACAAAATATGTGTTGTTTAAATGTAAAATACTTTTTGATTTGTACTTGCTATAATTAATTCGAGTGTAGTAAATGAGTGCAATAATCAAATCTGAATCGTTGGTAGGTGCTTGGATTCTACATACAAAGTTTATCTTCTTAACGCGGAACTTATACAGTTTACATTAGTACGCCATGTTGATGTATTCCAAATAATGAATTCCTTTTTTTAAGAATGCTAAATGTTTCATTTCGCAGAAAGTGCATATTGAGCTAATTAATAAAAGAAAAGTGTAACTAAACAAAATATATCTAGAAGTGAGTTACATTGTGGTAGTAAATACGTAGACATTTTTTTAATCAGTTTAACTTACTTTCGTGTTTATTTAGTTGATTATCTGATGTTGGAGAATGAACTTATATGTTATTTTCTTACTTGGGTAAATGATAAATGTGTATGTATATATATTATACATGTGTGAATACTTTATAACAAATATTAACTTATTCGCATGTTCAGATGGGCAATAAACAAAAGAAAAAGGCAAAGCAACTTAATGAAGGTGATTTTTCGCCAGGTTGTGAACGTGAAAATGAAAGGGTTC
Source organism: Senecio squalidus (assembly GCA_910822075.1). Classification (NCBI taxonomy): domain Eukaryota; kingdom Viridiplantae; phylum Streptophyta; class Magnoliopsida; order Asterales; family Asteraceae; genus Senecio; species Senecio squalidus. The sequence continues at coordinate 19,791,169 of CAJVGC010000590.1, forward strand.
AATTCGTAGTAACATTGTTATGTATATTTTCTTCATTATATTCGCTATGAATAGAATGAGTTCAATTCTTAGTAACACCCTTGATATTTGATTATATGAATTGAATTTATACTAATGTGAAATTCAATCGCCACGACATTTCATTTATGCATCAGTTTGTTTGTTATGAATTTACTTTAAGTTAATCAAGATTACACTTAAATGGGGAGGATTGTTGGTAACTTATGTCAAAATTATGATTTAAGTGTAATGGGATTAATTTGTTTAACCAATGTAATCTTGATAAATATCGAACAAGTTCGGGAAAATATGCAGTGCACACTTGTTTAAGAGGTAAATGTTGTAAGAGGTAAATGTTGAATCTATTTACTTTTGCTAGGTTGTTTTGGACATTACCACAAACAGAGGTTGTGGATCATTTAAGTGGAGGGGTTATTGCTTGTCATGAATCCCACTTTGATGCAATTATTAAAAAGGACGTACCGTTTGTTTTCTGTGTGGGAGTTTTAGGCATGGTAAACTTTGGTGCTAAGGATACGATACCCAAGGATTTTTCAGCAGAGGAAAAAAATTGAGCACGATGAACATGTCATATTGATGCGAACTAGAGTGGAAGAGAATAAAGAAATTCGTTAACATGTCTCATTGATGCAAACTACAATGGTATAATGATTGAGTTTTGGTTTTCCATTGAATAATTCTATTATTATTATTATTTTCCAGGGAATAATTGTGGGCTGAAAATTCTTTTCTTTTCTCAGAAAAAAATGAGAAAACAAACTGTAGAGGATAGGATGGCGGGGTTTCTTGATCTAGGAGGAAAAGATTATTTATTTGTGCCATTTTGCACGTATATTGATGGTGATTTGATATGAAATGTTTTGATAATTTGTTATTTGGAATGAGTTAGTGTATACATTAATTGTTTGTGTTTATTACCATCCTTTTTCGTCAATGTATTATGTTCTTAAATGTTCTTGAGTATGTCACTCATAGACAAAATATGTGTTGTTTAAATGTAAAAAACTTTTTGATTTGTACTTGCTATAATTAATTCTAGTGTAGTAAATGAGTGCAATAATCGAATCTGAATCGTTGGTAGGTGCGCTTTGATTCTACATTCAAAGTTTATCTTCCTAGCGCGGAACTTATACAGTTTACATTAGTACGCCATGTTGATGTATTCCAAATAATGAATTCCTTTTTATAAGAATGCTAAATGTTTCATTTCGCGATAAATTATTAATTAGAGATTGAGAATCATTACTCAAAGCAAAATGAAAATGCATATTAAGCTAATTAAGAAAACAAAAGTGTAACTAAACAAAAAAAATCTAGAAGTGAGTTACATTGTGGTAGTAAATATGTAGACATTTTTTTAATCAGTTTAACTTACTTTCGTGTTTATTTAGTTGATTATCTAATGTTGGACAGTGAACTTATATGTTATTTTCTTACTTGGGTAAATGATAAATGTGTATGTATATATATTATACATGGGTGAATACTTTATAACAAATATTAACTTGTTCGCATGTTTAGATGGGCAATAAACAAAAGAAAAAGGCAAAGCAACTTAATGAAGGTGATTTTTCGCCAAGCCGTGAACGTGAAAATGAAAGTGTTCAATTCGTAGTAACACTGTTGTGTATATTTTCTTCATTATATTCGCTATGAATAAAATGGGTTCAATTCTTGGTAACACCCTTGATATTTGTTTAACCAATGTAATCTTGATAAATATCGAACAAGTTCGGGAAAGTGTGGATTGCACACTTGTTCGAAGTTATCTTGACTGTTTAGGGGCAAAGCCCTAAACGACGGTGATTCGTGGGCAGCGTCCCCGATAGTGGGGTCCAAGGGGTGGCGCCCCAAATATTGAATTAAAACTCTACACAAGGGTTCTCACAATGAAGATGACGAAACATAACTTGTATATTATAGGCTTCGATAAAGGAAAAAAAATTGTGGGAAGTGATTTTTCTCCAGGCCGTGAGTAGCCTCTTTCACCGGGCAAGAGTGTAAATGAACGTGAAAATGAAAGGGCAATCTCTTATGAGACGGTAACATATGATATAGAAAATCCGTTTTACTTTCTACCATGTATCAAAAACCTCTGAACTGAAGTAGAGAAAATAAATGATGCAAGTTCTTCTAGTTCTAATGATCAAATCACGGTAATCAGTATTGAATTAAAATTCTACACAACGGTTCTCACAATGAAGATGACGAAACATAACTTGTATATCGTAGGCTTCGATAACGGGAAAAAATTGTGGGAAGTGGCTCACTCCAAATTAGGGAGACCAATATTTAAAATGTCGAATTCATTAGGTCTTGGGGAAAATTACAACGACTTTGTTGATAGGGGTGTAGGTAACATTAAGCAATGATATTGAAATTTACGCGGCGCCGTTCAATATTTACTTGATGGGGATGATGTGAAAGGTGATGATACAAACTGGAAAGCAGCTTTAGCAACGATTGTAGTGATGATTCCGAATCCACTAGATTCCATTGGCTACTACGTATAATTAACAATAAATACCGAATTTTATCCGATTGAAAATTCCGATAGTAACTTCGAAATATTTTGATCTGAAAGTGAATCACGACTCTCAGTAATCAAAAATCGAAATTCCCTAAATAAAACAAAATCCTCATGATTGGTAGCTAAAATAGTACAATCCTATAGTCAAGTGCAAGTCTCATTTCTTACACCTTAATCAAAACCCTTTTTTCCTCCGATTACAATACGGTCTGGGTTGAACGGGTCAAGCAATCACAAACCATTGATCTCCGATCACATTTTCGTTCAAAACGCCTCATTCTCCTTTGATTACATTGATAACATTCCCTATCTCCGATTACATTCACGGTTCTAAGCACTCAAGAAGGATCTCACGGTTAAAAACTTCGAGTTCGGTCGGTCGGGTCAAATATTTAGCAACCATTGATATTTTTTGTTTCGGTCAATTCCGCTTCACTTCCTCTCTCCTATTTGCTATCACAGGTTCGATAATCAACTAATCATCACCGTATGTGTTGAAAAGCTGGGGTTTCATAAATTGTTTCGATATTATTTATTTGTGCCATTTTGCACGTATATTGATGGTGATTTGATCTATAATGTTTTGCTAATATGTTATTTGGAATGAGTTAGTGTATACATTAATTGTTTGTGTTTATTACCCTCCTTTTTCGTCAAAGCATTATGTTCTTAAATTTGTCAATAAAACGAGAGTCGAATATAGTTGTTCTTGAGTATGACACTCGTGAACGAAATATGTGTTGTTTAAATGTAAAAAACTTTTTGATTTGTACTTGCTATAATTAATTCGAGTGTAGTAAATGAGTGCAATAATCAAATCTGAATCGTTGGTAGGTGCTTGGATTCTACATACAAAGTTTATCTTCTTAACGTGGAACTTATACAGTTTACATTGATACGCCATGTTGATGTATTCCAAATAATGAATTCCTTTTTCAAGAATGCTAAATGTTTCATTTCGCAGAAAGTGCATATTAAGCTAATTAATAAAAGAAAAGTGTAACTAAACAAAATATATCTAGAAGTGAGTTACATTGTGGTAGTAAATATGTAGACATTTTTTTAATCAGTTTAACTTACTTTCGTGTTTATTTAGTTGATTATATAATGTTGGAGAGTGAACTTATATGTTATTTTCTTACTTGGGTAAATGATAAATGTGTATGTATATATATATTATACATGTGTGAATACTTTATAACAAATATTAACTTATTTGCATGTTTAGATGGGCAGTAAACAAAAGAAAAAGGCAAGGCAACTTAATGAAGGTGATTTTTCGCCAGGTCGTGAACGTGAAAATGAAAGGGTTCAATTCGTAGTAACACTGTTGTGTATATTTTCTTCATTATATTCGCTATGAATAGAATGGGTTCAATTCTTGGTAACACCCTTGATATTTGATTATATGAATTGAATTTATACTAATGTGAAATTCAATCGCCACGACATTTTATTTATGCATCAGTTTGTTGTTATGAATTTACTTTAAGTTAATCAAGATTACACTTAAATGGGGAGGATTGTTGGTAACTTATGTTAAAAATATGATTTAAGTGTAATGGGATTAATTTGTTTAACCAATGTAATCTTGATAAATATCGAACAAGTTCGGGAAAGTGCGGAATGCACACTTGTTCAAACTTATCTTGATTGTTTAGGGGCAAAACCCCTAAACGAAGGGGATTCGGGGGCAGCGCCACCGATAGTGGGGTCCAAGGGGTGGCTCCCCCAATAATGAATTAAAACTCTACACAAGGGTTCTCACAATGAAGATGACGAAACATAACTTGTATATCATAGGCTTCGATAACGGAAAAAATTGTGGGAAGTAATTTTTCGTCGTGCCTTGAGTAGCCTCTTTTACCGGTCAAGAGTGTAAATGAACGTGAAAATGAAAGGGCAATCTCTTATGAAACGGTAACATATGATATAGAAAATCCGTTTGACTTTCTACCATGTATCAAAAACCTCCGAACTAAAGTAGAGAAAAAAAATGATGCAAGTTATTCTATTTCTAATGTTTAAATCATGGTGATTAATATTGAATTAAAACTCTACACAACGGTTCTCACAATGAAGATGACGAAACATAACTTGTATATCGTAGGCTTCGATAACGGAAAAAAATTGTGGGAAGTGGCTCACTCCAAATTAGAGAAACTAATATTTAAAATGTCGAATTCATTAGGGCTTGGGGAAAATTACAACGACTTTGTTGATGGGGGTGTAGGTAACATTAAGCTATGATATTGGAATTTACGCGACACCGTTCAATATTTACTTGATGGGGATGATGTGAAACGTGATGATACAAACTGGAAAGCAGCTTTTGTAACGATTGTAGTGATGATTTCCGAATCCACTAGATTCCATTGGCTACTAAGTATAATTAACGAAAATATGGTTAAATGTCATGACGTTAAAAAATAGATCATATGGTGGATTGAAATATTATTAAAAAACTAGGAAACTTTTACCGAAATTGCTAGGGAATATGACCCAAAAATCAAACAAACTGAGGAAGAGGAGAATGATGAAAAAGAGATTAAAAAGACATTTGATTTGAAGAAACTTGTAAGGATTAGGCATAAAAAGTTGGCTAGTGAAATCTTAGCTGTCTTATGCGACGTTAAGAAGAAACGTGCTTAAATGTTGTGAAAGAAAGGTTGAATAAAGAAGGTTCCCCGATTTTGGTTTCCCGACAACTCGTAGAGGGTTTGGTTAGGTAAATCTTGATTTATTTTCGAATTTTTGAATCTAATTAAAAAGTTTGGAATTGTTTTATAAGAGGAAAATTGTTATTTACACTTTGGCAAGGGTGTTTTGGAAATTACAACACCAAAGGTAGCGGATCACGTAGTTGGAGGTGTTATGGCTTATGACGAATAAAGCTTTGATGCAAATATGGGAAAGAAAATTCCATTTGTTCTCGGTATCAGAGCTTTAGAGGTGGTGAATTTCGGTGTAAAAGGTAAGATACATAAGGATTTTTAGCAGGGGAAAATATTTGAACACAATTAATAGGTTTCGTTGATGCAAAGGTAAGATGCATAAGTATTTTTACAGAGGAAACTAAATTTGTGTCCAAAACTGTAAATCAACTTAAACTCAAATTCCAGATGCTAGGGGTGAAGCTATGTGTCACGGGGGTTAGTTTCCTTTCCCCGTGTGGCTCTTATATCCTCATATATCAAGGATCTAAGTAAGTCAAATTGATGATCTAAACACTTTAAAGGATGAATTTGAATATGTAAACGATTTATGTTATTGATTTGTGATTCAAAGTTGTTACAAAATGAGGGTTACATGCATATTTATAGTGTTGAGAGGAGTATTCTACATTAGACTAATCTAGATGTTTAGAGATTAATATCTAGGCTAGATATTATGACTAGTTCTAGATAATTCAAGGATTAGTCTTATACAGTGAACAGTCTATAAATTTATTATCTAATCTAGATATAAATTAGATTATTTAGGATATTTCTAGAATACTCTAAAAACTTCTCGTCGTAATGGTCTTGATTTAGGTGAAAATAGGCGGTCCATAACGTATGGCACTCATAGATAAAGCACTCACTCTGCTTTCAGGTCTCCGCCACTTGGAGTAACTAAGATCATCATATCAGTTGTAGCAAGTGTTCAAACCGAACCATATATCGGTACATCAGATAGGATTTTGTTTCCTTCTCTAGTGGATATTTGGGAGATTAATAACGTGTGTCCGGATGTTTTTTTTTTAATGCTCGTGCTGCTTTTTCTCGGATGATTTCTGGAACTTTATTGAATTATATAGAACTGTTATCTACTGACAAGTGTACGGTTGGTCTAACCATGTTTCGGGTTACCACTTTGTGCGTAAATTCTGTGAAAGAAAGATTACATAAAGAAGGTTACGAGACTTTGGTTTTACATGCAACTCGAGTAGGAGGTAGCATGTAGGATTTCGTTAGAGGAGGATTTATACAGGTGATTCTTGATTTAATTTTTGTATTTCTGAATCTAATTAGGAAAATTTGTAAGTGTGTTGTAAGAGGTAAATGTTGAATCTATTTACTTTTGCTTGGTTGTTTTGGACATTACAACAAACAAAGGTTGTGGATCATTTAAGTGGAGGGGTTATGGCTTGTCATGAATCCCACTTTGATGCAATTATTAAAAAGGACATACCCTTAGTTTTCTGTGTGGGAGTTTTAGGCATGGTAAACTTTGGTGATAAGGATACGATACCCAAGGATTTTTCAGCAGAGGAAAAAAGTTGAGCACGATGAACATGTCATATTGATGCGAACTACAGTGGAAGAGAATAAAGAAATTCGTGAACATGTCTCATTGATGCAAACCACAATGGTATAATGATTGAGTTTTGGTTTTCCATTGAATAATTCTATTATTATTATTATTATTTTCCAGGGAATTGGAATAACTGTGGGCTGAAAATTCTTTTCTTTTCTCAGAAAACGAACTGCAGAGGATAGGGTGGCGGGGTTTCTTGATCTAGGAGGAAAAGATTATTTTAGCACAAAAAAACTAGAAAGGTAACATTATCTTTTAAAAGTTAATCTGTATTTTCTTAAGTGTTATATTAGAAACTGATTGCTAATTAAGGATTCCAGAAACTTAAGTTGGATTGACCAGGCCACTTAAGCGTTGTTTAGTCGGGTTGATCGTGTTGATTTGATTAATAAGTTAAGCTGGCTGATAATACATTGTCAACTTTGTGCAAGGTGCTAAACTGCTACTATCCTTGGAAGAGAAGTTCCTATCATCCTATCCACATGTGAATGATTATTCAATTAATAATTTGGAGTTACCTTTATTACTTCAAAGCTATTGTTTTCGTATTGTTTTAATGTACAAAACATATTTACATAGTTTCCTTGAATTGTAGAGTGACCCTATGGCAGTTCTACATGCCAAGAAGAAAGATGGAACCATGGAGGAACTTGACCGAACAGAGGTAATCATGAACAACTTGAATCGCATCTGGATTCAGAAAATCAATGTTTTATATCAATTCGAGATTGTTCAGCTATTGGTGTAAGAATTCTGTTAGTTTGTTTAGTTGTACATACAATTTAGTAGACGCCATTACAACAACAAAATGACACTTTATCACTCGCGTATTTGTGTGTTGTTAAAAGTTACATATGAAGCTTCAGTAATAATTTTAAAATCGCACTTTAGGTGCATATGCTGAAAACTTGAGTCTTTCAAATTTTACACGTTTCTAATGGTGAACATCTTTGTTGAAGTTATATATTATATATACCTAATAAAGCAAAAATCATGACATGAGACAGTACAAAAATAGGCGATCTGAATGCATACATATATGTTAGTGAACAGGTTGGTTTGTTGATCCTATTAAAAAACACCACCGTTGGATATGCTCTAAGCACATGACATGAGTAAGTTAGCATATCATTCTTTCACTTTTATATATTTCTAATAGACCTGCTAGTATACTTTTATCCTTTTAACTTTCATTACTAATTCTGAACAAGAAGATGGAAATGAAATTGCTTCCTAATGGTCAAAAATCAACACTCCAACAACAGTCGTATGTGTATGTGCATATTGCGTATGTTCATTTCCGCCACCCAACCACCTCCATCCTGTCGTGCCACTACTACACCTACCAACAACAGTCGTATGTGTATGTGCATATTGCGTTTGTTCATGTAGGTGTGTCGGTGTTGGGTTTAGATTTTTTTTTTTTTTTTTTGGATAATAGTAATTCATGGAAGAACTTTCTTGTTTGGAAAAAAATTGTGAGAAGTGATTTTTCTCCAGGCCGTAAGTAGCCTCTTTCACCGGTCAAGAGTGTAAATGAACGTGAAAATGAAAGGGCAATCTCTTATGAGACGGTAACATATGATATAGAAAATCCGTTTTACTTTCTACCATGTATCAAAAACCTCTGAACTGAAGTAGAGAAAATAAATGATGCAAGTTCTTCTAGTTCTAATGATCAAATCATGGTGATCAATATTGAATTAAAACTCTACACAACGGTTCTCACAATGAAGATGACGAAACATAACTTGTATATCGTAGGCTTCGATAACGGAAAAAAATTGTGGGAAGTGGCTCACTTCAAATTAGAGAGACCAATATTTAAAATGTCGAATTCATTAGGGCTTGGGGAAAATTACAACGACTTTGTTGATAGGGGTGTAGGAAACATTAAGCAATGATATTGAAATTTACGCGACGTCGTTCAATATTTACTTGATGGGGATGATGTGAAAGGTGATGATACAAACTGGAAAGGAGCTTTTGCAACGATTGTAGTGATGATTTCCGAATCCACTAGATTCCATTGGCTACGGCGTATAATTAACAATAAATACCGAGTTTTATCCGATTAAAAATTTCGATAGTAATTTCGAAATATTTTGATCTGAAAGTGAATCACGACTCTCAGTAATCAAAAATCGAAATTCCCTAAATAAAACAAAATCCTCATGATTGGTAGCTAAAATAGTACAATAATATTCCTATAAATCCTATAGTCAAGTGCAAGTCACATTTCTTACACCTTAATCAAAACCCTTTTTTCCTCCGATTACAATACGGTCTGGGTCGAACGGGTCAAGCAATCACAAACCATTGATCTCCAATCACATTTTCGTTCAAAACGCCTCATTCTCCTTTGATTACATTGATAACATTCCCTATCTCCGATTACATTCATGGTTCTAAGCACTCAAGAAGGATATGACGGTTAAAAACTTCGAGTCCGGTCGGTCGGGTCAAATATTCAGCAACCATTGATATTTTTTGCTTCGGTCAATTCCGCTTCACTTCCTCTCTCCTATTTGCTATCACAGGTTCGATAATCAACTAATCATCACCGTATGTGTTGAAAAGTTGGGGTTTCATAAATCGTTTCGATATTATTTATTTGTGCCATTTTGCACGTATATTGATGGTGATTTGATCTATAATGTTTTGATAATATGTTATTTGGAATGAGTTAGTGTATACATTAATTGTTTGTGTTTATTACCCTCCTTTTTCGTCAAAGCATTATGTTCTTAAATGTGACAATAAAACAAGAGTCGAATATAGTTGTTCTTGAGTATGACACTCGTAGATAAAATATGTGTTGTTTAAATGTAAAAAACTTTTTGATTTGTACTTGCTATAATTAATTCGAGTGTAGTAAATGAGTGCAATAATCGAATCTGAATCGTTGGTAGGTGCTTGGATTCTACATACAAAGTTTATCTTCTTAACGCGGAACATATACAGTTTACATTGGTACGCCATGTTGATGTATTCCAAATAATGAATTCCTTTTTTCAAGAATGCTAAATGTTTCATTTCGCAGAAAGTGCATATTAAGCTAATTAATAAAAGAAAAGTGTAACTAAACAAAATATATCTATAAGTGAGTTACATTGTGGTAGTAAATATGTAGACATTTTTTTTAATCAGTTTAACTTACTTTCGTGTTTATTTAGTTGATTATCTGATGTTGGAGAGTGAACTTATATGTTATTTTCTTACTTGGGTAAATGATAAATGTGTATGTATATATATTATACATGTGTGAATACTTTATAACAAATATTAACTTATTCGCATGTTTAGATGGGCAATAAACAAAAGAAAAAGGCAAAACAACTTAATGAAGGTAATTTTTCGCCAGGTCGTGAACGTGAAAATGAAAGGGTTCAATTCGTAGTAACACTATTGTGTATATTTTCTTCATTATATTCGCTATGAATAGAATGGGTTCAATTCTTGGTAACACCCTTGATATTTGATTATATGAATTGAATTTATACTAATGTGAAATTCAATCGTCACGACATTTTATTTATGCATCAGTTTGTTTGTTATGAATTTACTTTAAGTTAATCAAGATTACACTTAAATGGGGAGGATTGTTGGTAACTTATGTCAAAAATATGATTTAAGTGTAATGGGATTAATTTGTTTAACCAATGTAATCTTGATAAATATCGAACAAGTTCGGGAAAGTGTGGAATGCACACTTGTTCAAACTTATCTTGATTGTTTAGGGGCAAAACCCCTAAACGACAGGGATTCGGGGGCAGCGCCCCCGATAGTGGGGTCCAAGGGGTGGCGCCCCCAATATTGAATTAAAACTCTACACAAGGGTTCTCACAATGAAGATGACGTAACATAACTTGTATATCATAGGCTTCGATAACGGAAAAAAATTGTGGGAAGTAATTTTTCGCCGTGCCTTGAGTAGCATCTTTTACCGGTCAAGAGTGTAAATGAACGTGAAAATGAAAGGGCAATCTCTTATGAAACGGTAACATATGATATAGAAAATCCGTTTGACTTTCTACCATGTATCAAAAACCTCTGAACTAAAGTAGAGAAAAAAAAAATGATGCAAGTTCGTCTAGTTCTAATGATCAAATCATGGTGATTAATATTTAATTAAAACTCTACACAACGGTTCTTACAATGAAGATGACGAAATATAACTTGTATATCGTAGGCTTCGATAACGGAAAAAAATTGTGGGAAGTGGCTCACTCCAAATTAGAGAAACCAATATTTAAAATGTCGAATTCATTAGGGCTTGGGGAAAATTACAACGACTTTGTTGATGGGGGTGTAGGTAACATTAAGCTATGATATTGGAATTTACGCGACACCGTTCAATATTTACTTGATGGGGATGATGTGAAACGTGATGATACAAACTGGAAAGCAGCTTTTGTAACGATTGTAGTGATGATTTCCGAATCCACTAGATTTTATTGGCTACTAAGTATAATTAACGAAAATATGGTTAAATGTCATGACGTTAAAAAATAGATCATATGGTGGATTGAAATATTATTAAAAAACTAGGAAACTTTGTCCGAAATTGCTAGGGAATATGACCCAAAAATCAAACAAACTGAGGAAGAGGAGAATGATGAAAAAGAGATTAAAAAGACATTTGATTTGAAGAAACTTGTAAGGATTAGGCATAAAAATTTGGCTAGTGAAATCGTAGCTGTCTTATGCGACATTAAGAAGAAACGAGCGTAAATGTTGTGAAAGAAAGGTTGAATAAAGAAGGTTCCCCGATTTTGGTTTCCCGACAACTCGTAGAGGATTTGGTTAGGTAAATCTTGATTTATTTTCGAATTTTTGAATCTAATTAAAAAATTTGGAATTGTTTTATAAGAGGAATATTGTTATTTTTACTTTGGCAAGGGTGTTTTGGAAATTACAACACCAAAGGTTGCGGATCACGTAGTTGGAAGTGTTATGGCTTGTGACGAATAAAGCTTTGATGCAAATATGGGAAAGAAAAATCCATTTGTTCTTGGTGTCAGAGCTTTAGAGGTGGTGAATTTCGGTGTAAAAGGTAAGATACATAAGGATTTTTAGCAGAGGAAAATATTTGAACACAATTAATAGGTTTCGTTGATGCAAAAGGTAAGTTAAATAAGTATTTTTACAGAGGAAACTAAGTTTGTGTCCAAAACTGTAAATCAACTTAAACTCAAATTCGAGATGCTAGGGGTGAAGCTATGTGTCACGAGGTTAGTTTCCTTTCCCCATGTGGCTCTTATATCCTCATATATCAAGGATCTAAGTAAGTCAAATTGATGATCTAAACACTTTATAGGATGAATTTGAATATGTAAACGATTTATGTTATTGATTTGTGATTCAAAGTTGTTACAAAATGAGGGTTACATGCATATTTATAGTGTTCTGAGGAGTATTCTAGATTAGACTAATCTAGATGTTTTGAGATTAATATCTAGGCTAGATATTATGACTAGTTCTAGATAATTCTAGGATTAGTCTTATACAGTGAACAGTCTATAAATTTATTATCTAATCTAGATATAAACTAGATTATTTAGGATATTTCTAGAATACTCTAAAAACTTCTCGTCGTAATGGTCTTGATTTAGGTGAAAATAGGCGGTCCATAACGTATGGCACTCATAGATAAAGCACTCACTCTGCTTTCAGGTCTCCGCCATTTGGAGTAACTAAGATCATCATATCAGTTGTAGCAAGTGTTCAAACCGAACCATATATCGGTACATCAGATAGGATTTTGTTTCCTTCTCTAGTGGATATTTGTGAGATTAATAATGTGTGTCCGGATGTTTTTTTTTTAATGCTGGTGCTGCTTTTTCTCGGATGATTTCTGGAACTTTATTGAATTATATAGAACTGTTATCTACTGACAAGTGTACGGTTGGTCTAACCATGTTTCGGGTTACCACTTTGTGCGTAAATTCTGTGAAAGAAAGATTACATAACAAAGGTTTCGAGACTTTGGTTTTACATGCAACTGGAGTATTTATACAGGTGATTAGGAAAATTTGTAAGTGTGTTGTAAGAGGTAAATGTTAAATCTATTTACTTTTGCTTGGTTGTTTTGGACATTACAACAAACAGAGGTTGTGGATCATTTAAGTGGAGGGGTTATGGCTTGTCATGAATCGCACTTTGATGCAATTATTAAAAAGGACATACCCTTTGTTTTCTGTGTGGGAGTTTTAGGCATGGTAAACTTTGGTGCTAAGGATACGATACCCAAGGATTTTTCAGCAGAGGTAAAAAAAATGAGCACGATGAACATGTCATATTGATGCGAACTACAGTGGAAGAGAATAAAGAAATTCGTGAACATGTCTCATTGATGCAAACCACAATGGTATAATGATTGAGTTTTGGTTTTCCATTGAATAATTCTATTATTATTATTATTTTCCAGGGAATTGGAATAACTGTGGGCTGAAAATTCTTTTCTTTTCTCAAAAAACGAACTGCAGAGGATAGGATGGCGGGGTTTCTTGATCTAGGAGGAAAAGATTATTTTAGCACAAAAAAAACTAGAAAGGTAACATTATCTTTTAAAAGTTAATCTGTATTTTCTTAAGTGTTATATTAGAAACTGATTGCTAATTAAGGATTCCAGAAACTTAAGTTGGATTGACCAGGCCACTTAAGCGTTGTTTAGTCGGGTTGATCCTGTTGATTTGATTAATAAGTTAAGCTGGCTGATAATACATTGTCAACTTTGTGCAAGGTGCTAAACTGCTACTATCCTTGGAAGAGAAGTTCCTATCATCCTATCCACATGTGAATGATTATTCAATTAATAATTTGGAGTTACCTTTATTACTTCAAAGCTATTGTTTTCGTATTGTTTTAATGTACAAAACATATTTACATAGTTTCCTTGAATTGTAGAGTGACCCTATGGCAGTTCTACATGCCAAGAAGAAAGATGGAACCATGGAGGAACTTGACCGAACAGAGGTAATCATGAACAACTTGAATCGCATCTGGATTCAGAAAATCAATGTTTTATATCAATTCGAGATTGTTCAGCTATTGGTGTAAGAATTCTGTTAGTTTGTTTAGTTGTACATACAATTTAGTAGACGCCATTACAACAACAAAATGACACTTTATCAGTCGCGTATTTGTGTGTTGTTAAAAGTTACATATGAAGCTTCAGTAATAATTTTAAAATCGCACTTTAGGTGCATATGCTGAAAACTTGAGTCTTTCAAATTTTACACGTTTCTAATGGTGAACATCTTTGTTGAAGTTATATATTATATATACCTAATAAAGCAAAAATCATGACATGAGACAGTACAAAAATAGGCGATCTGAATGCATACATATATGTTAGTGAACAGGTTGGTTTGTTGATCCTATTAAAAAACACCACCGTTGGATATGCTCTAAGCACATGACATGAGTAAGTTAGCATATCATTCTTTCACTTTTATATATTTCTAATAGACCTGCTAGTATACTTTTATCCTTTTAACTTTCATTACTAATTCTGAACAAGAAGATGGAAATGAAAAATCTTCCTAATGGTCAAAAATCAACACTCCAACAACACTCGTAGGTGTATGTGCATATTGCGTTCGTTCATTTCCGCCTCCCAACCACCTCCATCATGTCGCGCCACTACTACACCCACCAACAACAGTCGTATGTGCATATTGCGTTTGTTCATGTAGGTGTGTCGGTGTTGGGTTTAGATTTTTTTTTTAGATAATAGTAATTCATGGAAGAACTTTCTTGTTTGGAATTGGAATTTTTTCTAAATGAATGGGTGTTTGGATTAATGTAAGTTAGTATTATTAGTACTAAAAAAACGGTTTGGAATGTAAACCAATAAAGAGTTAATAAAAGTTTTATTATATTATTAGTACTAATTAATAAGTTAGTTTGTTTAAAAACAATTAATAGGTTAGTTGGAAAGTAAAAAAATAAAGAAAGATTGGTTGTGTCATAATTTAATTTTATATTTTTTAGATTTTTAGTCTTTTGATAGGGTATAGTATTTTGACTTATAAAACTAAGATAAAAAAACTAATTCCTAGGTATCAACTTTTATAAAATCTAGACATAAAATGTAAACCAAATTTTTAGAGGAATCATCCTTTTACAAAACATTTCCTACAAAATGATGTGGAATAACTAAACATTTAATCACATCAAAACATTCATTATCTTTCATGTTTTTTCTCTCTCCATTTACATGTTGTCACCTTATTTTGTAAAAGAGTTTTTTTAAAAATATTTTGTATCAATATCATTTCTCTTCACAAAATGACAACTTATCTTATATGTAATTTTATAAAGTTTTTGTTTGTATATCATTTCTCATAAAATTATAGTGAAAAACTAGTACAGATGTATGTTCCTCAAAATTGTTACATCGCGTTGGTGACGGGGGCTAATGGGTCTAGTGGGGGCAAAACTATACCAACAAGAAGCTCCACCGAATGAAGACGATCCCCCGCTCTCGTCGTATGACCCTCCAACTCATCGACACAACCCTTTAACGATGGCATCTGATTAGGGCATGGAGATGTTCACGGGCGAAGCTAGATTCTTTTTCTGAAGGGGGTAATTTATAAAATAATTAAGTTGTGAAGAATTTAACCGAGTTAATTACACGGATGGTCCTTAACCTTATACCCAAATGGCACTTTCAGTCCTAAATTTTGGATAATTACATGGCTAGGCCTTTATTTGGAATCTTTGCACACGGACAGTCCTTTGGTCCTTTGGTCCGTTAGGGTTAAATAAACAATTGCTATAAAACAAATAAAAGAATAAAAAAAAAATTACAAAAACGGTCCTTTGCGAATAAGACAAAAAGGGTAAATTGGTCATTATGATATAACTAACGGAATTGAGTTAACCCTAACGAACCAAAGGACTGTCCGTGTGCAAAGATTCCAAATAAAGGCCTAGCCATGTAATTATCCAAAATTTAGGACTGAAAGTGCCATTTGGGTATAAGGTTAAGGACCATCCGTGTAATTAACTCACTTTAACCTATGACTTCAAGGTAAGAGAAAAGATGTCTTAGCACTATATTAAATGGCTACTTTTGCTTCAAAAGTTCAACTAATTTCTACTAACAGTGTATTTTGATGGGACAAAAACAAAAGAAATCATAATTTCCGTCACAAATTATTCTCCATATCAAAATTTCTTAGGGGCTTTAAAAGCGCAAGTGGAGGTGCTGACTAGTAATAGCCTCATATAACCGGGGGTAGAGGTTAAGTAATGTTAGTACCCTCGAGCCTTCTTTAGAAAGGCTTAACAATATTCCCGATGATACCTTAGCATCGTCGTGAACCCCTGTGTGGGTTATGTATGGTAGCAAATAGTCTCTACTCTACAACATCAAAATCGTCCGCAAAATAAATAAATAAAACTATGTACGCATCTGATACCACTTACTGGTTAACTCAACATGAGTCAATATAATATCTAGTGTCTCCCGTCAATCGTATTATTTAAAAAATAAATATTAATATTTATTCAAAGTAATTTAAAAACCAAATGCATTATTCATAGTTAAAAACCTTAAAACATGAACATTAAGATATGTCAAAACACAACTACCCTTCTATCATCGTCATCTTTCTATATCCAACAGTATGTAATATAACTAAAGTGTAAGCAAAATAGGCTTTGGACATCGGGAGCATCTTTTATATGAATATTTTCAAAATTTTAAAATTCAAATAACAGAAATCTTTTTGAATATAAAATATACATACCTTAAATGCATATATAAATCCCTATGTTTCGGAACGCCTTCGAAATCTCCACGTGTTTGATACCATGAAAACGTGTTCCACGAGTTTAAATCAACCATACATAAAACCCTCGGGGACTTTAATGTCATTCTGATATCCCATGAAACGATTATGCTAAACAAACCCTAATCGCGACTACATTAGACAAACTCGCAAACCGACTAGCATCCTTGAACATCTCCAGCACCGCCCGACACCAAAACCTCCGTTTGTCTCCCAATAATCTCTTTCTCTATTATATAATATTTACTAAGAATTGAATTGATTGATTGATTCGTTGGGAAAAATGACACCAAAACCAGTTTTAACACCGGAGGAAAGATTATACCAAGGGTGTTCTCCTACGGATCTAACTGATGAAGAATTGTGAGTCTTTCTTTTTATTACTTTTATTACCACGGGTTTGAAAATAAATATTTAGTTTTAGAGAGTTTTGACTCAGAGTTTGCTAACCATAGCTCCGCGGCTATTAATAACATATTCACAAAGGCATCATAGACTTATAGTGTTATACTTAGGATACCGTTCTGGTGCTGATAATAACAAATTCACATACGTCCTCAAATACACGGTGGTTATTTAAATGATTGCTCGGTTATTATGTCCAATACAATTATGCGTGTATAAAATTTTAAAAAAATGCTAACCCGGACATATCTTTGTTTCCAAAATTTATTCCATATATGAAAAGAAGATTGAGAAGATGAACTACATATGTGATCTCTATCTTTTAGATATTATGACTTATTTTCCGAATTATATACTCCGTCCCAAATTCGTTGTTCACATACACGAATCACACGGTTTAATAAAAGTGAATGAAAAACCCAAAATAGAAAGATAACCAAACTCACGAGTATGGTGGACTTCGAAACCTAACATCCTGTGTTTATAGTACTAAAAGTGAGATTTTCTAACCCAAAACTGTGTTGACCCATAAACCAACCTACCCAAACCACTCATATGTTCCATCTACATTTAGACAGGTTTAATAGCTTCATGTACCATAATACTCCATTGTGTAGACAAATTGGTTGGCATAATGCACTTACTGTAAGTCTAATGTTTAGTAAACGTAATTAATCATGCATTTTTTATGTTCAAAAATAAAATTGACTAAAACATGATAATGGGTCAATCCAATCTGTCATGTCTTTGTACTTACAAGTGAGATGTTCAACCCCAAAGGTTTGTTACTAAAACTGATATCTTTCACAACAAAATTGTTTTGAACGGTTAGCCAATCCACCCATTTAGGCAGGTTGTAGTTGTTTCAAGTACCATGATTACTTCACTGTGTAGACAATTTGTTGGCATTAACCACTTATTGTAATTATAATGTTGTTGTATCTTAACTATTAGTTATAATTATGTTAAAAGATAAAATGTACCAAAGGTTGACAGTGGTTCGACTCAAGTCATTTTAGGTCGACAATACTTTATAATGAGATGTTTCAACCCAATATTTTAACTCGATAAGGAACCTGCCAAAATTAATCTGACATGTTAACCAAACTGCACGAACTGCGCATATAGTGTTTAAAAAACATAGCCAAATCTTGGTTTTAGTAATTTAAATGATTTAGTAGTAGGACCATAGGTTTCATCTGGTTCAGTATATGATGCTTGTTGTTTTGCCAAAATTATTTATAATTTGCTTATAGTTTGTGATGGCATTTTTTTTTTATCAGGAAGCAAGTACTAGATGATATGATGAGTAATTTAGATGAGTGGGGTGGATTGCCCCCTCCAAATTACCGGTTTCAGCTGTTTTCAATTTGTGTCGAGTTTAACAGTGACAAACCGGGTAAGCTGTATGGGTGTGTTGAAGTAGATGCATCTGGGTCTACGTCTGGTTTTATCTCTTTATTTAACCGTGGTGCGGGGGTCTCTCAGCCCATCTGCAACAAGGGTTTGGTACCCATAGCTGATTCTAGTGCAGTTTTAGCCACTAATTACGTTAAGATCAGGTCGAAACTCTATGTTATTCATGATGAGGAGGAGGAGGAGGAGGGGGATGATGACGATGACGATGACGATGATGATGATGATGATGATGAGGAAGAGGGCGAGGTTTTAAACCAGCTTATCTATTGGGACCTGGCAAAACGTGGTGTGAGAGTATTTGATTCTTGCTTAGCTCTTGAACTAAAAGGTAAATATGGGCATTCAACTTTGTTTTACCTTATCTCAAAGCGTGCTGTTGAAGCAACTATGAAGGTATCGTTAATAACTCCTGATGGTGATGGAAGAAATGTTGGTGGGAATATAGTTGCTTACTACGGTAACTTTGACTATGATTGTCGGCCTCACGAGCGTGAGTATTACAAGGTAACACTCTTTGAATCTGAGTCAGTTGCTTTGTCGGGAACTTGTGAAATTCCGCTGAAAAGATCTGTGATGGCTTTACCCTATAAGTGCTCTCTCATAATTGAAGGTCGCTTATTCGACGAGTCTGGGGAGGAGATTTTTAATGGCTTGCACGAATTCCCTGCGCAACTCAAAGATAGCAAGAGTAAATGTATCAAGGGGAACAAAGGTTACCGTCTTGTTATGAAAGTGGATTATGAATACGAAACTTTTGCCCATGATTATGATGTCTTGTAATTCAACTTGATTTGTACTCTAACTTTACTTTCTGTAAGAGATCTTTTGAATTATTTCCTTATTTATATATCAATCCTTATTTATTTGTTTTGTAGCTCCGAAATGTGATTTGTGAATGTATTGTATCATGTTGATTACTTATTGTCACTCTAAGTACCCCTAGGTAGACTGCCATGCTTTAAATTTTTTTTGAATGGCCTTGATTCGTTTATTTGAATGAACTGAATCACGAACAGAATCATTGTTTTATGTCACAGCACATTTGCTGAAGTATAAGTTCTCAAAACTCGACCCTCTTGAATGCTACCGTGCTCTTTGACATACAATTACTGAGTTTCATGCGATAGTTACTTTAATCAAATGCGGCCTCTTGAAAGGCCTAGGATGTGTTCTGTGATATGTGATAATATAAATGGTTTAACGTCTTTAAAATAGTAATGAGCTTGTTTTCGAAATCATTAATGAATAGAATTCAAACCTCCACGTTCCTTCTTTACTTGTTCTCAAGCTTCGGCCTCACTTGAAGTCTCGTGTAATTTCTTATAGGATGCATAAACATAATTACTTATCACTTGGTAAGTAATTACATATTGTCTTCTGATTCCTTATTTACTTTTCTCATTCTTCAGTATATAACTTATTACGCACCATTGTTCTTCAAATCGATTTAATTCCTTAAACATATAACCATCTTCATTAATAAGCACACCAACGAAAGTATTACATTATAATATTTTGTTCAACTTATCTGTCTTCTATAATCTTCTGTCGGTATGATTTTAGGGGTTTAGTTAGCGTGTTATGTAACTTCATATTAGATAACTTTCAGGTCTAATAATATGATTTGGTCATCTCAGGTTTAATCTACTTTCCATTCCATTGGTAACAGCTAAGAAATATCCTATTTGTGAAGAAGTGAGTATTGACCTTTTACATCATTATATCTTTTTAAATATTAATAATAGATTAAGTAGATTAGAGTGAATGAATAAGTTTAGCTCAACTATCCTTTTGGCATCGTAAAATCCTTTTATGATTTAGGTTACATTGTTATGATTTAAGTTACATATATTTCGCGCTATTATGGTTTTAGCTTTACTTTGTTTTATCATCTTAGTATTAAGTTTCATTTTGTTCATATTATTCTTATATCAACTCTTTAACTTATTACGGTGTTGTATATATAGGCCGATACAATTGGAGCTACGTACAAAAGCTATGCTGGTCAATTTTCAAGATATGATGAGTATGTTTCCATTGTCTCGCTCCTAATGTTTATGTCAAGTAAGTGAGTAACTCCAGAGTCCAATTAGAACATAATTACTTTTGATTCTTTCAGATGGGTTTGGTTTAATTTGCTTCTCCATATTCAAATTTTAGAGAGCTACCTTGTGTTTAGTTTTCAAAAGTATTATGTTTGACATCATTTTCCTTACATTTTTCATTTAGACACAACACATTTGCTATGAAATTATTATGTGGCCTTGTGCTTATTGAACTCTTTTATATGCAGGGGTTAGCCAACTTCCACTGGGTTTAAATTTCATAAGATAGATGAAGGCAAAGCATACGTTGAACTTCTCCATCTTGTATAGAAACGGTGACATTGGAAACATAATTTGGATATGCAACACTTTTTTGGTTTGTGTTAGGTTTGGAGTGATCTAAATAAGGAGTAACGTTGTCATGTTTTTCTTATGTAATATAATTTAAACCTGAGTAATGATCCGTGACGATTTTTGACGGTTTTCGATCAAGAAAAATGGTTAA
Organism: Senecio squalidus; assembly: GCA_910822075.1. NCBI lineage: Eukaryota > Viridiplantae > Streptophyta > Magnoliopsida > Asterales > Asteraceae > Senecio > Senecio squalidus. Next base: position 19,812,199 of record CAJVGC010000590.1, read on the forward strand.
AGAAAATAAACAAATGAAAAGATACATGGGAGAATTAGGTTACAACCCACGTCCACCAAAAGTAAAGGAAGGAAAAGAAAGAAACTAATTCCATGTAGGGGTGTAAAAAACTCGAATCCGATTGATCCGACCCGACTCAAACTCGAATAAGCTTATTAGGGTTAACCCCTAATTCCATGCACCATTAACCCATAATTCCATATTCTATAAACAATGAATGAATGTTTGTCATTTGATAGAGAAATCAATATAAATAAAAGGGTTAATGCACCCCACGGTCACTTTATTATTCGAGATAATCCAATTGGGTGATTGAACAAAAAAAAGTTATAACGTTTTCATTCTACTTTCAAAAAACTTTAAAACCATCACTTTCTATTTGCAAATTGTTTAAGTTCGTCATGTGGGTCCAAAACAACCGGCTAGCAGCAGGTAATATGCACACGCAGACCAAAACGAATTTCCATGTCATTCTTTTTTTTCTCCTTAATGCCACATCATACACCCCTTTTTATATATTACCTTTACCCTTTCTCTTTCTTCCTCCTTCATCTCTAACCCTAATTCCTTTTTTTTTAAAATATGGTTCTTTGTGGCTACAGTCATAAAAGAAAACACATAAACAAAAACCTAAATTCAAAATTATGGTTTAAAGTTTGAAACCATCTCAGGTGATGACGTGTGATTTTTAACCTTGAAATAGCTTTAAATTAATAATAAACCCACACACCCTCTCTTTACTCTCTGTCTTACCCTCTCTCTCACCTCTCTCTCTCTCTCTAGAATGGAAAACACAGAGACACACACCATCATTGATTTGGGTTTCGTATCTTTTTTTTCGGCAAGCATATGTGCTCCGGCGGCGGTGGTGAGGAGGTTTTGAGTTTCGGATGAGAAGAAACAGAAACCGTCGTCGGAATGGCATGATTCGCCGGCGAGTGTGATGACGTAAGCGAAACGAACGTCGATCAATTGCAGTAATAATCGATTTTGGGGTTTCTGATCAATTGCAGTAATAATCGATTTTGTGAAAACGAAGCTTTGACTGAACTTCTGATTTTGGGGTTTCTGAGGAGCGTTGATTCCAATCAATTGCAGTAATAATCGATTCCAATCAATTCCAATTTTGGGGTTTCTGATCAAGTCGATGTCAACACTCTTAGCCTTTGACTGAACTTCTGATTTTGGGGTTGGTGTCAACGCGGATTAATATATTTTTTTAATAGAAAAATGTTTATTTATTTTTTTAATAATTTTGATATTAAATCAAAAGATGAATCATTGCCACGTAGTTATTGCCACGTACATTATTCAGCCATGTCATCCGGTAAAACTGACTGGTAACTTGCTATACCCCATAAAGTGATGCTTTAAAGTTTATTTGAAAGTAGAATGAAAACGTTATAACTTTTTTTTGTTCAATCACCCAATTGGATTATCTCGAATAGTAGAGTGACCCTGGGTGCATTAACCCTAAATAAAATTACTAAAAGTTATATTATCTTTTTTTCATTTATTTATCATCTTGTATCTTATTAATTAGGGTTCTATTACATATTTTACATTCATTCAAAAAGTCAGTCTTATGTAATTTTTGAATGGATCAAGTAATTAACCTTAAACAATTATTACTACCTATCATTGTCAAAAAGTAAATTAAGGTGAATCTAATCTCTGTATGTCTATATCGTTTAATTATAAAAAAATAATTTAAATTGATCGCGTAATACACGGGTTATAAACTAGTATAAATATATAACTGGGGTCTTTCTTATAGCATAGTAAAATATACATAGAGACGACAACTTTACCTATTTTCTTACATATGCCATATGGGATGATCTGAGTTAGGATTTATATCTAATGGGTTAAAGTAATAGGAAAATGGGTCAAACTAGACGAATATCATCCAAAATGCATAAAAGTTTCTCAATCGATTTAATAAAAAAGAAGTGTGTTTGATATTGTCATAATCATGTTGACTGATATAGCATATTTATACACATATTTATACACATATTTATATGCAATATTTGGTCGTTTTTGTATTCAATCATGATGGATAGGATGAGATTTTTGCATTTAATCGTGTAAAAGTGTTTGATTCAAATGAAAAGTTGAATATGATTGGAAATTGGTTGTTTGTATGAAGAAATGCGAGTAAAGGACCAAAAGTACGTGAAATAGTGATCTGGTCAGGTGATGTGACGCGCCGAGCATGTACTGCGGCGCATCAAAAAGTTAAACCATAAGAACATTCGAGAAACTCCTCACCGCGACGCAGTGAGGAGCAACTGCGGCAGGGAGTTCTAATTCGAATACAATTTGGATGTGATTATTGCGGCGCAGCGAGGCGGTTTCCAGCTTTTTCAGGATTCCGAATTTGTATCTATAAATAGAACCTACACAACCCATATTCGTAAGAAGTTTTTGGAGGTCGACTCAAGGTTTAGAAAATCGACTGGGAGCAGCGAAGAAGAGCCAAGACGAGAATTTTGAAGTCCAATCTTCATATTTTCAAGTCCAAAACTCTTTTACTTCTTTCTTTCGATTTCGATATTATGACTTTTACTATTTCACTGTCTTTTGTTTCAAAAACTATAAGTCCAAAACTTTTCTACTTATGGTTGTTCCTTAGAGGGGGTTTGAGCGGGAGTAGGAGTAGGAGTGGGAGGTAACTGCTGAGTTAGAGTGAAGCCCTCCAAAACTAACAAGTGGTGGAATGTTTTGAGGTGAGGTAGTGGTTATAAGAGAGGTTGTGTGATACTCGAAGGCCTTCCCTTCTGGAAGCCTGGAGGTCCGATCTGAAAACTTTGACAACTTGAGTGGCCTGCCTCTCCCGTGTTAAGCACCTCCACTTCAGCTGTGTCGGTAGACCCGAAAGGATAGAGTCTAGTCCGAACACCAGATAAGTTCTCCTCACTGATCCTTCTAGCATTCCCCATCACGTCTCCTGTTCCAGTGCCTTGGGAGTTTAGGGGAGTGGTGTTGATGTCCACCGAGGGAACGGGATCCTCTCTGCTCGGTGGGGGATTCATGGAAGGGCCTGGATCCATGGAGAGTGAAGGATTGAGAGAAGACTTAGTGAAAACCGTCGTTCTAAAACGGTCCCACGTATGGCGCCAATGTTTGATCAACGATTGACGTGCTCACAGGATTGGCTGTGATGGCTAACCGATATGGTCTCCTGCTAGGGCAGTGCAAACCTACCAAGCTCTTGGCGAGCCTAAGGTGACGTATCGAGTAGATCGTGTGATGTAAGAGAGTGGGAAAATCTCTTGAACGTGTGTGTGTAAGAAATGTGTAAGATAAGATGCCTAAAATGTGACAAATGGTGAGGTATTTATTGGCAACAGATTAGGCTTCCGTTCGTGGGTCATGGGCCGTCATTGTACGTTTCTGAGCCGTCATTTCGTAGTTAAAATATGGAAAGTGACGTAAACCTAGTGACCTATGACGTTTGGTTAACGGGTCAGCTTAGCTCAAGTGTAGGACGGTATCGGGGCCGACCTAAGAACCTCCGTGCCGTGCTACTCTTCTTGCACATGGGGCACTCAAACCGTGCCAGTTATCCTTATGCATAGGACGGTGCAAGATTAACTCGTCGACACTTGTGCCTTTTGCTCATCGGTTCGAGTTTTGCTCGCCGGCTCGAATCCTTTACTCGCCGGTTTGAGCCTTTTGAACCTTACTCGTCGGGGCATCTTACGTCTACGAAAAGTAATTTTGAAAATAGATTTTGATAATATATATAAAAAGGAAAAAAAAAATGTGTAATAAATTTTAGAAACAACCATTTACACGTCACTATCAATTCTTAAAATAAAAAAAATAAAAAATAAAAAAACATTTAATTTCCATTTTGCAGAAAGAAAAAACGGGGATGGGCTGGTCAAAATATGGTGATAGTCCGAACATCTCCAACACCGCCCGATTTATCCAACCCACCCTAGAAAGACCAAAACCTTTAACAATCTCTTTCTCTATTATATAATCATTGGTAATCTTATTTCATGTTCGAAGTATAAACGCTATTCGTTTAATTATATTTACTAAGAATTGAATTGATTGATTGATTCAAAATGACCCCAAAACCAGTTTTAACACCGGAGGAAAGATTAAGCGAAGGGTGTTTACCTACGGATCTAACTCATGATGAATTGTGAGTCTTTCTTTTTATTACCACGGGTTTCAAAATAAATATTTAGTTTTACAGAGTTCTGATCACTCGGAGTTTGCTAACCATAGCTATGCCGCTATTAATAACATATTCACAAAGGCATCATAGACTTATAGTGTTATACTTAGGATATCGTTCTGGGGCTATTAATAAGAAATTCACATACGTCCTCAAATACAGGCTGCTTATTAATCTGACATGTTAAGCAAACTGCACGAACTGCCCATATAGTGTTTTATAAAACATAGTCAAATCTTGATCTTAGTAATTTAAATGATTTAGTAGTAGGACCAGAGGTTTCATCTGGTTCAGCATATGATGCTTGTTGTTTTGCCCAAATTATATATAATTTGCTTATAGTTTGTTGTTGTTATTGTTGTGATGGCATTCTTTTTTTTATCAGGAAGCAAGTACTAGATGATATGATGAGTAATTTAGATGAGTGGGGTGGATTGCTCACTCCAAATTACCGGTTTCAGCTGTTTTCAATTTGTGTCGAGTTTAACAGTGACAAACCGGGTAAGCTGTATGGGTGTGTTGAAGTAGATGCATCTGGGTCTACGTCTGGTTTTATCTCTTTATTTAACCGTGGTCCGGGTGTCTCTCAGCCCATCTGCAACAAGGGTTTGGTACCCATAGCTGATTCTAGTGCAGTTTTAGCCACTAATTACGTTAAGATCAGGTCGAAACTCTATGTTATTCATGATGATGATGATGAGGAGGAGGGGGATGATGATGATGATGATGATGACGATGACGATGACGATGACGATGACGATGATGATGATTATGAGGAAGAGGGCGAGGTTTTAAACCAGCTTATCTATTGGGACATGGCAGAACATGCTGTCAGAGTATTTGATTCTTGCTTAGAACTTGAACTAAAAGGTAAATATGGGCATTCAACTTTGTTTTACCTTATCTCAAAGCGTGCTGTTGAAGCAACTATGAAGGTATCGTTAGTAACTCCTGATGGTGATGGAAGAAATGTTGGTGGGAATATAGTTGCTTACTACGGTAACTTTGACTATGATTGTCGGCCTCACGAGCGTGAGTATTACAAGGTAACACTCTTTGAATCTGAGTCAGTTGCTTTGTCGGGAACTTGTGAAATTCCGCTGAAAAGATCTGTGATGGCTTTACCCTATAAGTGCTCTCTCATAATTGAAGGTCGCTTATTCGACGAGTTTGGGGAGGAGATTTTTAATGGCTTGCACGAATTCCCTGCGCAACTCAAAGATAGCAAGAGTAAATGTATCAAGGGGAACAAAGGTTACCAACTTGTTATGAAAGTGGATTATGAATACGAAACTTTTGCCCATGATTATGATGTCTTGTAATTCAACTTTATTTGTACTCTAACTTGACTTTCTGTAAGAGATCTTTTGAATTATTTCCTTATTTATATATCAATCCATATTTATTATCATGTTTAGTTTTCAAAAGTATTATGTTTGGAGTGATCTAAATAAGGAGTAACTTTGTCATGTTTTTCTTATGTAATATAATATAAACCTGAGTAATGATTTGTGACGATCTTTGACGGTTTTCGATTAAGAAAAATGGTTAAAGAAAATAAACAAATGAAAAGATACATGGGAGAATTAGGTTACAACCCACGTCCACCAAAAAAAAAAAGGAAGGAAAAGAAAAAAACTAATTCCATATAAAAGTGTCCAAAAATCCGAACTCGATTGATCCGATTGGACCCAAACCCGAATAAGTTTATTAAGGTTGGGTTAACCCGATTAACACTATTTATTCCATGCACCATTAACCCATGATTCCATATTCTATAAAAAATGAATGAATGTTTGTCATTTAACAGATAAATCAATATAAATAAAATTACTAAAAGTTATATTGTCTTTTTTTAATTTATTTATTATCTTGTATCTTATTAATTAGTGTTCTATTACATATTTTACATCTATTCAAAAAGTCGTCTTAGGTAATTTTTGAATGGATCAAGTATTTAACCTTAAACAATTATTATTACTTATCATTGTCAAAAAGTAAATTAAGGTGAATCTAATCTTTGTATGTCTATATGGTTTAATTATAAAAAGAATAATTTAAATTGACCGCGTAATACACAGGTTATAAACTAGTATAAATATATAACTGGGGTCTTTCTTATAGCATAGTAAAATATACATAGAGACGACAACTTTACCTATTTTCTTACATATGTCATATGGGATAATCTGAGTTAGGATTTATATCTAATGGGTTAAAGTAACAGGGAAATGGGTCAAACTGGACGAATATCATCCAAAATGCATAAAAGTCTCTCAGTCGATTTAATAAAAAAGAAGTGTGTTTGATTATGTCATAATCATGTTGAATGATAAAGCATATTTATACACATATTTATATGCGATATTTGGTCGTTTTTGTATTCAATCATGATGGATAGGATGAGATTTTTGCATTTAATCGTGTAAAAGTGTTTGATTCAAATGACAGGTTGAATATGATTGGAAATTGGTTGTTTGTATGAAGAAATGCGAGTAAATGACCAAAAGTACGTGAAATGGTGATCTGGTCAGGTGATACGACGCACCGGGCATGTATTGTTGCGCATCAAAAATTTAAACGGTAAGAACATTCGAGAAACTCCTCACGCAGTGAGGAGCACCTGCGGCGGGGAGTTCTAATTCGAATACAATTTGGATGTGATTATTGCGGCGCAGTTGTAGTTTACTACGGCGCAGCGAGGCGGTTTCCAGCTTTTTCAGGATTCCGAATTTATGCCTATAAATAGAACCTACACAACCCATATTCGTAAGAAGTTTTTGGAGGTCGAATCAAGGTTCAGAAAATCGACTGGGAGATCCAAGACGAGAATTTTGAAGTCCAATCTTCCTATTTTCGAGTCCAAAACTCTTTTACTTCTTTCTTTCGATTTCGATATTATGACTTTTACTATTTCACTGTCTTTTGTTTCAAAAACTATAAGTCTAAAACTCTTCTACTGATGGATGCTCCTTAGAGGGGATTTGAGCGGGAGTAGGACTAGGAGTGGGAGGTAACTGCTAAGTTGGAGTGAAGCCCTCCAAAACTAACAAGTGGTGGAATGTTTTGAGGTGGGGTAGTGGTTCTAAGAGAGGGTTGGGTGATACTCGAAGGCCTTCCCTTCTGGAAGCCTGGAGGTCCGATCTGAAAACTTTGACAACTTGAGTGGTCTGCCTCTCCCGTGTTAAGCACCTCCACTTCAGCTGTGTCGGTATACCCGAAAGGATAGAGTCTAGTCCGAACACCAGATAGATAAGTTCTCCTCACTGATCCTTCTAGCATTCCCCATCACGTCTCCTGTTCCAGTGCCTTGGGAGTTTAGGGAAGTGGTGTTGATGTCCACCGAGGGAGGGGGATCCTTATTGCTCGGTGGGGGATTCATGGAAGGGTATGGGATCCATGAAGAGTGAAGGATTGAGAGAAGACTTAGTGAAAACCGTCGTTCTAAAACGGTCCCACGGATGGCGCCAATGTTTGATCAACGATTGACGTGCTCACAAGATTGGGTGTGATGGCTAACCGATACGGTCTCCTGCTAGGGCAGTGCAAACCTACCAAGCTCTTGGCGAGCCTAAGGAGACGTATCGATGAGATCATGTGACGTAAGAAAGTGGGAAAATCTCTTGAACGTGTGTGTGTAAGAAATGTGTAAGATAAGATGCCTAAAATCTGACAAATGGTCAGGTATTTATAGGAAACAGATTAGGCTTCCGTTCGTGGGTCATGGGCCGTCATTGTACGTTTCTGAGCCGTCATTTCGTAGTCCAAATATGGAAAGTGACGTAAACCTAGTGACCTATGATGTTTGGTTAACGGATCAAATTAGCTCGTGTGTAGGACGGTATCAGGGCCGACCTAAGAACCTATGTGGCGTGCTACTCTTCTCGCACATGGGGCACTCAAGCCGTGCCAGATATCCTTATGCATAGGACGGTCCAAGATTAACTCGTCGGCACTTGTGCCTTTTGCTCGTCGGTTCGAGCTTTATTTGCCGGTTTAAGCCTTTTGAACCTTACTCGTCGGGGCATTTTACGTCAACGAAAAGTAATTTTGAAAATAGATTTTGATAATATATACAAAAAGGGAAAAAAAATGTGTAATAAATTTTAGAAACAACCATTTACACGTCACTATCAATTCTTCAAAAAAAAAAAACACTTAATTTTCATTTTGCAAAAAGAAAAAATGGGGATGGGCTGGTCAAAATATGGTGATAGTCCGAACATCTCCAACACCGCCCAACCCACCCTAGAAAGACCAAAACCTCCGTTCGTCTCCCAATAATCTCTTTCTCTAATACATAATTTTTTATTAATTGGTATTCTTATTTCATGTTCGACAAAAATTAAGTATAAACGCTATTCGTTTAATTATATTTACTAAGAATTGAATTGATTGATTGATTCAAAATGACCCCAAAACCAGTTTTAACACCGGAGGAAAGATTAAGCGAAGGGTGTTTACCTACGGATCTAACTCATGAAGAATTGTGAGTCTTTCTTTTTATTACCACGGGTTCGAAAATAATATTTAGTTTTAGAGAGTTCTGACTCGGAGTTTGCTAACAATAGCTCCGCGGCTATTAATAACATATTCACAAAGGCATCATAGACTTATAGTGTTATACTTAGGATACCATTCTGGGGCTATTAATAAGAAATTCACATACGTCCTCAAATACAGGCTGGTTATTAATCTGACATGTTAAGCAAACTGCACGAACTGCCCATATAGTGTTTATAAAACATAGTCAAATCTTGATCTTAGTAATTTAAATGATTTAGTAGTAGGACCAGAGGTTTCATCTTGTTCAGTATATGATGCTTGTTGTTTTGCCATAATTATTTATAATTTGCTTATAGTTTGTTGTTGTTATTGTTGTGATGGCATTCTTTTTTATCAGGAAGCAAGTACTAGATGATATGATGAGTAATTTAGATAAGTGGGGTGGATTGCCCCCTCCAAATTACCGGTTTCAGCTGTTTTCAATTTGTGTCGAGTTTAACAGTGACAAACCGGGTAAGCTGTATGGGTGTGTTGAAGTAGATGCATCTGGGTCTACGGATGGTTTTATCTCTTTATTTAACCGTGGTCCGGGTGTCTCTCTGCCCATCTGCAACAAGGGTTTGGTACCCATAGCTGATTCTAGTGCAGTTTTAGCCACTAATTACGTTAAGATCAGGTCGAAACTCTATGTTATTCATGATGATGATGATGAGGAGGAGGGGGATGATGATGATGATGATGATGATGACGATGACGATGACGATGACGATGATGATGATTATGAGGAAGAGGGCGAGGTTTTAAACCAGCTTATCTATTGGGACATGGCAGAACATCGTGTCAGAGTATTTGATTCTTGCTTAGAACTTGAACTAAAAGGTAAATATGGGCATTCAACTTTGTTTTACCTTATCTCAAAGCGTTGTGTTGAAGCAACTATGAAGGTATCGTTAATAACTCCTGATGGTGATGGAAGAAATGTTGGTGGGAATATAGTTGCTTACTACGGTAACTTTGACTATGATTGTCGGCCTCACGAGCGTGAGTATTACAAGGTAACACTCTTTGAATCTGAGTCAGTTGCTTTGTCGGGAACTTGTGAAATTCCGCTGAAAAGATCTGTGATGGCTTTACCCTATAAGTGCTCTCTCATAATTGAAGGTCGCTTATTCGACGAGTCTGGGGAGGAGATTTTTAATGGCTTGCACGAATTCCCTGCGCAACTCAAAGATAGCAAGAGTAAATGTATCAAGGGGAACAAAGGTTACCAAGTTGTTATGAAAGTGGATTATGAATACGAAACTTTTGCCCATGATTATGATGTCTTGTAATTCAACTTGATTTGTACTCTAACTTGACTTTCTGTAAGAGATCTTTTGAATTATTTCCTTATCTATATATCAATCCATATTTAAATTTTTTTGAATGGCCTTGATTCGTTTATTTGAATGAACTGAATCACGACAGAATTATTGTTCTATGTCACAGTACATTTGCTGAAGTATAAGTTCTCAAAACTCGACCCTCTTGAATGCTACCGTGCTCTTTGACATACAATTACTGAGTTTCATGCAATAGTTACTTTAATCAAATCCGGACTCTTGAAAGGCCTAGGATGTGTTCTGTGATATGTGATAATATAAATGGTTTAAAGTCTTTAAAGTAGTAATGAGCTTGTTTTTGAAATCATTAAACGAGTAACAACCAAAACCCGACACAATCATCAGAACCCAAGCAATCTTGGATTGCTACAAGTAAAATTCAAACCTCCACGTTCCTTCTTTACTTGTTCTCAAGCTCCGGCCTCACTTGAAGTCTCGTGTAATTTCTTATAGGATGCATAAACATAATGGATAGAAATCATGACAGATAGAACCAAATCAGCTTCAACACTGGTCTGCATAAATCCTGGGGGTTTTACGAATGGAGGCTCGTAGCGTATTGAGCACGTAATAATCCTTTAAGGACAGGGAATATCTTCCCGTGCATGACTCCTTAAACAATAATTTCCGCCCTTAAAAGTTGATGTTCTATTGTTGTCCCGTGTTGCTGAAGCTGTTGTCTTCTTCGTAAAAGTTGTTGGTCCATTGGAAGGTGTTGATCCGTTGGTGCTAGTCCATCGCTAAGGTTGTTGTTCCGACGCTAATGTTGATGGGATTAATTCGTCATTTGACATGACATGGCTGATTGAAGGTTTAATCCCCGCTCAATGTAATGTGATTATATTAACGATTTAACTATTGATTGTGTAATATAGTCTCGTTAATTATCTCGTCTATTTGGTTCCTAATTCACGAGTCAGTGTCAAAGGAACATTCTTTAACAAATAAATCTCTATACTTATAAAATTCAACACCTTCTACATTGATTTATTAAAAAACACGCGTTTGCTATTGCCATAATCACTCTACCACATTAATTATTCACACAACTACAAAAAAATAAAAATAAACGTGTTTATGGTTAAACGGTTAAACCCATCCCGACCCGACATGTTACATAATTTACTTTTCCATCTTTACAATATGTGTTTTCTAATTTAACAAATTTCATCATATTCAATATATATGCAAAACGTTTGCGATTTGGATGCTTAGACTTTTAAGGTCAAACATTATATCATGATCCGAGTTTTTCCATTACCATCGTTAGTCCGTTAAAAGAGCATGGAAAGTGGAATGTTATAAGTAAAAACTTTGAGCATATGAAAAGTGGATGGCATAAACAAAGTAGGGCGACTTATGTAGTTTGTTTTTCGATTAAACAAATATTACATCAATCAAACAATTTACGTGATCTCAACTCATATACTATGAAGACCAACTCATATGCTATCAGACAAGCAATAGGTATTAGACAAAAGTTGTAATATAAAACGAACCTCACATAGTATGTTTGCATAATGAAATACTATGTGTCATTTTCAAAAAATCAATAGAGATATGTATTCATTCTTATCTGTTTTTTAGACCAGAAATATTAATTCTGATAAGAAAGATAAACCTCAGTGTATGTTCCAGTTCCTACTATCATCTGCTAACTAAACCAAAAGACATGAAATCTATTTATGACGTCATCATCTTCTTCATCATCATCATCATCATCATGAAATCCACGTCATCTAGTGTAGACCCTGAAAGCAGCATAATCTTCACTACACTCGGCCGATCAAAATACGCATTCGATATCTTCTCTCTCCAAATCAACACCACCACCGTTACCGAACTCCAGCTCACCGACGGCCACTCCGTCAACTTTAACGGCCACTTCACCTCTTCCGTTACTCAACCGTTAACCACCAATCCAACAGTAGCACCACATACCCACCTTGTTTACGTCACTGAGCGTAATGGGTCGTCGTCCATCTATCTAGACGTGGTTTACCATACCAGAAAACGGTCTATTCTTGAAACTGAGTCAACTCGTTCAACCGAGTCGACTCGTCTTGTTGGTGGGGGAAATGATGGAATGATTTCGATGAAAGATAGACCGAGTTTGGTGGGGGATTACTTGGTATACGTGTCGACTCATGAAGGAACCGGTGTGGGTAGAACGAGTTGGGCTGCGGTTTACTTGACTCGGTTATCAACCGGATTGACTCGTCGGTTGACTCCTGAAGGAGTTGCTGATTTTAGTCCGGCGGTGTCTCCGTCGGGTTTGTGGACTGCGGTGGCGTCTACCGGGGAAAAAGGTTGGGGTGGTGAGGTGGAGGAGTTGAATACGGATATATATGTTTTTTTGACTCGAGACGGGTCGAGTCGGGTTAAGGTGGTGGAGCATGGTGGGTGGCCGACTTGGGTTGATGACTCCACGTTTTACTTTCATCGGAGAGGTGAGGATGGGTGGTGGAGTGTTTATGTGGCGGTTATTTCGGGAAATGACTCGGTTGTGACTCGACGAGTCACTCCACCGGGTCTTCACTCGTTTACGCCGGCTGCTTCGGTGGCGAATAGAAATATTATTGCAGTGGCAACTAGGAGACCGGGTTCGGGTTATCGTCATATAGAGATATATGACCTTGTTTTGGGGTTGTTTAAGGATGTGACTCGATTAGTTGCTCCACGGGCTCATCATTATAACCCGTTTATATCACCTGATTCTTCTCGAGTCGGGTATCATAGATGTAGAGGGTCCGGAAGTAATGGAAAGATGATAACTAATGATATGTTTCTTGAGAATATCCAAACCCGCAAACCTGGAGTTTCTCTATTTCGGATTGACGGGTCATATCCCTCGTTTTCGCCTGATGGGGATCGGATTGTTTATGTGGGTTTACCGGGTCTTTATGTGGCTAACAGTGACGGCTCGGGTCATCGAGAGATAGCTTCAGATATTACTGCATTTTCAACTGCGTGGAATCCTATACACAAAGGTGTGGTCTACACGAGCATCGGACCCACATTTGCGAGTGTGGATACAGATGTTGATATAGTTTCAGTAGACGTTGACGCCGATGAAATAAGTTTTACCAAACTCACAGGTGGGGGACAAAACAATGCTTTTCCTTCAGTTTCACCTGATGGGAAATGGGTAGTGTTTAGGTCGGGAAGATCGGGTCATAAAAACTTGTACATCATGAATGCTGTTGATGGTGAGAAAAGCGGTTTGACTCAATTGACTAACGGGGCCTGGTCTGATACAATGTGTAACTGGTCTCCTGATGGGGATTGGATCGCATTTGCATCAGATCGTCATAACCCGGGTTCAGGAAGTTTCGCGTTGTATATGATCCACCCAAATGGAACCGGTCTCCGACAGTTGATCCATAGTGGTTTAGCTGGACGTACAAACCACCCATGGTTTAGCCCAGACGGGAAGTCCATTGTTTTCACTTCTGACTACGCTGGTGTTTCAGCTGAACCAATATCCAACCCGCATCACTATCAACCATACGGAGACATATTTACCATGAAATTGGATGGTTCGGAGTTAACTAGATTGACACATAACTCATATGAAGATGGAACCCCAACTTGGGGTCCTAAGTATATGACTCCAAAGGACGTGGAGCGGTCAGTAGGCGGAGACAAATGCTTGTTTGAGGATTGCCATTGGCTCGCTATAACTAAGAAACATGATGATGCCAAGATCCAATGTGGTGGCTAATCAGTACTTTGGTTACTTGTATATCATGAATGTAAAATATTAATATATAGACTATCATACTTTTGTATACAATAAAAGGCGGTGTCTTGCTTTGGTTTTTTGTTTCTGGGTTTACAATTTTAGGGAGGTCTAAAACCGAAGATACCACTAACCTGCAACTTTATAATTTTTTATAAACTTTGTTTGTTGTTCAAAGGAAAAGTTGTTTTATGAATAATTAAGAATATGTGAAATTGATTACACAAAACTTTTTTTTGGATAAATATTTATATGAAATGGGAGTTGATCTCGAACTTGACTAAGTTTGAGCTATTTGTTTGTTTAAAATAAGAGAGCTTGGACTTGATTTGTTTCGAGCTTTTCAAATTAAATTCGAGTGCCTATTGGTGTTGCTACATGCTCGAGCTTGGCTTCGGAGCCGGTCTGAATAATATATAGATGTACGATCGTATAGGACCCAAAAACCGAAAGACCCAGTTTTTATCTTATACACAATATGTATTTTTAGTTTAACACAATATCTATAGAGAAAAAATGTTATATACATAAACTAAAAAATTGTTTATGAGGGTCATTATTAAATTCATACACCACGTTTGTATTTTCGAAACCGGTCATGCTTTGTTTATGTGCAAAACGGGTCTTAAAAAAATAAACGATCGCAACATATGAACTTCGGGCTCAGCTCATTTATTAAACAAGCCTTAACTAATGTTCGAACTTGTTTAGGCTCGAACCATTTCAAGTTGTTAGCTCGTCAAACTAGAACTCGGTTTGTTTACAACTCTATGATTAGAACCGGAGCAGTATATTTTTGTTCGCCTCAACAAAAAGAGCGGGAAAACACACACACACACACACACACACACACACAGAACTCAGAACCAATGGCGCCACTGATGCAAAGCTCGCAACCTTGGGTCGAAAAATAGTAACTAAATTCCTCCATTTTTCAATCAATCTGTATCTATATATCTATACGTATATCTATACTTATATATAAAACGAAAACACAATTTTCAGCCGACCTAGACGAGTAAAGGACGTTGCACACCAAGATGAAGTTGTTCGAGTCCTTACCAACACTCTCGAAACCACTAATGTAATTTTCAATTCCATTAGTTTCATCTTTTTTTATTAAAATTAAATTTTAGGGTTTGAAATTAGAAAAAATTAGGGTTTATGGGTATTTTTTGTTTTGAATGATGATTTTGTTATGAATTGAGGTTTTTGGGTGAATTGATTTGTTGGTGCAGTGTCCACATATGTTGTTTTATGGTCCGCCTGGAACCGGAAAAACTACTACTGCCTTGGCTATTGCTTATCAGCTTTACGGGTAACATCCATTATATTTTCGGTTGAATTGAAACATAAAACTTTGTTGTAGTTTTAATATAGGCAAGGAAAATTTTATTTTAGCTTTAAATCGCGTGAATGCTAACTTGTTTACTAATCGGTTTGCTGCCGCTGTTGGTTTTTTCCTTTTGCAGTCCTGAATTGTACAAGTCCAGGGTTCTTGAGCTCAATGCTAGTGATGACCGTGGAATCAATGTAGTTCGAACTAAGATTAAGAATTTTGCTGCAGTTGCTGTTGGTTCTGCTCAGCACGGGTATATAATCTTCCCCCGTTTTTTGAGGAAAAATAAAGAATAAATCATAATTTTTTTTTCTTCTTTTTAATTCGTTTCTCTTCCATGATGCAGGGGTTATCCCTGCCCACCTTATAAAATTATCATCCTTGATGAGGCAGATTCGATGACCGAAGATGCACAGGCAAGTTCTCTACTTTTTAAGTTTTCTGTCGACTCTTAAAAACGGAGTTGCAGTTAATTGAAATGCTAACTACAGAAATGCTATAGTTCCCATTTTGATCTTTATTAGTGCAACGATTAATATATCGAATAGTATAGGAGGTTGAACTGCATATATGGTACATGCTTAAATTTTTGGACAGTCGAGTTGTAGTACTTTTCTTAGGACCATCAACATATCATTCAAATACATAGCATATTCAGTTAACTTCTGATTTATTCTCGTCCGCACATATCCTGTTTCATAAAAAACACAGGGATGGTGTTTCATTATTTGAATAAAGATTTAGAAGTAATGTGTTGCTTTCTATTGCAGAATGCTTTACGTCGTACTATGGAAACCTACTCAAAAGTAACAAGATTTTTTTTTGTATGCAACTACATTAGCAGGTTCGTGTTCAATTTTTTTTCTGCAAACTTACCTTTGTTTTAAGTGGTATATCTTTAGAAACTAGAAAGATAATATATTTTATTTATTTCTACTAAAATATAATTACATATTCACATTTTCATCATATATAATATGACGTCCTTCTTCCTTGTAAGAAAATACTACCTAACAAGAAATAGAGTTTAGAGAAGTTACATAAAATTTGGGTGGTAAAAAGGGCGGGTTAGGTAACGGGTCAAAAAGATTCAGGTCAGAATGAGGAGGGTTGGGTTGACCGCCAACACTTTTTGCTTGGTTTCTTTGAATTGTATAAATAATTGATTATTTAATATTATCAAAAACTATATAATGAAGATATTAATCTAATCACCTTGAATAAAACTATATGTCTATATATGTAATTATTTAAGTAGACTTGGGTTACTTTCAACTCGTATCAGCTTTAACTAAGTTTTTAAAGTTTACCTGTTGACCTGTTTGAGATAAGATATAGCCCAAATTAAACATTTTTTAGTAACTGGGTCAAAATTGCCACCCATAAAATTACGGGACAATAGTATTGTTTTTAATTATGTACTTCATTTAGTTTCTTGTTCATGTATCTTCATTCTTATTAATTCCTTTCATTTTTGGTGCAGGATCATAGAGCCTCTTGCTTCTCGATGTGCCAAGTTCAGATTCAAGCCACTGTCTGAAGAAATCATGACCACCCGTATACTACATATCTGCCAGGAGGAAGGCCTTAATTTAGACCCTGAGGTGGCAATCTGGTTCACTCTGCATGTTTTGACATTTTCTTATTTCTAGTAATCCAGCTTCTTGAACTAATATATGTTGTAATTGATATGGCTGTAAATGATAGGCTCTCTCAACTTTAAGTTCCATATCTCAAGGAGATCTTCGTCGTGCTATTACGTTCTTGCAGGTAAACATTTTCTTTTTTTATCACTTTTTGGACTTTATCACAAAAAGGGGTTTATAAGAATATTTGTTGCTGTTACATATCACTCTCGTGTTTGATTTCTTTCAGGGAGCTGCTCGCTTATATGGATCTTCAATTTCTTCCAAGGACTTAATTAGCGTTTCGGGGGTAACTGGACTCTTCTATTAAATTTCTAGAACTTAATATAATACATCATTATAATCTGATTTAACAACAGTTCAGAGAATACGACTAGTCTTTTATGGTGCTTTACATGTTAGGGTTAATGCACCCCAGGGTCACTGTACTATTCGAGATAATCCAATTGGGTGATTGAACAAAAAAAAGTTATAACGTTTTCATTCTACTTTCAAAAAACTTTAAAACCATCACTTTCTATTTGCAAAATGATTAAGTTCGTCATGTGGGTCCAAAACCACCGGCTAGCAGCAGGTAACTTGAACACATAGACCAAAAACTATTTCCATGTCATTATTTATTTTTCTCCTTAATGCCACATCACTGTCACCATCACCATCTCAAACACCCCTTTTTCATAAATTAGGTTTTTGCTTTCTCTTTCTAACTCCTTAACCAATCACTTTTTTCACACAAACATTCAACCGATTGATGTAAAAAATTGGGTGAAATTGGGTTATATTTTTTTCCTAACAGCTCCGACAGCTCCGATGAGCAAAATTAATGAATTAACTAGAAAGAAAGCGAAATGGAACAGTTAACCACTCAAAGCAAAAGAAATGAATATATTTGCTCTTTGTGATATTAGATAATGACAACAGAAAGTAATCCAAAAACTGTGAATCAAACCGCCGTTATCACCGGCAACTATATTCAACAAAAAAAAAAAAAAGAACTGATTAAACTATATTAAAAACCGCCGTTATCGCCGTCGCCGGAGAAATAAGTTCCACTTTTTTCTTCGTTTTTTCTTCAACCTTTTGCTGTAGTTTAACCGGATCTAGGTTTCCGATCACCGTCAGCTTTCATAACTCTTCCGTTATCGACGTCGCCGGATTTTTTCGCCGGAGATATACCATATAATAGTTGTGAAAAGTTCCTCCTTTTTCGGAAAACCTTGCAACGGCGAAAGCCAGGTTCAAAACGAAGCCCTAACCGAAACTCGTTTTTCCGACCTCATTCCGTCGCTCTCCGACGAAGTACTCGGCGCACTTTCTTCCTCCGGTTTCGATTTCTGCACTCCGGTTCAGGCCGCCACTATTCCCTTGCTGTGTAGCTACAAAGATGTCGCCGTTGACGCTGCTACCGGCTCCGGTAAAACGCTAGCTTTTGTTGTTCCGGTGGTTGAAATACTCCGCCGTGCTAAATCAGTTAAACCTCATTAGGTATTCAGAGTTTCATTATGTTGTCCACATCTTTGGCTTTAAAGGAGAATTAGGGGTGAAAGGGGAAGACGAAAAAGAGAGAGGACACTGGGAATTTTGATTTTGGTTTAATAAGGTTTTAAGATGAAGAAATGGTGGGGATATGTGAAAGGGGAAGAAGAAAGAGAGAGAGAGAGAGAGAGAGAGAGAGAGAGAGAGAGAGAGAGAGAGAGAGAGAGAGAGAGAGAGAGAGGTGATGATGTATTAAATAAAACACGTAGGTTGCCACGTATTAAATAAAAAACACGTCATCCGGTAAAAGTAACTGGTAACCTGTTATACCCCATAAAGTGATGCTTTTAAAGTTTATTTGAAAGTAGAATGAAAATTTTACAACTTTTTTTTGTTCAATCACCCAATTGGATTATCTCGAATAGTACAGTGACCCTCGGGTGCATTAACCCTACATGTTATGCTCCTTGCAAAATTAAGAGCTACTTTTTCGTAATCGTTTGTAGAATACTGAGAATTAAATTTCATCAGGTGATCCCACAAGAAGTTGTTCAGGCTCTTCTTGAAGCTTGTAAAAGCGGTTCATTTGACAAGGCAAACAAAGAAATCAAGAATGTAATTGCAGAGGGGTATCCAGTCAGTCAGATGCTTTCTCAGGTCAACATAGTTACCTTAATCCATAATTCTAATCCGACCAAGTCAAGTCATGTCAAATATTAATATGACGTCATTTTTGCAGTTGTTTGATATCGTGGTTGAATCCGAAGATGCATCGGATGAACAAAAAGCAAGAATATGCAGGAAATTGGGTGAATCGGATAAGGTACACTGATACTGATCCCTTCCAACTGAATATTTGCATATCTTGTTGTGTTTTTTTGAATGATTACTCGAGACTAAAATATGAAACTACCCTTTTTGAAATCGTTATAGTGGTTCCCTTTAAGGAAAACAACTCGTGAAAGATGTAACTTTTTACTGTTTTGTTATTATTAATTTTTGGGTCAACTACATTTCATTTTTCACTACCTTCTTCCACAATCATCAGACATACATCATCATTAAGCATGTCACATAAAACGCATACATAATTTGTTCTGTAAGTGCTAGAAAGTTGATAATTAGAAATGATTCAGTCGGGAGGGACAATACTTACGATTATAACCCAGTGAGTCGGAACTCACTAGATTACTACTCTGACCATTCAAGGATTAGTGGTATGGTCGGATTTTTGTCTGCAGGATTAAAGTGCATATGTCGTAAATATCTTTCATGATTACCAATATGAATTTGGATTAGGATCTTTCAGAAAAAGGGAACCGACACAATATCAGTTTGTTTTTTTGAAAATTTATACGAATATGAATTTGGGATTGACCTGAAATGTCAAAGATCTATCTATTTGTTTTACATGTTTTGAACACCATGAATAGGTGATGGTGTGCAAAGTTGTTAATTTGTTTTATTGGTTTATAAATGTAGTGCCTTGTTGATGGAGCGGACGAGTATTTACAACTGCTGGATGCATGCAGCTCTATGATAAAAGCATTTTGTAACATGCCAGAAGGATTTATCAGTGAATTCTAGTGTGTCGCTTCGTCATATTACATGTATCCCTCTGCCCGTCCCGCCCTTAAACAATTTAGTAAAATACAAAGTTACTATTTTGTCCCGTCTATCGACATCTTTGGTGTCTGATTGTTAAAGAAACCTTTGGATGTTGGTTTTATTTTGTCTAATGCTTTAACTTAACATGATCATCCATATCAATGACAGAATCAAATTGACCCGACAAAACCGAGTTATGTTTAGCATATTTATATGTTAGGTGTGTTTTACATGACAGATTATCTAGATAAGTAGTGTTTGGCTCCGTTAAAATCACTTAATCAGGATGGAATTTTAAATCTACATTGGTGTTGTATATTTCATTTTGGATGTAATATGTATGTCATGATTTTGGTTTAATGAGTCAAATTTCGTATATAAACGGGCTACTTATCCTGACAATGGGAAGATAATAAATACAGATGAACAAACATGTCAATACGATGGGAAGATAACAAATACAAATGAACGAACATGTCAATACGTGGGTGTTACAAAATTATAAACTTTATTTTTTTTCAAGTTTTTACAAAAATAAATCCAACGACGTAATCAACACGTAAAACAACGCTATAGAAAACCGTAAATTAAGTTTTCATGCTCATTGGATATGCGTTACTTATAGATCAATCTTTCGGTGAATAGGTCTAAGTTTGGGACTATGTATGGCCAAGAATCACTCCTTGAAGATTTTATGTAACAATATAGGTGTAGTTACACTACCTACTTTGGACTTGGTTGAGCGGGAATCATGCAACTTCTGATCTTTACTTCCGTATTAAAACATATATTTATTTAAAATAACTTTGACTTGAAAAATAAGAAATATATAGTAAAAACTATTTTAAAATTGTTTTATAACTAAACATAAATCCATACACATTTAGACTTTTTAGTCATATAAAAAGTAGGAGTAAAATTTATATAAAAAGTTGTATAACCATTGTTATAAAAATGTGTATATAAGTGGTACAAAAATGAAACCGACGTATTTAATGTAGAATAATAATGTATAATGTAATAAAAAAAACTAATTACAATTATTTTATTTCTAACAGTTTTTTTTCCAAAACACATATATGAAAACGAAGTGATTATGAAACTTGTTATATGTTATATGTTTTAACTGATAAATAATCAATTAAGATTCTATAATAATTTTCTTGAGACAAAAAAACATTATCTTGGTCCTTTATTAATTTTAATTTAAAGGATAAGATTAAAAACAAAACTCATTTTTCTTTTATTTTTTAAATTAAATTATCTCACAAACCGTTAATCGTTAGACGAAACAAAATATACCGTTGCGATCGTCTCGCTTTTATCTTTAATTAGAGCAGTGGTGTTATATACTTTCGACGATTTTTTTTTTCTATGGGTATTGAAATTCTAACCATAATATCACATGTGATATTACATCAATATGTACATATTTATAAAAGAGAATAGTATAAAATGTATAAACTACCTTAATTTAGAAAAAAAAAATCGAATTTTAACTAGTTTTATTTTTTCTCGTTTTTGACATAAAATATTATATACTATATCATATGTGATATTATTGTAAATCATATGTGATATGAATACATATCATATGTGATATTATGTATGCAAAATTCAAAAACTCAAAAGACAATAACATATGTGATATGAATACATATCATATGTGATATATTAATGTAAATCATATGTGATATGAATACATATTATATGTGATATTATGTATGTAAAATTTCAAAAACCCAAAAGACAATAACACACATGATTTTAACTCCAAATATGAATTTTAATACACAACAATGTCATACAATGTATAACTAACACGGAAAAAAGTTTGAATTTTGACGAATTTTTATTTTTTCGTTTATTACCAAATGTTGAAATTCGTAAAGCAATATCACATGTGATTTGAACACTAAACACGAATTTCAAAACATAGATTTGTTATATTGCGAACATTAAACTACGATAAAAAAGAAAAACAAAAAAATAATATGTCAAACTACTGATATCACATGTGATAAAACAGTGATTTATAATATAAAATTTCAAAAACCCGTAAAAAATCCAAAAATAAATTTCATCAAAAGTATATCGAGTCGGTGCTCTATAGAAAGAGGAGAAAATACTCGTTTTAATGGTGTAATTTATTTGTTTAATATATTTATCGTTTATGAGATAATTAATTTTTTAACAAAAATAAATTATGATAAGTTTTTAAAACGAATGATTATGATTGATCCATTTGGTATCAAGTTATTTTTACGATATTTCTTGATCTCAACGTTGTTTTAATCATCTAATTAATAACAATAATAATAATAATAATAATAATAATAATAAATGAGAAATAGTTCCCAGCGGTTCACATGCCTTTAATCTCGGAGTGACAAATATAGCACACCATATTTGTTGGTCAAAGTCACCCTTGCTAATATATATATACATATAACCACATATTTGCTTAATCGTTTATTCATATATCAAGCTATTAGTCATGGCTACAGATGAGTATTTCAAGCAACCAGGTTCTATTCCATTCAAATGGGAGATTCGACCAGGTGTACCTAAGCCCGAAAACCATCATAAAACGTTGTCCAACTCCACCCACCGTAGTTCATCTCTCAAACCACCACCATCAAGCCCAACATCTTTCCATTTCCCCTCTAGTCGTTTCCGGTTAGACAAGTCCAAGATGAGCCAACCTGAAGTAGTATCATTGGGTTGCTTTCATACCCGGAAAGGAGACAGCCAAAGGAAAACCAACAAGCTTCATGTTGACTCCCTGTACAAATCAGACATTGAGGCATTATCTCAATGGTCTATGTCCACTAGAAGGTCTTACGACTCACCCGTGTCATCTTCGTTCTCGTCCTATCGATCATCACCAGAAATGGTTAGTGTTAGTGATGCTGAATGGGCCGGGTATGGTTTATTTTAGTGCTTAGTATATGGCTTTCGAAGAATATCTAGTGATACAACAAATCCTACCAAAGTGAACGACTCTTGTGCTTTTGTGTATTTAGGTAGTCGTAAAATCATTTCATCTCATGTGTTGATCGTTGCGGTATCGACCTATATATATAAGTATTGTAATCAAGATTTTTCGAGAGCCAAAATAAATGTTTTTGTCTGTTAAATCCTTATACCTTATAAATATTTATGTTTGTAAGACCTTTAAACTTGAAGATGATTGATATGAAAATTAATCCTATGTGCATGGCATATTGTAATCAATCATATGTTACTATTTGTACCTTGTTTGACTGTTAATTGTATGCAAACCAAACCATATACTATGATTTTTGTTAAATTTTGATCTATTCAACTCTTGAAAAAGATGCTGATCATATTGTTACTTTATTAGTGGTTTATGTTTTTAACCACCACAATATTATTTTCTACTTTACTTACAGAACTAATTAAGTAAAACAAAATATCTACGTGTGACTTACGGTTAAGAGGTACTTGTTTTATGTTATTTTTTTATGAAACGAGCTTATTAGTTTACGTGAAATGATATAAGTCTGTTCCAATTTTCGAATAAACTTATAAAATATGGTGTCATAGAGTAGCTAATCTAACTCATGTGACACTTAGAATTACCAATATCAAGTGATTAAGTATGCTAAGAAGTGAGAAAGAGGTTAATTAGGAACACTTCAAAGAGTAACCAAGAAAATGTAAAAAGCTTTGATTATTAATAAAGACTTTAGTGGTTACAAATGTGAGAGGGTATGCATATTTATAGATGAGACTTTCCTCAAATAAACTTTTTAGATCCTTAACAATATTTTTAAATATCAATTAGAACTCACTAAAAAGATACTAGAAACATTTGCTAAGCTAATGTCCGAGAGTCTTCAAACATTTTCTAGATCCTTTCAGGTATATGTGAGGTCCGATTTGGGTCAAAGAGAGACCGTAACACCAATTAGACAGTATGTGGCATTAGACGCTTATGTAGGAGTTCGTAATCTTCATTTTTGAAGTTTATTGGTTTACTATATAACTTTTTTTTTCTTTGTTTCCATAATAAACTAATAAGCTAAGAGCATGGGTAGTGATAATTAAAGTTGTGGATGGTTGTGTGATCAATCTCTTTTAAATCATTGAATAAATCAATAAAACTAATCCAAATGCTTATTTAAACAAATATGTCAATAAAAAATCAAATACCGAATGAACTGAATAGATTAAATTCAATAAATAAATTGTTTTAAACATATATTACAAAACATTAATCAATCAAGACGAGGAAGTTTTGCAACTTTTTTATTTCGGTTAATGCTCAAAATTATAGAAATCAATCTCTTTTAAATCTATATTGCGAGTTTATGAAATTGAGATACATTGGTTAATGTTAGATTAAACATAACATACTTGAGTAAAAAGTTTAATTAATATTTAGATGAATAATTTAAATATTATCAATTTATTATTTTGGATATATATGAGAATTTTTCATGTTTTAGAAGGATATTAACGTAATTTTGATTTTTACAAGGACGTTGATGTAATATTAAAATTTTATAAGAACATAGATGAAAATTTCCCTAAAATGGAAATAACATTTTATTAAAAAAATAAAACTACAAATACAATAACTAAAATAAAATTCAAACACATACAATAAAAATAAAATTACAATACAATAATTAAAAAAAATACAAATATTTAGAATAAAAATAGCTAACGTTGTCGATAGTCTTCCGCAAAATGTACGCCACGATATCCTCGCGGAGTCCGCAAGTGTCAAAATTTGGCTAATTATTCGATTAACGGATCGTGTTTCATATAACTTGCTGGTCACGGGGCCATATGTAGAAGAAAAAAATTCGTCAACAAATACCCACATATTAACAAGTTGTGGAACAAAGATAATGAGTTAGAAATATCCGCGTCCAATACCCTTAAT
Source organism: Senecio squalidus (assembly GCA_910822075.1). Taxonomy (NCBI): domain Eukaryota; kingdom Viridiplantae; phylum Streptophyta; class Magnoliopsida; order Asterales; family Asteraceae; genus Senecio; species Senecio squalidus. The sequence goes on from CAJVGC010000590.1 coordinate 19,837,014, forward strand.
TCAATTAAAAGCTATTAAACTCGTAAACCGGTAAATAATAAACATCATCACTTTTGATAAGCCATGAATATTTGTTTCACTTTTCATAAGCTATGCCAAACGCTTGTTTCAGTTTATATAACAAATTTATAAAATTATATAATTTTTAATAAGCTTGTAATCTTAAATTTTAGATTATGAGGTTAGATTTAGAATAAGCCATAAAAAATAAAATTATGAACTTTTCCAAAATTAAACTCATAAAACAAACTCCAAAAGTAGTTCCCACCCAAAATTAAGAAATTATTCTGGACAACCGATACCTGATCGGCGCCGGCGACAGTACGGGTACATCTGCAACATTTCTAGGTATTCCCTAAACTTGGGGCTAATTGTAATGTTTCTAGGTTAAATAGTTTCTGGTTCTTTTTGTGTTCATCTGTGTAATTGTAGCATTTGATATACATATAATTTTGTCATAAAAAAACATGTCTTCAAAGTATGCTTATGTTGTGAACCAAATCTTGTCTGCAATTATCCAAAACCACACATTCAACTCAAATCTTGTTAAACAATCATCAAACCAACAATGTTCAACCGAACTAGTTATTGAAGTACTTAGGTCCATACCAAGATACTTCTTCCAATCCGCAAGATCCATTGGTTGTCAAACCGGCTTTAGACACCGAGCATCTTTAAAACAACGAAACCTTCATGAAGAGTCACTTAAAATTAGAAAAGGCGTTCTTGTTCTCGGTCCGGGCGCTTATAGGGACCAAGAAAAAGTTAGGTTAGGGTTGAATAAGGCGTTGGAGTTTTATTATTGGGTTGAGACTGAGTTCGAGTTTAAACATAATGAAATGACTTGTAGGGAGATGAGTATTGTTTTGGCAAAAGGTAATCGAATAAAGGAACTTTATAACTTTCTGAAGGATATGAGTAGGAGAAGTAACGGTGGGATAGTTACAACCGCGACTATGACGTGTTTGATAAAAGTACTAGGAGAAGAAGGGTTGGTAAAAGAAGCATTGGGTGCGTTTTATCGAATGAAGCAGTTTCATTGTAAACCAGATGTTTACTCGTATAATACAATTATTTATGCGTTATGTAAAGTTGGTAATTATAAAATGGCTAAGTTTTTATTTGAGCAAATGGAATTGCCGGGGTTTAGGTGTCCACCAGATACATTTACTTACACGATTTTGATTAGTTCGTATTGTAAACATAGCATGCAAACTGGATGTAAAAAGGCTATTAGGAGAAGAATGTGGGAAGCTAATCATTTGTTTCGGATCATGTTGTTCAAAGGTTTTAAACCTGACGTTGTAACGTATAACTGTTTGATTGATGGTTGTTGCAAGACTTATAGAATCGAGAGGGCGTTGGAGTTGTTTAATGATATGGGGAAACAGGGTTGTGTCCCGAATCGTGTTACTTATAATTCTTTTGTAAGATATTATTCGGCGGTTAATGAGATTGATAAGGGTATAGAGATGTTACGTAGGATGGAAGAACTGAATCATGGAGTACCGAGTTCAAGTTCTTATACGCCGATTATTCATGCATTTTGTGAAGCGGGAAAGGCGATAGAGGCATGGGATATACTTGTTGAGTTAGTTGATAGAGGGTCGATTCCTAGAGAATATACATACACGTTGGTTTATGGAATGGTGAAGTCGTTAGGGAGAATGGATTTATTAGATAGTCAGATTTGTGGAAGAATCGAAGATGGTATCAAGAATAGATATAAGAATGTAATGAAAGTGAAACCAGTTATGTCTGCAAAGCCCCAGTTTACTATTGGCGATAACTGTGATTTGGAATAACGTGGAGTTCTTTTATTGCTGTTCTGGGAAAATGGATTAATTAGATAGTGAGATTTGTGGAAGAATCGAAGATGGCATCAAGAATAGATATAAAAATGTAATGAAAGTGAAACCAGTTATGTCTGCAAATCCCCAGTTTACTATTGGCGATAACTGTGTTTTGGAATAACGTGGAGTTCTTTCTTTGTTGTTCTGGGAAACCACTTGCCAATGAACGTGGACTACGAAAAAACTGTCCCGGATGTTATCGTGCAGAATATGATGTTTGTTTTGCATGTCACGGTATGTTATTTTTACGTTATTATATTAAGTTCTGTCCTGCTATGTCAATCTAGTTTTCAGTTGACGAGTCTTGAACCTGTACTACTGGATATCAAGTATTTCTTTTTTTAATGTGACATAGGAACAATAATTTGCTCTGCTTGTCTTATATAATTAATAGTTTTTTTTGCCAGTTTATTGCCGTTGGTAGTTCTACTATTAATGTAAAATAGTTACAGGTACAGTGCAAAACGAACTTATATGGCGAATCAGATTATACCTCATAAATTTTCATTAGAATACGTTGTTAATGAAAATTACGGTGGAATTGTTTTTCAATCTGTATGCTGAAAGTTTGGGGCTAACCTGTTGGGATTAACACGGGCTTAACATTTGTGAGTGGATAATAAACACATAACAGTTACATTTGAAGATGATAAATGCTTGCCTGATATTTGAAAGAAAGCTGGATTTTTTGCTCGAGAGGTGGATGTATCATGTGAGAATAACAGAAAATTTGTATTCTAAGTGTTGCACTGTAATTTTGTTATATTGAAAGATAGTTGATAAAAATGAATATGGCGGTAAATTTGTGCATTTTGGTATAGATAACATTTGATCTAATATTTAATTGACAAAGGATTACAACTGTTTAGTACTTTATGTTACCGGTTAAAATGTTGAGCGGTAAAGTAATGCTAGTGAAATTATGAATCAACACTCGAGTCAAGTGTACATATAATGCAACTCAGAGGGGATAACCTCCTCTGTTTGATTTCTATTAGTTTTATGTAGCGATTTGAGTATTGTTGAAAAATGTGTAGAAAGTATTTATTTACACAAAGTTTTTACGTTGTTTGATGGAAATTCGATTAAAAGGAACTTCTTGAAAATTTGGTTTAAGGGACCTTCGTGACATCAAGTGTTTTTACGAAGTGTAATTTTCTTAGATTATCTGGATACTAATCTTTCTTCATCTAAGCTAATGTTTCATGTTTTTTAAATTCATTTCAGGTTCAACTTCAGACACATGCACCCTTTTGAGGAATATCAAAAGGAAAGACCATCTCACTAAAATCCGCCTTTGGTTATGACAGAGCTTCCTATGATATTTGAGGAGAAATCGTTCTATTTTTTTATTTGTTACGGCTTCTACTTGTAATATATATAATTTTGGCTTAACTATTGTACTCGTAAAATGTAAAAACAAATAACATTTTATTCATGTCATTGTTTATATTCATCCAAGACTTGAGATAAAAGATTTTGTTTTGTAAGTTTCATGTTTTAAGCAAGGACTTTAGATGCAGCGTGTGTCAACCAAACTTTCTGTCACATATACAATGGACAGAAAACTTATTTATCGAGAAACCTGTTTGGTACTTCTCACAACCACACTCTCAAAGAGCCAACATAAACTAAATCTATCTTCCCGAAAAGGATCCAAAATTTTACAATTCTACATTACAAAGCTACTTTTTCAAACAGAATCAATTATTAGTTTGTTATGAGAGATGAAAAGCACTAAAATTTGATAAATAGCATCCACAGCCATGCTTATGCAGGATGAATACACCATCAGCTTTGTGTAACAGAAACCAACTGCAATACCAGATAGATTTTGTTGCCTGGAAATACAACGTAAAGTTTGAAATGATTTGCATATAGGTTATCTCAGTTGTTGCAGTTTAGTGTAACGATCTGCTGCTATGGATAATGACTGGATTGAAACAGGGTAAGACTGGCCCATCTGCAAAACATCGCGTATTTAGGCTTACTTTCAATATGTTAAATTTAATAATTTTAAAAAATAAACATGTTATAATGGTATGGTAATAAACGTAGCAATGAGATTACCGTGCTGCAGATATGAAACGTGGTCACATATCCAGCATACTTAGAACCTACATTAAAAAAAAAAAAAAAAAAAACAGAGGGTTGATCATTATTCCTCCAGTTGAAATTACATGAACAAAAAATAGGTCGGAAAAACATGCTTTAACAAATTCTATTTACTGGTAATGATCAGCACTTACTTTTCTTTAAACCCGCAGGCTTTGCAAGCAAAAGTGCATTAACAAAGGCACCAACATTTTCACATAAAGCATCTTCTGTAAAACTTACCTGTCTCAGATAATTATGCAATAAGGTTATGGTATGCATCACATGTTACATGAACATGAATCCAAGAGAGAATCGAGAATGGTACCTTTCCAAGACCAACATGAACAATAGCAGACTTATCTTTCTTAAACTTGATGTTCTTCTTTGCTTCTTTCACTGCCCTTGAAATATCAGTCGTGACAGAACCATCCTGTAGAGGTAAATAAAAAACAACTCATAAGCATGATATGGATCACCATGCAACAATGCAAGTAGCCTTCGAGAGAGATAGTAAAGAATTTGCGACTCACTCTTGCATTTGGTGTCAAACGGTTGAGTTTCTTGGATATCTGCGGAACAAATTATACATTTCATTAGTTGATCAGATGGTTTGATCATATTCATATTCAAGATACAAAAAGTAGACCTCTTTTCCTATACGGGGCATAAGTTGAGGCATTGCAATACACTTGTCAATATCTTTTATATTAATACTGCCTGCTCAGAGTGGAAACAAGGTTAAAAAGATTAACAATGTTACGGCCATAAATAATAAAAGGAAAATCTACCCTTTGAACATACAACATGATTGAAAAAGAATGCTCTAGACCAATTTAGGTTTATGGTATTCACTAATAAGGTAAAGGCTGATGGAATTACCATTTTTTATTCCTTCAATAAGGTCTTCACCGCCTACTAAATCAGCTCCTGCAGCTCTAGCCTCATCTGCAGCTGCACCGTCGGCAAACACAGCCACCCTAAGAGCCTGCAAATCACAAACTACATGAACTAATCTAACTACGATAGCATCTTGAACTTTTTACCAATACTGAAATCGTAATCAGGCATGGATAGATAGTACCTTCCCGCTGCCATGTGGAAGAGATAATGATCCAGTAAGTTTCTGCATTCGCAAAACAACGTAACAATATAAGATTATAAGATGAGCCAAAGCAAATGGAACAAACTAAACAATCATGTAGTTGACAAATAAAGAGAGAAAAGAGTAGCCAAGAAAGTTCATTGCCACATGAACGAATACCACATTCATCAAATGTGAATACACGTAAAAGAAAGCTCACTAAAAAGGAAAGCAGATAGGACAACTTATATAAGAAATTTTAGATATTGCATACATATGACAACTGTTACAGGCGATAGCCAAAAGTTCTTCCAGTCAGTATATAAAAGCCCTACTACTCTAGTATAGGATAGTTAAAGTGAGTCAAACATATACCTAACACAGAAGAAGACTGTAACAATGATGAAATATAACGATATAAATATATATTGTTCTCTTTTCTACTCATTACTTCCCTTCCTATACAATCATGCTGTTCATTTCTAATTTTTTGCTCTCTGACAAATGATTTCAGATCGTTAAAGGTCATATTTTAACTTCATGAGTACATCCTTACACGCTAACTAACTCAGATCAATTCATGTTGATATAGTTTCAGTAGAAGTTGATGTGAAATAAGTTTAACCAAATTCACAGCCGGGGGACAGTGTATAATGTGTTTCCATCGGTTTCACCTAATGGCAAATGGGTCGTATTTAGGTAAATATAAGTGCGCCCTTGCTCAATAACTTTCAGTAAAAGCTGGGCTAATAGTATCATTTGATATCAACAAATCTTACTTTGTGTTCAAGTCTCTTTAGGCATCATCATAAAAGTTAGTTTGTTGACTGCTCAACACCAACTTCTCAATGACAAGGTAAATACATAGGACATTGATCATCTACACGACTTTAATCTTAGTTTATCAAAATACTACCACCAGTGTACAATGATCAGATTGTACCATCAGGTATTAGCATAGCAGTTAGAATTAACAAAAATTTACCAGATCAGTACGTCTCAGATCAACAGCTAATTTAACATGAGCTTCCAATGTCTCATCAAAATTCCGCTTAGAATTCGCCTAAAAGATGAGTAAATATAAACAAAACAAATCAACAAACTACATTTCAAATTATAAACTCAAGAAAGAAATCGTTACAAGAAGCTCCACAGACCTTAACAAGCTGAACGGCCTGTTTAAGATCATGAACAACTTTCGGTCCTTTAACATTCAACTTGTGATCAAGTTTAATCAAACTCGGAAACGGAACAGCTTTCTGTTCCTCAACTCTAAAAACTCTCCGCATTACACGATTCTCCGCCTCAATCCTCCTCCTCTCCTCTTCCATTTCCTCATTACTCCTCTCAATCTCACCCTCACTCTTATCCTCCGGCAACGGCGCTACTTTACTCCCATACGAAACCGGATTAAAATCCTTGGTAAACCGAACATCTTCACGGCTCCAACCGCTTGGTTCATTATTGATGGAGTCTTTGGGTTTAATTGGGTAGGAAACTGGTTGGATGAGTGGAGTGGATTCGGTTGGGCTAGGGTTACGGTTAGGGTTAGGGTCAGGGTTAGGATCTGGGGAGGAGGAGCAGAAGGATCTGCGGAGTAATGAGAGCGATGAATTTGGAGTGGAAATGACGTGGCGGCGAGCTTGGGAGATTAAGCGATTTAAGGACGCCATGGATTAGTGTCAGGGTTTTAGGAGGTTGAAGAAGACCAGGTTTTAGTCATTTGTGAAACTTCATTTTTTTACTGTATTTTTTATGTCAAAATTGCCTCCAATTAACCGAACTAGGTAAACAACTCGTTAAAATAAGAGGTTTTACACAATATGGAGATCCTACCTTGGATAATTTTCTTCTTTATAATATTGGATCGTAAAATCGGATCGTAAGATCGAATGAGGATCGTATAGGTTATAAAATGTATTTTTTTTTTTACATAAAGGGTTATAGAATTACATATATAGAGTTTAAACAACATTAACACAAATTTATGTGATATAAATGTGAAATTTCATACTTCAATCACCATATTTATTGTGACAATAATACAATACGTCAATTTAGTTCAAATTTTCATCGTTAAAAGTTGGAAGGAAAAAAAAAGTCAAAGAAGTATCTTGCAACGATCTCACGATTTTGCGAGCGATTCTACATACGATCCCACGATCATGTGCTATCATGCTCCACTTACGATCCTATTACGAGTTAGATCGTTTTTACAAAGTAGGATCGTACGATCATACGATCAGGATCGCGATTTTGATAACTATGGTTTTACATGTTCGGTTTATCTGAAAAGAAAAGTCTTTTAGTTCGTATGTATGCGGTCTAACTGAGTTATACCGTAATCGTTTTCTGATCGTTTGCTCAATCATCCCAAAATGTTTGTCTAATGAGTTTCGAATCAAACATTGTGGATTTTCCACTATGATATTTTGGATGTGTTTGACATAAATAGCTAGTACCGGAGATTAAGTTTGAGTTTGAGTCGAAGCTTAAGCTTAAGCTTATAGTCGGCTTATGGTCGAGACTGAAGTTTATATATAAGTATAAAAAGCAAAATTGGTAAAGTAGCTGGAACTTATGAGTGTAAAAAACATAAAATCGTATATAAAAATATATATTTCAATTAATATGAAGGATATTTATGTTAATTTATTTATCATAAGCTACTTTAAGTGATTATGGTTTTGGGACTTATATGTTTAATAAATTCGTCGAACCAAACGAGACTTATGAGTACGTTTATAAAAAAGATAAGTTTAAGCCCTTATATGTCACACCCCGCTAAAGCGGAAACACGGAATGTGAAGAGCCAAGATATCATCACACGAGTTATAAATAAAATCATACGGTTTCAAGTCATTACGAATAAAACAAGAGTTTACAGTTTAAAGATAACCAAGCATTGACAAGTACATAACGTAAGAACATAGTAAATCGTTTAATAAAATTCCCAAAATATAATCAAAATAGGTCTTCTCCCGATTCTTGACTTCACGTGACATGCCAGACCCATCCACATAATGCACTTCGTATCTTACATTTGATTTCCTGAAAACAAGAGATAAAGTGTCAACTACAATAAAGTAGTGAGTGAGTTACAGTTTTCTAGTCCTCGACTAAAAAGAGTTTGAGTTAAGTATGACTATACTTAGAAATTTCTAAAAGTAGAACAATACTTAAAGAATAGTTTCGATCTAAAAAGTTGCTCAAAAGATAGTTCGAACCAAGACAGTTGCTTAAAAGATAGTTGCGGAAGTCGTATAACTCTATACGCGCAAGATAAGTAAACTATTGATTGAATTCATGTATAACGACTACTTGGCATAATATAACTTAAGTGTTCACACTAAACCGAATTACCAACCGTGAGGCCTCTTACCCCGACTATCTACGGGGAGTCATTTCTGCTCGAGTAATATGTACTTAAGCTGCCACTTAAGCAAGGAACGGTTATTTCCTAAGTATCGATACCCATAATTACTAAACGGCTTAACAAAGCTAATAGTGTGTTACGAAAATTAGGCACTAATGTTATTTTAAAACTGATAGTAGTCACTTATGGTTAGTTATATCCCTCAAGAGTCACGATAGTTATACGATCAATCAAAGTTCCACGAGTGCCGAGTGTGGCAATAAATAAATTAAATACGGTGCCGAGTGTGGCAGAAGTAATAATTTCATAAGAGATTTGAACTAGCAAGCCGATTAAAAGGGGGCAAGCCATTAAGCCGAAAAAGGGTGGCGAACCGTGTAGTTTATTGTATGCCAAATGGGCAAATAAAACTGTTTTCGCATGTAAGTTCCACAAAACGTTCAATAAGAGTTCGATAGTAATAAAAGTTCATAACAGTTCCCAGTTCATTTAGATCTCTTGTTTCCCCCCAAAAGTTATTTGAAAACAGTAAATAAAAGTGGGGTTGTAACTCACGTGAAAATGAGGCGGTGAAAAGATAGCTCGGACGGAGGTGGGTCGGTTCTGGCTAAAATCCGGCAGAGCTTCCGCGCTATATAAAGAATGCCCAAAATAACAAATCACTTTCCCGCTTTGCAAACTGAACTCGAATATGTGAAATGAATCTAATGAATCACAAGGACTTACGCTAAAGCGAGAGAGTAGTACTAGGAGTGTGCGTGGAGTGACCGGAATAGGAATCGGAATCGCGTGAACCTAAATTATACCGAATATGAAACTGTCAGATTCTGTTGTTCTAATATCTTATAAAAATAACATAAAAATCACATTCTGGAATACGAAGTCATAGGAACTGGATTCGTCTCAATCCGACAGTTTTTGAAGAAGTTAGAGTCGTTTACGTATTTAACGCGTTTTAACCGTAAAAACAGTAAATAATAGTAGATTAATTCCAAAAATTCCAGTAAAATCTGTAAAATCATATTTTGATAGATTCTAGACTATGTCAAATTTTTATAAGCTGATTAATTCGTTTGGTATGTTTTCTCGAAAATCAAGATTAAATCAGATTAAATACTGTAGAATTCATAATAAATCGAAAAATAGGAGTTAGGTTCCCAATTTTTGACAGTAAGTTACATTTTACAGTTTACATCTTTGGTCAATATTTCGTAATTTTTACATGCATGCAACAGATTCTGTCGATTTCTTCGGTTAGAGTCATAAATCAAAATCTTAAGTTGAAAAACATAACTTTAATTTATTTTAATGAAAATTCCAGATTTTCCATTTTATAAACTTCCATTTTTACCAATAAAAATTGCATGCAATGGAGTTTTTGATATGCTTTCATCATTTTAGTTATAAAACATACATAGATTTGATGATCTATGTATTAGGGCTGGCAATTTCTGACCCGACACGAAACCCGACCTGAAACCGACACGAAAATAAACAGGTTTGGGTTGATGTAAATAAATTTCGGGTCGATTTTAGGTTGACGTAATTGACCCGTTTATTAAACGGGTTAGGTTTGGGTTGGTAAAAATTTAAATGGGTTGACCCGCCAACCCGTTTAATTAATAAAACATTTTTTAAAATATTGTAAATTGAAAAGCGTTCTTGTAAATTGAAATCATTAACTATACGTGTTAAAGATAATTAAAAAGCCTTCTTGTAAATTGAAATCATTAACTATACATGTTATAGATAAATGAAAAGCCTTCTTGGAATGTTGGTAACAACTTTGTACTTTTGTTGTTGTAATCTTTTGTTATGAACTCGTATTCAACAGCACAACTTATGTTCCATTTGTGAATGTAATTTGTTTCATTTTTCAATTTGTTGCTTATTTTGAAAAATTTGTTCCAGTTTTCTATTCGTCACAGGCTGCTATCTACTTGATTATAACCTGCACATCTGAAGTTTTGGATGCACATTTAAAAAGTTAACCTGTTTGACCCGCTTGACCCATTTAAACCGCTAACCTGTTTAACCCGTCTAATTAAACAGGTTATATGGGTCGGATTCAGGTTCAAGGTAAACAGGTTAGGTTTGAGATTTATAACCCGTTTATATAAACAGGTCGGTTTCAGGTTGAATGTTTTTGACCTGCCAACCCGCGAACCCGAACCCGTGAACACGAACCCGACCTGAATTGCCACCCCTACTATGTATAATCTTGAGTAAATATGAAAAAATAATTTCAAGAACAAGATTTTTACCTTTGAAATGATGAAATGATGGTGATGAATGTATGAAAATGTCCTTGAATTAGTTAGATTATGCCTTAGAAGGGGTTGTTTTTGAAAGAGTTATGTGTGTGTTTGTATGTGAGAGTTGAGAGAATATGAGTGTGAGTGTGTGTTTTGATCTTGCAAGAATGAATGTGACAATGGGAGGTAATACCAAGATGTCATTTCTGGATTCAAGGGGTGTTTGACACCTGTTTTTACAGGTGTTGGTCATTTGGGTCGGTTGTGGGTGAGTCACCAAGCACTAGCAACAACAAAATTTTCAAAATTCTGGGTTGTCTTGCGCCGCAGTCATTCCTCTTGCGCCGCAAGAGGCTGATTTTCAGACTGTTTCGTTTTCGTTTAGTTTTCTTTGTTAAGCGTTTCGTTAGTTGAAAGTTTCCGGTTATTTTAGATAGGAACTTAGACAAGTTCACTAAGTATTTTTCTTGGTATTAGGATTCATTTTGTGATTCCGATTTCGATTCCGACGTACACGAGTTTACGAGACAAGTCACGACAAGGTTAATACAAAGTTAAGTTTAAAGGTAGAGAATGCGGTTTTCACCTGAACTAAGACGGTTGTCACATTATAAGCCTTTATGTCAAACACATCCTTTAATAAAGGTTTAATTCTGACTTATCTACAGGGACAAAGTAGGTCGTTGTCCTCACTAAAAGTTTTTTACAATATACAAAATGGTTATATTTATGCTATTTCTAAAGTTTTGCCACCAAAAAACAAAACATATAAACTTTGCCCCCACATAAATAATGAAAATTTAGACACTTGATAAATTCGTTTTAGTTTGCCCATAAAAAAATTTCTGACTCCGCCCTTGCTTATCTAGACTAACTTTTATACTTATTAGCTTTATAAGCTTAAAGCTTTTTAAGCCTTCAAAGGCTATTATGCAAAAAGTTGTTTTGGGAAGAAAAAAAAAACTAGCTTTTGAAGGTGTAAAAAGTTAAAAAGCAGACCAAATAAGCGCGACCAGACAACCTCTTATATTGGTAAACCAAGTCACTTAGAGAAATAGTTTGATATGTTATGACTACATAGTGCACATCCCAAGTAGAATGATTCTAAGAGTTTCTAGGACATAAAACTGTAAAATGTTGGTGATCAGAAACGATTATAGACATATGTTATAGTGAGTCCATCCTAATTTGTAAACAATTAAAATATGTAATGGAGGTATATGAACATTTCAACCTCTTAAACGGTTCGATTGTTCCATATGGATTTTGAGTCTCATCCTAATTTGTAAAGTCGCATTTTCTATGAAGCTTGTTCATTACAAAAATGTTGGAAAATCTTGATAAAAAATATGATTTTTCCATCAACTTTGGACGACTATAAAGTGATCTATATTTAATATTTACGAAGAATATTTAATATGAATGTGTAGCCCTTAGAAAGGGCTTTGCAACGATATATTATACGTCCAAAACGGAGTTAAGGTGAATGAGATATCGACACCTAAAGATGGGTGTAAAGAGGGGCCTTAAATACCACATGACGAAGTAAGGTCCGTTGGATGACTTAACTTATTTGATGTCAGCCGTTAGATCAGATTGATGTCATCAAAGATTATTTTCATTTTACACCCTCTTACAATACATAATTACATTATCTCTTTCATCAATCTCTACTAAAATAAAAAACGTAATTATAATTTATTTATTCAATCGTTCAATTTGGACTATAATTTACCCTATTATTATTCTAAAATCTTCTAATTCAAAATATCAAAATATATGTATAAAGATAAAATTGTATATGTTATTATAGCTATAAACAATGTGTATAAATGTAAAAGTACATATATGTATTATACGTACAACATTGGTTTTTATAATAAATTAAAATCTACATAAACATAAAATTTATGATTCAATTTTTATTTTTTTTTCCCCGCTATCGCGGGACAATAATCTAGTTGTTTATACAAGAGCTTTTAACCCTTAGGGCCCGTTTGGTTCACATATTATTTTTTAAGGAATTGGAATCTGAATTATAAAATTCTGTAGCGTGTTTGGTTGACAGAATGGAATGCAATTCAGATTAGGTCAAAAACCCCCAAATTGTGTTCTTCCCCAAATCCGTGAATTTAACCTATGAAACTGCAAATTGACGTACAAGTCAGCATTCTAAACAATACAAGAACAAATCCTAACAAGTAATCATGCAAATAATCAACCTACAATTCCGAAATAAAAAATCCTCAATTTACAATAAACCCTAATTAAGCAAATTAAATCAATTTAATTGAAATTAAATGCATATGATAGATCATATCATGAATTTGGAGTTAACGGAGAGAGAAAATTGAAGAAAAACGATAAAAAAAAAAAGTCCAAAATTGAGCCAAATCGTGGTTGTGTGTGTGTTTACGGTTATGTGATTGAAAAAAAATGGTGAAAATAAACTATAGTTTGAATTCCAAGGAATGTTTAAACATTCTTTTCAAGTTCGGAAGGAATCTTTAATTCCTATATATGAAGAGTTTGACTGAGTTTGACCAATTCCAATTTCGGGCTAACCAAACGTCATGTCACTGGAATCTAACATTCCAATTCCGTCCAATTCCATCCACTTCCACGAACCAAACAGGCCCTTAGACATCTGGATTGTGGTCTATACGCACACAAGCTCATGCCCTCGCGCGCACGGGTGCAAATTTCTGGTCCAAAAGGGTATGGGTCAAAAACTCATGCGAGCCCGCGCGACCTGCGGACACGAATGCAGCTCCGAAAACCCAGCCTCGAGCGGTACAATTTTTGGTTTTAATTCGGAGGGTTAGTAAATGAAACTGTTACGGTTTTTTATTTTAATTCGGAGGTTTAATGTCATTAAAACAGAATTAATACAAAAACGCTCCCTTGGCCTATAAAACCGAACCCCTCTTGGCTCAGTGAGAATACACCTTTCTCTCCGATATATCTTTTACTGCAACAACCATTTCCGATCAAATTTCAAGCAAATGAGTAGCTCCGACAGTTTCGAATAAATTGTTCCGCCATTGAACCATGGGAAACAAACCGTGTGATAATACGCGGAATTTGTTTTAAGGGAATCGTGTTTATCACGAGCCTTGGACTTTTCGTTATTTTTTTATTTTTTTATATTATACAAATTGTAAGAGCACCCAGAGTGGTAAGGTTGTGGGCTCGTTGTGGAGCTCACAACGAGCGTTGTGCTCGTTACCACTCCGAGGTCTCCTCGTTGTGAGGAGACCGTTGTCTCCACAACGAGCCGTTAAAAAGATTCTTAGTTTTTTTTTTTTCTTTTTTTTCACCCAACGGTTATATTACCGTTAATATATATATATATATATATATATATATATATATATATATATATATATATATATTTTTTTCCAAATTTCACCTATAAATACAACCCCATTTTAACCAAAAAAATCATACCTTCTTTCAACAATCTTATTCTTAATCCAATTCAATCTCATACCAATCCCAAAACAAACACAAAATGTCTTCATCTTCCTCAAACGCCCCCAAACAAACACAAACAATCCCTCGACGCCACAATCACAAACACCATCCGGTTTTGCTAACTATTTCGGCACAACAAACGCCCTATATCCAACCCAAATACCAAACTTTAACCAACAACAATCCCAACAAATTCTAAACACTTATTTAACCCAACAACCTCTACAACCACAACCCCCACAACCCTTATTCTCTTCCGAACAATTCGCAATGCATCAACATCTTATGATGTATAACCAAACTTTTCTTCCCCAAACTTTTCCAACCCAACAAACACAAACTTTTGTTCCAGAAACCCAAGAAATCGTCCAAGAAACGGACGATGTGGTCGAAGTAACCCCACGACCGTCCACGTCTAATCCGAAAAAGAAAAAGACGTGCAAGAAGATGCAATGGACGGTCCCAGAGGAGGTCCTTTTGGCGGAGATGTGGTGCGCTATCTCGGAAGATGCCGCTAGAGGAAACGCCCAACCCGAAGCGACATTTTGGCAACGGATCGTTGCGGGTTACAACAAAGAGGCGACGAAGCAAGGATTGGCGGAGAGAGGCAAGGAGTCCATCAACTCCAAGTTTACGGCGATGAGTGCCTTGGTCAAGGTTTTTATCGGCCACCATGCCGAGGCGGTAAGAAATCGGGAAAGCGGGACCGACGACGCGGCGGTTTACCAAGCGGCTCGGCAAATGTACTATGAGGCCGAGCATTCGCAGTTTAAGCATGACAAGGCCTGGGAAATCTGGAAGGATCACGGCAGATGGCGTGCATTTGTCAAGTTAGACCAACTAGTCGATACCGTCAACCTAGACGACGTTGACGTAGGGGACGATATATTTGTGGATGATGTAGAACCACGACCTCCAGGGAAAAAAAGAGGTAGTAAAAGAAAGGAATCATCTGACGCCTCCGATAGGGCGCAAACATCTTCGTCGTCGACGCTTAGCGGGCTCATCGCGACACACTTGAAGAAGATTACGAAGACAAAAAAGAAAACCGCAGAAAAAAGGCGCAAACCCTCCAGGCTCAAGAACAAGCGGCTATCCGACAAGAACAAGCGGCTATCCGACAAGAAGAAGCGGCTTACTCTAGTGCAAGAAGAGACGATATGATGTTTCTTCAACAAAGCACGGAGGGGATGCCGCCGGCACAAGCGGCTTGGGTCGAAACGGAGAAAATTAAAATCCTAGAAAAATACGGGATGAATTAGTTTAGTTTTTATTTGTATTGTTTTAATTATTTGTTTTTGTTTTAATTATTTGTATTTTTTTTATTTATCTTATTTAATGTTTTAATTATTAAGTTTTAATATTTTATATTCTTTTAATTATTTATTTATCTTTTATTTAATGTTTTAAGAAAAAAAATAAAAATAATAAAATAATCCCACAACCTCCACAACCCTCATTATCATACCACCCAACAATCTCACAACCCACATTCTCACTGCCACGTCATCAGTTTTTTCCCCACAACCCCCACAACCCACATTGTCACTCAGACCGCTCGCAGCCGACGATGGCGACGCCGTTTCCCCCCCCCCCCCCCCCCCCCCCCAACAACGCCGTTTCCGGCTGGGGGGACGGCGTTCTCGCCGCGGTGTGGCTCAAGCAACGCGACGTTGCCGTGTTTTTTTTTTTTTTTTTTTTTGTTAAATTGAATATAAATTTGATTTAATTTGTTAAAATTGAATAGATATATGTATGTATATAGAGTGTGAATTACCATTTTGTAGAACTTTGCAGATCGTCAAATGTGGGGGTAGTGATGCTAGGGTTTACTAAAATGGAGAAGATGGTTTATATTCAAAGTTTGGGTTGGGTTTAGTTTAGTATATTTGGGCTAGCCCAAACTACTATGTATTATATTTTTTATTTTTAAATATATATATTTAATAATTATATATTTATATAAAGACAAATAAAATTATTAATGTTATTAAGATTTTAAATTACTATTACATTTATCAAAAATAATATTGCTATTTCTATTATTATGTATGTTTTTATTAATAATGTTTTAAAAATAATATGAGAAAAAGAAAGAAAATGAAAAAAGAAAAGGTTGTGGGTCCCAGTTTTTGGTGTTATGGATGAGGGTGTTTAGTGGTGTTATGTTAAGTTGGTGTTATGGTGACGTGGCAACGAAAAATGGTGTTATTGGTGTTACGGATGAGAGTGGTCTCATTATCACTCCGGGTGCTCTAATTGTATTTCATTTTATTTGATTATATTTAAATATAAACAGTATCGTCTAATATATGAACATGAATACATTAAATTACGATAATCTTTTTAACACGTCCCTTTTAGTTACACCATAAAGATTTGTCCAGTTTAAGTCGTTATTGTGTTCGATAAACAAGTGAAAGTCAAATGATGACGGTATCTATTCTATGTAAAGTTGAGTGCAATTTTTGTTATAAACTTGTTATAAACTTGTTTAATCTGAAATGACAAATCTTGAATGGTGTTTGGTAAAATACGATGATATAGAAAGCAAGTCGTGAATACACGAAAGTTGAACAACAAGGATGTAGCCGAATATCAAACCACAAATATGAGGAGGCTTAAAGGTAGTTAAACCATTTAAACACTTTGAGAAACAAAGACTTCCAGTAACAACCAACAACACAAGTACAATAGTCAAGAATCCAAACATCCTTAATCTAAGATGTTACTGTCACATACACTACGCTAGAAAATTACTTGTAATTAAAACTAATGGATCTCAACATCATTTCTTATCTGCTTTCCGAAGTTCATCCATCATAAGATGCGCAACTGATTCATAACCCATCTCCCGAGCTACATTACAGAAACAAATTATATTTAAAAATATGATTTATAGATTATAAAACACAGTCTATGATCAACATCATATAGGATTTGTTTAACGAAAAACATGTCAAACCTCTAAATATAGCAATCCCTGTTGGCACCATCTTCCGCTTCTTTAGGCAGAAAGAGCTATATATAAATAAGATGTATCGAGTGAGAATTACAAACTAGCACATAAGCACTTTTAACAAGAAAAAAATTGTGATGTTTTTACGACTTTTACCTATTACATATCCAATACGGTTTGCTTCCTTCTTGTTCTATGCAGTGAGGACACTTCCACTCTTTGTTATTTCTCACTTCCTCCATTTCTGGAAGAAAGGGAAAAACGATAAATTGAAGGATTTCAGCTTAAAACGAGGTAATTGATTATTGATCTTTTGACTTACCTTCACCGTATCTGACCTTGAGGCAAGCTCGACAAAGAACACCATTGGTAGAATGACACACAGAGCAATCGGTTTTACCTGAATGTGATTGTGTAAGATTACAAATAACTAGTCGGATTCATATTAGAATTCAGAAGGCATTTGTATTGAATTGCACTAACCTAGACATGGTTGACTACCATCACGGTCGTTGCACCTTTTGCAGTCTTCTTCACCACACAATTTCTTTTGCCTAAACGATTAGCGTTTGAAATGGCATGATAAGAACACTATATTATCTTTTTCTTTCAAGATATTAAAGTCCTGAAAAATGGCGGAAAAGATTGAAAGTGAAATTTAGAGATATACCTGCAGAAATGACAGCAAATCCCGAAAACAGGATCATAAATGCTTCCCCTGCCCTTACTCATGCATCGTATTTCAGATGAAACTTCTGGAGAACGACACATTCTTGAATCCACAAAAGGAGCATTGGCTGGCCTATTTTCTCTATCTTCTGAATCGTCATCACCTGAATGTTCCGAAATCATATCAGCTAACAATGTTAAAAGTAGTAGAAAAAGGAGAAAGAGGGGATACCATCTGTGAAATATCTGAGAGATCTAACGGCTGAAATCGAGTCATCTGAAGAGCTAGGGTTTAATTTTTTCAACCGATTGGATCGACGCAAAGGAAGGCTGTAAGCAACCTTGACCCATTTTCTCTTTGGTGATTTCACAGGAGTTGTGATCGATCGGAGTTCCGATATAGTCTTTTGTAACCCTAATGTAGCCAATCGAGCCTGTGATTTAAACTAATTTCAGTATCAATGTATGAATCAAATACACAGTTAATATAAACTGAAAGAAGGGAGAATATGACCTGGTTTTCTGAGATTCGGGCATTTCGGATGTTTTCGTAGTCGATTTTGGCTGGAAACCTTCCCATTCTTGTGAGTTATTATGATGATGCTTCAATGGAGACAGAGAGGAGAGAAACACAACGGATAGTAATTTTCAAATTTGAAAAGAAAGAGGAATCTTTATATCCTCCCACCTAACCTAACTTTCTCAAAAATGTTATTAAGGGATGTTTGCGAATTATTTGCATTTTGACTTATGTTTATAGGTTCGGATTTTCGGGATTATGTAATCGTTTATGAGCTTATTACTGTTTATTATGACATAATAAATAGTAATAAACTTATAAATGGTTACACAAGTCGAAAAATATGTGCGGATGAAACATAAGTCGAAATGTCAATAAGTTATAAACCGCTTATATAAACCCAAACAAACACCTCTAAACCATTCTCAAAGGTTATTCCAAGTGACAAACACACATTTTTAGACATGAAATTGATACGAAATTGAAACCAAACCGATAAACTCTTGTCTCCTGCTAACAATTACTCGAAGTTTATTTTTTATTCACACATAATTTACTTTAAATATAATACAAAACAAAAGATGATTTTGAGCACAACACCCTCATCATCCTAACTGAAACAGCCAATTGATAGGTGCGTCCTCGTCTTTCGGAGCTCCGCCTGTACTCCGAGTTTGAGCTTGCGAAAATAGTGCTCATATATTACTTCCGTTGAGCTACCTGTGTCCACATAGATTCTCTGCACCGGATAATTGCCAAACCTTCCCTCTATGACAATTGGATCTTGCGAAGGGAATTATTCGCTTAAGGGTGGGAAGGCTATCGGTTGGTTCATCCAGTTGAAAACCTCCGGCCTTCTCCTTCTTCGTTCACTCAACTCTCCGCGAGTTTCAACATTTCGATAATCAACCATGTGGACCTCCTTGGACTTGCTCTTTTGCCCGTTCCGGTTATCTTGTCGGGTATTTCTCCCACCTTGCTTGGCCCCTGACCTTATCTCCGTCAAGAGATGGCGCAATTGTCCGGAGCGCACTGCTTCCTCTATATGTTTCTTAAGTTGATAACAGTCGTTGGTGTTATGACCGTTACCTTGATGAAACTCGCAATATCTATCGGCGTTCTTCTTCTCCGGGTTTCCTGTCATAGGCGGGGGTATAGGGAACTTCTGACAGATGGGTTCGGTAGAGTATATCTCACATGGAGTCTTGGATAGGAGTTGGAATATATTCTTGGGCCTGCCATCTGGTGAGTACGGGTGTACGTGTGGAGTAAAGGTCCTCGGCTTCGGAGGAGACCTCTCATTTCGTGAAGCCGGGATATCTCGTCTGTTTCCACTTTTCCAACTGTTCTGTCTATCTTCCCGGATTACCCTTCGCGAGCTTCCCTCCTCTGTTAGAGAAGCCGCCTCCTTCCCCCTGATGAAGTCGTGAACCCTCTCCATCATTTCTTCCACCGTTCTGGGGATTTGGTTATTTAGTCTTTCGATGAGCTGCTTGTTTCGGATGGCATGCATGAAGCCTGACACCCTCATTCCTTCGGTTGCCCCTTTGATCTGCAGACTTTCTCTATTAAACCTCTCCATGAACCTCCGGAGAGTCTCATCCTCCCTCTGCTTAATGTTGTGTATCTCTACGGGATCCTTCTCATACCTCTTCTGTTGCATGAAGTTAACCCTGAACTTCTGCTGCAGGTCCTCAAAACCACTGACGCTCGCTGGAAGAAGGCTGTCGAACCACAGCCTGGCTGCTCCTATTAATGTTTGTACGAACATGTGGCACCAAACCGGCATAGACCACTGCTCTACTTCAGCCGCCCCGGCAAAGATGCTTAGGTGGTCATCAGGGTCTTGGGTCCCGTCATACATCTTCACATTGGATGGCATTTTAATTTTAGGAGGGAACTTGAATTCCGCGATTCGTTTTACAAACTTTGCCTCCTTCTGCCGATGATACGGTCTAGCCAAATCTTCGGCCTCATATCTTTCAGCCAAGGTTCGGGCGTGTTCCGGAGGTAACGCCCAACTACTAGGGTTATATTCCGCCGAAGCTAGATATCCTGATGAGAAAGGTGGAATTCCCGTCCCCTGTGTGTATCGTGGTGTCGAGTTACCCGGAGGTAGATCGAAAAATACCCTAGGAGGTGGCAGTGTAGATTGTAGAGGCATATAGCCCGCCTGCAACGGTGGGAGTACGGTGTTCCCTCTCTGGCTTAAACCTGTGCCTGGTGTTTGGGTGAAGACTGCCTGACCTACTCTTCCAAAGAGGTTCCGCCCCTGCAACGGACTTACATGCTCTTCTCTCTGCTCCCCTTGACTCGTTCTTATTGGGGACGGAGTAGTTGACCCGTTGGTCACGCTAGTTTCGTTGACATCTCCATACGAGAGTTCAATGTCCACCCCTCGCTGTCTTTCCCTTTGCACGCACGTGTTCATCAGCCCTCGCAGGTGTCCGAAATTGCTGATAACGAATTCTGGGGTGATTTCATTACTGCCGCTCTGGGGCGCTACTTCGTATCTTGTGGTGTTTAGTACAGGTGGCGATAAAGGTGGCATTGAAAGGTGTGGTATCGATTGATATGGTGTGGAATGATGTGGTTGAGATATGGGTGGCTCTATAACGTTGGTTGATGGCTGAACAGTAGGTACAAGGGTAGATATCCCCGACGACAGTGGGGTATCCATGTGTCTGTGTTTTCGCTCCAACTATCGTTGAATAAAGGTCCCACGGATGGCGCCAAATGTTGAAGTAAAAATCCACGGGGATTTATACCACGAACAATCTTCGAAAGATATATCTTCTAGCTAGAAATCTGCACACGAAATAAACGTCTAAGCTTATCGGAGAGATTTCCCCGATAAGGCTCCGGCGTGAGAGTAAGTATTCATCACAGGGATTTAAGGTTATTTTCTGGAATGTGAGTAGTAGTAAATGCAATATTTAAGATGAATGAATAATCAAGAACATTTAAGGAGAATGTTCTTGAACTAGAGTGTTTAAGGTTCAGATCCCTTTCCCAGAATGGGTCTGACTCTTTTTATACTACCTGGTGCATCGGTCTATTATCCCTTGGATAATAGGCTGATGCTTCTTTCGGCGTACTATATTCCTCTCCTTGATAAATCTGGTCTACAGGTGGCGCCTTCGGCACCACCCTAATACCCAGCAGGTAGTTGACAAGCCCTCAGTACTTTCCCTGATGTACCACGTAGTACAGTCCTTTTAGCCGTTCTGTCAGGCGCTTTATGTCAGGCGAGCACGTGATACGATTGGCGCTTCTCGTACTGGCGGTTTGGTGACGTCAGCTTGGCCTACTGCTCGTGGCCTTGGTCTGATGCAAGGTTGAACTTGCCGGAGCTAGTCTTACCGAAGCATCAGGGCGAGAAGTTGCCTTTTTGGAGTATGTTTATATATACTCCAACATTGTGAAAAATGATAGTACCATTAAAAGTCGTATTTTTAGTGGTTAAGATACAACAAATCAAACATATCCGTGATTGCTTTAACATATTGTTTAAAGATTATGGCTTGGGTACATTTGGTGCGGAAATGTGATTGGAAGGAATGACATATGTCAAAGGATTTGAATACATATATTATAATTGAACCTTTTTAATATAAATAATTTGATTATTTGAGTTTTAATAAAAAAAATATTATTCTTTCATTTTATGGAATCACGTGCCCTTATTTTAAGGTGGTAAATAAAAATCGAATGTAAAACTATTTACATCTTACATTCCTCTTATCTCTCACTAACGAAATTGAACATTGTTGTTAAAGTATAAGCATACTTCTAAAATAAACATATCGCTTAATTTTTTTTTGAACAAACATAATGAAATTTTATAAAAAAAACTCTCCAGCAAGAAGTTTCACGCTAACTAAGAAAAATACGGATTTGGTGTCTGAATGTGGAACGTGGATACCGTCATATGACCCAT
The DNA here is from genome assembly GCA_910822075.1 of Senecio squalidus. Taxonomy (NCBI): domain Eukaryota; kingdom Viridiplantae; phylum Streptophyta; class Magnoliopsida; order Asterales; family Asteraceae; genus Senecio; species Senecio squalidus. Next base: position 19,859,241 of record CAJVGC010000590.1, read on the forward strand.
GTTATAGTTTTGATTACAACATCAATGCATCTCCGTTGGTTCTTATTTCAACTTTGAATATCTCCTGAGATTTAAGTGATGGGTTAGCTAGTTTCGCTAAAGATTTTGAGCCATTTACATTTCAAAAATAGGTGATTGATTTTTTATTGATCTTCATTGCATAAAGGGGATCTAGTCGAGTTTAGAACAATACCGCAAATTTATAACAATATCTCTTAAATAAAGCTTTTTATTTTTAGCTAACTCCTACTCAAGCAATTCAAATAGCACTAGACAAATTACACACTGTCATGACTCATGAGTAATCAAACAATGCTCATTGTCTCCTTGGAATTTACAATGTACATTATCAATCGATTTCGCGACATACAACTTAACTATTTAATGATTATCTGTTAGACAATAGAAGCCCAAACTCAATGTAAGCCCAAGCCCGTATGTGGGCTTGGGCCGGTTAGGTCAATATTGCCTATAAATAGGCTTCTATTGTAAACGTTTTTTAGTTGATGAAATAAAATTATTCTTCCACAACATCCGATTCTTAATTTCTACATGGTATCAGAGCAGGTTACCGAAAAAGGTACCTGTTCTAACTAGCCATTCGACTAGTCCATTCGAATAGAAGTTTAATCCGTTCGAACGAGATCAATCGAACAAGAAATCTGGGCAGTAAAAGGTTGTTTTATTGTCTTAAAACGTTTTGTTTACAATCTGGGCAGTTTGGAAGATTTTTGGTATAAAAAATCGACCTATAGATCGATTTTTTTGAAAAACCCTAAAGTTTCAGCGGCGCACACGGATCAAGTTCTTGAAAAATTCCCATCCGTACGGATCAGCAGTTCATCCGTACGGATCAAGCTCATCCGTACGAATCAATCAGTTCATCCGTACGAATCAAGAAGTTCATCTGTACGAATCAAGAAGTTCATCCGTACGAATCAAGAAGTTCATCTGTACGAATCAATCAGTTCATCCGTGCGAATCAGTTCATACGTACGGATCAAGAAGTTCATCCGTGCGAATCAAGCAGTTCATCCGTACGAATCAAATAAACCATGGCTGACGCAAACAATAACGATCTCGCAATGCAACTAATGAATTTGCTTCGTAATGGAACTCCGAATCAGTTTCAAAACTCAAAACCAAACCCGTCCGATCAACTCAAGATTAGTCTAATGTTGACAAGCAACAACTACCCGTTATGGGCTCGTATGATTCGAGTCTCTATTGGGGGGAAATCTAAATTGTATCTTAACCACCTTACCGAAAATCCTCCCGCCATCACTGATGAAAAATACGATGAGTGGGAACAAGCCGATCTTGTGGTTTTCTCATGGTTAATTCAGAATATTGATCCTAGCATCGCAAATAACCTTACTGAATTTCCCACAGCGAAGTCACTATGGGAAGCCTTGGCAGTTACTTACAGCAGCGGGAAGGATAAGTTACAAACTTTTGATCTCCATGTTAAAGCTAATGAGTTCAAACAACAGCAGCTACCACTGGAAGAGTTTTGGATAGGGATGCAGGGGATTTGGGGAGAAATTGATCGTCGGGATCCTAACCCGATGACGTGCACAGCTGACATAGCCACATATAATCGAGTTCGATCCGAAACAAAGTTGTTCCAGTTTCTGAACGGACTTGACCGGAGGTATGACCCGATTAAACGGGAAATTCTCCGTTCTGATCCACTTCCATCTCCCGAAACCGCTTATGCTACGGTCAGAAAAGAAAAAGCTCACCAAGCTATTATTGACGGGAATCATGAGGCGGATATGGGTGTGGCAGCTGGGCTTAATACCACCGACCATGGAGCAGGTCTTGTCTCTAAGAATTATCGATCAGAAAAACCGGCATTCCGACCCCAATCAAAGGTCGATAAAAGCAAGCTCAAGTGTGAAGAGTGTGGTATGTCAAAACATACTAAAGAGCAATGCTTTAAAATTGTCGGTTATCCAGACTGGTGGAATGAGAATCACAAGACCTCAAAGACTGGAAAAACTGCGGCTGTTGTAGGAAGCAGTGCAACTAGAGGCGGAGGAGAGACGATTACCGATGGCGCACCAGAACCAGGTATAGGGTTTGGTTGTTCTATACCAAACCCTCCGGGTAATGAATCCTTTTTAAATCCCAAAAGCTTTAATAAAAATTTACTCAATAAGTTAAATGAGTACGATTTGAAAAAGGAAAAATGTGGTAAAGCTCATGTTGCAACCAAAGATTCTAAGTGTACTTCTTGGATCTTTAATTGTGGTGCCACCGATACAATGACGTTTGATATCACTGATATCACGTCTAAATCTAGAGTTGATAAAACAAGAATTCACACAGCAAATGGGGAAACTCTCCCAGTCAAAGGAGGGGGAACCATTGAAATTTCAAAATCCTTACGACTCTCTAGATGTCTTTATGTACCATCACTATCACACAAGCTATTATCCGTCAGTCATGTTACGAAAGAATTAAACTGTGTGGTATTAATGCGCCCCACTTTTTGCCTTTTGCAGGATATCAGAACGGGGAAGATCATTGGACGTGGTACTGAAAGACAAGGCCTCTACTACGTTGATGAAGTTACGCAACATGGTTCTGTTCTACTTACTCATGGGTCCAACGATAGGAAAGCTTGGTTATGGCACCGAAGATTAGGCCATCCATCTGCTGGTTATTTGAGACAATTATTTCCGAATTTATTTCCTAATAATAAAACTTTTCATTGTGATACTTGTATTTTGGCTAAGAGTCATAGACAAACATTTAAACCTAATGATACTCGAGTTGATTTTCCTTTTTCGTTAATTCATTCTGATGTTTGGGGTCCTGCAAAAATTGAAGGGGGACAAAATTTTCGTTATTTCCTGTTATTTATTGATGATTGTACTCGTATGACATGGACTTATCTTTTAAAAACTAAGTCTGAAGTGTTTACTAAGTTCACATCGTTTTGTAACATGGTCAAAACTCAATTCAAACAGGACATACAGATTCTCCGATCCGATAATGGGGGAGAATTCTGTAACACTTCCATGAAAATCTTTTGTCAAGAGCGGGGTATCATTCATCAAACCTCGTGTGCTCACACCCCTGAACAAAATGGGGTTTCAGAACGCAAAAATCGATTCCTGTTAGAAATTACTCGTGCTCTAATGCTCGAATCACAGGTACCAAAGTCGTTTTGGCCAGAAGCAGTTGTCACTGCTACGTATCTGGCTAATCGTCTTCCAACCCGGGCTTTAGCCCTCAAAAATCCTCTCCAAATACTGTCAACCTTCCATAAATTGCCTTCAGCTCTAACTCTTGAACCTCGAGTGTTTGGATGTTCTGCTTTTGTCCATATACCAAAATAGAGCGTTCAAAACTTGATCCTTGTGCAGAGAAATGTGTGTTTCTAGGGTATGGTATCAATCAACACGGGTATCGGTGTTACAGCCCAAGTCGGCGTCACATGTTCACAACAATGAACTGTGACTTTCTTGAAACTGATTTCTTTTACCAAACCAATCTTCATGGTCAGGGGAAAAAAGAATATGACGCATTAAGATAGATGAGTTGGGCGCCACCTGTGAATGATGCTTCTAATGATATATCTACTCCGGAGACTGATAGTCCTGAAGAACCGGAAGACAGTACCACTCCCACCAACAATGATCCTCCTCAACTGATATCCGAGGTAAGTGGCTCCGAATCTCCGGATACTTCAAATAATTCTGATATATGTGCTGATGAACAACAGGTCGAGACGGAAACTCCGAGTGTGACTGAACCAGCTCGGTATGATCTTCCACCTAGATCAACCAGGGGAATTCCGCCTAACAGATACTCACCTGAAAGAAGTTCAAAAGGGTCGAGATATCCAGTCGCAAATATCACAAGAAGGAATTTAATTCCGGAAGCCAAGTCTTTCGCAAACGCGATCTGTTCTGAAAAAATACCAACAAGTGTTGAAGAAGCACTCAAGTATAAAGAATGGAAAGAAGCAATTGGAACTGAACTTGAAGCCCTGGGAAGAAGTAAAACATGGGAAGAATGTGAATTGCCTCCAGGAAAGAAGCCCGTTAAATGTCGGTGGGTGTTCACTATCAAGTATAAACCTGATGGATCAATCGAAAGGTATAAAGCTCGGCCAGTCGCAAAGGGATATACTCAAACTTACGGGATTGACTATTGTGAGACTTTCTCTCCTGTAGCCAAGATTGATACTATTAGAGTTCTATTTTCAGTTGCAGCAAACAAGGATTGGCCATTACACCAATTCGATGTCAAGAATGCCTTCCTACATGGAGAATTGAAAGAAGAAATCTACATGGAAGCCCCACCTGGAATTCATGATAGTTTCGAGGCCAAGAAAGTTTGCCGACTAAAGAAATCACTATATGGTTTGAAGCAGTCCCCACGAGCGTGGTTTGGTCGGTTTACCACAGTTATGAAGAAATATGGCTATAACCAAAGCAATTTCGATCACACTCTCTTCTTGAAACGAAGAGGTAAACTCATAACATGTTTAATAATCTACGTTGATGACATGATCATTACAGGGGATGATTCAGAGGAGATGACAAAATTGAAAGCTAATCTTTTCAAAGAATTTGAAATGAAAGATCTAGGAAGACTCAAATATTTTCTCGGAATTGAAGTTCTAAGATCAAAATTAGGGATCTTCATTTGCCAGCAAAAATACGTTCTTGATTTATTAGCAGAAACGGGAATGCTAGATTGCAAAGCTGCAGACACTCCCATGATAGCCAACCAAAAATTGTTCATGGAAGATGAAGCTGAACTGGCAGATAAAGAAAGATATCAGAGAACAGTGGGAAAGCTGATTTATTTAGCTCATACTCGACCAGACATTGCATACGCCGTGGGGGTTATAAGCCAATTCATGCACCAACCTCAAGTCCAGCACATGGAAGCGGCTCTACGGATTATCAGGTATCTCAAGGGAACTCCTGGACACGGTGTTCTATTCAAAGCAAATGGGCATCTGAAGATTGATGCTTATACCGATGCTGATTGGGCAGGCGACAAAGGTAATAGGAGATCTACATCAGGGTATTTTACTCTAGTGGGAGGAAATCTTGTTACATGGAGGAGTAAAAAGCAAAAAGTTGTCGCTCTCTCAAGTGCTGAAGCTGAATTCCGAGGAATAGCACGAGGATTAGCTGAAGTCTTGTGGTTGCGAAAACTATTGTCAGAAATTGGGTATCCCTCAGGAGAAGCCAGCAAGATTATGTGTGACAACAAAGCTGCTATCCAGATCTCAGGAAATCCAGTTCAACATGATCGCACAAAACACGTTGAAGTTGATAGGCAGTTCATCAAAGAAAAACTTGAAGATGAGATTATCGAGCTTCCGTTTGTTTCATCTAAAGATCAACTTGCAGATATCCTTACAAAGACCGTTACCGGAAAGATCTTCGCTCACTGTCTTGACAAGTTAAGCATTGGAAATCCCACTACTTAGCTTGAGGGGGAATGTTAGACAATAGAAGCCCAAACTCAATGTAAGCACAAGCCCGTATGTGGGCTTGGGCCCTTTAGGTCAATATTGCCTATAAATAAGCTTCTATTGTAAACGTTTTTTAGTTGATGAAATAAAATTATTCTTCCACAAAATCCGATTCTAAATTTCTACATTATCGTTCTAATATATATTTAAAAATGTCTATATTAACATGCTTAAACCTTTAAACCAAAGTTAACCAAACACGAAACAAATGAATAAGTTTCATTAGTTATTTTCTTTTTAGACCCCGACAAAATATCATCTTTTCTCAAAATGGATTATACATGTCACATGTAGGTATTGTTTGTTGGTCTCACGTGACCCTAAAATGGATCATACATGTCCTACTTTTTATCTTTATTCGATTAAAATGTTACTTTTTAAAACACAGTGATTGATTGAAATTAGTAATTCAAACCAATTAACATTTAATCAATGCTTTGTAGCTTAAAGTTATAACTATAGTTGAATCACGTAACAAAACAGGCAAATAATATGAGACAAAGTTTTAATTCTTTAGTTACCCTTATACTGAACGAACATACTTGTTATCTAACATATTAATAACATCGTTTTAAGTTTATGTTCAAATCACGAAAACTCGAAAATATTTCTTGTTTGAAATGTTATATGTCACACTAAAACAATGGTCAAGTCCCAACCACCAACCTATAAAAACCATGTTTGCCGTGCAATGCAACAAATATGTTGTTTCTTTTTCTTTAACAACTCCGCCGTCTCTTTCTACAACACCATTGTAATTCTAAATGTAACGTCACACTTTCATTTCTCACCAAGAATATATATACATTCATATTTCCCCGCTCTCGCTTTGCTATCGATTCGATGGTGTGGTTTGGGTGTTGGGTTATACTACTACTAGTAGTTAGCAACTTGGTGGTGGAGGGAGCAAACGTTAGCTACGATGGGAGATCGCTTATCATTGATGGACAACGGAGAATATTGTTTTCGGGTTCAATTCATTATCCTCGAAGTACCCCTGATGTAAGTGTATCTTTCATAAGCTGTGTTCATTCGATTGCTACAATTTTGTCCATATAAGAAAATTGTCATATAATATTTAGTTATAGTATTGGAGTTAATAATTAAGTAATGGAAACATCTTATTAACATGATCTAAAACAACTTATGAACTAAAAATTCACACCATTATATTAAACTGTAAGGCAGTAAGTGCATGGGAAAAGCCTTACTAAAGAGGAAAATACAATATTTTGGTAGAAAAAAAACTTAGCATAAATTTTTTCTTTTTTTTTTTGAACGGCAAAACTGAATAAAAAGAAAGTTCTAAAACTCGTGCGACTTAAATAAGTGAGTTTAAAAAATATATTTTGGGGTTTAAAAATAAGTACGTATTTTCTTATAAATAAACCAAATCACGGATTATTGTTTTAAAATACGCAATATATAACCCTAAACAACCTCTAACGCAACCATTTGCTTTAAGTAATAATTCATCTGTTTCAAAATAAATGTCTATTTTCAATTTTTAACCAATAAAAATATAGTTTAGTGTAATGTTTACACATTACTAAAACTATGGGTATCTTCAAAATGAACATTTAAATTGGGACAAATATACTAATCTAATCTAACAAGTAATAACCAAGTATTTAAAATGTATATTAATAGGAAAACATTAGAGTAATTGCATAGTAATCAATTTCATCTATACTTAACAAATATTACTACATATTAATATTTTTTCTTAAAGTATAACTTATTGTCACATGATTCATTTTTGAATTTTAAACATTGTGAAGCTAGCTGGAAAATATGTTATGGTGGCAAATAATTGCAAGTTTGCCAACTGTCCATTGTACATTACAACGATCTTTTCTATGTCTTGTTTTTCTTTTTCATTCTTTTTTTGTAGTGTTATGTATGTTGGTGACACTTTGGAACCATCTTCGACCGGGCATGAAAGAAAACGAAAACAAACACAAGAATTGCGGTTAGACTGCATATATTATAGTTAAAGAAAAAGTTTGTTTTATCTAGATAACATGAACATTGATTCTGTCTCGGTTAGTGTCAATTTGGAGCTATTTAGCTAAAATGGGTCACTTTGTGTTATATTTCATACAAAGTATACAAGACTAACTAGGTTTATAAAGCTGAAAATCTATTAAGACTATTTTATACATCAACCAAGTATTTATCTTGTTTTATTTATATTAATAGCGACGAAAATCATAAGCAGAGAGCTTAAATACTCATATAAAACTTTTGAAATGACGAAATTAGATGTTGAAGTTGTTACAACTAAGAGAAAGCGTTTCCATCATCTTTTAGCAAGAACCGTGATAAATTGAAACATGATCCATCTTTTTTTTAATATGACCTTAATAAAAAAAATTATAACAATAAGTTACCTAAATTTGTTATATATTCATCCATAAAAAAAAATATCCCATAAACAAAGTTTACACTTATTAATGCACCATTTAAAATAATGTTTTTAATTACTTTATATATAATCATTACATTTTTTTTTTCAAAAGGCAAATATAATGATTCAGGATTATATATACATTCAATTAGGCAGTAAATAATCCATAAACTTATACAGAAATCTTATATTTATCAATTTCCCAAATTTTAGAGATATCTTATAACATAAAATGATAAAGTAAGCAATAAGACTAGTGACAATGGTGTCCTCGGTCGGAGAAGTGACGACGTCGTTGGGAGAAGTCGGTTTCCAATGAAGTGAACGACGAGAATGGTGGGGCCCAATCAATTAAAAATCAATATTTGTGTGTATATGTGTTATATTTAGTAAATAATGTGTGGGTCCAGAAAAATAAAGTGATGGATCATTGTTAAAATTAGTTTAGTCAATTTTAATTGGTTGTCTGTTAATGTGACACTTAGTAAGCAAAAACGACTATATTAGTTAGGATAACCATTGGTATAATATTCGGCTCGGCATTCAAGAGTATGTGTGGTTCAAGGTCGTACCAAAGACAATATTTGCACATATATTTTTTCGCTCGAACAAAGTTTATTATTTCGTTTGATATATTGATGATTGATATATCATTATACGGGAGTGATTTGTGTACATTAAAGCTGACTATATTTGCAGATGTGGCCATCTTTGATAGCCAAAGCCAAACAAGGTGGTTTAGATGCCATACAAACCTATGTGTTTTGGAACCTCCATGAACCACAACCTGGCCAGGTCAACCTCTCTCTCGAACATACTCTCACATGTTACAAGCTCGTAATATGTATCAATGTATTAACAACTGTACATTCTATGTTTTAACTTGCAGTATGATTTTAATGGAAGAAATGACATAGTAAGTTTCATTAAGCAAGTCCAACAAGAAGGTCTTTATGTTAGCCTTCGAATAGGACCTTTCATCGAGGCTGAATGGAGTTATGGGTACGTAAATAATTACAACAAGAACCGTTCAAACCAACTTTAGTATCTCTCGGGTAATAAATCATTCACTATGATTATTTATGTTCTTCAGAGGTTTACCGTTTTGGTTGCATGATGTTCCTGGCATTGTCTTCCGAACCAACAATGAACCATTCAAGGTACAGCCACACATTTGACTAAATAAGTCAAAGTTAAAATTATTGAAATTCGAACTCATCACACGTATAATATGTTATATGTAACGACGTGACCCTTAATATATGAGTAAACATGACATAATTCACATAAATCCGGAAAAAATGTTTGTTTGACTTGTCGTGGTCAAAATTTGAAACTATTGTGTTTGCATTTTTGTAGCTTCTAATGCAAAACTTCACAACCAAAATAGTGAACATGATGAAGGCAGAGAATCTGTTTGCTTCACAAGGAGGCCCAATTATTCTATCACAGGTACTCAACTTTATTGTTTCTTTTCTTATATATTATTTTTCGACCCATTTACCTATAAACGGGTTGATTTGGATTATGTTTCTTCTTTAACCGCGTAATTTGTAATTGGGTTAAACTAAAAGGAACCGGGTCAAATTGGTCAAAAGTCATCCAAAAATGTATTCAAATGTATAAAAATAGTTTCTATAATCATATTTAATTCATTTTACATTTCAAAGTAAAAAAAGAAAAATGCTGCAGGTTTTGACCCCCACTAAAATTACCTCTTTTGCTAAAAAAAAAAACCATTTTGACCAATTACCCAACTCACTCGACCCGTCCACTTTATTGCCTATAGTTATGCCTTTTTTTAATTACTCATGTTTGAGGATTCGTATGAGCATTATTTACTGATGGATAATGAAAACTGCATACATGGTAGATTGAAAATGAGTACCAGAACATAGAATCATCTTTTCATGGGGACGGACCACTATACGTCAACTGGACCGCACAAATGGCTGTGGGTCAAAACACAGGTGAACCATGGATGATGTGTAAGCAAGATGACGCCCCTGATCCCGTGGTTAGTCTCTTAAACATCTAAAACCTCGTTTACTTTCACACTTGACTTTTAAGGTCATACATATACAATATGCAGATCAACACGTGCAATGGAATGAGATGCGCCGAAACATGGAAAGGACCAAACTCCCCAAATAAGCCTTCACTATGGACCGAAAACTGGACTTCTTTGTAAACACTTACTTTCCTTCAACCTATACACGGACATCAAAACCTGATAGTTACTTATTAATGTATCGCGGTTTTTGAAGCTTACAAGCGTATGGAGACGAGACACCCATGAGAACAGCCCAAGATCTAGCATTTCATACAACACTGTTCATCGTGAAGCTAAGAGGAAGCTTTGTAAATTACTACATGGTAACACAGGATCTAGTCGTTATTAATTTGTGAAAAACTCAAAATCATACTTTTTCTTATGTTATATCAGTACCATGGAGGAACAAATTTTGGACGGACAACCGCATCATTTATCATAACGGGTTATTACGATCAAGCTCCACTAGATGAATATGGCATAATCAGACAACCAAAATATGGTCATCTTATGGATATGCATGCAGCATTCAAGCTATGTTCACAAGCCTTACTCTACGGAGACTTAACGATTGAACCTTTGGGTCAAAATCTTGAGGTAAGCATGTGTTTTCGTATAGAAGCTAGATACTTTGAGTTCAATGTTATATTAATGGTTGTTACAAAATTTAACTGCCCAGGCGTATGTCTACAGTTCAAGTTCAGGTCAATGTGCTGCGTTTCTTATTAATAACAATACCCGAGAAAGTGTTCAAGTTGTCTTTCGGGATTCTTCATATAATTTGCTTCCAAAGTCTGTTAGCATTTTACAAGACTGCAAAACTGAAGTCTTTAATACTGCCACGGTATGTTTACTGAATCTAACAAGCTGTTTTGTCAATCTCTGAGATGTATAGTCATTGTTTATCGAATTCAACAGGCAAACACTCAAGTTAGTACACGATCAATGGAGCCAATCATAAGATTTAACTCACCAGAACAATGGGAGTCCGTTAGCGAAGTTGTCCCAAATTTCGATGAGACCTTAATAAGATCCGATACATTGCTAGAACAAATGAATACAACAAAAGACACATCCGATTATCTTTGGTACACAATGAGGTAAAGTTTATTAAAGTTCGTTTTCATTTGGGTAAAAAGAAAATTAACAAAAATTCGATCTTTGTGTACATGTAGTATTCAACAAAATACCACGGCAGCTCAGTATATGCTTCAAGTGAACTCTTTTGGGCATCTTTTAAGGGCATATGTTAATGGAGCTCTTGTAGAATCAGCACATGGAACCCGTAAGGTTACAAACTTCACATTTAGTAACACCGCTGTTTCTTTCCCGGCTGGAATAAACAACCTTTCTTTCTTGAGTGTAATGGTTGGATTGCCGGTAGGTTACATACATATTTCATTAAGGGAATAAACTTTAGATTACTAATATTTTAATCTAATGAGCTGTGAAGGATTCAGGGGCGTTTATGGAGCGTAGACATTCAGGGTTACACGAGGTGTTGATTCAAGATGTCAACTACACAAGCTACTCATGGGGATATCAGGCAACAAATTACTCTTTTTACTCTGTCTTGACGTCTTGTAAAGTAACGTTTTGCGAATTATATCTGAATGGGGCTTGGTTACTTGAATGAAGGTTGGATTGCTAGGAGAGAAGCTATCAATTTACACAGATGAAGGGTCGAGTAACGCATCGTGGACCCCGTATGACAATTCGCGTACTCTAACATGGTACAAGGTGAGGCATGGACGCCTTTTTGACATAATACACATTTTTTTTTTACTAATCATGTTGTTAAATTATGCTTGACAGACAACATTTGATGCACCTGAGGGTAACGAATCGATTGCACTAAACCTTGGTTCGATGGGGAAAGGAGAAGCTTGGATTAATGGTGCAAGTATTGGAAGATATTGGGTTTCGTTTAAGACCCCTTCAGGCCTTCCTTCACAAACATGGTTAAAACTAAAAACCTGCATACATTACATTTATATGTTTTCTATAACGATTTTGTACGTGACAGACAAAAGGTTTTGGCATATGTTTGACAGGTACAATGTTCCACGATCTTTCCTTAAACCTACTGGAAACCTACTAGTTTTGTTTGAAGAGGAATATGGAAACCCGTTAAATATTTCATTAGATACTATTTCTATTAATAAAGTTTGCGGACATGTATCGGATTCACATCCTTCCGGTGTTAATTCATGGGGAGTTATTGATCATTTTCAATGGAGACCATGGCCTAGAGTTCACTTACATTGTCCTCGTGGACAAAACATCTCCAGAATCATATTTGCAAGTCATGGTAATCCTTCGGGTGACTGTGAAAGCTATTCCTTTGGGAAATGCCACTCGTCTAGTTCTCAACAAATCGTTGAAAAGGTGAGTCTTTGGAAATGAAATCCAAATATTGTTTACTAGAAACAACATAAAGTATGCCATGCTCGTTTAACAAACTATATGCAACCAATTCGACTTGAACGTGTATTAACATTTTGATATTTCAGGCTTGTTTAGGGAAAAGGCAATGTACGATTTCTCATTCGACTAGAAATTTTGGAGGAGATCCGTGTCCAGGCACACCTAAGACGCTTTTGGTGGATGCACGGTGTGAATAAGATCAAATGTTGTATGGGTGATTCTTTTGGGCAGAAAGGGGAAATAATGACACTAAAGCCATATAGTATACAAGCTAACATAGTCAAATTCGTTGTTATATATTCAGATTGAATGTACATTGCGAAAAAACTCGAATACAATTATTCTTTTCATAATCCAAGAAGTTGCAAACAAATAACGAATTCGAAACAAGAATGTGAGTTAGAAACTTGTTGGTACCAACAAGTGACTAAAAGGTCTTGAAGCGTCATACCTATATCCAAATTACTGATTCCAGAAATTTTACTCTTTATACAGAGGCAAAAACATTACAATGTGGCAAAAACAATAATTCAAAAAGACTAGAGGGTTCTCTAGAAATTAAATCTTATAAAATGTTGCCGTTTGGAGGTTTTAGAAACTCGAGGGGTTATTTTCGTATATATATATAAAAGAAAATAAAAAGACCGAACGAAATGAAACCCCTTAGAACTCTATAAAATGAAGGATCAAGTAGCCCGTGCAAGACCGAACCATACTTATTTTGAACCGGTGTCGGAGTTTGAATCGAAACAAACCAGACCGATGTCTGACAGTTAGGTCACCAGTTTGTCTTATTATGTTTACCGCTTTGAACGATGTTAACAACTAGTGTCTTTGTTTTGTGGTTAAGATTTATTGATAATGCAATGAACTTCAAAGAGTTCAGCGATGTAACCTATCCATCTAGAAGTTGTGGATTCAATCTTCGATTCAGGCAAATATAAATATATGTGGTGTTCTTTCTAGAAAAAAGTTTTAAAACTTTAGTGCTACAAGATCTTAAGGATGTAATATTTCGCCAATGTGCAAAAGACTGATTGATACTATAATTGTACTTAATTTGACACATTTTGTATCAACAAGCTTTTCTTTGCAAATACCTAGCATATACATAAGGTCAGGGACGGAGCTAGAATTTTCGGTTGGAGGGGCTCACATTTAAAAATAAAAATAAACATTAAATTTTTTTTTGCCGCTTGAAATATTAGGGGGTCAAAGTAGTCATATTTGAGGTTTGGGCTTAAGTTTTACACATAATTTACATTGCAGTTGGGCTTCTTGGGGAGGGCCACCACCCTCCAGCCCCCCTATTCCCTCTGTCGATGCATAAGGTGCCGCGTCATAATTTAATGTATATAAGTAGATAATGAGTCACATAAACGTTATGGCCTTGAAGCCTGTCATGTTCTATGTTGTGGCTAACATAAACCATATACTATACAAACTTATAATAATATACCGATTTCAAATAGCATGGGTTAAGATATAGATAATTATATGCTCACTTCAAATAAGTTTGTAGATAATCATATGCAAGGTATAAAAAATAAAAATAAAACATTCAGTTGCCTATTTTAATATTTGTTCAAAAAGCTTTTTATTTTAATTAGTATTTTTTGGTCAAATAATAAACAAAAACAAAGATGCAACTCGAGTACAATAATGATAGCATAAAATGATGCACCATTAAATACGTATTTAGTTCCACCATAATACAATATTCTTCTTTACAAGATTTGGAATCATCTACGAGAGCATAATATAAATTTCATGTTATTTAAAATGTATTCTCTCGCATAATATATGTGTTTTCGAATTTTTACATTTTTACTATTTGGTTTGTGCCGGTTTTGTTTGTATTTCAATACTTTAGGGTCTGTTTCATTAATAGTCATTATAGTAATCATCGTAATATGCATGGACTTTTGAAAAAATGAGTAATGATATATTCTTCTAAAATTTTAGTCTAAAAATCCTTTTAAAAATATAGTGTTAACAAGTATAACAATTAATAGATGAGTTAAGGAAAGAGAGTAATGACTTACACGTGTCATGATTTTGCCATGACCTATTTTGTTAACAATAATTTTTAAGAGTGTGGTTAAAAAAATTCAAAGACACAATCGACAAATCACATGACGACACATATTATATAAGAAGTATGGAGTCATCGTGGGTGAATCTTCATTGCTATCAAGTTTCTTTTCTTTTCAGTTATAGTTTTATCTACTTATAGTCGGTGTTATATATGGTGATTTGCCTACTATATATTAAAAAAAAGTTAAGAAGGAAAATGAATTGTTGTTTATTTTAATTTATATAAGTATCAAATATTATTTTAACTAGATTATTGTTCCTTTCAACGGGATAAATATAGACAAAAATATAATTGAAAAACTTTATGTTTATATACACTTTAAAAAGGATATGATACACTGAATACAAATTCCATATGGGGATTTTGGAGACGAATAACACCAGAAGAAGAGTGAGAGTTATAAGAAGTCTTGTGTAAATATGTAAGGGTTTTTCTAACTTGTGCCATATGGGACATGTTACACAATCATTTATTAATATTAAAAGTACCATTAAAAGTACTATTTTCTTCTTGGTTTCTTAACTTTGATACTTTTAATAGTACTTTTAATATTAATAAATGATTGTTAACATGTGTCCTATGACACAAGTTAGAAAAACCCAACATGTAATAGATATTAGACAAATTAACACTCAATTCTAAATTTAGTGAAAAATGAGTAAAGCATAATAGAAGATATTAATTGTTAAATATATGAGTAAACACCCAATCGAGTTGAAAGTTCAAGGCTGGTGGGACAAATAACACCATTACAAGATATAAATGTGCAAAAAATATAGTTTTATGTTTATTCAAGTGTTTAAATATTTTCAATTAGAAGATTTTAGAATAACTATTATATAAATTATAGTCGAAATTAAGCAATTATATAAATAAATAGGATTAACAAAATGAGAAAAGAAACGTTTGTTTTTTATTTAAATGAAGATTAAATGAAATATAGAATGTAGTTATATATTTTAAAAGGGTGTAAAATGAAAATTATATTTGTTAACATCATCAATATCATCTAAAGACTGAAATAAAAAAAATTAATTCATCTAAGCGGCCTTATTTCGCATATATTAAAGATTTTACAAAAGACATGTGTTTTACTGTTCCTTATACAAAACATTTGTTTATTTTATCGACATTTGAATTAATATGCGAAAATGACATTTTTATTTATAGTAATGGTGTCACATGTTGGTTATTGTCATCATTCCCAATTTGTCTTGTATTTATAGCCTATGGTATTTAATTTATTTATACATGTGTCAATAATCCCATCATCACAACATATTGTTTTATATTAAAAACCCGATTGATGGAACACCACCATCATCAACTTTTCAAATGTCAATTTATTCGATTTAACTTATACTAAATATTATATATGTATATATAATATAGAGAAAAATATTGGGTCTTAAAATTTTAAAAATAATCATTATATTTGTGACAATTTCCTGGTCTTACTTGGTCTTTCATTTTTGGCGTGAAAACAATTTTTTTTGAAATGATTATATTTATTAAGTCACGTCCTTGTGGATATTAAAACTTATTTCTCGTAATATGACAATCTCGTTCTCGCATGTATATGTGGCTTAATATACACCAGTTGTTTCAGAAAATCACGTTCTCAAAAGTGGCGCGAGAAAATTATCTTGAATTTGGTGATTATTTTCAAAATTTTGAGATGTCAAGTGATTAAATTCGTGATTTTCTCGTTATTATAGTTGTAAATGGTTGTAAAGCAGGTCCTATTGGCGGCCGACAGCCAAATAACTTGTGAAATGACGATATGTGGTTTAATCTAATTTTTAAAAAATTGTGAGTTTAAGTATTGTTCGAAATAAAAATATAAATAAATAAGTTGTGTGTTTATAATATTTATTTTTTATAGAAAAAAACAGATATTCGTGTGTATCGAGAAATATTTGCAATTTTTCAAATAAATTTTAATATTTGATTTCATCGATTTCAATTGTTGGATGCTATTTGCTTCAAAAGAATCATTAGGTGCCTCTGTAATTTAGAATTTGCGATAAAGGTGGAGTATCTTAAATATAGTACATAGTTCAATTTCAACAAAGTTGAAAACTTGATTTGAGGGTCAACAATCCATTCGAACCACAATCTTGTGTCGTCTAATGTGAAATGGCAACTCGAAAAATGTTTTATGATCCGTGTTATCAAACTTCTCGATGTATATATATCTCTTGGACCGAATTCAAATTCGCAATAGTTTGTATAAAAAGATACCTATACTTTATATGAATCGTGTAAAGTAATCAATATATACATTTATGTATCTTTCTTCTATTTATAGATCAACAATATTATCTAACACTATGTTCCCGAGATTTTTTTTCTGAAGAAATGGAAGGAAAGGAAAAGAAGTAGGAAGAAAATAAAAAGAAGAACGTGTTCCTGAGTTTTTAGGTGGAGAGAAGAGAAAAGAACTGGAAAGAAAATTTGTTCTATTTTTCTCTCTTAATTTTCCTTCCAAAATTGAAAAGATTTGGAAAGAAAATATATTTTGTACATTTTTTTTAATTTTTAAACTCCAAATTATTTTTAACCAAATATATATCTTTTATATACATGTTTATCTTTTTTCATCTTTACTCGATACAACCGAGTCGAATCGAATTGCTAAATTCCTCATATTTCGTTTTTTTTTTTTTTTTTTACACAAGTGAATTTTTTTAAACAATTTTTTATATACTTGTTTTTCGTTAATGAATTCGTGTTTTATGTAACGCTCATTTGATCTTGATGAGTTTTTTTTTATTTATTTATATATAATTGCTTTAGTTGTGTTTATAAATTTCATCACTTGTTTTTCGTTAATTAACTTTTGTATTATGTAATGCTCGTTCGACCTTGATGAGTTTTTATAGATTGTTTATATCGAACTTTTATTTTGATTTTTCTTTACTTTCTTTTTTTTCCAAATACTTTCACTCGGGAACACGTTTTTGAAAAAATATTCTCCTTTCTTCTCTCTTCTTTTCTGTTAAATTATTTTCTTTTCATTTCTCTTCTTTCCTCACTAAACTCTAGAACAGGGTGTAAAGCAAAGATGCCACTTTAAAGTGTGAAATAAATATACATATAGTGCTTTATGTGTCATGAAAATACTCGAGCAAATAGTATACGTTATATTTAGTTTCACATGCCTTTGACCTAACGGTATCAAAATAACTCGTCTATAAGAATTGCGGTATTTTATATTTGTCGTAGTTCGGTGTAACTACTAGTTAGGGTTTATAGAGAGATCTTTTTTATATGGACCACATAGAAACTTATAAGAAATTAATATCATCTTTAAGAGTCAAATATAAAATCATTCAAACTAACGTTTAATAATCATCCACTAATAATTAAATTCAGAAAAGGATTGATTTTCAATTCATTTCACTATAATTATATGTCATATGATTTAAAAGTCATGATGACCTAATTGACTATTGTCATGATTATGAACTTAAAAAAAAATTAATTATGTTGCATGTACCTCTATAATAGAGTGGAACACATTACTTAAGATTCTTTTTAGGAAAAGGAGTAAAAAAATGAGTTTTTTTTCCTGAGACAAATAAGTTTTTATTAGAAAGATTGTTAGAGATTTAGGGGTTGTTTGTAAGTATTAAAGACTCGGACTATGGAGTATAGATTTGGACTCGGTTCGTGGTCTGAGGTTTGATAAGTTCATGAAAAGTTCGGACTTCGGATCGAATCCGTGATTTTGCCTCGGACTCGGTCCTTTTAGAAAAATCGCAGACCGAGAACGAGGCAAAATCACGGACTCGGTACGTGGTCCGAACTTTTCATGAACTTATCAAACGCTCAGACCACGGGCCGAGTCCGAGTCCGTAGTCCGTAATCCGAGTCTTTGATATTTACAAACAACCTCTTAGATAGTTTGTATCTTCAACTCAACTTCAGTTATAATATTATAAATTAATACAAAAATATAAATAAGTTAAAGCTTTTTCATAAACTACTTTAAGAAGACCATTGTTTTAGAGTTTATGTTTTAATAATCTCGTACAAACAAATAAGGTTTATGTTTTATCAAAAACATATAAGCTTCCAAAAGCCCATCGCCAAACACGCCCTTAGGTATCATAAAAAATCTTTTAAATTTACAATTATATTCTTGCTTTTTATTTATTTATTATTATTATTGTTCTTGTGATGGAAGAACATCTTTATAAAATTAAACACTTTGTTGATGTATAGAACATTTTTGGTAACAAAAATCATTGACAACACCACATTGTGATAATCCTAGTCACATGATAACAACATCATGGATACTTTGGTGGAATTCAACATTTCATGTTAATGTTCATGATTAGTTAGAACTAACATAATTTAATTTGGGACCTAAAACTTTTTTTTCTTTCGATAATGACTCTTTGAGCTAATAAATGTCTCCAACAGGATTCGAACTTGGTGTCTCCCACCTTTGGTGTGAGTTTTATCCAATTTCAAATTGTCACTTTGACCACTCCCGTCTCCCGAAGGACTTGGGACCTAAAATTTGAATTTACAGTAAGGGTAACCAGAAAGAAGATCAAATGACTTGAGAAAACGAAAACCGTATTCTTTCCTGAGTATTTATGAACGAGTTCCGGTTGATTATCCTTGAGAAAACTAGTTTTCAATTAGATGCGGCTTCGATAATTAACTAGAACCAATCTAAATATAGTCTTTCGGACTGGTAAATGGTCGTATGTGATGATGTTTCGTTAATAATAAATTTGATGCTTGAATAGTCAGGTATCATCATTAGATCAGTGCATACCTTATAAAAAACCAGCCTAAAGTTACAACAATTAATTAACTAACATATGAAAACTTGCATATGGTAATCTTACCCTATACATATTTGCTTTTAAAAAACTAAATATATGAAAAGGCAAACACGAAAAATAATTTCCTATCTTCATTGTTTGTATTCATTGAGATATCTTTCCGCGATAGCGGCATGAGTTGCAGCCCCGATTGGTAGTACGTCTTCATCAATCATGAAATGCGGAGAATGGCCCGTATGAGTTGAACCCAAAGTCTCATTCATTATCCCGATATAAAAAAATGCTGCAGGGACCGCTTCTGAGTAAAACGAGAAATCTTCTGCCCCCATCATCGGTGGAACTACTGTGAAACCTGTTGGACCAACGAGCTCGGTTGCAACTTTTTTCACATGTTCATACATCTTTTCATCGTTAACTGTTGGTGGATATATATTTGACTCTTTCTCGAAAAAATCCACTGTTGCCGAGCATCTGAAAACACTCGCCTGCTGTACAATTACCTGTGATGACGGGAAACCGTGCTTCATTAGTTTGATTTTCTAACTCGTTTACTTGTGAATGGGTGAGTTGTGTTTGTTATTTTCTTAGACGGGTCCAAAAAAAATAGCTAAAGTCTATTTTCTTTACGCATATAACATCCGAGATTAAAATTAGTATCATTTATATTAACCCGTTAATAATTTCTAAGAAATTTGCCAAACAGCGTAAAGAGTTTAACACAAGCTGATCCTACCTATGTCAAATGCCAACCGTTTAAAAAGAGATGACACATTTTTGACATGTTAGATTGATACCCGACCCGCCCATGACACAATATACATTAAAAGCAGGGCCAACATTTTTTTATCCACACTACTTCAAACTGGTGAGTTTGGGTAAAAATTTGTTTGGTTTTTGGAAGGGGTTGCAACACTAGTTTGTGTCAAAACGGGTCAGGGGTCAAACGGAATAGGTATGATCGGTTCAGGTTTGGCCGGTACTTTTAAAATACTATTTCAATAAAATACGGTTTTAAAATTTATTATAGTAGTATTTGCTACTTTAATTATTAGGAAAAAAAAAATATTATTTGTAAGTTATTATTTCAACTTAAGTGGTTAAAAAAGATTGGTGGTTACCTCTTCTATTCGTCGAATAAGTTGGTAGAAACTAGCATTCGAGAACGCTCTTAAGGTCCCCTTTAGAACAATAGAATCAGGCATTACATCAACATTATCACCACCATTAAACGCAGTCACAGACACCACCTGTGTATCAAGTGGATTCGCTTCTCGGGACACAATCCCTTGCAAGCTTATGACAGCAGCAGAGGCAGCCAAAACTGGATTTCCATTTCCAGCTAGAATAACTGCTTTAAAAAACCCACAACCAGCAAGAAGTGGACCGGGCCTTGACCCGATCATACCCGTAGGATGCTGATGTGATACATGAGCCGCAAAAATCGCCTCTACGTTCTCGAGTGCTCCATCACCCATCATCTTTTTTGCACCATTTCCAGCTTCTTCTGCTGGTTGAAATATCAGTACAACAGTCCCCTGTAGCAAACATCAAATACATTAGTTATGTATAAATAGAAATATTTAATAAAATAAAACCAAATAAAATATTTACCAAATATTTTTTTTAAAACTTTAGTAGAAATTTATATACAAATAATGATCCCCTAAAAAACAATAATGTATTGTCGCATGTTCAGTTTACGTGGTCCATCTCTTTTTATATTTTATATTTCAAATAATAAAAACAACCTCGTTTTGACATTTTTCACCTGTAATATATAAAAAGAAAAGTTTATCTTCTTGGATCGCGATAGATCCTGTAATAAATATATCATTCGTCACCTTTTACTAGAAAAAGATTATATAACAAACAACTTTTCTTTTGAGTCACGCAATCAACGTGTCGTTTTGTTATCTAAATCAACTCAAATTTCTTATTTTCGTGTCGTGAAGGGATTTTTTTTTATCAAATTATTGACAACATTATCATGCTAATAATATTGATATTAAACAAATAAATATATATAACCTTGAGAAGATGTTGACGAGATTTCAAAATCTTAGCGGCTCCGAGAAGCATTGTTACATGTGCGTCGTGACCGCAAGCGTGCATTTTACCCGCAACTTTACTTTTATGTTCCCATTCGACTGCCTCCTGTAATTTATTTAAACAAAATAAATAATTAATAATTAATAAAAAAAAATAGAAATTAAAGAGAAAAATGTCTTTAAAATTATTTTTGTTATGAGTGATTTATGATTTATGTTTTATTTAATCTTTTTTGGTTGTTTTTTTCTGAAAACCAATTTTTCGTGTTTAAATTCATAATTATTTATATTTTACCAATTTTAAACGTATTGGCTTTGCAATCTAAGAAGGGGTTAGCGATGACACTTTGTAAATTCTTTTAGCTGTATCAAACTTGAAACATTTTTATGTAATTTTTTTCACTATTTTCATCCTTTTTTGTCTTATCAATTTATTATGATCATGATTTCATATAAATAATTTTATACACAAAATATAAGTCGAAAAACATTGTTTAAAACCAAAAACCAAATTGTACCATATTAGCTAGAAAAAACTAGTTTAAAAAATAAACTAATATAAGTTTATAAGCCGTAAAAAATAATATATAAACCTGGATAGGGAGAGCATCCATGTCAGCTCTAACGGCAACAAACGGTGGTCTACCGGTGCCAATAGTAGCTCGGATTCCGGTAACAGCTAACGGAAATCGATATTCAATATCCATTTCCGTTAACTCATTCCTAATAAGCTTACTCGTTTCAAATTCTTGAAACGCAAGCTCAGGATTCTCATGAATACTCCTCCTTAACGACTTCAACCACCTTACATTCTCCGGCCGTTTCGCCATGGTCAAAATCTCCTCCGAACAAGCTTTGGACCATACTCGACATGAATCCGACAAAGATTGAACTACTTTAGATGGGAAAAACATAGGAGTTGTGTTTGTTAAGGTTTCGGTGGCGTCATGGGTTTGGAAACATGTTGGTTGGAAGTACGAGAAGTCGGTGTCGGAGACGGTGACGGTGAAGGTGACGGTGAGGGTAAAAATGGAAAGAAAAAATAAGAGAGTGGTTTTCCGGTGGTGGTCCATTTGTGTGGTTGCCGGAAAGTGGTAAGAGTGAATGGGGGAATATTGAGCATGTGGGGATATTAATAGCGTGTGGATGCAACTACTAAGTAGTAGTATTTCAAGCACGTTTTGCGAATTTCAATTGTCCTTTCCCACCGTCTTCCGGGTTTCATTATTATCTTTTGATTTGATAGACCCGTATAGGTATTTCTTTTCTGTTTTTTG
The DNA here is from genome assembly GCA_910822075.1 of Senecio squalidus. Classification (NCBI taxonomy): domain Eukaryota; kingdom Viridiplantae; phylum Streptophyta; class Magnoliopsida; order Asterales; family Asteraceae; genus Senecio; species Senecio squalidus. Next base: position 19,881,871 of record CAJVGC010000590.1, read on the forward strand.
AATTATTGTATCATGTCATTATTAAATAACATTTTTTTTTAATGGATGAGGATGCCGACCGATCGATCTGTCTAAAGATAGTCGAAAAATTATAAACCAAATACATGATATCATGTTTTTTTTAATTATACATTAAATGTTTAATCGTTCTAAAAATAGCTTCGAGCCTTAAAGAAAATAAAGTGTATATGCTAAGTGACGCATATTTCCTTTTCCAATATGAGTTATCATTTACTATTATTCCTTGAATAAAACCATCAAAGTCCCTCATCTCACGTTTCTTCCTCTTCATGTTGATTAGCTATCGAAATCCCTAATATCACATTCCTTTCCCGAGTAAATCATCAAGAGATTCGTGTTGATCTTATTCGCCTTGTGGATCATCAATACTCGAAAGCTTTTGTTTTAACCTTTTTTTTAGAGACTTAGTAGGGTTGTTTGACATGTGATACATATTTTAGCTTTAATATTTATTTCTTGTCGTCGTGATTTTGAATATTTTGTTTCAAAAATTGCGCATGAAGATCGACAATCTTTATCACGACAATGATCTTCTAAAACACTATCTTTATCAGGAGCATGGTCTTCAGAAACTTCTTCACCATTAGTAACTTTTGGCAAATCAGTAATTAAGGGTTGAACATTATAATTTTCTATCGAGATTTCTTTTGATTTGCATTTGTTACTTCATTCAACATGATTATTCAAAGTTTCTTTCACTATTTCAGAGACTTCAAAATAAATGTTAGATTGTGTGTTGATGGTTGCCCCATCATTCACACAAGATTTGAGTTGAGTTTTGTATTCAAAATGAATAGTAGCATTCAATGGAGTGTTTTTAGAAGGCAAATCTTAGTGAGAGTGATCTTTAAATAAAATTATTGGATGGCCTTATTCTTGAAAAGTCTCAAAACCAGTGTTTTCCCCGCCACATTCATTTCATTTGAGTTCAAACTTGAAATATCATTTAACTGTAACCGGATGTAAGGACGTCTTTAAGAGTAGACGAGGACGGTGCCTGTTCAATGTCTCTAGAAAACTCAAAGCTTAGGGGCTGTTTGCAAACATCAAAGACTCGAACTACGGACTACGGACTCGGACTCGGTCCGTCCGAGCGTTTGATAAGTTCATGAAAAGCTCAGACCACGGACCGAGTCCGTGATTTTGCCTCGTTCTCGGTCTGCGATTTTTCTAAACGGACCGAGTCCGAGGCAAAACCACGGACTTGGTCCGTGGTCCGAGCTTTTCATGAACTTATCAAACGCTCGGACCACGAACCGAGTCCGAGTCCGTAGTCCGAGTCTTTGATGCTTGAAAACAGCCTCTTAGCCGTTGTTTAAGAACATATCACGACTGTTGGAAAATATTATGTTTTGCTTAAGAACATATGTTTGAACAATAACAACAATATAAACACATTAAGATAATATAGAAAACCTGAGATCAATGATATTATCAAAGCCATCTATCTTCATAAGCGGATTAGTTTGCATCAGCATTTGATGACTAAACATCGTTTTACCAATAGATCAGCAGCTTAGTAACGGACCAGCAACAAGGAACTGGTACTTTTCCCAACAAGACAGCAACTTCGGGACACGAACAACGTTGGAACAACTACTTTTAACAACGACGAACAAATTATTAAAAGAGTCATGCACGGGAAGAGATTCCCTGTCCTTAAAGGATTATTACGTGCTCAATACGCTACGAGCCTCTATCCGTAAAACCCCCAGGATTTGTGCAGACTCGTGTTGTTTCCGTTAGCGTACGATTACAACACAACGTAATGGCGGTAGCTAGAAGACGACTTATTGGCAAGAGAAAACGCAGCAATATTATAAATTTAGCACTTATTATTGGGCTATACTTACAAAAGAGCCTTTAAAAATATGTGAATATTTGTTGCTCATGGCTTTCCAAAACTCGGAAACGGCCCTAGAGACTGGAACCCACAATTAGATGGACGGGTCATTAGTGTGAGGCGTAAGGTGGCATACATTTGTTAATTAAGACAAATCAAGTTCATATTACGTATTATGTTTCTACAACAATCCGATAAAGATTTGTCTAACTTGTATTATAAGGACACATCCGTACAAGTTAAATTACAATAATAAATCCAAATTTTGTTAGAACTAAAATTTGTAGGTTAAGATATTAAATGAAAGTTTTCTATTTTCGAAAACAATTTGTTGAATATTTTGAGATATCATTTGTACGTTTTAATTTTTGAAAAAAATTCTAAATACATTTATTCAAGCTCACGACACACATTAACCAAACTTATAGAATAACAACAATAATTATATAATTAATCATTAGAATAATCACCTATCACTTACATTTTACAAAAATCATCACCTGATTCGCGACGAATTTTTCGCGACGAATTTTTCGCGACACTTTATCGTCGCGAGAGGTACATAAAACAAAATCAGACCAATAAAAATCAGACACGTCGTCGCGAAAATAAATATTGACGCGAGAAATGAATAGTGTCGCGACAACGTGTCGAATTTTTATTAGTCTGATTAAAATATGTGTTCTTTCGCGACGAAAAAAATGTCGCGGGAAATTCGTCGCGAATCCGATGATTATTTTTGTAAAATATAAGTGATAGGTGATTATTTTAATAATGTGCTCATAATTATAATCTGTTGAACCAGTAATTTTTTTTTTCTGAAAGAACAATGGATTTATTTTTCTAAAGCACAAGGGTACAATATACAAACATCCCATGTTTTGTGTTTATGATTTAACACGATTATGTACTTTATAATACATTTATTATTATTATACTATGCAAACTCGAACCGAGTAAAAGTCCCCTAAAAAGAAGCCGAGGTACTTGCTCACATGGTTGATTTTTTTATTTGCACTATACCTAGGTTTGGACCCCTTAGACCCCTTGATATTCAACTAGACAATCCTTGATGGTTCATTTCAAGTACTACTTTATCTTTGAATATTCAAATAAGTCACGTTTTTAAATTAATTAAATTATAGATTTATGTTTGTTTGACATGGGCTAAAAGTTGTATTTACCAGAAACTTTTATTTCGGGGTTTTTATTTAAGTTTTAAATTATTTGAAAAAGCTTTTCATTTGGGACTTATATTTTAAATTAAAAGCTTAAAACCCATAATAACAAGTCTTTTATATTTTAAGACTTTTATTTTAAAATTTAAAAGGTTATGACTCATAAAAATCTCTTTGAAACTCATACCAAACATATCTCTAATCGACTTAATGTTGTCATATAAATTATGAGAGTCTATTTATATAAAGCCTTTATTTTTTTTAAAGTATTTCAATCACATATATATAAGTTTATGCTTTGGTTGATTTGTTAGACTTATGTTTATTTTTTTTAAAGTATCATTTCCTAGATCCGAGTTTCTATTAATGCTTTCTTATTTGGGGACATATTTAACCCCACAAACACTATTTTTTCTTTGTTTGAAGGCAAAACATACACAAGAAAGCAATGTGCTACAAGTTAAAGCACAAGGAGTTAAAAATTACTTGCATTACATTACAAGATTAAATAGGCATGTAGCATAGGGCTTTTGAATCCAATCATCCTGATTTTGAATTAAAGGAAATATATCTTCCTTCAATGTCGACTCGCCTCTATGTGTGGATCTTCAAATGGTTCACCCGATTACGCCACATCCAAATCATCCATATCACGACCAATTCAACTTCGTAGAATGCTCTTGTTACCCAACTTTTGTTGTCACTCATTGGTTATTCCTTTAGAAGATCGTTCAAATAACTAACTCAATAGAAAGAGGAAATGGTCTGTTGATTTGAACAAAGAGGATTTTTGTTGAAAAATATGTCATGTTTTAGAATTTGGGATCAATATTTGGTATGTGATACCAAGTCATGAGAATATTGTTTGGGTCTAGTCGTTTATGAAGCGTTAAGCTGGGTTGAAAGAATAAGGGTTCGATGATACTTAGTCGAGACTAACCTTTATTAGTTTGGCTAATATGAATGGCATAATTTTACGAAGACATGATCTAATTCATAATCCATTGAGTTCAACAAGATATTCGCAAGTCATCGGCTCGCTGCTATAACTATACTCAATAATATTTTTGTAACTGGAACTTTAGAAGTTGATATCGGTTTACTGGTTTAGTGGGTTGAGGTTATTTTTATTGTTGTCTTTGATTTTGATGAATACTTTTTTGTTAATCAACTTGAAGTATGGGTGAAACAAGTTTACACCGCTAAACACACTTTAACGGCTAAATTATCGACCTATTGTGATTCCAACATAAAAGGGATATCCACAGTGGCGAGTCTAGGATGGTAACGAAGGTAGGTCCTAAAACAATTTAGACGACAAAAAGGAATGGATCAAGCGGTTCGAAAATATTAAACGGGTTGGGTCGAAGATTACTACGAATATACATAAAAAATAAAAAAAAAGTAGTACTAATTAACAAACAATACAATGCTTAAGTAGTTTTCATATAAGTTTATGTAAGACGTATACGTTTCAATAATTTTAACAATAAATATGGAAATAAGTAAAATCGTGTTTACTTTAACATGATATTGTCAATGTTGTTTGCTAACTTTAAAATAAAATGTATGGTTCATATAAAATAATTAATAAACTTGATAAATTTTTAAGTTTATAATTTTATTGTGTATTTATGAGTTTTAGGCACATATTTTTTCGTAAAATGAAATATGAATACTATTACTGAAAAAGAATAATTGTTATGATTAAACAAATATTTAAAGATAATCTTAGAAAACATAAAGGATTGTTCGTAAATTATACAACCCAACAGGCAACAGTTAAAAAAAATATTAAAAAACAAATGTGTTGGGTGAGATTTGAACACTTGACCAAAAAATATTAAGATTCAGCATCACAAAAGTAAGTAACCACTGCATCAGCACCATCTTTTGTTATGGTTTTGTAAAACAATTATCTTAGGCAGTCCTTCTAATTTTTTTAGGTATGTCCTATGAAAAAAGTCTATATCGTTTCTAAACGTTTTCGAAAATTAAGGTACCTAACACAATGCTAGACTCGTCCCTGGATATCCATCAAATCTTAGTCTTAACACTAGTTAGAATCTTAGTTCAATATTGGCCATGGTTGACCCACACATTTCCAGTGTATATTTCCGGTTTCGGTGTCTATTTGATCAACCTAATGATGCATACAAAGACAATGTTTTTTTCTCATGAATCAAACACTAAATAAATTATACATATTCATTTGAATGATAGAGTTAACCCTAACTTTTATGCATGACTTTTTATTTGGTGAAAACATATATTTCCCTAAATGTATTTTCTATTACTATATATAGCATTAATCTGTCTTCCTTTGTTTTTATCTAATACATTGATTTTACAAATTGGTTGGGATATTTTCTTGTTAAAAAATTAAGACAAAAAGCAAATGAAGAGCATAAAACTAATCTTTTTATTTCTGTCTCATCTATTTATCTTTTGTATATTATTTTTAATTTTAATTAATCAATAAAGATATCACTCAAATAGAAAATCAATCTTGTTTAGTCAATTTCATCAAATTTACCATATGTATCATCCCAAAATTTTATTCTCCACAAAAACAATAAAAAAATAATCTAACCATTTAACAACCAAATCAGCACTTTTAGCTTTTTAGCTTTCCTTAAATAATCCTTTTCATTACACTTTCTTTACCAAACTAATCATCTATAAAATAACTATTACAATCAAGATTCTAAATAATACGCTATGACGTCAAGGCGTGACGAAAAAGTTATAAAAACATGCTAGACGTCTTTGTTAGGCGTGGCGGCAAAAAACATGGTCATGACGCGCCTAACGCGAGTTTTTTGTAACGCCTTAAGAATTTTTTTTTTTTTTTCTTAAAATAATTAAAAATGGCTATAAAATCATTTGATTGTAAATTGATAACTATATCTTAAAATATATATATACTTAAATTTTAATACAAAAACTTTGATAATTTATTGATATTTGTATAACTTAATAAAAGTAAAATATATATACAACTATATATAAAATTATAAAATATATTAAAATTTTGCCTCCTTATCACGCTTTTAAAACATTATATCTCTCAATTTATTATAAAACTTGAGACTTACTCATGCCGTCACGCCACACCTTACGTTATGTATAACCTTGATTACAATAATCATAACTATTATCTCTTTATATTAATTTCCAAACTAACTATGTTTAATCTTTAATCTTTAATATATAATAAAAGAGGACCATTAAATGCCACATGGCGAAATAAGACCTCTAGATGGGTTAACTTCTTTGATTTCAGCCGTTAGATGATATTGATGATGTGAGCAGATATAATTTTCATTATACACCCTCTTAAAATATATAATTACATTTTTTTTTCATTCCATCTCACTTAAATAAAAAAACAAACGTCTCTTCTCCCATTTTGTTAATCCTATTACTTATATGATCGCTTAATTTCGACTATAATTTACTTTATAGTTATTCTAAAATCTTCTAATTCAAAATACTTAAACACGTGAATAAACATAAAGCTATATCTTTTGCACCTTTATATTTTGTTATTGTGTTATTTGTCCCACCAGCCTTGAACTTTCAACTCGATTGATGTTTACTTATATATTTAACCATTAAAATCTTCTATTACATTTTACTCATTTTTCTCTATGTTAATTTTCCTCATATCTATTACATATTTACAAGGGACTTCTTGTACCTCTCACTCTTCTCCTTCTGTTATTTGTTACAAAAAACCCCATATAAATTTTGTATTCAGTACATCATATTTTTTTTAACATATACATAAACATAAAATTTACGATTTTATTTTTGTCTATATTTATCCGCGTTATCATGCTACAATAATCTAGTTTTTCTTAATAAAATAGAGCTCCACTCCCATTATAACATTTCGTTATTACATTCTTTTTTCATTTTGCTTTTTAACAATTATCCTCTCTATCAATAATACCTCGTTATTACAAAATAACATAAAACATTTACTATCATTACAACCCCCTTACAATCAAAACCCAAAATCACACCAAAACCCCGAATTTCTCATTCATCAATTCACACCCTACCCTACTCCATTGTTGATCACTGTAAGTATTTTCGCAATTATTTCAATCAATTTTTTTGCCGACATTTCTGATCTCATCTTTATACACACACTCACTCACTCAATTCATAATGTACATCATTTTCATTCAATTTTACCTAATTAATTTTATATAATTCTCATCAGAATATATTATATTTCATGTTTAATCTTCAATAATCGAGGTAATTCTTCTACATTTTATGTTTATGATTTTTTGTTATTTTAATTTATGATTTGTTACATTGTGTTTACTTTTACAGTAATTGAATTGAATTGGATTGTAGGAGGTTTATTGTTTCAAATGTCACAAAATCCGTTTATTGATCAATCGAAAAACACGGTATCTGGAAATAGGTTAGTGTTGTTTTTAAGACGTTTTTCGGTGTGGTTGTTAATAAGGAAAATTGCACAGGAATGTAATGGAACTTTCACCGAGCTGTTAATGTAACAAGTTTTGAGTCTGTTAACATTGTATGTAAAAGTTAATTTGAAATTTAGTTATTTTTTTTAGATACAATTAATTTGTGATTTTTTTTCATAGTTAGGTGCTACGTATGTTATACATAAAATCATTTACATTGATTTAGGAGAAAAAAAGTTACGGATTATTTTATATTTAATTAATTTTTTAATGACAAATATGTTTTTGATATCATCAATTTTTGGGTCCAAATGTCGAAAAATGGCAAAATAAGACGATTAACATAGGTTAAACCATACAATGCTCACAAAAATATTATATTTCAATAATTAACGAGATTTCAAGTTAACTCTTACATACAATGTTCACGGAATGAAAGTTTGTTACATTATATGATACTATTTAAAGTTGTCTGCATACAATGACAATTCGGTGAAAGTTCGTTACATTTTTGTGCAATTTTTCCTTGTTAATATGTTGAATGTTGATCGATGGTTATGTTTTTAATGATTCAAATAGGAAGTTAAATGAAAGTATAAAAATGGATGATGGCGATGATACGGTTTCGACAGTTGCTCAATTTGTTGAGCAGCTTCATGGAAAAGTGTCTTCACCACATGAGAAAGAACTTATTACAGCGCGGTTACTTGGTATTGCTAAAGCACGAAAGGAAGCACGGGCGGTTATAGGTTCACATTCACAAGCAATGCCGTTGTTTATATCAATCCTTAGAAATGGTAGTCCTTTGGCGAAAGTGAATGTTGCTGCCACGTTGACTGCTCTTTGTAAAGATGAGGATTTGAGACTGAGGGTTCTTTTAGGTGGATGTATTCCGCCGTTACTTTCGCTTTTGAAATCGGAGTCGATTGATGCGAAAAAAGCAGCAGCGGAAGCGATTTATGAAGTTTCGTCGGGTGGGCTTTCGGATGATCATGTTGGTATGAAGATATTTATTACAGAAGGTGTTGTTCCGAATTTATGGGAACAACTTAATTCGAAAAACACGCAGGATAAAGTGGTTGTAGGGTTTGTTACTGGGGCTCTTAGAAATCTTTGTGGTGATAAAGATGGATATTGGCGAGTTACACTCGAGGCTGGTGGAGTAGATATTATTGTTGGGTTGCTTTCTTCTGATAATGCTGATGTTCAGTCGAATGCGGCTTCTCTTTTGGCTCGATTAATGCTGGCTTTCAATAATAGCATGCAGAAAATTATGGATTCTGGAGCAGTTGAGGCTTTACTTGGACTTTTAAGTCGAAGAAACGATATCCCTGTTAGGTGTAGTGCCGCGGATGCTTTGGAGGCTCTTTCTTCAAGGTCAAGTAAAGCTAAGGAAGCCATTGTCGATGCAAATGGTGTAGCGATTCTCATTGGTGCTGTTGTTGCACCTTCTAAGGAGTCTATGCAGGGAGAAGGTGGTCAAATTCTTCAGGGACATGCCACAATAGCATTGGCAAACATATGGGGTGGAATGTCCGCTCTTATTTTACACCTTGGAGAGCTTGCACAGTCACCACGATTATCTGTTGCTCCTGTTGCTGATGTAATTGGAGCACTTGCTTACACGCTTATGATCTTTGAACAGAATTCAAATCCTGAAGATGAAGAACAGTTTGATCCAACAAATATAGAAAACATTTTAGTTGCACTTTTGAAACCTCGAGTGAATAATTTGGTTCAGGAACGTATTCTTGAGGCTATGGCTAGCTTGTATGGCAATGCATGCTTGTCAAGAAGGGTTAACCAATCAGAAGCCAAGAAAGTGCTGACTGGGCTTATAACAATGGCATCGTTAGACGTGCAAGAAGAGCTTATATTCTCTCTGATAAGTTTATGTTGTGATGGAGTTGGCATTTGGGACGCAATTAAAAAACGAGAAGGAATCCAGTTACTTATATCTTTTCTAGGTTTATCGAGTGAAGAGCATCAGGAATACGCTGTTTGGTTGCTTGCACTGTTGACTGACCAAATAGATGATAGCAAGTGGGCCATCACCGCTGCTGGCGGTATTCCTCCACTTGTTCAGTTATTAGAAATGGGATCCGATAAAGCGAGAGAGGATGCAGCTTATGTTCTATGGAACTTATGCTGTCATAGCGAAGATATTTGTGCATGTGTCGAAAGTGCGGAAGCTATACCTGCTTTTTTATGGTTTCTAAGAAACAGTGGATCAAAGGGACAAGAAGCCACCTCAAAGGCACTAAGAAAGCTTATTAAAAAGGCCGATTCTGCCATTATTAATCAGCTACTAGCTTTACTTTGGGGAGACTCACCAAAGTCAAAGGCTCACACAATTGAAGTATTAGGTCATGTGCTTACGATGGCATCCCATGAAGATCTTGTTCAAAAAGGATCGGATGCTTATAAGGGGCTGAGATCGCTTGTTCACGTTCTTAATTCTTCAAATGAGGAAACACAAGAACATGCAGCTTCTGTTCTTGCCGACCTTTTTAGCAATCGTCAAGATATATGTGATAGTCTTGCAACTGATGAAGTTGTGCATCCTTGTATGAAGCTTTTAACGAGTAACACCCAAGTTATTGCCACACAGTCAGCTCGAGCATTGGGTGCTTTGTCTCGCCCAAACAACACTAATTTCAAGAACAAAATGCCGTATATTTCAGAGGGAGATGTAAAGCCTTTGATCAAGTTGGCGAAAACATCTTCCATTGATGCTGCAGAGACTGCTTTGTCTGCTTTGGCGAATCTTTTGTCTGATTCACAAATTGCAGCAGAGGCATTAGCAGAAGATATTGTATCTGCTTTGACACGAGTGTTGGGAGAAGGAAGCTCAAAAGGCAAGAAAGGTGCATCTCGTGCACTTCTTGAGTTACTTAAACATTTCCCACTAAGTGATGTTCTCACTAACAGTGGTCAGTTTCGGTTTTCGGTTCTTGCTATTGTCCAGTCTTTGAATGGGGTTGATGTAGATGGGACCGATGCATTTGAAGCTTTAGAAGTAGTTTCTTTATTGGCTAAAACGAAGCAAAATTTTAACACAGCATACTCCACATGGTCTACATTTGCTGAAGTAATCTCAAGTTTGGACCCTCTAATGTATTTCCTAGCTGATGGATCTTCGTTGGTGCAAGATAAAGCAATTGAAATTCTATCCAGGCTTTGTGGGGACCAACCTGTTGTCTTAAGTGACTTGTTGGTGGCTAATTTAAGAACAATCGGTGCTTTGGGTAACAGGATACTGAAATCCACCAGTTTAGAAGTGAGAATTGGTGGAATTTTATTACTCATTTGTGTTTCGAAGGAGCACAAAGTGCAAACCGTTGAATCACTTGATGCATCAGGTTACTTAAAACCTGTTATATATGCTCTGGTAGATATCATAAAACAAAACGTTGGTTCTTATGCTCTTGAAGTTGATGCTAGATCTCCAAAGGGTTTTACTAAATCAGCCTTCCACGATGGAGGCGAGTTTGATGTGCCCGATCCAGGCTATCTTTTGGGAGGTACAGTTGCCATGTGGCTGTTATCAATTCTTTCTTCATTCGGTGAAACGAACAAGCGTACTCTAGTGGAAGCGGGGGGACTCGAGGTCCTCTCACTCAAGCTTGCAAATTATACTTCTAATCCGCAGGTAGGTCACACATTCCGTTGATTTAAAATCACTTAATTGCCTAAATCAGGATTAAATGGCCAGTTACATGGAAGCATAAACTCTATATTCAATATTATCCCGGACACATATATTATTGCTCGCCATCCTTTAATTTACTCTCTCCGTCCCATAATACTTGCCCACAAACCAAAAAACACTATTTAAGATGAGAGCAATCTTTGCAGATTTTTTTTGCAGAAATCCCGTTTTACCCTTGATGCATTTAAGATACCTGTTATTTTGAAATCCCTGGAAGATGTAATGATTCGGGTAAAGTGGGTAAAAATAGTAAATTATATTAGTAATGTGGGCAATAACATTGGGGTGTAGGAAGTATTAATTAATAGACTTTCAGAATGATCCCAGTTATTAACAATATAGCGAATTATGTGGGTTAACAAATGTCCATTTATAAGGATTAGACAATCTATGTCTGCTTAGTTTTAATTAGTAACCATCTCTTTTTTCCAGGCAGAGTTTGAGGACACCGAGGGCATATGGATAAGTGCTTTATTAATGGCTATACTGTTTCAAGACGAGAATGTTTCTTCATCAACATTAACCATGCACATTGTTCCATTATTGGCAAATCTGCTGAAATCTGATGAAATTGCTGACAAGTTTTTCGCTGCCCAGGCTATGGCTAGTCTTGTGTGCAATGGAAATAATGAATTAACTCTTGCAGTAGCAGATTCTGGTGCAGTTGCTGGTTTAACAACACTGATTGGTTACATAGAAGCGGATATGTGGGACCTTGTTTCTATTTGTGATGAATTCTCATTGGTGCGTAATCCTGATCAGGTTGTTTTAAATCATCTTTTTGCAATTGAACAAGTCAGAATCGGCTCAACGGGTTGTAAAGCTATTCCTCTATTGGTGGATCTTTTGAGACCAATGCCAGATAGACCAGGTGCTCCTCCTTTTGCTGTTTGCCTTTTGACTTCGGTTGCAGATGGAAGTGATGCAAACAAACTTCTTATGGCTGAATCTGGAGCACTCGATGCTTTAACAAAGTATTTATCTTTAAGCCCCCAAGACGTAACTGAAGCCACTATATGTGAGCTGTTGAGAGTACTGTATAGTAATCCTGATCTTCTGAGATACAGATCAGCATTTAGTTCGTTAAATCAACTTATAGCTGTTCTTCGTTTGGGATCAAGAATTTCTAGATTAAGTGCTGCTCAAGCTCTCTGTCAGTTGTTTAATTGTGAAGACATAAGAGAATCTGAATCAGCTCTGAATGCTTTTCAGCCGTTGATTGATATGCTAAATGCAGCATCTGAGCGTGAACAAGAAGCTGCTGTTCTTGCATTGGTCAAACTAATTTCAACCGACACTGTAAAAGCAGATATGATTCTTGATATGAAAGGAAACCCTCTCGAGAATTTATATAGAATTTTATCTTCCAGTTCTTGTATGGAATTGAAAACTAATGCCGCACAGTTCTGCTCTGCTCTTTTTGGTAGTTCAAGAGTACGGGCAAATCCGATTGCTTCTAGATTCATAGATCCTCTTGTACTGTTGATGCAATCTGATGATTATTCGGCAGTGGAGTTTGGTGTTTCTGCTTTTGAGAAATTATTGGATGACGAACAAGCAGCTAGTGTTGCAGCAGATTATGATGTTATTAATCTTCTTGTTGGTTTAATTTCTGGATCAAATCATCTTCTTATTGATACCAGTATTTCCGCACTTATTAAGCTTGGAAAAGACCGCATTCCCCGTAAATTAGATATGGTTAATGCTGGAGTCATCGATAACTGTCTTGCATTACTTCCAACCGCACCTAGTGCTTTATGCTCCACAATTTGTGAACTTTTTCGAATCTTGACAAACAGTAGTGCAATTTCCAAAAGCCCACCTGCTGCTAAAATTGTGGAACCTCTTTTCATGGTTTTAAATCGTCCTGATTTTTGTCTCTGGGGACAACACAGTGCTTTGCAGGCACTTGTAAATGTATTGGAGAAACCACAAAGCCTTGCAACTCAAAAAATTACTCCCAGTGAAATCATCGAGCCGTTAATTACATTCCTGCAATCACCATCTCCAGCTATCCAGCAACTCGGTACTGAGTTGCTGACTCATTTGCTTGCTCAGGAGCATTTCCAGCAAGATATAACAACACAAAATGCAGTTGTGCCACTTGTGCAGTTAGCAGGAATTGGAATATCGAATTTACAGCAAACAGCACTGAAAGCATTGGAAAGTATTTCATCAAGCTGGCCAAATGCAGTTGCTGATGCTGGTGGGATTTTTGAGCTTGCAAATATTATTCTTCAGAATGATCCGCAGAAATCTCATGACATATGGGAATCTGCTGCATTAGTTCTCTCAAATGTTCTACGGTTTGATGTTGATCACTACTTTCACGTTCCTGTTACTGTTCTTGTAAAGATGTTAACCTCAAATGTGGAGCCCACCATTCTCTTAGCTCTTGATGCACTACTCGTTCAAGAAAAGTCTGATTCAATAAGTGCAAAACAGATGGCCGAAGCTGGTGCCATAGACGCTTTACTTGACCTATTAAGATCTCACCAATGTGAAGAGCCATCTGGAAGACTACTCGAAGCTTTGTTTAACAATGTTCGTGTACGGGAGATGAAATTTTGCAAATACGCAATAGCACCTTTAGCCCAGTATCTTCTAGATCCACAAACTAAATCTATGTCAGGTAAGCTTCTTGTTGCTCTTGCTCTTGGTGACCTGTCACAGAATGAAGGGTTGGCCAGAGCTAGAGATTCTGTTACTGCATGTCGTGCACTAGTAAGCTTGCTTGAAGATCAATCTGCTGATGAAACGAAGATGGTAACAATTTGTGCATTGCAGAACTTTGTTATGCATAGTAAATCCAATAGACGGGCTGTTGCAGAAGCTGGCGGTATATTAGTTATTCAAGAGTTTTTGATGTCTCAAAGTTCGGAGGTTGCTGGTCAGGCATCGCTACTGCTTAAACTTTTATTTTCAAACACCACTCTTCAAGAATATGTATCAAACGAGCTTATCCGCTCTTTAACAGGTAATAATGAAGTAACTCTAGCACTTCATGAAACTGCATAATCATTAAGTGTTTTTTTTTTAAGTTGTTTGATGATTGTTACTATATTCATTATTGGCAGCTGCTTTAGAGAAAGAATTATGGACATCGGCAACTATAAATGAGGAACTTCTGAAGACCATACATGTCATATTCTCGAACTTCCAGAAACTACACGGTTCTGATGCTGCTAATCTCTGTATCCCTCATTTACTAACAGCTCTAAAGTCCGGTAACGAGGCTTCTCAAGATTCTGTTCTAAATACATTATGCGTACTGAAACGTTCATGGGCAAATATGGCAATCGATGTCTTGAAGTCCCAACTGGTGATTGCATCAGAAGCTATTCCAATCCTTCAAAAGCTCATGAAGACTTGCCCCCCTAGCTTCCATGAGCGAGCAGACAGCTTATTGCAATGTTTACCAGGTTGTCTGACTGTTACAATTAAACGTGCTACTAATTTAAAGCAGGTTATTGGAGGCACAAATGCTTTCTGTAAATTGAATATAGGCCAGGGTCCGTCGTACCAGACCAAGGTAATGGAATTCATCCAATTTAATATTGTAAAAAAAAATAAAAAAATAATAATAATAATTTTGTAATCTGATATGAAATTATTTCGACAAATTTTAATAATGGAATTTGATGTTCAGGTTGTGAGCCACAACACGTCTCCAGAATGGAAAGAAGGGTTCACATGGGCATTTGATGTGCCCCCAAAGGGTCAGAAATTACATATTCAATGCAAAAGCAAAAATACTTTTGGGAAGGTAAATTAGTCGACGAAGCTTCCTTTTAATATGTTACATTTACCCTCTGAAACTGTTGTATATCATCCTTCCTTTGAAAAAGACAATAGTTAATCATCACTTATGATAATAATTATTCTGGTGGCGACACATTTTTGTTACGCCTGTCATGCTCTAAGCTTAAGAACGGGTCAATATCTTGAGGTGGCAATTTAGACCCATTTGCCTATGAATGGGTCAATCTGGTCAAAAGTGCTGTTTCTTTACTGTCTTTTTTTTTTTTTTTTTTTTTTGCAGTCTTCACTTGGGGAAGTGACTATCCAAATCGACAAAGTTGTGAGCGAAGGACTATTTACCGGCGTTTTTAGTCTTAGGCACGGGCATGGAACCAAAAAAGAGAGTTCTTCAAGAACACTTGAAATTGAGATTACTTGGTCCAACAAGACAGCAGATCAGAACATAATTGCACAGATGTCTACTATGATGGAAGATGACACCGTCTGAAAGGTCCAATTTTGCAAAATTTGCAAGGTTATGATGCCTACTGTACAGTGTGTAGATGCAAAGTTTTTTTTTTTTTAAACAAACATGATGCTAAAAAGTTCGCTTTCCAACTACAAGTGGATTCACTTGTTATGTACAAAATGGTACAGTTTTTGGCAAGAAACTTTAAAATCCAAATTGTTTGTTTTTATTAATTTAAAAGATGATAACTATTGTCCCAAAATATATAGAATGTCTTTTTCGGGTTCTTGATTCTTAAATATGATTTTTTTTTTTTAGGCTGTAACATTTTTGATGTTAATATATCACATTTGTTATTAGTTACTTTTTCTATGATACATAGTTTGTTTTGGTAAGGTCCAAAGGATCGCGGAGTCTGGATTTCTCCGCCTTTCTAAACCTTTTGCTAGATTTGTTTTTGGTATAGTTATCAATTTAGGTGATCATTTACCCACTTTCTTTCCCTTCACTTAACATCAATCAATAACTTTTACAAAAGAAAAACTCGAGCACACATCGTTAAGTTTGCATGACCTTGGAATTACGAAACCAAATGGACACGATTTCTGTGTGTTTGAACTACCAAGTTTGATCAAGTTGAATCATGATAGAGCCAAGTTTTACGTTTAAATTTGTTTTTAGTGTGATCATTCTTATTGTTCAGAGGACGAATATTTGAGTAAAACAACAAAACAATTGTGATATACTCCTTCTGTTATATAGTAATTTATGTTTATCTTTCTTTGACTATTTTTTAAAATATTTATGTTTATGTATTGTAACAAGCAGTATAAAATCCGCGCTCCGCTGCGGGCCGATGTTTTTACTTGTATAGTTGTGTTAATTCCAATCAAAATATATATCATAATACGATACATCTACTTATCAAACATAATTAACTTTTTTACAAATTTTTATAAAATAACAATATGAAATGTAAAGCAAAAAATACCAACCCAAAGACATACCGTAAACATAGTACTGAATAGGGATATCCGTTTGTTGCAATACATCTTTTTTAGAACGACGGAGAAAAAAATCCTATGAACAAACAAAAGCCATAAACCAATACTAAAGCAACCTAGACGTTAAATAGCATGGCTATTAACCATCACGGCAGGAGTCTATTTTGTTATAATTTGTAGTAAATATTGACTTTAATATAGAATTGTTGAAAAGAAAGAAAAAAAAATTGACGTGTACAGGATTCGAACACACCCCTTATAGCATGGACAAAACCATTCCATTAATGGAGAGTTTTAATAAATGTTTTGAAAAATATTTTATTTAATAAAACATAAAAAGTTTGTAGCCTGAACTTTTTGACTTTCTTAGAAAATTTTAATAATTTTTTAATCTTCTAAACGACATATTTGTGTCTAAAACGGAAAAACATTTTTGATGAATGTTCTATAGGGTTGACATCAAAAAAGACTATAAAAAAATTTAAGACCAAAATACCCAATCATAACACTCAATTTTAAAAACCCACTTAAAATATAATTTTGTTTAAAAATTAAATATCTCAAAAACCGTAAATGTATTAAACGAATAAATTATATCATTGTAACGAGCATTAAATTACCTTTGATAGAGTACCCACTCGATATACTTTTGACGAAATTTATTTTCGGGTTTTTTTACGAGTATTGAAATTTTATATTACAAATCACTGTTTTATCATATGTGATATCAGTAGTTTGACATATTATTTTTTTGTTTTTCTTTTTGATTTAAGTTGAATGTATGTAATATAACAAATCTATGTTTCGAAACTCGTATTTAGTGTTCAAATCATATGTGATATTGTCTTACGAATTTCAACATTTGGCCATAAACGAAAAAAATAAAAGTCGTCAAAATTCGAACTTTTTCTGGGTCTATATAGGTTATACATTGTATAACATTGTTGTGTATTAAAATTCATATTTAGAGTTAAAATCATGTGGGTTATTGTCTTTTAAGTTTTAAAATTTTAACATACATAATATCATATATGATTTATATTTATATCATATATGATTTACAGTAATATCATATATGATATTGTATTATCATATATGATTTTAGTATATATCACATATGATTTATATTCATATCATATATGATTTACACTAATATCATATATGATATAGTATTATCATATGTGATTTTAGTATATATCACATATGATTTATATTCATATCATATATGATTTACAGTAATATCACATATGATATAATATTATCATATGCGATTTTAATATATATCACATATGATTTATATTCATATCATATATGATTTACAGTAATATCACATATGATATAGTAGTATCATATGTGATTTTAGTATATCACATTTTATGTCAAAAAACGAGAAAAAATAAAACTAGTTAAATTTCTTAGGTAGTTTATACATTTTATAGTAATTATCTTTTATACAGTTTTACGTAATGATGTAAATATCATATATGATATTATCGTTATAATTTCAATACCCATAAAAAAAAAAAAAAAAAAAAAAAAGTCGTCGAAAGTATATAACACCACTGCTCTAATTAAAGATAAAAACGAGACGATCGCAACAGTGTATTTTATTTCGTCTAACGATCAACGGTTTGTGAGATAAATTAATTTAAAAAAATAAAAGAAAAATGGGTTTTGGTTTTAATCTTAACCATTAGATTAAAATGAGATCAAGGCCCAAAATGATGTCTTTTTGTCTCAAGAAAATTATGGGTCTTAATTGATCTTTTCTCATGTTCTATATAGTAATAATTTATGAAAATTTACCAATAAAAATACATTTAAACATCAATCGATTCATATAGTTTGTAATAATTATTATATAACACAATATAGTTAAAGTTACAATTGAAAAATAAAAAGTTCAAAAATTATAAACAAAACAAAAACAATAAAACGGAGGAAGTATTTTTTCAAATTTCAACCAAAGTAAAAAGTAAATTTTTAAAGTTATGTCATTATTAAATAAAAATGAAAACATAATTCGAATAATTTTTTTTTATATAAAATGACTTGAATTTTATCCAAATTTTATAGTGTGGTGAAAATTGTTTTAGTGACTAGTAAACGTTATACTGATGACTATGGAAGGAAAAAATAATATGTTTGAATTCCAAAAACTCAGATATATTGAATTCCTTCATGAAGAAATTTCGAATTTCATAGATGAATGAATCTGATTGAATTTTAACATAGTTTAGTTTCATGATGTCCAACCAAACAAGATTCAAACAAAATGCATAACTCGTCAATTTAATCAGATTATACGAACTAAACCATACCTTAACTTCTTTGATTTAAGGGTGTTTGTTTCTATGGGCTTATGAGCTTATGTAAATTTTAATAGGTTCATAAGACCCAATTTTTCCGACTTATGAGCTTAAATAAACCATAAACTCAACTTGATAAGCTCATAAGCCGGAAAAACTAAGCTTATGAATTTATCAAAATTTACATAACCTCATATGTCCGTTATATATGACGAAACAAACACCCCTTAGTTAAGGGTTGATAAAACAAAAGAAACAGTTGTGATATATCTTTTAAGCGAAGTTATTAGTTATTTGACACATACAAATAAATAAAAAGTAAAACAATAAAAATGAAACACATTTGAAAAGGGTATGATTCAGTACAACTTTTATAATTTTTGGCAAAAAATAGAATCATTTAAACACATGCAACTTAAAAGCGGCACACACTATTTCCAATTTTTCATATCTGAAAATTTCAAAGTTTAAAAAACAATTGAAACAAAAAAATTTGGAGGGATATCCCAAAGCCGGCAACCCATCACCATCACCATCACCATCACATCTCCGTCGTGAATCTCCACCAATGTCCTTCACTTCCCGGTCCTCCATCTCACCATTCCGGTCCAGAAAATCATCCGTACCGCCCGATTCAACTCGCCGCACTAAGCCTCAGTCCACTAAACCACACATTTCTCCCCGTCCGATTTCGAATAAAGTCAAGGAGAATGTGACGGTTACCGTTAGACTCCGTCCACTTAAGTACTGTGTTACTTAATTTCTGTTAGTTCCGTTAAATGTAATTTTATTTTATTTTAATTGTGTTGTTGTTGTTATAGCTCGAGGGAGATTGGAAAAGGAGATGAGATCGCGTGGTTTGCGGATGGAGATTATTCGTTACAGAACGAAGTTAATCCGTCTATCGCTTATGGATTTGGTTAGTTTAGTTACATACCTAATTTTAGTTCCACTTAAATGTAGTTAGGTATATCGTATACTGTCTTAGCGCCTGTTAATGTTATTATATGGCATAGTTTCTCGGCTCGGTTAGGATGGAAATTACTTCTGTTACAATTATATTAGAACATTGTGTCTGTCTCGATTGTTTATGCAACATCATACTGTCAATGCAGACAGAGTGTTTGGACCAGCAACAACTACTCGTCATGTTTATGATGTTGCAGCTCAGCATGTCGTTAATGGTGCTATGGAAGGAGTTAATGGTGATTTTCCTTTTTCTTCTCTTGACATATTTTAAAGGCGATATTGGTTTTAAGTTAACACAAAGAGGATAGATCATTAGCATTTTTATAGAAACAAAGATCGTTAACACTAAAAAAGTACATTTTTGTGTTCTTATGAGCAAGCGGATATTTACGTATTTGTTGACATTTGTCTTATTATTATTATTATTATACAGGCACAGTGTTTGCATATGGTGTGACTAGCAGTGGGAAGACTCATACGATGCATGTATGTTATTTAAATGCATCGTTTT
The DNA here is from genome assembly GCA_910822075.1 of Senecio squalidus. NCBI lineage: Eukaryota > Viridiplantae > Streptophyta > Magnoliopsida > Asterales > Asteraceae > Senecio > Senecio squalidus. The sequence continues at coordinate 19,902,079 of CAJVGC010000590.1, forward strand.
CACATTTATCTCAAGCTGCTTGTCATATTTGGCCGACATTTAGATATAGCTGTCTCGCTAATAAGAGTTTATTGCATTTTTAGGGTGAACAAAAGTCACCTGGTATTATTCCTTTGGCTGTTAAAGATGTGTTTGGAATTATACAAGAGGTATATGTTTGTTTACTTAATCATTTTTTAACGAGTAGACAGGTGATTGTAAGGTTGAGACAAGTTTGTTTCACTAATACACTCTAAAACATTGTCTTGCATCAGACACCCGGACGGGAGTTTTTGCTTCGTGTATCTTATCTGGAGATCTATAATGAGGTATGCACCTTTTTAGTCTTAAATAATATAATCATTGATATGTTGCATTATGACGTAAACATCAATTTATTTATGATTTATCATGTCGTTACACTATATTAATATAATGTATTTCGTTTCTCTAGGTCATAAATGACTTGCTCGATCCAACAGGGCAGAACTTACGAATTCGAGAAGATAGTCAGGTTTATATGCTAATATCATGTTGCTCTAGGATTATGTTCTTCATCTCATTTTATATCATACACACCTTATATGTGTTTACGACTTTACGGGGTCTGCATTTGACAGGGAACTTATGTTGAGGGAATCAAGGAGGAAGTTGTTCTGTCACCTGCTCATGCTCTTTCACTTATAGCATCTGGAGAAGGTATGATAATTCGTACTTGTCTCTCTTTATTTATAAACATTCTTGAAAAGATGGAAAACTATTCTGCTGTCATTAAATGTTTTTTGTTTGACTGCGTATGCTCCACATGCCCTATTTCGAGCAAATGTGCGTGTGTCAATGCCTATAACATTCTAAAAGTTGCTACATATTGTACAAAAAGTTTTTTTTTCTTCTACAATCGTCAAACAAATAGAGCATTAGAGCCCTTTATATATGTATTTCAGTTAATAGGATTTTCGTTTCTAATTCTCTACCATGTTTAATTAGTTATTTTTTAAGCTGTTAGGCCTTTGACATATCCAGTAACTAAAAGCTCAATTGAGTTGGTAAAAAAGGTTTCTTCTATCATCTTACAAATGAAATAGCCCTTTATCTATGCGGAATATGTTACTGGTTCTCGTACCTTTCTTCTTTGATTGTCTTTAACTGTTGATTTTCTTTCTTATGCTTATTCTTTCTGTGGCTGCAGCACATAGACATGTTGGATCAAATAACTTCAACTTACTTAGCAGTCGTAGCCATACTATATTTACCCTGGTAATCATATTTTTGTGCTTTGACATGTTTTTTCTGTCAACATGATAAATAGAATACCCAAAACTTCTCCAAATTTACATTTGTGATAACTAAATTGTTACCGTGTATGTGTATGATTTGATTAATATATCTGCTTACTCAAACAAGTAGGATCCATATCCTGATCACCCATCATGCTAACATTGCATTCTAGATAATAATCTAACTAGTTATGTGTCTATTTGTCTACCAGATGATTGAAAGCAGTCCTTGTGGAGAAAATCAGGATGAGGAAGTAACCTTGTCACAGCTGGTATTTGAGACAAATTATCTTCATTTTCTTTGCAGGCTTACTCCAAACAATGTTTATTTTTATTATCGGCATTGGCAATATTAATTCACATATTCTTTTTTCTTTTCTTGTAGCACTTAATTGACCTGGCAGGATCTGAAAGTTCTAAGACAGAGACGACTGGAATGCGGAGAAAAGAGGGATCATACATAAATAAGAGTTTGCTTACACTTGGCACGGTATGATTGGTTATTGTTCTCCTGAATTTGAGACTTCAGATGTGATATAATAAGTGTAGGGTTAACTGCAAGTATATTAAATATTGATGTTTAAAACCTGTATTTAATGCGAAAAACATCTATAATGGTTATAACCAATACTGTAATTAATTCCAAACTGCTCAAAATGATTTAATGAAAAAGTATTTCTCTTAGGTCTTATGATTTGGTATAAAAACATCTTTCTTTTGTATTGTCCCTCTGACCGTGTTGGTTGTCTATTTGCAAATATTCTAGGTGATATCTAAACTAACAGATGGTAAATCTGCTCACATACCTTACCGAGATTCAAAGCTCACTCGATTGTTGCAATCATCCCTTAGCGGTCATGGACGAGTTTCTGTAAGTTCAAATATATTTTTATTGCTTTCATTAATCTTTGTGGTACTTCAATCTGTGAAGTCCATCTTCAATAATTTATCTGTTTTTTACATTGTTATGTGGCACTTTTATTATAAGTACTGAACATAGACATCTTTTGAACCTTTTTAGCTTATATGCACTGTTACTCCTGCCTCAAGCAATACAGAGGAAACACATAATACCCTCAAGTTTGCACATCGTAGTAAGCATGTAGAAATAAAGGCTTCTCAGAATAAGGTGATCCTGGATATGAATACATGACTTATTGCAGGAAATTTCCGGCTAGCATTGCGTCCAAGTTCTAACCTACTGATGTTCATTTTCTAGATCATTGATGAGAAATCACTTATTAAAAAGTATCAGAAGGAAATTTCTAGTTTAAAACAAGAGCTTCAACAATTAAAGCGTGGTATGATGGCACCAAACCAGGAGGATTTGGTTAATATAAAACTTCAGGTTTGTAGTGGGCATTAGCATGTTGTAAATATTCATCGATACTGTTAAACTAATCTGATCCATCGTGGAATTTGGTATATGTTCTTTACCATCTGTTACGTTTAATATGTGGCAGTTAGAAGCTGGACAGGTTAAATTACAGTCAAGATTAGAGGAAGAAGAACAGGCTAAAGCGGCATTGATGGGAAGGATTCAAAGATTAACCAAACTGATTTTGGTTTCCACAAAGAACACAATTGCACCAAATATGCCTGGAAATCTGGAACACCGAAGGAGGCATTCCTTTGGTGAAGATGAAGTATGTTATATATACATTAAGTGAAGTCAAGTACTTTATATAAAAAGAAAGAGTACTGGTAATTTTTTATATATACTTATTCCTTATGGTGTTACATTTCCAACAGTTAGTACACTTGCCAGACAAAAAACGAGGGATTTTTATTGATGATGATTCTGGAAGCATTGATTCTGAGTTTTCAAGAGATGGGAAGTATGATGTAGATAATCTTGATGAGCTAGTCAAAGATTACAGAAAGAACCGTAGAAAAGGAATGCTTGGGTGGTTCAAACTAAAAGTATGTATTTGTTGTTTCTTAACTTTCTGACTTCCTTTCCGGCAGATGCTAGTTGATTTTTTTTATATATTCATACAGATCTGAAATATTGAATTTTCTTTGCAGAAGCCCGATCATTTAGCTGCTTTATCACCACATAATGATCTTGAAAGCGCCACAAGTGATTCGCCTACATCCTCTAGATCATCCAAAAGTAAAGCTGTGTTTAGTGATATGAGATCTTCAGTTGGAAGAAGAGGGGATGACATGACAGGTGCGGACTTGCTCCAACAAAGAACACAAGCCGGTGACTTGTTTAGTGCAACTGCTGGAGGTCGCCATTTACCCCCGGTGAGAGTAGAACAAAACCTTTTATTGCATCCGGTATTCCATTAATACTTCAATTGAATTGAACAATGAGTGCCTCTTTCAGACCGGAACTACAATTACTGACCAAATGGACCTGATTCGTGAACAAGTGAAAATGTTATCCGGTGACGTGGCACTTTGCACTAGTTCTTTAAAGAGGCTCTCAGAGCAAGCAGCTACTAGACCTGAAGACTCACAACTTCAGGTTTGCTCTTTTCAATACTTCAGATAAAAGTTTTTGAATGCTGGCTTCTTGTCCTAATTGCCGCTTTAACGGTTGAATTGTTTTTATTAGGAACAAATGCAGAAGTTGAAATATGAGATTAGAGGAAAGAAATCTCAGATACATCTACTGGAGCAACGAATGATTAGTTCAGCTGAAATGAATCCACATAATTTGAAAAGCTTTGAGACATCTCAGGTAACAATTGATTCTACATAATAATTAGGTCAGTTTTTACCTTTTTATACCATACTGATTATTCGTCTTACCGTACATATACTTTTAGGCTCCATCCAAGCTCGTTACTCAACTAAATGAGAAAACATTTGAACTTGAGGTACACCCTATCCTATATACGTACTTTGTTAACTTCTAAAATAGTGTTAACATAACCGCTCATTGTTTATGTCTGGTGAAGATAAAAACAGCAGATAACAGAATTTTACAGGAGCAGCTACAAGTGAAGGTAATATTGTAGTATACTAAATTACTAATAGTACATAAACTTCATTGGAGTTATATATTGTTGAGCTCTTAGTTCTAACAGTTAACTTACGCTACTTAGGTTTCTGAAAATACTGAAATGCAACAGACCATTCTCTTACTAAGGCAACAAGTAGAGTCTCTAGTAGCAGACCACAGTTCGAGCCCTCAACGACAAAAATATATAAATGAAGAAAAATATATTAACGAAAGTACACCAACTAGTGTTATGAGTTTGAATAAAGTATTTTCCCAAGACGACTTCATACAAGGCAGTAGTGATGCATTTCTTAATTCTCAGCTTCTTACGCAGGTTAGCTAAATATCTTTTATACTTTTAAAAAGTATTCTCTTTTATATTATGGTGCAAGTTAAATCGAAGGTGAATAATTCAGGCTGTCGAGATAGATACGTTGAAAAAAGAAAAGGAGCAGATGGCTGAAGAAAAATATGGGCTTGTGATCTGCAACCAAAAACTGGATGAAGAAAGTTCATATGCAAGGGAACTCGCAGCAGCCGCAGCAGTTGAGCTCAGAAACTTAGCAGCAGAAGTAACAAAACTTTCCTACCAAAATGCCAAACTCAATGCTGACCTAGCTATTACAAAAGATGTATGTGTGAGAAAACCGGACAACGGTTTTCTTATAGAGGAGATGCAGAAAGAGCTTAATGCAAGATACCAGAGAGAAGCTTCTTTAGTTGGTGCACTTTCTGAAAGAGATAAGATAGAAGGTGAGCTGCGAAAAAGACTAGATGTTGCAAAGCGACGTGAGGAGGATATGGAAGCTGAGCTGGCAAATGTGTGGGGCCTTGTTGCAAAGCTGAGGAACTCTTCTACTTCTGAGGACAACTTGACGGAACAGGGTTATTTGTCAAAAAATTTGCAAACAGGAGTGGACAATCTAACATCAACTGTCCGATGCAATGAAATTTTTGAGGAAGATGATGACATAAGGTCACTTGATGAATTGAGATTATTGTATCGTAAAGAAAAAGAAAGGTGTCAGGAACTCGACAGTTATGTTTCAAGATTGAAGGTACTCAATTTGTTTTTTAACGAATTTAGTAATGCATGTGTAAGGAATTTAATTCCTCTAACATATCAATCCTTTTCCATCATGTCAGGGTGATGATATCGCTGATTTGGACATTACGTTGCTGGAGGAGCTCCAAAACCTACATGTTGAGGCAATAACCAAGATCTGCCATGCAAAGGTAATCTAGAGATTGAAACCGGTTGCAAACTATAGGTTGTAATTTTGACTTCAGTAATTGCCTAATATGTTGGTTGTTGATGATGCAGGCATCCTACAGGTAAGGATGCTATCCTCCGTTGTCGAACTAATTACTCGAAGGCATTTGCAAATGTAGAGAAAAACCACGAGCCAGGATCTGTTTAGATACCCGTAAAAGTCCATTTGTAATAGATGTCTGTATTTCCACAAAATGTTCATGTACAAACATGTACATTTTCCCCTTTTAGGAGTTACCACTTGTAACAACTGAACATTATTTATTTACTGCAATATATAATCATTGCTTGCAGGCTTTTATGCATTCGGGTTCATTTAATTATAGATTTACGGCTTCTAGCTCAACGTTATCATTTGATTACATATATCGTTAGTTCCCTAAATACAGGGGGTGTTTTCTGTTAATACATTTGTTTTTCCCTCTCAAAACACATGTATTAATTAGATTTAACATAAAATAATTATATTAGATTTGTAACTATCGATTCAAAGAAAACTCCGATCCTCAGATCATGGAGCAAGTAGAAATTGAAATAGAGTATATTCCTGAACAAATACAATTTGATGGTGGTGAAGTGGATGATATATTCAGGAACGTGTCGGAGAAATTCACTTTTAAAGAACCTGTTGTTTCCTCGGATAACGAAAACAGTGAGGAGTCTGCCTTCAATTCGAATGCGGAAGTTGCTACTTCAGACCCGGACGACGAGGAAAAACAAGACGAGGAAGAAAAAGAGGCAGGCGGTATCTCTAATAGAAAGAAAAAGTTAGAGCGTCAGATGAGGATTGCTGACCTTAAGAAACTTAGTGCGCGGCCAGATATAGTCGAGGTATGGGATGTTACCTCAGCTGATCCTAAACTCTTGGTTTTCCTTAAATCATATCGTAATCCTGTTCCAGTGCCGAGACATTGGTGTCAGAAAAAGAGATTCTTACAAGGGAAGCGAGGTATTGAGAAACAACCTTTTAAACTTCCTGATTTTATTGCTGCAACGGGAATTGAGAATATTAGGCAGGCTTATTTAGAACAGAAGAAGCGTAATCAGAAAATGGGAAAAATGGATATTGATTATCAGGTACTGTATGATGCGTTTTTAAAATACCAAAGGAAAAGAGTTTGAGGTGAATTGTAGAGAGATCAAGGGAGGTAGGATATCACATAAACTAAAAGAGGCACTAGGAATGGCACACGTTGATGAGTTTAGGCGAACAATTTATGGGAATGTGTTTGGACAGCAACAAGAACCACCATGCTATGAGGGAGAACCAATCGATAAGACTAACCACTGGGGTGACTTAGAGGAGGATAAAGAAGAGGAACTGGAACTGGAGGATGGCATCCAATCCGTTGAGAGTCTCACGAGTACCCAAACTGGTGTAGAGACTCCAGACGTGATTGATCTTCGCAAGAAGCCGAGGAAGGAACATGATAAACCTCTTTACCACGTTTTGGCCGAATGCAAGTTCTGGAATTTTGTTGGGAACAACACATACCTATGTGATAGATGGCGGCTCACATGACAAGTCAACAGCGAAAAGGGTTGACTTGCTTAGAAGTCAGAAAACAGATGCCGTTAATGTCTCCTTACAGCCCGATGAGTTGGAGGTCTTGGAAAATGTCTTGCCTGCTAGATACGAGGAAAAAAAACTTTATAATAATCAGGAGGACTTAAGTGACGTGGTTGCTGATTTTGAGAAGATGAGGAAGCGGAAGATGCAACAAAAGGACAGCAAGTCGAAAAAGAAGGATTTCAGGTTTTAGAACTATCTTCCTTCCACAACTTTTATTTGTTATTTTGTTTCAGATTGTTTGAGAGGTAATGACTGTTTTTCGCATGATACAATCAAGTAACTCCTTATTTATTTATCCTTTGACCGCTTATATATCTGTTTTTTAATATTTTAGGACAGGTTTTTGGCGAGAGTTGGCATTAAGAAAACCAAGTTGACCGTAACGTCTAAATACTTGGTGGTGGGCGGCCTCGGTATACATTATCCCTTTCTCTTTTATCTTCATAGTTGAGTACTCCGTATATCATGATACAAAGCTCTTGTAGAGCATCTTCAAAAACAATAATTACCATTAAGTCAATAGAACTAGATGGTACACTCGTTCTAGCGTGGAAAACAGTCTCGTAACGTTAGATTTATAAAAACACTCATAAGGACTAAATCATATCCTAAGGCTTTTAAGATTGTCAAATGAATGATTAACTAACAAAATTAATTCTTCTTCCTAAATAACAAATTCCAGGTTAAGATGTTACCAACCAAGAACCATTGTACAAAAAATAATCCGATACAAATTCATCTAAAATTAAACCTCAATGATTTACAACGTCCATCTTCGATAGAATTACGATTCGATTAGTAATGTCTTTAAGCGGCTTCCTGTACTTGTTCTTCTTCTTCTTTAGCATAATCTTATTTGCACCGAGCTTATTGTCGATGCCGAAAAACAACGGAGGGATGTTCTCTTTATTATCATAATGGTTTTGGCATAATAAAGAGATCATTCCCCCCTTCACCATTTTCGTTTTGGAAGTGTTAGATAAATGAGTTGAGATTTAATTGAAGCCTGCGGAGATATAAATAAGTAATGGAACATTTTTCTAAGTTTTGGGTTTGGAGGGATCAATTTTGATGTTGAAATTTTGATGAATTTGAGTTTGAGGAGGGAAATATTGAGATTGATACCAAAACTTTTAAAGTTTTTCTATAATTTTTGGTCAAAATGGATTCGGCGCCAAATTTCATATTATTATTCCCTTTTCAGGTTTTTACCACCTTTTTTTTTTTAAACATTTTCATCTAAAAAACAAAAATAAAAAGAATATAACTTTACCCTCATTAGGAGCGGTAAGATGGACGGGTCGGGTCGTGTTGAATAATCGGTCAAAACGGGTTAGGGTCAAAAAGGGTCATAATGTGAAAATGGTCAAATGGGTCACGGGTCATGTAGGGTTGACCCTTTTTTTTTTTTACATAAAACTAGAGACGGAAATCGTAAAACCTAACAACATTTCTAAAATAGAAACGCAATTAACAACCTCCAAACCCGCCTATATTATTTGAATAACAGGCTCGATTAAGAAAGATAAAAGATAAAGTAACGTAAAAACAAAGTTGTAATTTACAAATAATCTATTTTATATAATTCGGTAGTAAATACGAAGTTGAAAAAGAACTAAATTATATTAAAAAAAAAAGTAAAATCAAACTACTTAAAAAAACTTGTCAAAACTCAAACTATAACCAAAACCATCCGATTACTTTTTATTATATATTTATTTACTTAATATATTATTATTAATACTTAATATGTTATTACTTTATTTTTAATATTAATAATTAATAATTAATAATTTATAAATAAATCAAACTCAGAGTATTATTATGACCTATGCGTCATTCTACTTTATAGATCTATTTTTCTATAATTAAAGAAAGAGTAAATTACATAGATCGTCCCTAAGGTTTATATGCAATTACGCATTTCGTCCCTAACTTTAAAAAGTTGCATGGATCGTCCCATAGTTCAAACTAATTACTCATTTCGTCCCTAATTTGGACGTCCGTTAATTTCTACCGTTAGTCTGTCCCACGTGTTAAACACGTGAGGGGTATTTTAGTCTTTTCGCCGTTTTCAATTTATTACCCCCTTTTAGCCCCTTTTTTAATTTTAACCTAATTTCATTTCTCTTTACCAGCTTCTACTTCACACACAAACACACACTCAAACACACACACACACTGAAGCAATTACATATATAATCTTCATCCATCCAATTATGAAGGTCACCAACCCAAATCGATTTATTGTCTTCACCGCCGGATTGAGTCACCGGCGGCTGATGGTGGTGGTGGTGGTACGTCGATTAACCTCAAATCCTGAATCAGTTCTCATCAATCAATCAAAATCCATAAAAATCGGAGCTCGATTCACTCAATTTCGAATCAAATTGAAACACATATTACATCCATAGATAACATCACCGACGATTACATCCATTACCAAGTAGTATATGTATGTATATATATATATATATAGAGAGAGAGAGAGAGGGGTAGGTTCAAATAGGAACCATTAAATATTTAGGAACCATTAGGAACCATTTAATCACCATTAGATCATTTAGATCAAAAACTAATCACAAGGTGGCAGTTTTGTAATTAATTCAAACTAGAGGAGCATAATGTAATAATCACAAATCTATTTTCCCTGACACAAAATCATGTCAATTCATTCAATTGTTTTCTAAGATCGATCAATATTCTCTCTCATACAATTATAATTCAATCTACATGACAAATTCATCAAATTAATCATAAATTGTTGCTGAAATCATGTTGACAAAGGCTAAAATAAATTAATAATGGAGATGATGATCTAATCGACATTCAAGGTAAAGGTGTTAAAAATCAAAGTAAGTAATCTAATTTAATAATATTTGGTTGATTTAGGTGATTTTATTCAATCGATCTACTATTTATGATGTAATGTTTTTTAAGATTTAGACTAAATCTCATATCTTGTTGAATAAAATCATAAAGTTTAAGATAAGTTTTATTTTTTAGTTTCACTCTTTGTTGCACACCAAGTGTTTGATAAAATGTCTCAATAATAGATATTGTATTATGCATTGTACAAAAACATTTTCTAGTAGGTTATAGTATTATATATGGTTATATTTATATTTGTATGAGTAAACAAGTCTATAATTCAATAGAAAAAAAAATTAAATCCATATTTGTTGATGTTCAAGTTAATACAAGTGTAGTAATAAGTGAAGACTATATGTTTAGTAATGAATATAGTGTATTCATAGATAAATATATTATATTTTATTTTCGTATGAATGACTATAGGTTTTAATTTATACTAATTTAATACAAACATAATTTCAATTGTAATGGTATACTTACTTTTGTTATCGAATACAATATATACACTAGTTTATACGATATATTCTTTAGTGAATACAATGAATACACTAGTGAATACAGTATATACACTAGTGAATATAATATATACACCAGCGTATTCGATATATACACTAGTGAATTCAATATATACATTGAATACACTAGTGAATTCAATATATACATTGAATACACTAGTGAATTCAATATATACATTGAATACACTAGTGAATTCAATATATTCACTAGTGTATACGATATATTCTCTAGTGAATACATGAATATATACTTACTTTAGAGTATACAATAGTACACTAATTTAATAAAAACATAATTTCAGTTTTAATAGTATACTTACTTTTGTTATCGAATACAATATATACCCTAGTGTATAAGATGTATTCTCTATTGAATACAATGAATACACTAGTGAATACAACTAATACACTAGTGAATACAATATATAAACCGGTGTGTTCGATATATACACTAGTGTATACGATATATTCTCTAGTGAATACAATGAATACACCAGTGAATACAGTTAATACACTAGTGAATACAATATATACACCAGTGTATTCGATATATACACTAGTGTATACGATATATACAGTTAATACAATGAATACACTAGTGAATACAGTGAATACACTAGTAAATACACTAGTGAATACAATCTATACACCAGTGTATTCGCTATATATACACTAGTGTATACGATATATATATATACAGTGAATACACTAGTGAATACAATATATACACTAGTGTGTTCAATTTTAATGGTATACTTACTTTTGTTATCGAATACAATATATACACTAGTGTATACGATATATTCTTTAGTGAATACAATAAATACACTAGTGAATACAGTATATACACTAGTAAATATAATATATACACTAGTGTATTCGATATATACACTAGTGTATTCAATATATACATTGAATACACTAGTGAATACAATATATTCACTAGTGTATACGATATATTCTCTAGTGAATATATGAATATATACTTACTTTAGAGTATACAATAGTACACTGATTTAATAAAAACATAATTTCAGTTTTAATAGTATACTTACTTTTGTTATCGAATACAATATATACCCTAGTGTATACGATGTATTCTCTAGTGAATACAATGAATACATTAGTGAATACAACTAATACACTAGTGAATACAATATATACACCGGTGTATTTTATATATACACTAGTGTATACGATATATTCTCTAGTGAATACAATGAATACACCAGTGAATACAATTAATACACTAGTGAATACAATATATACACCAGTGTATTTGATATAAACACCAGTGTATACGATATATACAGTGAATACACTAGTGAATACAATGAATACACTAGTGAATACAATATATACACTAGTGTATTTGATATATACACTAGTTTATACGATATATATATTCAATGAATACACTAGTGAATACAATATATACACTAGTGTATTCAATTTTAATGGTATACTTACTTTTGTTATCGAATACAATATATACACTAGTGTATACGATATATTCTTTAGTGAATACAATGAATACACTAGTGAATACATTATATACACTAGTGAATATAATATATATACACCAGTGTATTCGATATATACATTAGTGTATTCAATATATACATTGAATACACTAGTGAATACAATATATTCACTAGTGTATACGATATATTCTCTAGGGAATACATGAATATATACTTACTTTAGAGTATACAATAGTACACTAATTTAATAAAAACATAATTTCAATTTTAATAGTATATTTACTTTTGTTATCGAATACAATATATACCCTAGTGTATACGATGTATTCTCTAGTGAATACAATGAATACACTAGTGAATACAACTAATACACTAGTGAATACAACATATACACCGGTGTATTCGATATATACACTAGTGTATACGATATATTCTCTAGTGAATACAATGAATGCACCAGTGAATACAGTTAATACATTAGTGAATACAATATATACACCAGTGTATTCGATATACACTAGTGTATACGATATATACAGTTAATACACTAGTGAAATACAGTGAATACACTAGTGAATACAATATATACACTAGTGTATTCGATATATACACTAGTGTATACGAATACAAAGTATACACAAGTGTATATATTTTATTTAAATCTTATATGTTAGACTTTTATTTATACTATTGAATAACATATATATTAACAAGTAAACACTCTAATGTATTATGAAGTGAAAAATTATTTCAACTTAAAAAGATATTATACAATTACATGACTAAAATGTAAACTATGAGTCAACGTCTTATTTTTCACAAGTTTTTTATTCGGTTGTGTTGCCTTCTTTTTTGTCTTCTTGTTTTCTTGTCTTCTTCAATTCATTTCCCATTATGTTTTTCCTTTGTAAAAATTAAACATTGATTAGAATGTAAAAGCGAAGTTATATTGGTTTACTCAAAACTACATAAACACAACCAAATTCAATATAACTACTTAAATACTCATATGGACAATGCATAAAACTAATATTTTCATTGAAGACTTTTATCAAACACTTAGTGTGCAAAAAAAACAAAGTTTTGTTATCTTATTTTCAATCAATTGTTTCAACTTAACTTTACAAATCACCATCATATTACTCTCAAATTCGAAATGATCTTGTTTCAATACGACCATTAAACACCAAACACAGCATTCACCAAAATAGGAAAAGTTAAATTATAGGGGAATAGAAAGAAAAGAGCATATGCTAATAATCAAATGAACTTAATTTTCCTTAAATCATCAGATATTGAAGATCCAAACCCGAAACTGAAAAAAAAAAACAAATTCGACTTACTATCAGTTGGATCTTGATAAAGATTAGATCTTGGAAGATATTAGGTTTGATATTTAGATTAATTAGGTATAAAAATCGATTTGATTTGAGGAATTCAAAAGAAAAAGATGAACTAGGGAAGTGTTGTTCTAAGAGAGAGGAAGAAGACGTGAATTTAGGAAAGTTTGGTTTGATCTGATTGTTTTCTGAAGTAAAATGTCAATTATACCCCTTCAAGTGTTAAACTCCCTTTAATTTATGTTCTTGATCAAAATATGATCTAAGGGCTTAGATGTGGTTCATTTGGTTCCTAATTATTTGAATGGTTCTCATTTAAAACCAACTATATATATATATATATATATATATATATATATATATATATATATATATATATATATATATATATATATATATATATATATATATATATATATATATATATATATATATATATACCTGCGGCGACGGCTGGTAAAGATGAGCCGAGATCGGAGACATCAAAAGCTTCTTTCTTGTGGTTTCCCATGGCGATTACGAAACCCTAGGTGAAGAGTACAAAATGACTTTTGGACTTTTGAGGGATTATGAATCTGATTTTGAGGGATTATGAATCTGCTTTTGATTTTGATTATGAGGGATTATGAATCTGATTTTGAGGGATTATAAATCTGATTTTGAGGGATTATGAATCTGATTACGAAGAGGGATTATGAATCTGATTTTGATTTATTTGATTTTGACTTTTGGACTTTTGAGGAAGAGGGGGTAAGGTAGGTGAAGAGTGCAAAATGACTAAAATACCCTCACGTGTTTTACACGTGAGGGAAGGCTAACGGTAGAAATTAACGGACGTCCAAATTAGGGACGAAATGAGTAATTAGTTTGAACTATAGGACGATCCATGCAACTTTTCAAAGTTATGGACGAAATCCGTAATTGTATATAAACCTTAGAGACGATCTATGTAATAAAAGAAAAACAAAAGTGAATATTAAAAACATTAAATACTATGTGCTGTATTCTCTCTAAAACCAAAGCAATGTATATTCACTTTCCTCTTTCCTCTTTCTTGATACCCCTTCTTCTTCCAAGAAAAAACAGAGCAAGCAAAAATATATTTTGTCAACCCATAATCCACCTGTGTGTGACCCGTTTTGGTCATCAATAATTTTCTAATCGTGACCCGTTCTGGAATTTTTGGGTGTTCAGATGAACCCATCAAAAAGAAAAAAATGACCCAAATCAACCCGTTTTTCTTGATTCGGGTTGGGATTGCCAGTCATAACCCTCATATTCTATGACAATGCTATATTAAAGAGTTTCTTTCTTCATCCGAATGCTACTACTTTCGTTTTTAAATAAGATAAACTTTTGTATTTGTTATTAGTAAGATATCTATGTAGGTGGCTTATTGATCTGGAGGTCATAGGTTCAAGTTTTGTTGAAGATAAGTGTGAATTATGTATAGTGTGGTGGTAATATTTGTTTTTCTAAAAGAAAAAGAAAAAAAAGTAGACACCATCACACATAAACCAGATGTGTCGCTTACCTCTTATATATTGATCATTGAACTGGTCGATAGATGAGTAGCGTATACCATTATTTAACGTATAAGTTGATATACTTTATATTTAGTCTACTTTTTAGGAATTATAAAACCCGGATTAACGGATTCCAATTAAGTCAATTCACTTTTGTTGACTTGGTTTGATTAGCATAATTTGCTTCCCTATATTGAGAGAATAATAGAGGATAATGGTGGTGATGAATATCGAGTGAATCGGGTGACCATTGACATACCTACGTCCACTACACATATAATTTAGCTCTAAATGTTAATCATTGGACTAACTGATAAATGAGTACGATGTTATTATTCAACATTGAAAGTGTGTAAGCTGACCTAGTTTCATATTTTGTCTATATTAAAAAGCAAATGAGAAAAACCAAAAAACAAAAAAGAAAAAACTCAGTCTTGCAACAAAACCACGTATCCACGTCAGCGATCCGCGTCAAAAAACCCAAAATCCATCGATCAAATCCCACATCTTTTAATCTCAACCGTGGATCATTAAATTTCCCATCAAATAAAGCTCCCACAAAAGGTCTCATTCATACACACAAACTTTCATCACTCTACCCCTCCATTAACAGCTGACGTCATCTTCAGTTTCATCATCATCAATGGCCGGCGAAGAACTCAACCGTCCTCCATCACTTCCTCCATACACTGAGGTACTTTAATTCCATTTCAAGCTAATTTTCAGATGTAGGGTTTTTGAAACCCTAACACTAATTTTGTGAATTTTTGTGTACAGATGATTTTTGCAGCAATTGATGCTTTGAAAGAGAAGGAAGGATCAAGCCAATCCTCAATCTCGAATTACATCGAATCCACATGTGGTTACTTACCTGATGAGCATATCAATATCCTCACTGATAATTTAAACAAGCTTGTTGATAACGGCGACTTAACGGTCGTTAACGGTAACTATTTGAGATCTGAATCCGCTACTCCGGCGAAACGAGGCCGTGGTCGTCCACCTAAATCCGGCGGTATTACCGAGAGCCGTGTTTCCGCCGCTCCAGCTCCGACCACTGGATCAGGTGAGGTAGAAGTGAAAAGAGGAAGAGGAAGGCCGAAGAAGAATCCTAACGCGCCGTCGGCTCCGAAGAAGGTGAAGGTTTCCGGCGAGTCTTCCGGCAGGGGAAGAGGACGGCCACGTAAGGTGCAGCCGGAAGGTGTGGAAGCTAATTGAGAGTAGGAATTGGTAATGTACAACTGTTGAAGCGTTATGTACAAGTGCGCAATTGTAATTTCTTTTCTAACAAGAAGATTCCTTTTTCTAAAGGGTGGTTTGTCTAGTTTTTAGTTTATCTTTATGCTGAGGGTATTATTGTAATTTACGTTTCTCTATATTATTATAAAATATATTTAAACTAGTGCTATAATGATGTTTAATTTAATAATAATTAGTTTAGTACTATGTTTATTGCATGATGTACAAGTTATACGTAAGAGATAAGGTCAAGTTATGAAGCGTAATGTACAAGTGAGATTGGAAAATACAGAAAGGTTGAAAAAGCATATACAAAAGAGATGCTTTTGTAGTGAAACTTTTTTTGGTTTTATATTTCAAAAAAGTATATCCGATACCTGTATCATTTAGCGCACTCACCTTAATAGCACGGAAACATTCGATGTTATAACAATATATCAGATAATATAATATCAAAAATACTCGACATAATATCAAAAATACTTATTAAGTATGGAGTAAAATTTAGCGATACGTCAAATTTAAAAAACACTGCACGTCTTCGCACGAACTCATTGCATAGCTTTGATCCTCTTGACTTCATAACGATCTCACGGTTCCATATCATACCAATAAATACTATTTTTCGAGAACAATGTTTGTCTTAGCAATCTTTAGATCTCCAATTTAATTGAATTACGTCGTGGCTACAATCCTCACGTTTGGAAGAAACAACGGAGGACGAAGAGAAACGTGCACTTTTAGTTGTTTGTGGACATCCAGGAGGTCTTGGAATTTGATCATGGACAAAAAGCTCAAAGTGTTTATTCCCATCGTCGTCAAGTTTATCGATGCATCCATGCATTTGAGATTAAGATGTTGGATTAAATTAGATTGATTCATGTTATCAACATACCTCCTGATACCTCCTGATGATCCTCAGATGTTGTTGAATAAGCTTGCCATTGATTCCCAAAACGAGATGATCGTATTAGGATGGAATATTGAGAGAAAACACTATGTGTTTTAGGATAGAAAAATGGTGGCTAATTGACCAACCCTTGAAAGGGTTTATGATAGCCCTTATATACATACTCAAATTAGAAGTGTGTACTATTTACTCCTTGGTGTTTAATAAGTGTTTATTATAAGCTCTCATAGTTCCGATCACCTAATGGGAAATCTATAATGTCGTTAAGGTAAATACGTCCATCGAATATTTACTGACACAAATTTCAGTTAGTGTCAGTCATCATATCAGTAAGGATAAATGATCAATGAGGGTCACAAATAATATGGGTCCAACATTCTCCCACTTGACAAAGTAGATCATTTATCTATGAGTATTAATAAGTCCGTACGAGATAATACTCATTTTGTTTCAAACCGAAATCATAGTCAATAAGTACAGTCGTAGAGAAGAACATCTACTCAGGACCCCCACTAGTCAAACTATGACTCAAATTCAAAACTGAATAAGCAATGATAGACCAACTAAGACAAATTTTGTTATAATAATGTCCAACACAGTTATGCGCATAAGGTGTAAATAATAGACAAACAAAATCTGAATAAGGAGGAAAATTTTTCATTAATAAATAATAATGACCAATAAGTACAACATGCTATTAAATTAAGTCTTTTGTAAGCCCCATATTCGACACGTGTCCTACGAATATATTAGGAGGAAGACCTTTGGTCATCGGATCCGCTAGCATGTCATGTGTACTTATGTACTCAACACAAAGAACATTTTCCTCAACCCGTTCGCGTACAAACAGATACTTTGTGTCGAGATACAGCCCAGCGCCAGTCGAACTGTTACTGTTCGAGAAAGTTACAACAGCTGAGTTATTACAGTAAAGCTTCAATGGTCTAGAGATTGAGTTGACGAGTTTGAGTCCACTGATCAGGTTCCTTAACAACATCCCATGACAGGTTGCATTATAAACGGTAACATATTCAGCCATCATAGTAGACGTCGTGGTCAGTTTCTGTTTATGACTCCGCCAAGAGATTGGTCCGCCAGCTAACATGAACATATACCCAGAAGTAGATTTATGGTCTTCTTTGCTTTTAGCAAAGTCAGAGTCAGAATAACCTACTACTTCCAAGTTGTCACTTCTTCTATAAGTTAATTTGTAGTCTTTGGTCCCTTTCAGATATCGTAGAACCTTTTTAGCCGCTTTCCAGTGTGCTAATCCGGGGTTAGATAAGTAACGCCCCAGCATACCAGCGATGTAAGCGATATCCGGTCGAGTACAGACCTGAGCGTACATAATGCTCCCAACTACAGATGAGTAAGGTATCATCCTCATTTCAGCCTTCTCAGTTTCAGTGCTCGGAGTTTGATGAGGTCCAAATACGTCCCCTTTAACTACCGGAGCCACAGTGGGTGTGCAGTGCTGCATGTTATAGCGTTCTAGAATACGTTCAATGTAAGCCCTTTGGGAAAGACCTAGAACACCATTACGTCTGCCTCGATGTATTTCGATACCTATAACATAAGAGGCATCACCGAGATCTTTCATGTCGAAATTATGCGAAAGCATTCGCTTCGACTCATGTAGCAAATCCAAGTTGTTACTTGCAAGCAGGATATCATCCACATACAAAACAAGGATAATAAAGTTACTCCCACTGATCTTGAGATAGGTGCATTGATCCACTTGATTCTTTAGGAAGCCATCGATTTCACGACTTCATCAAATTTAAGGTACCATTGTCGTGATGCTTGTTTCAACCCATATATCGATTTTTCCAACTTGCAGACCATGTGCTCTTTACCTTCTGGAATAAATCCTTCAGGTTGCTGCATGTATACGTCTTCTTGCAAGTCACCATTTAGGAAAACGGTCTTGACATCCATATGATGTAACTCTAAATCATAATGAGCTACGAGTGCCATGACGATCCTTAGGGAATCTTTACGAGAGACAGGGGAAAAGGTCTCTTGATAATCAATTCCTTCCTTTTGAGTAAAGCCTTTTGCAACCAGTCTGGCCTTATAGCGTTCGACGTTTCCATTCGGGTCTAATTTGGTTTTGAAGACCCATTTACAACCAATTACTTTGGATCCTTTAGTAAGTGGAACCAATACCCAAACGCCATTACGCTCCATGGATTTGAGCTCTTCAATCATGGCTTCAATCCAATGAGTGGCCTGATCACTATTAATAGCTTCTCGGTAAGAGGTTGGATCAGTAAGTTTCTCAATGTTTTCGACTTCAGCCAGATAAGTTTCGAAATCATCAAAATTTGTGTTTCTGCGAGCCCTTGATGATCTCCTGAGCTGAATTACGGGTTCTTCGGCGTTTAGATTAGGAGGCATGGGAGGTTCAACCGGTTCATTAGGAGATCCAGGCGTAACGGGAGCAGCGTTGGGTACAAGAGGAGTTATCGGAGGAATCATAATAACCGACGAGTGGTTTCCCCCCGCTTCTTGTACTTCTTGCAAATCTAAATCAGGATTTGTCGTGCTCCCACTGATCTCTGAATTTTCGAGGAAAGTGGCATGTTGCGTATCTATGATGCGGGTAGAGTGAGAAGGACAGTAAAACCGATAACCTTTTGAGTTCTCGGGATAACCAATAAAGAAACATGTAAGGGTTTTAGGATCCAGTTTCTTTAAGTTAGGGTTATAGACTTTTGCTTTGGCAGGACAGCCCCATACTTTCATATATTTTAGACTCGGTTTCCTACCTGTCCAGATCTCATAAGGAGTTTTAGGGACAGATTTTGATGGAACCCTATTGAGTATATGAACAGCTGTTTTTAAGGCCTCAGTCCAAAGAAATTGGGGTAGGTTAGTGTTGGCGAGCATACTTCTCACCATGTCCATTAAAGTTCGGTTTCTCCTTTCAGCAACACCATTCTGTTGAGGAGAACCTGGCATGGTGTATTGGTTAATTATGCCCTGTTCCTTGCAAAAATTATAGAAGGGACCGGGAGCTTGACCAATATCAGTATGTTTACCGTAATACTCACCTCCCCTATCTGATCGGACAACTTTTATCTTATGATCAAGTTGGTTTTCAACCAAAGTTTTATAATCGACAAAAGTTTGTAAGGATTCAGATTTTTCTTTAATCAGATAAAGGTGCATATAACGTGAATAATCGTCAATGAATGTAATAAATGATGTATGTCCTGTTATTGATGCGGGATAGGGGCCACTAATATCAGTATGAATTATTTCCAACAAGTTGGAACATCTGGTGGCTCCTTTCTTATTCCCTTTAGCCATTTTGCCTTTGAGGCATTGAATACATGCTTCAAAATCACTAAAATCAAGAGAGGGTAAGATTCCTTCTTTTACGAGTCGTGTCATGCGATCTCGTGAGATGTGGCCGAGACGTTTATGCCACAATGTGGAGGAATTCTCTGCTTGTTTAGGTGATTTTGTCTTTGTTTTAGTTATGTCATCAATATTAAGAGACAACAAAGACTGTGAGAAATTATGATCTAGTTCTAATTTATACAGTAATTCATCCAAAAAAGCACAACCAAATAATTCATTATTAAGAGTAAAAGTGATCCTGCCACAACCATGAGTAATTACATAACCTTCAAGATCAAGTCTAGATATAGATACAAGGTTCCGAGTAATTCTCGGTACATATAAGGTATCTATTAATCTAATACACTTTCCGGTATTCATATGTAAATTAAAAATCCCCATGGCTTCGACATCTAAGAGATCACCATTTCCAACTCTAAGTTTTCTTTGGTCCTTTGGTAGCATCTGGATTGTAAGGAATCCCTGTAAGGAATTGGTCACATGGACCATAGAACCAGAGTCACCCCACCATGTATTAAATGGAACATCAGTAGTAAAGGAATCAAATACTACGTAAAGAATGTTACCTTTCTTAGCTAGCCAGTCCTTGAATTTAGAGCAATCTTTCTGTCCGTGCCCTTTGGTGCGGCAGAATTTGTAGTTAGTATTGCTTGTTGAGGATTTAGGGCCAGAGGTAGCAGCACCATGATTTTGGACTTTATTTTCAGTCTTATTACTGTAGTTACCTTTCCTCTTCTTGTAGTTTGAAGTGGTAGTAAGGTGAACAGCTTCAGGTTGAATGTGCTTAAGACGATCTTCCTCTTGAACGCACATAGCAATCAGTTCACTTATCGACCATTTATCTTTCATAGCATTATAATTCACTTTGAAAGTGTCGAACCGAGCAGGCAAGGAAGTCATTACGAAATGCACAAGAAAATTATCTGAGACTTCCATTTCCAAATTCTTAAGCTTATGAGACATGTCAACCATCTTCATTATGTGTTCACGGACACCACTAGAACCTTCATATTTAAGAGTTAGCATCTGTAGCATTAAACTACTCGCAGTTGCCTTAGACGATCCCTTAAAGTGATCCTCAACAGATGTGAGGTAAGTTTTCACTTTGTCTTTATCAGGGATAGCTCCTCGGATGCTGGGATGAATTGAGTTCTTGACCATTATTAGTGACAGCCGATTCGCCCTTTCCCACTTCTCAAATTCCGCTATCTGAGCCGCAGTAGATGCAGCAGTAATAGTTGCGGGTTCATCATGACGAATAGCATAGTTAATGTCGAGCATTCCCAGAGTTAAGTAAAGTTGATCCTTCCAAGAAGTGAAATTAGCACCAGTAAGTGCCTCAATGCCGAAGTTTGGTACTGTAGTGGAGAATAAGGAGGATTTAGGTTTATGATACGAATATTAGAAGATTTTATAGTGACAGAGTTAGCTATATAAGGCAGACTAAGTGATGTCCCTTAAGGTAATAGAACTAGAGTAATGTCTAAAATAAGTAGACCTAATAGTAATGTTCCTGAGACTAAGACCATATTAGTAATGAAGCCAATGATAGATAAGCCTATTGAAACACCAAAATAATAAGCTAAAGTAAGGCTCTACTTAGATGTTACATCACCTTTGGGCAGAAATAACTAATATCTAAGTAAAACTATGAGCATAAGGTTTATGCAACACAGCGTTTGTCTTTTGACCTTTGGGCAACAAAATAGAACATCGTGTTTTAAGGCATAATAAGAATCCTTTTAAGCACACAAGTATATTAAATCACCTTTGGGCAGAATTAATATCCTACGTGTTTATTATGCTAAAGGAAAAAAAAATGCAATCATAGGAATCACCTTTGACCTTTGGGCAACAAAAGATGAAAACATGAATATTAGTGCATAAGTGTAATAAAGTCACATATAAATAAGGTGACTAAATCAATTTTAAAGATGGCCAAATTAAACCAAATTGATTTTAATACAGTCGGCAAGTTAGGCGACCAATTTTGGGTCAGACGGCAAATAAGGCAACCAGTAAAACTCTAAAACCCGACCAAATTAGGGTCTTTAGTCATTCGTACGGATGAGATTATATTCGTACGGATGAGTATTGATTCGTACGGATGTAAGTCCAGGTTCGTGCGGATTAATCCTAGATTCGTACGGATGTAACGTTTAAGTTCGTACGGATGTAAGCCTAGGTTCGCACGCATTGAGCCTAGATTCGTACGGATCAACAGTTAGGTTCGTGCGTATGAACCAATCAGGTTCGCATGAGATGATCCTTAGTTCGTGCTAATGAACAAGTTAGGTTCGCATGAATCAAGCAACACATTCGCACGTATGAGAATTCATCCGTACGTACGAACAAATCAGGTTCGCATGAGATAATCTTTGGTTCGTGCTAATGAACAAGTTAGGTTCGCACAAATCAAGAAACTCATTCGCACGTATGAGACTTCATCCGCACGTATGAACAAATCAGGTTCATACGGATGAGCCTTCATCCGCACGGACGAAGTTCATCGAAAATTAGGGTTGCTGTAGCCGCCGCAGGTCTGAAAAATACCATTTTTTCATCCAAAACCAAAATCCGCCGGCCAGATAATTTGCAGAACATTAATAGCAATAGCCAGGCAATAAATAAACATGAACCAATGGATAATCACGAGCCATTGGCTCTGATACCACATGTTGGATTAAATTAGATTGATTCATGTTATCAACATACCTCCTGATGATCCTGAGATGTTGTTGAATAAGTTTGCCATTGATTCCCAAAACGAGATGATCGTATTAGGATGTAATATTGAGAGAAAACACTATGTGTTTTAGGATAGAAAAATGGTGGCTAATTGACCAACCCTTGAAAGGGTTTATGATAGCCCTTATATACATACTCAAATTAGGAGTGTGTACTATTTAGTCCTTGGTGTTTAATAAGTGTTTATTATAAGCTCTCATAGTTCCGATCACCTAATGGGAAATCTATAATGTCGTTAAGGTAAATACGTCCATCGAATATTTACTGACACAAATTTCAGTTAGTGTCAGTCATCATATCAGTAAGGATAAATGATCAATGAGGGTCACAAATAATATGGGTCCAACATAAGAAACTTTGATGCTTTTTTCAAAATTTCCCATTGATGTCGAATAATTTATCATGTGTAAACCGCCTTGATAACGTCAACAGTTACTCGAACTAGTTCAACGCGGTCGAGACATGCTATGAAATTCCGAATATTTAGGTTTTTGTTCATAGTCGTCCATTTCCATGTTAGTTGAATTTTTTTGAAAGGTTAAGTCTTTATTGTCCCACCGCAAGAACACGATACCAAAGGGTTTCGTGTATTTTAGTATTTCCGGTGTTTTCGTACTCGGATATGTGAATCCAATTTGCCACCTAAGATTTTTCTTGCATTTGTGTCAAAGATATCTTCGAAGTCTTCACCGATGCTTTTCTTTTTACTTATTCTCTTACGAGATCCACTAGCCTCTTGTGGTTGTATTTTTTGTGATTTCGATGGCCTGGAAGGCTTGTGGTTGAACGACTTGTTGTTGATGTTGCCATTGGCAAAATAAAAAGTTTTATCATTTAGTTATGGCGTGCAAATATAATGCGGGTTGCAAGTTGGTGTTTGACCCGAGTGGGTGGGTTGTATTTGAAATTTTCCAAAAGTTTGGGATTGAGTTGGTGTTAAGATCAGACGGCGAAGATGACGAATTCCGACTTGAGACATGTTATGGGGTGTTGATAGGTGTAGAAAACCATGATCAAAGCTCAATAACAACAAAATTATAAATACACAACATATTACAATAAACCCTCACTACAACAAATCACTCTATCTCTTCTAACAAACTGACACAATCGGACATCAAGGAGATGACAATCAACACTCAACTTTTTCAATTGACTCAACTTTTTCCACATTTACAACCCCACTGATTATTTTTTCCCACACAAAATAAAGATCTATTTCAAAATGTTTAGTTCGTTCATGACACCTTTTCCAGGACAACTCCTAAGATATTTAAGAATTCTAAACGGAGGTAATTGGACTGTCCTTGTAATTTATACACTTTAGGGACGAACAATGTAATTTGCGGTAAACCACAGGAACTAAACGTATAATTTACTCAATTATGTAACTATGGACGCTTGTAAGAAAATATGATACCTATTCATCTAAAATTAAACCTCAACAATTTGCAATGTCTATCTTCGATAGAAATGTAATTACTAGGCACTACCTGTCTGTCGACAAACAATCTGATGAAATGAAGTCACCGGTAACTGGATCATGGAATCAACAAAAAGATTAGTAATATCTTTAAGCGGCTTCATATACTTGGCATAATCTTCTTTGCACCGAGCTTATTATTGATGTTTTTATTAATTGGGAAAAACGGAGGGATGTTCTTGATTTGTGTAACCCACATTTACTTCAAAATTTAAGACTCGCTAATTTGTTTTATGAGATAACATGCACATATTTGATTAGAACGACACACGGTTTTTAGGACCTGTCAATCCTGATTGAAAACCGGTGAAAAGGTTGACTATTGGTTCGATGACAGATACGATTTGTTTAGGTAGCTACAAAAGTTGCATATTATAACAATTAATACTCGCAATATATAATGATTGTTTGTAGTCTTTTATGCATTCGGGTTCGGATGTGAACCTCTTTATTTATCAACTTTCTATCTATTTCACAAATCACCATGCAGCACAATAATCTTGAAGAATGCCCAATTTGGAGCCATACGGCTTGCAAAGGCCTCCATGATCTGGATCTCCGTCATCGTTTATGCTGTGAATAAACAAGATAAGTTCCTTCTGTAACAAAAGCCTCTACTTTTTTTTTATAAAGTTAAGGAATTATAAGGGAGAGACTCCGGACTTTGGTAGCTTGTCGCAGTTTGCAGGAGCCCATCCTATCCGTTGATTCTCATTGTCATAAATGACGATTTTGTCTTGGAATGATATGTCTACAATACCAAATAACAAAAAAGAAAAACTTTATAATGCAATGACGGAAAAGTTAATAATTTTGTTGGAATAATTTGTCTTTGAAGAGTTTTACCTCCGATTAGATTAATGTTTTCCAGGCCGACCTCTGAGCCATTCAAGATCCCGAGACAAGCATTTCCATATTTCTGCAACAAGTTACGTATGCATATATTAAACTACTTTGTGAGAAATGAATTCAGTTTAAGTTCATAGGACAGCTTACACTGATAATGAGATATGCTTCAGGGTCCAACTGAAACCGAGCATTCTTTGAGTTTGCAAAGCTTAACATTATTGGCTTAAAAACGTTTTTGACATCTTGAATCGACTTGAAAGGTTTTGAGCCTTTCCAACACACCGGAAGACTTTTGTCATCACTTGCAATGTTAAGCTTTTTTCCTTTTATGTCGTTCATAAGCTGTAGCCATGATTTTGGATATTAATCCGAGTAATACAAAAAGGTAAAAGCAAGCTAAAATTGATTTTCTCCCTCACCGTAGAAAGTAGAGCCTTATAAGCTTTTTCATTCAAGTAAGTGTAGGTACTTCCACTATCGAACACGATAGGAAGACCTTTTACCCCACTTGTTTTTCCACCAACATAAAGCTCGGCGTTTCCCAATGAGTAATGTTTTCTTAAAAGAGGACGACATACATTCACGATAAGTTTTGACAATTTATAGCAAAAAAATTATGCATGGTAATCGAAAAAAAAAATTAATATTCTCACTGTATATCGGTTGTTGACATGGGTGTCCAGGTGACCCCGGAAGAAGGAATAAGTTCATCACCAAAAAACAGAAATCCGTCTCCTTTAGAGCTAAAACAGTGACCCACAATGTTTCTTGTCACACCAAGCTCATGTAGTTGTCGTAAAATGCTTGCCTTGCCTACTCCTAGACCAAGAATCCCGTCAGTGTAAGGTGGGTCCATATTTGATAAAACTTCTTGATTGTAACCACATCTGAATGTACGAAACTAAGATGATACGAGTGTTGCATTCCAGCAAATGAAAACGAAAAAAAAAATAAAAAAAATTAAGAGGCTGACCCAAATGCGAGACGAGGTTTGGCTACACTTCCATTAATGTGTTGTAGGGGAAACCAGTCTTTAACCAATAGACCAAGAGATGATCCGTGATCAGCATACTCGACTTCATAGTCACATTGATCCTTTGGGGAATTACAATCAAGTGTTTCCGGAAAGTGTACTGATGCGCATATTGGATCGCCACATGCCACTAGGTCTTTGTTAGGCTTATAAGGCTTGTGAGGAGCCTACACAATCAACAAAATTGTTTGAATTAAAATTAATATCGTGACTTAAACAAATGAAAGAAGTAAAAAAGTAATTAACATAAAAAATAACAAATTCAGTTAATGAAGAGTTAGTATCCAATTACCGGGAGACATTTTACACAAGGTACGTCACATTGAAGCCAAGTGAGATCACTTCCGGTGTCAATGTCTAGCCAATAAGGTTTTGGTGGATTCCCTATGTTCACTGTCACATGATAATACCTGCACATAGAAGTGGCATTCATCACTCTAATCACAAATGATACGAATGTTTCCCTTGTGTACCAAAAATGTTAAAAAGAACCTATACGGTTTACAAGACACTTAAACCTGTTTCTAAAAGCTCTTCCAGAAAATGCAGTCGAAAATTAAATGTTCACATGAACGTTATTCATTCATCAATTACGGTTCATCTCAACAATCTCCCATCCATTATTCTACACACAATATAATCTCAAGTAGATGCACTAACTTCTCAATATCAGAAAATTACGCCTCCTAAAAAATTAATTTATTAAAATCATCTAACCTAAAACTCTACCCGTTACCATTATACTTCAATTCATAATATGCAATTCTCAAAATTTAAGAGGTATAACACCAATGCCCCCTTTTATAAACTCAAATCGTCTATATAGGCACAACGAATAGTTCTTCAATCAAGTTCAAATCCAAAATCATGAACATAAGAAATTACATCAAAAATCTTATCCCGCATTTCAAATCAACCAAATTACCCACAACCATTGACCTCGGTACATATTTCAATATACGCACCTACTCCCCACTAGGACCGTATGATGCCTGGTAAATTCACTTCGACCCATGATCCTCCACAAATGCTTGGGAACAAAATGCAATTTAAAGTGTTTGGATAAAAACGTATTTTAGCTTATTCCTAAAATCACATAATAAATGTCTACTTACATCTCAAATTAAGCTAATTACCAAATAATCAAACTAAAATTCTCAATGGATCCAAAAATAATGATAATTATGTACCCAGTGGGATAAACATTTCCGGTGACTTTAAAAACGACGGAGGAGCGATCGCCGAGTGGTTTCCTGCGCTGATTTGCGGCTGAAAAACATCCTTGGAATGCTGCTAACAAGTATGATAGGGTTAGTATGAACCTGATTGTGGAATGCATGTTTTATGTTTTTGATTGAGGATTATGTTTGGGTTGACTGGACAGGATTTCGTCTCCTTCGTCACTACGTGTCTCAAGAGACCGTGTATCACTCTGTGTGTGAATTGGACTTTCTTCTATTTTGACCCAACGCGCTATTTGTTTTTTTTTTCACTTTATAACTATTTGGTATTTTAATCATATCAAATAAGAACACGGACAATGAGAACGAGAGTTGTGAATATTTATGAGATATTTTTGCTAATGTGGCGGTATTTATAATTTAAGTTGTGAATTTTTTTTGATAGAGTAATAACGAGAGTTGTGAAAAATGTGACATTTCTTTTTTTTAATATTTAAATAGAATAAATATAATATTTTATTAAAAACAAAAAAAACTACCAATAAATAACATATAATCAAATTTAAAACAAAATTAACTTTTTATAAAATATAAAATTAAAAATAAATTAAGAGTGTAAAAAAATAAAAACTTTAGGATAAAAATACAAATAAGTCAAATTATAAAGTCAAAAGTAAATTATTTTAGAAAAGACAATATTATCCCTTTTCTTCTTCTCCTTAAACATTCCATCTCCACTATCATACCTCTAAAAAAAGAAGAAATAATAGATAAGAAGAATATATAACCGTTGTAAAATTAAAAAAAAAAAAACCAAAAACCAAAACGACTCGTTAGTGTAACTACGAGTCTCACAACGATCACCCACAACGAAGCCCCGCAGTATGATAACGAGCATGTTGGCTCGTTGTGGATTGACAACGGAGGTGAGAAAACGAACCATTCCGTGTGCTCTAACTATATACAAACTTAAAGTTATAATATAAAGTTACGAGTGTCAATTCACATATTGTCACATTAAAACGTTTTTGGCTTTCAGTAGTAACTTTACGAGCTATTACATCTTAACTTATGTTCAAGGTATTAGAGGATGAAATTTATTGTCCAGCATTCTACATTTTTACCTATACACGACATCTTAAACCTTTTTTGGAGGCAGTAGCATATTTCCTTATCTTTAACATAGGTTCTATTTATACCCCTTATCACATACAAGCATATGTGTACACTAGATTCGGGATGATCCTTCATGATTTGCCATAATAACAAATTGAAATTTAATAAAACTTTCACGAAATATAAAATATACCAAGTTCGATTTATGTCGAAATATATACCTACTCAACGAGTCATTTACCCAAAAAAAATATTCAAGATAATGTAAGAGCCAAGGGTAGACTCAAAGCCTAGCCCTTAAGTCTCTCATAGTGGCTTCTTTGGTGTTTGTAGTGTAATCCAAGATCATAATGATGTAGGATTAGCACCTTTAATCATTCACCAAAGCTTATACCATCAACATTACTACTAGGGCTCCTATTAAAACTACCACGTCTCTTACCGAAGCTTCCAACAAATTTATACCGAAATATATAATTTTCTCAAGTTAAAAATATTGACTCTTGTTGAAGAGCGTAGTTAAATTTTGTTTTGTTAAGGGGTTAGATCTATATAAGGTCCTAACATTTAATACAAAAATTCGAATCTATCAATATTTTAACCTCATTAGTAAATTACGAGTAATTACATATTTGACGTTTTTAATACTATAATATTGGTTATTAGTTCTTTGACAACAAGTATAATAACTAACTGATAAATATTTAAATACTAAAACTTCTTGTTATATATCCGTCAAAGTATGATATTATAATATTGGTTGATGATTTATAAGTCCCGGTGTCTATTTTTTATTTGTTTCCTCAAAATACAAGGGATTAGTTGTGAATATATGAAAAAGGTACGGGCTAGAAGTTGTTAATTTGTTCTTAGCGTTTATCATGAAAACTTAGTATTTTATTTTGGTAAAATCTTGTTCGTACATTTGCCGATTCAAATAGTCATTACTTCAAAAAAATATATGATGCAATTAAATTGAACGGTATTTATGTCATTTTATTAACCATAAGAACAAACCCCTTTTATAAATTACTTTAACTAATTTATGATTTTATAGCTTATCAAAAATTATATTTTTAGTAAGTTTGTCAAACAAAACGAAAACCTTATAAAAACGACAACCTTCATAAGCCCATACACCCACTCCCAAAGTTATCCAACACACCTTCGTGTTTGTTTTGGCTTATTTAACGGACTTATAAACTTATTAAGTTGAGCTTATAAGCTTAAATAAACCATAAGTTTATAAGTCGAAAAAAATAAAGTTATTAACTTATCAGATTTATATAAGTTAACCCCGTTAAATAAGCCGCCATATTCAGATTAACTAAACCCTAGTAAGAAGAGAAAGGCGCCGTCAAAAATAAACCCTAATCCCCAACCCCCCAGTCTATATAATCACACAATCGTCTTCATTCATTCTCACATTCACTAAACCCCCAATTGTTTAATCAATCCTTATTTTCTGTCTTCAATGCAAATCCCTATTTGAAAATATTAACATTTAGGTTTTTTTTGTTTGTTTTGTTTTTAATTGTTAATTGTAGTGATGATGATAAATGTAAGGCTTGTTTCTCAGAAACATTCGCAGTGGCCGCCTAAGAGCTTTCGCCTTCGCCAGGCTTGAGAGTTTATGCTGTTTTTGCTCCTTCCTTGGATGTCTGAACTATTTTATATATATATATATATATATATATATATATATATATATATATATATATATATATATATATATATATATATATATATATATATATATATATATATATATATATATATATATATATTAAAATTGAAAGCTATATTTGAAAAATGAGAAAGGGTATCTCTGTGATGATTTCATATAGATGACGAGTCTGAGAAATCCATTCAATCATCATGAAGACTATTCGAGGCATTTGTCTGAGAGTTTTACCCTTTTTTAACTTATCGCTTTTGATTAATATCAAACATTGAATTATAATAAAAGATGGAAGTGATGATTATTTCCCCAGATGATCGAATTTGAAATAACTGAGCGCTATTTTTATGTTTTTCTCCTTTCGGAGTTAAATCCAAGCCAGAAATCTGATCCATCTTTTTTTTGTTTAAGTATTGCTGGGTTATTTAACAGTTCGGTTTTGGGTCTTTATTTTTAACTAATAAATAAACTCTTTGATTAAAGTTTTTTGTTTTGTTTTACAGGTTTAGTGACATTTGTTAACCCATCAATGTGAACTATTAACATTCGATTAGCCGGATGGTTACTGTTTACTCATTTTTTAGTGGGCTGAAGAGTTTATCTAATTCACTCTACACCTCCAATAAGGTCATAAATGGTTTTTTTAATTCGTTAATAACTGTTTTGATATGGTAAGGAAAATGTTGTCGTAAGTACGGTTGTTTTTGTTTCTATGATTATCATCGGCCCGGGTATAGCTAGAGCTAGTGGCGGAGCTACATTGATTTGAGCGGATTCAACCAAACCCGCTGATTTAACTTTTTAGAAGTTTTCATATAAGTTTAGCTTTAGTTAGTGTATGAACCTATTGATTTTGCATACAAACATAACAAAAGTTTAATCATCAATCCACTCAAAAATAATTTCTTTTAACTGTCTGTTGTGAGTCCATGCTGTTTGTTTTTTCTCTCATTTGTATAATTTGTTGAACATTTATAGTTTTCAAAAGAAAGTGTATCTTAATGATGATTTCACATAAGAGTCTGAGAAATCCATTCAATTCATCATGAGGACTATTCGAGGCATTTGTCTGAGAGATACCCTTGTTTTCTCATTTCTTTTATTTAGTTATAGTAAATCCTCCAAACGTAGTAACAATTCTGTTTTTATTTAGTTATAATGTCACTAACTGATATACTTAATTCTTATGTTATCTGTTAACGTTCTTTATCTGACTTTTGGTTCCAACATCATCAGAAAACCATAACCACACCTTTTGTGTTTAGAGCAATCGAGTTAGAATCTGAGGGATTAGAAAAGCTGTGCGTTGGATGTCTAGTTGAACAATCAGCAATAACATCATCTTTGGATACATCAAATGTTTATTGAACAACTAAAGGAGATTAGTGGTCAGAATTTGGTAAGCTATGTTAATCCAAACCTTATGGTTCTGATTGCTGAAGTTTTTGGAAGCTGCATGGGCATTAAACAAGGTTTTAAAACTTATAGGAAGATTTGTCGATACGAGTAACCCATGATCTTGTGAATATCCAAGATCGAAACATCATCTAGCCTCCACTAGTTTGTTATGTACTTCCAAAGCCCCATCGCAGTTTCTAAATCCCCATTACAAATTGGGCATCTAGTGGAATGGAGATCGATCCAACTTCAATCAAGATTAATTCTAGTACCCAATATTTTGTATGCCTTTCTTCAGGAATTGATCTTTTCCTTATGAGAGGCCAACTTGTTCCACCTGACTACATCTTCGTCAGAAGAAAGAAGACAGGAATCTATGAACCTATGCATGAAAGTAACCGATAACTACCACCCATCATAAAGCTGTTTGCATCTTAATTGATCATGATATGTCGATTTTTATATAAAGCTCAAAAGGGTGACTTGGTTATTTATTGACTTGTCGTGACACATTAGATCAGTCCCCAACGGTACTCGTCGTTTTTGGTCGGTTGGTCCGTCAGTTACCAAACTGATGACACCGACTTTGTCGGTGCACTTGCGAATGGATAAAAAAGAAGGGTTAATAGGGTTTGTAAAAAAGTTAAATTCAATTTTAAGGTTTTTAATAGGCTTTTATAAGCCTATAGTCTTTTTAAAAAAAAGAAATTTTTGAATATGGTACTATACAATATGAGACTATGATCATGTGATGGCTAATAAAATTGTATAACAACGAAGGCTGTAGCATAGTGGTTAGAGACGATGGTCATGTGATGGCTAACGCGGGTTCGAATCTCATCCTATACATGTTTCAAATATAGTTTCCAATAAAGACCACCTTAGAAACTGAGAATTAGGAAAAGAAAAAAAAAACCACTTTAAGGTTTAATAAAAATCTTAATTGAAAAGTATGTAATAAACGAAAAGTATAAAAAAAATATAGGGGATATTTTAAAACATTTTAAATTTGAAGTCACCGGACTATTCACTATTGGGTATTTTTTTGAAACTTTAATTAATAAATATGTAAGGAAAATGTCGGGTATGTGATTCAAACCCTGGTTAGCCATGAAACTCGTCTATAGCCACTTGGCTACAACCTCTTTTGTTGTACAATTTCGTTAAATATTGAATATATATATAAAATCGCTGACATTTTTCATGAAATAAAACGAAAAAAATACGAGTTCGCATATACGAACCCATTGACATTTTCGTAAATGTTTTGTAAAATTTAACATTTTGTTAAATACCATATTCTAAAATTGCTAGTTTCATGATTTTCTCAAATCTTAATCCATCATTATACAAAAAAGTTATAAAAATTTGAATATTTGTTGTTTAGGTTTGTTTATTATTGTTATTTAAAATTAAATTATATAATGTTTTTATTTTTTAAAATGTTTGTTTCATTGTACACTATGTTTAATTGAATATGTTTTAAATATATAAAATAAATAATGTGTGAGGTCTAAAAGAAACTGACTGACGGGTTATTGTTGACTGTTTGGTGTGTCTGTTGACATGACGCTGAGCTGACAAAAACTGACCATATGGGTTGATACAACGGTTAAGGGTGGTCATAGATTGAAAGTTTTCATTTATGTTTTCTCAACGACCTCATCTCAGACACTGGAGACGTCAACTTACTTTGGGCAGTATAATTGAGTCAATCAAATAATGTATATCTTGAAGTCTGTTTTTGACATGTTCTTGGGTAACAATTTTTTGACCAAGTTGTAGAAGTAAATATAGTTGTTTTAAGTAGATATATCCTTTTAGCTTATTACGCGTAGTCAAACACGAAACAACTATGCTTTTATAAGTGTGGAGAAGTATTGATAATCACAAGATGTTTCACGATATAATTAACATGAAAACTAAAATGTAAACTTTAGTTTTTAATACTTCATTTTCCCGTGTTCTCTTTTAGGGAAAACTAGATTATTTCCCCCGTGTGTTACGGGGGACAAAACTTTATCCGGTGTAAAATTAGTTGGGAAACAAAAAGAATAAAATTTTTAATTTTAATCAATTGATTGTGTAAAAACACAAATGAAAACGTTGCAAAGTAAATAACGTAATCTAAAAGAAAGTTAAAACCAAAAATAATTAAATATAAGAAATTTAGACGTAACTAATTTATTAATTAGCGTAACCTAAAAGATACGTTAAAAAAAAAAAAAAAAAAAAATCCCAAAATAAAAGGGGCTTACACAAAAAACTAAACATAAATCAAAATGAATATGTATACACTCTATGTCATATAACAACTAAAAAAGAAGGAACCATTATGTCATAGAGCAATTAAAAAGGAAACAACAAATAATTGAAATAAAGATGTAATTATTTTACTTAATAGAATAACGAAAAAGAGAAGGTAGAATTTTTCTTTTATAGCGTAATCGAAACAAGTATCAAGGTAAAAAAAATAAAAGAATTTTTTTTTTTTATTGAAGCAGACAGACTAGCTGCTGAGAGCAAACAACATGTCTGTTTAATTATCGTTTTCAAAAGTCGTGAAATGTATAGTTATGAAATGTATATATGTTTCAAAAGTTGAGAAATGTATACTTATATAATATAATATAATATAATTAGATGTTTCTCTCCAAAGCATGGCTCTTTACATTGACTTCATGCTTGCAATTGTATCAAAAAAAGGGTAAAAGAGTCATATATCAATTTTACAAAGCAAATGGTAGGTTTCACAAAATTCATATATTAATTCAGAAAAAGATATATATAACCAGAACGACAACATATACGGATTCTAAAATGGTGGAGCTTTACGAGCATAACTAAGATTCGTAGAAAGCCTAGACCGATTATCTTTGACAACCACCTTGTTTTCGTAAAAAATATTTTTCATTTCTAAAAGAAGAAGCTCTATCTTCATCGATTGTCCCCGTCATATCCCAACACTAACACTCCAAGGAACACCTTTCTTTGAGGCACGTACGTGATTGTATTTGTTGGTGTTGTTTTTGTGCTATGTATCGTTCGATATCAGTAATACTGATTTGAGTGGCGCTGTCGAAACTGGCCCTGATTAGCCCTTCTGATCGTTATCTAACGCACCAGTGCTGAAGCTTCTGGAAAGCCGCATGGACATGACTGATGCGGTTAGCATCTTCTTTGATCATCATCGGTCGGTATAGCTAGAGCTAAAACTGCTGATACTTTTGACGTAAAAAGCTTTGACTTTAGTATAAAGCTCATAAGGGCAACTGCTTGATTTGAAGATGGATAAGAAGCAACGGGGCCAAAACTCCAAAACCAACTTGATTGAATTATTCGAAGGGAAGAGGCCAACAGGGTCCGTGGTTGATTGTTACATAAATATTTATTTGACTTTGAGATTTTATTTCATCAATTTGGGTAGTTATTAATTTAAACGTGTATAGATAGTATTGTATCGTAGGGATTCCCACGTAACAACCTTTTCCCACACTGAAGACCTCAACTTGCGACCAATGTTGTCTACCGACCACTACATGACTCAAATTTCGTCACTAATATTTAGTGACTAAATATTTGTCACTAATAATCTTAGTGACCAATTTGAGTGATCACTTTTCGTCACTATAGGTCCGTCACTAATTATATTAGACAAAATTAGGTTAGTTTTTGGTCACTAATTTTGTTTAATACCACCTTTTTTAGTGATAATTAAATAAGGTTATTAGTAGACATAAATAGTCGTCACTAAAAATTTTCATCACTAAAACTTATTTTCTTATATTTAACATTGGGTTCATAATTAAGCATTCATAAGCTTTACAACTTTGTAATCGTCAATGTTGGGATCAAGCCCGAAGCCAAAAAACAGAAATTTGTTCGACCATATGCGAAAGAGGGTCATTATATATATATATATATATATATATATATATATATATATATATATATATATATATATATATATATATATATATATATATATATATATAAACATAATATAAAATTACACATATAATAAATTATTTTATCATATTTTTTTACTTTAAAATTTGGTTTATAAGAAACTCTTCATATATATATATATATATATATATATATATATATATATATATATAAAGGTTTTTTGGAGGGCCCTCTCAAACCCGTGTCACTTTTGTGACCAAGGTTCTAAATAACGCGCGTCAAGAATTTACGAAAACATGCAAGGCGTCTTTGTTAGGCGTGGCGGCAAAAACACGTGGTCATGGCGTCCCAAGGCGGGCCTTAACGCGAGTTTTTTGTAACGCGTTATGAAAATTTAAAAAAAAAAAAAAAAAAGGTTAAAAATAGTTAAAAATGACTATAAAAATCATTTGGGTTAATTGTTTGAAAATTCATCGAACTTGTTACTGAAAACTATTGTATACATTCAAGTTTTAAATGTTTTAATATATGCGTTAAACTTGTATTAAAGGCTATTGTGTGTATGTGTTTACCTTCTCTCTAGGTCACCTGTAATATAAATTTTTAATATATATTGTAGTGACATGTAGGATGCCATTTCACCAAACTAACACATTTATTTGACTTTTGACTTTTACAGTTTTAATTTTATCAACCCCACAACTACTCCGACCACCATTTCCCTCTCCAAATTCGGCAGCCACCACCATCAACTACGAGACAACCACAATCAACTTCGACAACCACTATTTCCATTCCTATAAGAACACTTATCTAAAGGATTATATGAATTATCTACAAACATCAGAATAAAAAAAAAAATCCAAACAAAAGAAAAAGAAGTATCAGATATCACCCAAAACATTTCGCCATTAACTACAATCGTCACTCTATATACAATATTTTAACGGAGATGGTGAAATGTCGGCACTAACTCGTCACTCACTCAAAAACCTAACCACCTACCGCCACCTCCTTCTCCGCCGCACTGTCGCCACCTCCTCCGCCGTAAAATCCACCTCACTACCACCGTCGCCGCTACAGAACTGCAGAAGATAACGGAATCGCCAGCTCAAAACCCTAACCACCTACCGCCACCTCCTCCTCCGCAGCACTGTCGCCACCTCCTCTGCCGTAAAATCCACTCTAACTTTTCGATCTGTTAATAGCCAGAGAAGATGGTCTGATGTTAGCATTAGAGGTATATTGATGATTTGGATTTAGTACACAAGACGAGGATTTGGATTTTGAATAATGATTTATAAATGATGATAGTAGGAGAATGGAGGTAGATGTGGGTAGTTGATGATTTGGGGTGAATATATATAAAATAGGTGGGTTGGTGATGATAAGAAGAAGAGAAAATAGATTTCAACAATATTTTTTATTTTAATGTAAATTAAAGAGAAATTCCACGTGGCAAATATATGGAAAATAAATTACAAAACCTGATACACATCATCATGAAGCCGGTTAAAGGTTAAAAAGTGCTGACATTAGACAAATTAGGAAGATAAATGAATACAATAGATGGTTTAAAACATGGATGCATACAATAGTTTTTGGTGTAAAGTTCGATGCATTTTCATACAATTAACCCAAAATCATTTCATTGTAAATTTGTGATTAAATCTTAGAATATATATATACTTAAATGTTAAAACAGACTTTTTGATAATTTATTGATATTTATATAACTTAATAATTGTAAAAATATATATAAATATACATAAAATTATAAAATATATTAAAAAAATTTGCCGCCTTGTCACGCTTTAAAAAACGTCATGTCTCGCCTTTTCTTGCAAAGCTTGAGGCTTACTCATGCCGCCACGCCACACCTTACGTTATCTGTAACCTTGTTTGTGACCGACCGACCCAGCCTGCACGAAGTCTTGGTCCCGTTAAAACACCCCTGCTGAGAGAGTTACGAACATTGGTAGAAAATCTTGGGAGGTCACCCACCCCAAACTAGCTTACGAACCCGTAACCTCCCACACAAAGGTGACAAATGATAACCACTGAGTCAATTAATTTGTTACCCTTAGTGACAACTTTTAAGAATTCAAAATAATTAATATATTTGGAATGTTATGAATCTATACTATCATATAAAAAGTTTCATCAAAAGTCTTAATCTCTTAATTTTAATTAATTGAAATTACTTTGTGACCTTTAGTGACAACTTTTAGAAATTCAAAATAATTAATGTGTTTGAAATGTTATGAAAGATGTTAACTTATATATTTATAACAATTTATATATTTACGGTCTTTCTACTTTTACAAATAATAAGTATTTGTATATTAAAAATTTCAATTACGTTTATTATCTTCCATTACAACATTTAAACATTTAAAGTTATGTCTAAATATACTATTATATAAAGAGTTTCATCAAAAGTCTTAATCTCTTTATTTTAAGTAATTGTACTTTGTTACCCTTAGTGACAACTTTTAAGAATTCAAAATAATTAATATATTTGAAATGTTATTAAAGATGTTAACTTATATATTTATGACAATTTATATATTTACAATCCTTTTACTTTTACAAATAGTAATTATTTATATATAAAAAATGTCAATTACGTTTATTATCTTCCATTATAACATTCAAACATTGAAAGTCATTTGTAAATATACTATTATATAAAGAGTTTCATCAAAAGTCTTAATCTCTTAATTTTAAGTAATTGAAATTACTTTGTTACCCTTAGTGACAACTTTTAAGAATTCAAAATAATTAATATATTTGAAATGTTATGAAACATTCAAAGTCATGTCTAAATATTGATACGGTGTTTATATTAGTTTAAAGGGTTTAACGAGACATAATTTTATATATACCTAAAATGGTGTGACAATAAATCTTTATCGAAAAGTCTTTTATGGCACGAAAAATGAACCTGAAATATTGCGCCCAAAACAATATATACTATTATATAAAGAGTTTTACCAAAAGTGTTAATTCCTTAATTTTAGGGAATTGAAATTACTTTCTTAACTTCGTGACAACTTTTAAAAATTCAAATTAATTAATATGTTTGGAATGTTATGAAAGATGTTAACTTATATATTTTTAATAATTTATATACTTACTATCATTCTACTTTTACAAATAGTAATAGTAAGTATTTATGTATAAAAAATGTCAATTATGTTTATTATATTCCATTACAACATTCAAACATTCAAAGTCATGTCTAAATATTGATACTTTGTTTATATGCGTTTAAAGGCTTTAACGAGACATAATTTTTTATATAGGTAGAATGGTGTGACCATAAATCTTTATCGAAAATGCTTTTTATGGCACGAAAAATGAACCTGAAATATTACCCACAAAACAATTTATACTATTATATAAATAGTTTTACCAAAAGTCTCAATCCCTTAATTTTAAGGAATTGAAATTAAATTTTTTTTTTTTACCCTTATTGACAACTTTTAAAAATTTATTTATACTATTATATAAAGAGTTTATAAAAAGTCTTCTTCCCTTAATTTTAAGGAATTGAAATTAGTTTTTTACCCTTAGTGACAACTTTTAAGAACTCAAATTAATTAATATATTTGGAATGTTATAAAAGATGTTAACTTATATTGATACGGAGATTTTCATTTTGTATTATCTATGCATTTTGTTTTATATTACTTTTTACATATTTGTTTTTCCTCAAATGATGTCGGTTTATTGGGTTAAGTGTGCTTCGAATGATATAATATAGATTCCGGTCCCAATTAATAAGTATATACAATATTAGTCTCGATCTCGGATTTTTACTCGTGTGATTTTGATCTTAATTTTCAAATAATGTTGGTAAAATACGACTTATGAAATTTAATATATAAATAAATATTTTTAATATTTGAAATGAAAAGAGTAGAAAGTTATAGAAAAATGAGAAAATAAAATTTCAAATAATTTTAAAATCTTTTTCTTGAAATTTTAGATGTTTAATTTTTCTATAAAGCTAAATAACTAATCAAATAATGACTGTTACAAAATTCTAAGAATTATTACCGTTAACAAGAGACTATTGAATTTGTAACCTTTTAACTCATGATTTGATATGATACTCAAGATAGAGGACAACAATAATTTATATATATGTGAACTACAAATTCCAGATACGTTAAACTAAGAAAAATATAAAATAGTTAAGCCGTGCAACTAAAAACCTAAAAACGAAATTGAGTTGTTATAAAAAACATAATTTAATTTCAATCCCCCAAGCGAACTTAATTTTCCGTACGACCCAAACAAGAATTATTTATTATTATGTCTGAAAAATAGAACGTCAAACTATTAGAAATAATAATATGTAACTATTTTTAGAGTTCGAATAACTAAAGTAGAAACTAAAAGCTATTACATGTAGGCACTTCACGTTTATTACGAAAATTAAGAGGGAAAATAAATTAAGAAACAATTACCATTTAAACCGAATGGTCAAACCATAAAAATTTGCTACATAATTATTTTTAAGGTCCGAATGACCGAACCAAGAACTATTACATCGAACAAATATATGAACCGATGAATGAGAAACAGTCTTCAATGTTTTCTAATAAAATTTAATAGAACAATAATTTTCTACCGCAGCTGCATCGCGCGGGTTCTACACTAGTTTATAAATTATATGCAAAAGAGTTTGTGTAGTACCAAAATAACTGATGTCATATATAAAACATCGGGCTAATTGTTTGGAAATGCATCGAACTTTACATCAAAAACTATTGTATGCATCCATCTTTAAATTGGTCTATTGTATGTATCTAACTTTCAAAAATCGATATTTTATATATCCAACCAATGAAATCTTAGCAAAACGATGATGTGGCAACTTACGTGGCACATTATATGGATGACACGTATTGTTGAATACATACAATAACAGATTTTTGAAAGTTGGATACATTTAATAGAGATTTTTGAAATTTAGATACATACAATAGACCAATTTAAATATGGATGTATACAATAGTTTTGGATGTAAAGTTCGATGCATTTCCAAACAATTAGCCCTAAAACATCCAAGTGAAATAATAGTCTTGGGTACATCAAATTATGTTATTATACGAGTAAATCAAGTAATGTACTCTTTGATGTCTCAATAGAAGTTTTTGACTTGGTTCTTCAAAAGCAAATTAATTACCAAGTTGTAGAACTAAATATAGTTGTTTAAGTTAGCCTATTAGAGGTTTCTTGTAAGCACAGTACGCGTTGGTTGATGAAAGAGTCAAACACGAAACAACTATACTATTATAAGTGTATGGAGAAGTATTGAAAACTACATGAGGAAATGGGCGTGCAAATTGTTTGTACTACTCTTGCTATAGTGAAGACGGGTTATGTTTTATACGCGCTTATTACATATGTATAAACATTTTTTTTCATAATTATAAGCGCAAAAACTTCTTATAAGTTTTTATTATTGTATGTGTTGTAAATATAAACACGATTTAAATGTGTTAAGAACTTGAAAAAAACTAATTTTTGTTCTATTTCAGATTTTAAAGTTGTGGTAGAACTGTATCGAAAATGAAAGGTAAAACATTAAACATTTATGGTGCATAAACAAAAAGCAATTGTATCGTAAAAGAAAGAGTAAAAGAGTCGTCCCAAATGGTAAAATTCACAAAATTCATATATTAATTCAGAAAAAGATATATTTAACAAGAACGGCAACACATACGGATTCTAAAACCGTGGAGCATCACGAGCATGACTAAGATTCCTAGAAAGCCTAGAACGATTCTCTTTAACAACCACCTTGTTTTCGTAAAGAATGTTTTCATTTCTAAAAGAAGAAGCTCTATCTTCATCGATTGTCCCCATCCCAACACTAACACTCCTAGGCACACCTTTCCTCGAGGTAAGTGGTAGTAATTGTTGCTGTTGCTGTTGCCTTTGTGCTATGTACGTTTCAATATCAGTAATACTAATCTGAGTGGCGCTGTCGGAACTAGCTCTGATTAGCCCCCCTGGCGTTTGGTTATGATTCTGATCATTAGATAATGTGCTAGTGCTGAAGCTTCTTGGAAGCTGCATGGTCACACGGTTAGCATCTTCATTGATCATCATCGGCCGATTATAGCTACTGCTGAAATTGCTGATACCTTTGACGTAAAAAACTTTGACTTTATATAAAGCTCGTAAGGGCATCTTGATGATCCAAACAATCATCATTGGCTTCTTTTGAGATGTTGCTTTGCTTCTCATCATCTTTGTTCTTGCTTCAAACTTTTACTACAGATTTTCGATGTCAACGGTTTAATTTGCAGATGGATAAGAAGCAACGGCTTAATGGAAGGATATATAGGGCCAAAAGTCTATAACCAACTTGATTGAAATAATCAAAGGGAAGGGTCCAACAGGGTGGTTGATTGATACATATATTACTTTTTCTTTACTTTGTGATTTGATTTCATTAACTTGTAGGACTAATAAAGCGGCGGCTAATTAATATAAAGATTTAAATTATATAAATTCGTACAACGCCGTGGTCAAA
The DNA here is from genome assembly GCA_910822075.1 of Senecio squalidus. Classification (NCBI taxonomy): domain Eukaryota; kingdom Viridiplantae; phylum Streptophyta; class Magnoliopsida; order Asterales; family Asteraceae; genus Senecio; species Senecio squalidus. The sequence continues at coordinate 19,944,348 of CAJVGC010000590.1, forward strand.
ATGTAATGTATGAACATATGTACTCCCGATTTATCATCTACTAACTAATAAATAGCAACTATATCATGAAGGAAGATACTTGGAAGCGTTTCTATTTTGACCTTATGCAGTTTTGCGGTATCTTTTCAAACTCGTTCAATCATTTTGGCTCCATTCTCGTTACAAAGTCTGGTTTAGAGACATTTGGGTAATAAACAAACTTTTGAAACGAAAACAAATGTTTAGTTTATACTCATTGACCATTTATGAGCTCACTGTTTATAAAATCAAAGTTAGAGACCTAGTCCATTACATACAGTTTGTTATAGTGTTGATATACATGAGGCCATTTACTTCCTCACAGTAGGTACTCAGTAGTCACCATATGTTCCGCTTTTCTTGAATTCGACAGCTAATTATAGCCCGGAAAGAAATATGAAGGTTTGACTTGATAGTGAATCTTTTTTGTGTTTTAGTTGTTTGACTTTTGGATTCATGGTTTATGCCTTCATGTTCAAGATTAATGGTTTGAGGGTCGTGTTTCGTGAATATCGGCTCGAATGATTTGTGGGTTGTGGTTATGGGTTCATGTGGTTGATCAAGGGGCGTGTTCAACATATTTTCTGGTAGCCTTATTAACCATTACCCAAAAATCGACCCAAACATGTGTTAATTGTAAACCACTCATTAAACGGCCAAATGGGGACAACATTGGGTCTAGACAGGTTGAATTATCTCGTTAACCACTTCTTTCATTTTCTATATAAAAAAAAACTATGTATCATTACAATAATGATATTCTTACTTTAATATTAAATATTAAATGGTTCAAAGGTTGAATGCATAATGCATTTAAACTGTAAAGTATTGGTGCACTTTATACCCAGCAGGGCACAATTCAACAAATTAATAAATAAAAAAAAGATTAAGTGTACAAAAATATAAAAAACTTTGACCGAATTGTTATTATGTGTATCTAACTTTTAAAAACTCTATTGTATATATTCAACTTTTATTTTTATATAAATGATGTAAGAACCGAATTTTTTGTTAGAGATATCCAATATTTAAACCGCTTACATGTCAGTAAAAATCTGGTCCGTTACATTATTTGTGAAAAAATAAAGTTGCAAACACGCAATATAGATTTTAAAAGTTGGATACATTCAATAATAAATTAAACAAAGTTTGTTAGACTATGGGGTGTGGTGGGTGATTGGGGGTGATGATGTGGAGTGATAGAGGTGATTTGTAGGAAAGAGAGCGTGATGATGTGGAGTGATAAAAATGGGTGGTGTGGTTGTGTGTAAGTGATGATGATGTGGAGTGATTGAGTTTATTTTGTTATTTTATTATATAATTTTATTTAAAAAGTTATATTTTTATTAAAAATAAAAAAAAAACACACTACAATTTATTTAAAAAAAAAATACTACAATTTATTAAAAAAAAAAAACATACTACAATAAAAAAATAATACATATATTGAGGAAAAAATTTCTCGATAAGCCTTTTCTTTTCATCTTCCGCTATTGTTTTGTAAGGCTCCCCGAGATGACTGGTGTCCTGCATGATCGTCTTTAACGCTCTTGATCGCACTTTTTCTTCAGCAGTATCAGCAAATGCCCCGAACTTTTCCCCAATATACTTGAGTGATTCTTCGGCCCCCGAAGAAGAAGCAGCGACTTTGCCCTTTCCTTTGCGCGCTTTTGCCTTTGCTTGATCTCTACCAATCGGTCTTGGAAGGTCTCCCTCCAAGTGAAGATCATCATCATCATCGTTGAGATCGATTCCAGCAAAAGGCGATACCGGAGTGGCGGGAGTGGCGGGAGTGGCGGGAGTGGAGGGGTTACTAGACTCCGATGTTCTACGCGCTTTTGAGGACCCTCCAGATGTTGGGACATGTTGACAAACCGAGCTTTTTCTCAATATTTGCCAAGACGCTAAATGTAGGAAACCCGTTTGCATTATGGTGCGGTATAACTCCAGAGCATGTTCGAGCACTTGTTGATCACTATGACCGCTTGGTCTAGTTTGTTGGGCTTGTCGAAAAATCCCGTTGAATTTTTTGACCTTTCTTCGTAAGTCGGTCCACTTGCTCGAAAGAGAGTCGTTGGTACGAAAGTAAGAGGGATCATCTTTAAGCATTTTGGCGAAATATTTTTCACGAACACTATCCCAGTAAAGTGGTGAATGTTGATCATTTCCCAAAATGGGGTCCTCGGATGTCGACGACCACGCTGAAGCAAGTGCGATCTCCTCCTGTTCGGTCCACCTATTCTTTTCGGTTTTGCCTCTTTGGGATTCGGTTTCTTTCTTCTTATGTTTCCTCTTCCCACGGGCCGGCATTCTTTGAGGTTGAGTTTCCGGAACAACCTCATCGTCTTCAGAATCGTCAACGTCAAATGGAGGCACTTGCGGAAAATTGGGGAAATTGTCTTGGTTAAGCAATTGTTGGAACGACCCGCCTTGGTATAGCGGGTCTTGGGATGGTCGTTGTGGTGGTGGAGTTTGTTGGTAAAATTGGGGAAATTGGTTAGGGTTTGGAAGTTGGGTAAAGTTTTGAAATTGGTTTGGGTGTTGATATTGGTTAGGGTTTTGAAATGGTGGATATTGGTTTAGGTTTTGATATTGGTTTGGGTTTTGATATTGGTTAGGGTTGAACCATTGGTTCCATTGGTTGGGGTTGGGGTTGTTTTGATTGTTGTTGTTGTTGGGATCCATTTGAGATAATTGAAAGAATGTATAAAAATGGAGAGATTGTTATAAAAATTGAGAGAGAAAGAGAGATTGTTTGTGGTTTTTGTTATAAAAATGAGTTGGTATTTATAGAAGATTTTTAGGTTTTTTATAAAAATGGCCGTTGCTTTTGATTTACTCGACCGTTGCAAAAATTTTCGACCGTTGCCTCCCTCACCACGGCGTGATTCAGAAAACGCCATGGCTTGTTTTTTGCCTATAACGCCCCCACCGGTGTGGGGGTAGGCGTTATTGGGCGTTATTTTGCTTAGTTGGCGGCGTTATCGGAGGTTTTCACGCCTCACACCGTATAGCCTTATATTTCATACACTTATCCCTAAAAAAGATAAAACAGGAACTAAAGATGTTATAACAATGTAGGATCAAATTCCCAATTGGACAAATATTAGACCATATTTGTGAGGGCTTTTTAATATTGTCACAATGTCAATACATACTATATTAAATTATATTAATGCTATTTTAAGAATTTGATCCCCACAAAAACAAATTCTATAAACATAAATCATTAAATAAAACACATTAAATCCCGCTCAACAATAGTCACTTTTACTTTTTCCAAAAAAAAGATTAGAGCACCCGGAGTGATAATGAGTCACAATGTGGGTTGTGGAGGTTGTGGGGGAAAAAGGTGATGACGTGGCAGTGAGAATGTGGGTTGTGAGATTGTTGGGTTGGTATGATAGGGAGGGTTGTGGAGGTTGTGGGATTATTTTATTATTATTTTTTTTTTTAAACATTTAAATAAAATATATATAATATTTTATTAAAATAAAAAACAAAACTACAAATAAATACTGTAATATATAATCAAATTTAAAACAAAATAACTTTTTATAAAATACAAAATTAAAAAAAAAATTAAAAGTACAAAATAAAAAAAACTTTAGGAAAAAGACAAATCTTTAATATATAATAAAAGAGGGGCCTTAAATGCCACATGGCGAAGTAAGGCCCATTGGATGGATTAACTTCTTTGATTTCAACCGTTAGATTGGATTGATGATGTCATCAAAAACTTCTTTTATTTTACACCCTCTTAAAACATATAATTACATTTTCTTTTTAATTCCATATTTACTGAAATAAAAAACATAATTTTAATTTACCTATAAAATCGTTCAATTTTGACTATGATTTACCTTATTGTTATTCTAAAATCTCTTAATAAAAACTATCAAAACATGTGTATAAACGTGAAAGTGTATATATTATAATAACTATAAATAACTTGTGTATAAACGTATGTTATTATACGTATATAACATGGTTTTCACAAAATACCTTAAAATCTACATAAACATAAAATTTACGATTTAATTTTTATCTTTGTCCGCGCTATCGCGGGACAATAATCTAGTTAGATTATAAAACAAAAATTAAAGAAACCTCCTTCATCTTCATCTTCCCTGCTTCATCTTCAAACCTGCAAAAACAAAAAACCAAATCGAAGGTTAACAAATCGAAGAAACAAATCGAAGAAAAAAAGAAGAAATCGAAGAAAAGAAATCGAAGAAAAGAAAAAAAAGAAACAAGAAAAAAAAAAAAAAAAAATTTGACAATCAACCGTTGTCCCAACAACGAAGCACCCACAACGAGTCCCACAACGACGGATGGCGGAGTGATAACGAGGAGAACGGTCGTTGTGAGCTCCACAACGAGCCCACAACCCCTCCACTCCGGGTGCTCTTATGGCCATCCCTTAATACTAGGGTTGTCAAAAAATCCGAACCCGACTAACTTGATCTGACCTAAACTCGAATAAGTTTAATATGGACGGGTCTAAAGAAATTTTTTTTTATTAATCGGGTTTGGGTTAGACCTGAATAACCCGAATTAGTCTATATTTTTTTTATTTATTTTGAGTTGTAGTTTAAACCCACTATGTTATGTTTCGTAAGTCATCTTTTATAACCTACGTATCTTTTAGTAAGGTCGAGTTTATTTGTCGTCCATCTTTAAAATTAACTTATTAAAGACAAATATATTTAAACTAGAAATTTTTTTCTTGCACGATTTATTTGGTAATGTATCTTCTTATTTTCCTAATGAAATTGTGTTTATAATTTATTTATTCAATTCTTTTAACATTTCAAAACTCGGTAAACTTTAACACTACAAATTTTTTTTTAATTGTTTAACATTTTCTATAATTTGCTTTATTTCCATATTAATTTTTTTTTTTAGTGGTTATCAACAATTCACATAATTTAATCGATCAAATCTACAAGTTACATTCATTTTTATTTTGTTTGATATTTGTTGTCAAACATAACACTAGAATGTGGAGCCTTTTTATAAGCCTAAAAAGTAACAAGTTATGGTTATCTTGTTGTTAAAAACACTTATAAGATGGTCTAATTTTATGTATTATTTTCTTAGTTAGACCTGACCCGATTAGACCCAAACCCGATAACCCGATCTCTTATCATTGTCGGGTTAGGGTCAATCCCAAAAGTTTGAAAACCCCATTAGACCCGACCCGATTAAGCTTATTAGGGTCGGGTCAACCCGATTAACACCCCTACTTGATATGACACAATATATTTTCATTTTATTTGTTTTCATTTTTGGATTATACCTTAATATTCAATTAATGCAATTTGCATCGATAAACATATAATTTTTTTCTTCATATTAGTACTGTCCAAGAAGGGTGAGTCTTTATTTCATATATATCTAACTTAACTAAGATCTCGTGACCATTTCTAACCTTTTCTATGTCCTTACTAAAATGTTTACCTTGTAAGTTTCGAACTTAAGACCTCAAAGTTTGATACATATAAAAAAAAGTTTTAAATTATAAAATACACATATAAGTATATAAGTCATCCAATTTTATCATTCAATGTCGTTTATACCAACTTGGACATATAGATGTCAAGTAGTAAAATCGACCAAGTCTTCCCATAATATACGAAGGACTAGGGGTGTAAGAAAAACAGACCCGACTCGGACCCGACCCAAACCCGATTTAGCACTTTAGGGTCGGGGTATATCATGTTATACATGTGATTCGGGTCCAATGGTTTGACCCGTTTAACCCGAAATTGGGCGAACCATATCTAAATATATAACTAATTCAGGATTGAACAATTTTGGTGATACCATGTAGGTAATCCTTCAATCGACATGTGGCACTAATATTTTTAATAAATCTAAAATTGGATAACTACTAATTATTATAAAAATTAAAATCTTTTATAAAGATTATCTATCAATTGAGAAATTAATCGATAAACGGTAGAAAGTATGGTATCCTAACTAAAGAACAATATTTATTTTTACATATATAACTACCCATAAGAATTTCGACATATATTTCGACAATGTATGGCTCAACATGTCTCAAGTATGTAATGTATGTAACACATGATTTGATTTTGGTTAATGTTAGATTAGCATTCCTTTTGATTATTTTCTTAAATGTCGCATATATTGTTTTGTTAGACCTTCATAAACGTCTAAATTTTGAAACATGTCGTTGCTCACCAAAGGTGTTTTTTTCGTTTGTTTTCTCGGCATTTTTTCGAGTTGTGTTTGAGTTTGAGTGTTGAATGTAGTTGTTTGAGTGATGAATGTGTGTGTTTGAATGATGAATGTGTATTGTAGATATATGTTGTGTGTAAAATTGTTAAATGTGTATGGATATATAGAGTATTGTGAGTTGGCTTGGGTTGGGCTTAGGGATTAGGCTTGGGCTTAGGTTTTAGGTATTGGGCTTATGGGCTGCTTTAATTTTTTTTTTTTTTTTTAGTTACATTTAATATTGATCCAATAATTTGATCCAATAATAACTAGAATTTCGTTAAATATAAACGTTTAAAGTGTATGTTATTCGATACATTTTGAACGTGATGCTACTCAGAATTTCATGTTTCAAAACATGATTTTCACAAATGATACCAAAACTGGTGTTATGAATGTTGATGGTCTAATAGATTAGTACCTTTATAACAAAAAAAAACATTGCAGAAGCATATTTCCAGCAACGCACATTACCGTATTCCATCAAAACAACGCAAATTCGTGACGTCGTGGGTTGGGCTTAGGGATTAGGCTTGGGTTGGGCTTGGGTTGGGCTTAGGGATTTGGCTTGGGCTTAGGTTTTAGGTATTGGGCTTATGGGCTGCTTTAATTTTTTTTTTTTTTTAGTTACATGTAATATTGATCCAATAATTTGTTCCAATAATAACTAGAATTTCGTTAAATATAAACGTTTAAAGTGTATGTTATTCGATACATTTTGAACGTGATGCTACTCAGAATTTCATATTTCAAAACATGATTTTCACAAATGATACCAAAACTGGTGTTATGAATGTCGATGGTCTAATAGATTAGTACCTTTATAACAAAAAAAAAAAACACTGCAGATGCATATTTTCAGCAACGCACATTACCGTATTCCATCAAAACAACGCAAATTCGTGACGCCGTATTACATCAAAACAACCCGAACTCGTGCAAGGCACGAGAAAATTACTAGTTATTATTATTATTAAACAATATTTTCAAGATTATAATTTTCCTATATAATATACTTCTTTTTTATTAATTTTAAGAGTCAATACATAGCCGAGTTATATAGCCTAATTAGATATTTACAATAAAGTGGCTAAGCAAAGGAGCAACAAGTTGCGCCACAACCCACTTTTGGATGGCAAAACCAATCATACTAAAAATGAAGTTTTGTAACCTAGGGGTCGAAAAATTACCTTGCACAACCCGTTGAACCTTAGTCAAAAACTCCACTGCCTCCGAAGCTAGGAACCCAAATGTATAAAAAACAAAAGGGATAAACACGTGTTGATTCTCTAAGCAAGCTTTCTCGTGTTTAGCAACTTTGCTCGATTCCAGTTTCACTAGAGCCTGTCCCGCAACAAACTCATAATTCATGAGCCTCAACAAGAGGGGATACTCCTGTAAGATCCGCACAACCATGTTTTCCCTAGCCCACCCAAACACAAGTATATCAGTTGGTCGTAAAGTAGACCTCCTTTTCAAGCGGATCCGTAAAAAAGTTCACGGGCCCCTCCTTTTTAGAAGAAATACATGATTGTTTAAGAGCATCATGCAACATATCCTTAACCAAACCATGTCTATATTTGAAGCCAGGCAACTCCTTGCAATGGACCGCATGCTTACCAAAAGAATACGAACAAACCTAACAGCAGACTGGGCAAGGCTCATCAGCTGGAAACATAATTGGCCGGTACTTAAGGATAGTCCAATACTCCAAAGCCGACATATGTTGGCCTAGTCTTTCAATAGGGATAATTGTTAAGAAATTTCGAGCATGAGGATCTCGGAGACATTCAAACACCGCTTTTTGGGGAGGGGATAAATCAAATTTTACTCCCAAACTGAGGACGATTCCATTATATATGGGAAAAACCAAAGCGTATAATACCTTGTTAATCCATAAAATCCATAAAATAATAAAATAAAAAATAAAATAATGCATAAAAAAATAAAAAATAAAAAAATGTGACCCATCTGATATTTCCATATCAAACGGAAAACGTGAGTGTCGTGTTATCTATACAGAAACCATCAAACCATCCATCGGATCTACATCTGTGAGTTCCTTAGCTACTGCTTTACGATTACGATTTCATCTTAATTATTATCCAGATCCACGTAATTCATTCATCTTTCGTTTTTTTAATTAATTTATATTATATAATCAATCAACTGTGTTTAATTTCAATCTCTCTATTATTATTATTATGATATATTATCGGATTAATTGATCAGTATTGTGTTTACTCTCGATTTGTTTTATTATTGTAAAGTGTTGTTAATTATTGAAGGTAATCTGATAATATGGGAGTTGAACAAAACAACAGCAGCATGGAAGACGGAACGCTCGAGATCGGAATGGGTAAGGATTCCATATTACTATATGCCTGCATTCTATAATTGATTAAATTTCAATACGAGATAGACTATTGGCGCCTTGGTGGTGCTTAAGAATCTCGAAATAGAATTACGGAATTTCTGTTTAGTAACACTTAGTTAACTCTATTTAACAAAATGATTCAACTATTCAGATAAGACTTAACAACAATGCGTGTTTGGTAAACATAGAGCCGATGACGAACGATAAGTTAATGTGAAAAGGACTCTACTGATAAAAGTAAACAACTAGAACGAAACAGTGACGATGTCAAATAGACCAAGTGTTTTTAAGTCTCCGCCAATCTGGCAAATCTTAATGTAAACATTTTGTGAAAAAATATTTTCTTTTAAAAGCTTAAAAGTAAGATACCTTGATTGGACAGGGGATAAGTCTATGTTTTTGGTTCACGGAATGCTTTGATGTTTACTACGCAGAATATAGAACTGTCTCTGGAGTTGCTGGACCACTGGTCATTCTTGATAAAGTGAAGGTTAGTTTTGGTTTATTTCTTTAACGCTCTTATTATTATTGTTGATCACCTGGTTATAATTAATCAACCACTATCATGACAGGGACCAAAGTATCAAGAAATTGTTAATATCCGTTTAGGAGATGGAACAACTCGACGTGGTCAAGTCTTGGAAGTTGACGGAGAGAAAGCTGTTGTTCAGGTATTCATTCTTCATATACATTTTTTTTGTCAAAACTTAATCTACATTATGTTTATGGTCCTCAAGGATTTTAACTCGATATATAATATTTTCCTTTTATGATTCACTGATATTATTGTAATTCTAATGGACACCCGGTGACTAATGCTTCTGATAACTTATATTATGCATCATTCTCACTCATTAACATTCTGTCTAAAACATTCTTGATTTTAACTCAATATGTGAATATTTTCCTGTGTTTGAACACGTGCGTGGTCATTCTGCACTAAAAACAGATATAATTTTTTTAGTATATAAAGCTATGTTTACCTTTCACAATGTTTTTTAGAGTGAAATCACGGAAACATATGTTGTTAAAGGCCATAGGCATTTCTAACCTTATCTACTGAGGGGGTCTTATATACAATACTCTATTTGATTGCTATTATAAACATTATTTAGTGCCTTAAACGTTTCTTTAAGATACATGTTTAGATTGATCATTGTAGATGGTAGATTTTTTTTCTCTTAAGTAGCATGGTGCATAGATTCTGCGGCTTCTGCCCATCATATGAATTTTTATAAATTTTTTTGTATGAGTTCCACCTAATGCAATTATCATTGTTCTCTTGTCACAGGTTTTCGAAGGAACATCAGGAATTGACAATAAATTCACCACTGTGCAGTTTACTGGGGAGGTGCATGATTATCCTTTTACCTCTTTCAACCCCATGATAATTGAAAAATTGCATATAGCCATTTCCGTTTATGCTTATCTGTTATTTTCCCTTTCTCTTTTCTTATCTCAGTAATGGATTCTGTTATACTTTATATAATATAATCAGAAGATATATTATTTAATGAAGTGTTTGCCACCGTGTGCAGGTTTTAAAAACTCCTGTTTCTATGGATATGCTTGGACGCATATTTAATGGTTCCGGGAAGCCAATTGATAACGGTCCTCCTATTCTGCCAGAGGCTTACCTCGATATTTCAGGTAATTTTTTGTGTGCCAACTGTAATCTATCAGTATTAATTAAACTTTTGTGAATATACACATACATATGTATCACCCGTGTGTTATTGTTTCAGGAAGTTCTATCAATCCTAGTGAAAGAACATATCCTGAAGAAATGATACAGACTGGTATCTCCACAATTGATGTCATGAATTCAATTGCTAGAGGACAAAAGATTCCTCTATTTTCAGCCGCTGGTCTTCCCCACAATGAAATTGCTGCACAGATCTGTCGTCAAGCTGGTTTGGTAAAGCGGTTGGAGAAAACAGAAAACTTGCTCGAGGTATTTGTTTACGATATTATATAGTGATAACGACATATTATTGATGTTTGATAATTCAAACATTCTTAATTCTTTGCTTTTACAGGGTGGAGGAGAAGAGGACAATTTTGCTATTGTTTTTGCAGCTATGGGAGTGAACATGGAGACTGCACAATTTTTCAAACGTGATTTCGAGGAAAATGGATCAATGGAGAGAGTCACTCTTTTTCTGAACCTTGTAAATTCCCTGACTTTGTTTTCATTTGCTAACTTTAATAATTTACTTTTGCCTTTTAAAGATTCTTAACACTTGTGTTGTAGGCCAATGACCCGACAATTGAGCGTATCATCACTCCTCGTATTGCTCTGACCACCGCAGAGTATTTGGCATATGAATGCGGGAAACACGTTCTTGTTATCTTAACGGATATGAGTTCGTACGCTGATGCCCTTCGAGAGGTAAGTATTTATTTTTACTTATTTGATTTTCTTCTTTTTTTTTCCCATCCAGAAGCAATAGCAGGGTTAGTATGGTAATTTCAGGTCTCTGCTGCTAGAGAGGAAGTACCTGGTAGACGTGGATATCCTGGGTACATGTATACAGATTTGGCGACAATATACGAACGTGCTGGAAGAATTGAAGGGCGAAAAGGCTCCATCACTCAAATCCCAATTCTTACCATGCCTAACGATGGTCCGAAACCCTGATTCCTTTTTTTTTAATTTGTTTTTTATTCCGTTCTTTTTAGCCTTGTCATCTCACTGTTATTAGTTCTTATGAACTTTACAATCATCAGATATCACACATCCCACTCCCGATCTTACTGGTTATATTACCGAGGGACAAATTTACATTGACCGACAACTCCATAACAGACAGGTGAGCGACTGTAAAGTTCGGCTTGTTATGGAGTTTGATGTCATATATATTGAAATTTACTTGTTTGTATGATGGAAATTTACAGATTTACCCACCAATCAATGTGCTTCCATCCCTATCTCGATTGATGAAGGTAAACTCAAATCTGTTCTCGAATTTTGCATGGCGTCACATATGGTATTAAGTTCTAAATGAAGAATGTAATATTAGAAGAGGTTTTAATTTAAATAACTTTGTATTCTCGTAGAGTGCTATTGGTGAAGGGATGACTCGCAAAGATCATTCTGATGTGTCCAACCAGGTACAAGTTGAAATATTTTTTTAGATGAATACCTAGTTGCCCTTAATCGATTTCTCATACTTTCTTGTATTTGTCCCAATTTGAATTATATAGTCAAAATATTTCTTAGATGAAATTACCTAGTTGCCCTTAATCAAAATCTCATATTTTCTTGTATTTGTTTGTCCCAATATTTGAATTATAGTCAAACCTATGTATTAATCATTTACTACTGCTATATGTAGCTATATGCAAATTACGCCATTGGAAAAGACGTTCAGGCAATGAAAGCAGTGGTTGGAGAAGAAGCACTTTCGTCTGAAGATTTGGTATATCTCTCTCGCTCTCATAAATTACACAAACAAATAGAATAACTGTTCAGTTAGTGATATTTTACTGTATAAATGGAACAGTTATACTTGGAGTTTCTGGACAAGTTTGAGAGGAAGTTTGTGGCTCAAGGAGCATACGACACCCGAAACATCTTCCAATCGCTTGATTTAGCATGGACACTTCTACGCATCTTCCCACGTGAACTTCTTCACCGTATACCCGCCAAAACCCTCGATGCATTCTACAGCCGTGAGGCATCCAATTAAAAGGTTACCCGAAATCCAAACCTTTTGTATCATAGTCTCCGATTCATGTTTGGTGTTGTAATAAGGGTTATGTTTCTATTTGAATTCCTTGAAAGCCCAAGATTCCTTCTTTTCGATAAGAGGCATATAGGTTATTTATTCGGTTTTGCGGACAAGTTTTGTTATTTCTTTCACATTACATATATGCATATTTATGTATGGAAACATACTTTGAAGTAATGATCCATTCTTTAATTTATGATTCACATCATTATTATCAAAATGTTATGATGTATTTATATATTTGTATAAATACAGATTATAATCTTAAACAGAGAGGTTTTTCATGTTCGGGGTCATAGTCACAAGATTCGCTAGAAGTGACATGGATTGTGGGCCGTAGCAAATCGTACCAATTTGTGGTTCACTAGCAGATCGTGAATCTGACCTTGGAAGTGGTGATCTGGTTGAACTTGTATTTCCGTTCTAGACTAGTTCAGTTTACGAATTTTGTAGGTTAAAACAGCGTTTTGGTTTTCAACAGTCAAAACAATTAATATGAAACTTTACCGAAGTAGTGGTAATAGTATGTATAATGCCAACAGAAATAAGCTTATCCCCATTCCCCCTTGGTACCGATTTTTAGAAACCTAGCAAATTACAAACCGGAACCACAATTTTGTACCAGAGCGACCCCTATACCATCCTAGTTCCATGTGACTATGGTTCAAGTATCCCGTGAATAAATTTATATTTTTATGTAAACATCAAGACGTCTTACTTGTATTACATCCTTATGTAAACATCAAGACGTCTTATTTGTAGATCAGTTTGATTGTTTAAATACATCTATATTCTATATAATAATAATATATTTTATAAACGATGTAACATATCTTCTACATTATTCTGATATACATATACATATACATATGGCTATGGTTATGTCCACCCTCCCTACTTGGTTATCACCACCCTCCCTAGCCACTTTATGTCACATCTATGACACATGTGTCATAGATGTGATTTTTTTTTTTTTTTTTTTGTCTTTATTTGTCGTTTTGTTGTCGTTTTTTTTAATTTTTCAAGTATCGTAAAATAACAAACATTATACATAATTTAACAAAAAAATAAATTGTGTATTAAAATGCAACATTCGTATTCTATTATTCACATATTCGGTATAATAAAAAACAGTATAATGATGTAACGAACAAATAAATTATTCGTTTTTACCATAAATGATATAAATAAATTTCTGAGCCTTTCGTTATTGTTATATATTTATTAACAAAAAATTAACAAGAAAATAATAATAAAAGCTTGTATGTGTAAAAATAAAATACATGTTCTGTATGAAACGGAGAGTTATTCATATTGCTGAATAATATTAAAAATAACATTTCCAACAAATTTCATAATTCCACCATTAGTCGCATCTTCTTTTGCTTTTTGCTTTACGTAATTCTTTATGTCAACTTTATGTCTAATCGTTTTTACTTTTCAGATTTCTGATTACTTATGGTTTTTTCAAAAGTCTATAAAATCCGACGAATTTTTTTTATAAAAACACATTACTTTTATACAAATATTTCTCTCGTTTTTTATAAAAAAAAAGGTGAAATTATTAGGTTTTATAAACAAAGACTGTCGGATTTTTAATATTATTCAACAATATGAATAACTCTCCGTTTCACACAGAACATGTATTTTATTTTTACATATACAAGCTTTTAATTATTATTTTCTTGTTACCTTTTGTTAATAAACATATAACAATAACGAAAAGCTCAGAAATTTATTTATATCATTTCTCGTAAAAACGAAGGTTGCAAAACCCGAAAAATCATGTTTTACAGTCCATTCGATTTTACCAAATATGTGAATAATAGAATACGAATTATACAGATTATGTGAATAATACGGTTTTTTATTATACCGAATATGTGAATAATATTGTATAATAAAAAACAGTAGGGTAACTAATCTGCCAACCAAATTTTAATTTAAATACAACTTGAAACAAATACATAACTATGCTATTTAATAATAACTAGAGAATCTCTCGTGCTTCGCACGAGTTCGATTACAGTTCATATAAACAAAAAAACCCTTTCATCAACGTGTTTCCCATAACCTCCGTCGCATGCAAGATCAGGCCATGGTTCGTGCCCGGGTATGGGCTGAGGGTGTTTTTTTGGGCTTCGTTTGGGCTTATTATTGTTGGGCTTCCACGTCTTTTTTATTTCTTACTTATCGTAACTTTTTTTTACTTTAAATAATACTTTTACGACCTTCCATCCCAACAGGTCCGGATCAAGTCATTGATCGAAGCGAGAAGAGGAGAGGATGTCGTTTATCCTACTCCGGATAAAACGACTCGAGTTTTTGTTTTTTTACTTTTTTTATCGAAATATAAATGTAGCTATTTGCTAAAACGATGCCGTTATTTATTATTAATCTGAGTAGATGTTCGTATTAGTTGAATCCAAAAAACATTCTGAGGGGTAGAAAGCGTAAAAGTATTATTTAAAGCTGAGGGAGGGAAAACGCAAAAACATATAAAGTGCAGACAGGAAAAGCTAAAAGTCGTTTAAAGTTTAGGGTGAAAAAGCGTTAAATTTTTTAAAGTTGAGGGTGAAAAAGCGTTAAAGTTTTTAAAGTTGAGGGTGAAAAAGCGTTAAAGTTTTTAAAGTTGAGGGGGGGAAACCGCTAAGTCTTTAAAGTTGAGGGGGGGAAACCGCTAAGTCTTTAAAGTCGAGGGACTAAAATGGGAAATGCCAAAACATTAAAAAATATTATTTGGCACACTTCCATATGAGTTTTTGTAATTTAAATAGGGGGATAATAAACAAATTTAATCATATCACAATTTATTTTTTTGTTAAATTATGTATAATGTTTGTTATTTACGATACTTGAAAAAATAAAAAACAACGACCACAAAAGCAAAAAAAAAAAAAAAAAAATGTCGCATCTATAACATATAGATGGGACACAAATAGAGGAGTTTTGCATAAAGGGGGTTTGTATAACATGACCTTATACATATACGTTGGATATTACTAGTCAACAACCAGATTGATGGGTGTGACTATGCAAATGACACGTAAGCAGTCTAAGTTGTAGGCGTATTACTGTATCAATGGATATGATGGGCTGAAAATAGAAGCTATGTTCCTATTCTTACTTCACTTTATAGCTTGGAAAATCAAATTTAGAAGATAAAGTCTAGGCATATAAAATATTTAATGTTTTACAAAATGAGTTGTTATAAGATTAGTGGAAGAAAAAAGTACGAGAGAGAATTAGTGGGGTGATGTAATTAGTTAAATTGATATGTCATGTGATTTTGTCAATTTGTTTTTGTAAACTATATGCTTATCTATCATTTCTAAATTTAGAAAAGCCATTATAAATGAAACATAACATTCAAAAGTGAGGGGCCAAGCTAGTTCACATATCATGTGACAAAGTTATAACTTACCACTTGTATATAAACTTTAATTTATAAATGTCTTATCTTCGATTATACCTCTATCTTTATGTATAAATTTAAAGGAAAAATAGTATTCCTTTAAAAATTTCTTTAAATGTAAAGCAACCATTCGAATAAGCTTTTTTTCCTCTATATGTATATTGATAGATAAATGAGTGTTTTAGGATAACCATTGAAGTTGCCTTAAACACTATCATGATTATTCATGATCCAAAATCTTTCAAAACACATAATTTTACTAAATATATTTATAAACATGTATAATGTCAACAAAATTTCATGTTTTATGTGACATTATAAGATTAAAAATACACATTGTTCTCGTTATTTTGTTTTATTTATTTTAAAAACAAACATCGTAACATAAAATAAAATTGCTTTATATATCATATATGTATTTAAGGACTATTTTTCTTCCTTTTGACATAATATCTTTAAAAAGTACGCAACTGTTCGTTATAGTATCCACATTATGGCCTCATCGCTTAAGCTATGGTTGAGCAACCGCGTTATAGTGACGTTATGGGCAGCCGCATTATCCGGCTAAAAGGGCGCTATCTTTTTTTATATTTTTTTTATTATTATTTAACTAATATTTAAAAAGTTAAATATCAATACATGAGTGCAGATTTCGATGTTATGGTTGAAAGATATTTTTGGTGTTATGTTATTGGTTGAGTTGTGCTAACGTTTTTATAATTCCGAATATTTTGTATATTATTAGTACTATGTGAGTTTTAAAAAAAAGTTGTATTTAACATGTTTCGACTTGTCTTTTTGTCCAGTTTTGTAATTTTATAAGATAATGTCATTATTCAAAACTCAATTAATAAAACATCTTAAAATGTTTAGATACTTTATTAAATACTTTTAATACATAACATTGACAACAACATTTTGTGCACATATGTAAAGTTGAATATTAAGTTTTTATGAATGTAATGTCATTGGAAGAAGAATATTTCTTAGTTATAAAAAGAGAAACACCTTTACATGAAAAAGTAGTAATAGTACATTCAAAAGTCACAAAAACCCAGAAGCAGCACAAGAAGCCATGCGTACCTCGAGACCCCATCATTATTTTCCACATTATTATTCATTATTATACTGAAGTATATTATTATATTATATCTATATCTATTTTATGACACCCTCCGTCATCTATGCCAGTCTCCACCTTCTTCAATCTTACAAATCTTGTCTGTACCCTAATTTCACAAAAACCCTAATCATTTTTTATTAGTTTCAAAAAGTACACGTCATCATCATCTTCATTTCTTCTACTTCTTACTAAAAATCAAATCTCACTCTCTATATCACACATTTCAATATATATACATATAATTTTTTTATATATATATATATACATTCATTATTATAATCAATTTTAATATTATTATATTCATTCACTCTCGATTACTACATTTTGCTAATTGCGAAGTTTTAATTCTAGATCTGTGTTTAATTTTAATTTAGGTGAAGTATAGATTATGATTATGATTAGGAGAAAATTAGGGTTAGGGTTTGTTGATTGAAATATTGATAGGTTTGTTCAATGGGCTGTAAAGCATCGAAAATAGATGATTTGCCGTTGGTGATTAAATGTAGGGAGAGGAAGAAGTTGATTAAATCGGCTGCGGATTTTCGGTATGATTTGTCTTGTTCACATTTAGCTTATTTTCATTCGCTTAAAGATATAGGTTATGCGTTATCTAGATTTGTTGATGAACAGCTTGTTATACCGTCCCCGTCACCGGCTTCCCCTGTACTTACATTGCCTTCTGAGATAGGGAAGAGTAGGGGTAAGGGTAAGAATAATGAATCGGTTTCGTCTGGTTCTGTTTCACAGATACATTCTGTTCGTGGTGAGGGTGAGGGGGAGAGTGAGGATTCTGGTTCGGATGTGAGTCCGTTTTCAGATGGACATATTGATATACATAGTGATGATGATGATGATGATGGTGATCATCATCATCATGGTGGTGGTTTTGTGAATAAACGACCAACGTCTTTGAATAATCGTCCGCGTGGTTATAATGAAATGGGTCCGAATGAATCTTATGGAAATAACAGAGAGGTACCACAATATGGAATGCCTGACCAGAGTACTTGGGGCGGTGATCCATATGGAATTAGTAGAGGAGCTACGCCTTATTTATCTACATGGGGCGACCCGTTTATGGTGAATCCATCTACATTGCCATATCAACCTGCTTGGGGAACAAACCAAACTAATTGGGGTGAGGGTGGAGGTGGGGGTGACCCGTATATGATGAACCCGTCTGCATCTCATTTTCAACCTCCTTGGGGTCAATATCAAGAGAATTTTAATTCGTACGATGGTGGGAACTCAAATCCAAATCCAAATACAAGTGCTTATCCAAATACAAGTGCTTATCCAAATACAAATCAATATTTTTCTTATATGAAAAAATCTGCTCCGGCTAGCCGTACTGTGATTCAACAAGAGGAGGTAAGGGGTTTTCAAGAAACAAGTCAGTGGGTTGACCCGTCATATTATGATTCATATGGAAGTGGATACGGGTATGGGTTTCAGTATGGTGGGCCACCTGCCCAACCACCTCCTCAAGAACCAAAGAAACCGAAAAGCCCTCCACCTCCTCCTCCACCAATGGAATCTGACTATCTGAACTTTTTTGATGCGTACGATAGGGATTTCCGTGGTTATGGATATGGGTATGAATCAATGGGTAGTAGTCCAGATTCGAGTGAAGTGAGGCAGAGGGAGGGGATACCTGATTTGGAAGAAGAAACAGAAACCGAGTCTCACTATGAAGAGATTGTAAAAGGGAACACATTTAGTAAAACAAGAAATTTAGGTAAAGGAAAAGAACATAACGATGGCAGCTCATGGAAGGAAGCTTCTACTAGTACTGATGAAAGTTCTAGAAGAATACCGCCGCGAGTAAGTGAAGGCACTACAAAGGCAGCTCATGATGAAACCAATCTGAATTCATATCAATCGGAAAATAACGAGGGTTCACATTCAGTTGACATACATTCAGTTGACATTGAAGTAGATAAAAATAGCTCTGAGACAATTGTTTCACAAAATGTGGATGACGGGTATGAGGGTAAAAAAGGTGTAAGTTTTGATTTAGATGAGGGGTCCACACAAGAGTTAGAATCTTCAATTTTGAGTAGTTTGACAACATTATCTCCACATGGTTCTCGGGATCTTCATGAGGTAGTTAGTGAAATCAAGGATGAATTTGAGACCGCTTTTAGTTATGGCAAAGAAGTCGCCTTGATGCTTGAGGCAGGGAAGTTGCCGTATCACTCGAGGTTTGCAGTTCTTAAGGGTAAGTAACTTTTGGTTTTATTATTATTTCTAGTCGTAACTCTTCTGTTTAATCTGATTATATATGATGCAGTAGTTTCATACGCTTTTATTCTCTGGAATCAGTGTATCTTGAAAATATAATCTTATGCGTGTCAAGATGATAAGTATTTTGTAATGTTATCGACTTTTTTTTACCAATAGGGCTAACAGAGTAATACGTGAACTGTATATTTTCTTCCATTTCATGTTCTTGCCCTTTATATTATGTTATTTAATTTAATGCTTCAAGTGTTAATATATATGTCTCTTTGCAGTGGTCTTATCCAAGATAGCACCTTCCTTGGCATCTTCAGACCATCAAATACAATCTGTAAGATCGTGTTCTCGAGCAGCGAAATTGGCAGGATCCTATAATATGGATGCAGTTCCAAATGATGGTGACATTAACCTTTCTTCTACTTTGGAGAAACTATATGTGTGGGAGAAAAAGTTATACAAGGAAGTTAAGGTATAACGCAACCATGATCTTTATTACTGCATAATTTTCAAAAGGTAACAGTAAAAAAAAAAAAAACGGAAGAAAAAAAAAACCATTTGCTTTTCGCATTTAATTTGTTTCATATCTATAAAAGGGAAATATTCCAGCTGACCAAAATTTTCATCTCCTTGTCATCTTTATCTTTTTCATAAATTTATTCTGGGTAACATGAAAAATCGTTCTTTGTTTGGTCAATTTGTTTTGAATTTCGTTTTAGTAATCTGAAATTGATACATCAGGTGGTTGCTCTGGTTTTAGGGTGAAGAGAGACTAAGAGTCATGTATGAGAAAATGTGCAAAAGGCTGAACGAATTGGATGCAACTGGAGCAGAAACTAGTAAGATTGATGCTGCACAGGCTTCTATACGAAGATTAATGACTAAACTTAACGTATCTATCAAAGCTATTGATACCATATCTCAGGAGATACAGAAAGTGAGGGACAAAGAATTGCATCCACAAGTCAGTGAGTTAATCTACGGGTATGAAGAATGCGATTCTCCCTTGGCTATTAATTATCACATTACAGTTCACAAAATTAATGATTTGATATGTTCTTCTACAGACTGATAAGAATGTGGCAGTCAATTGTTCAATGTCACCGAAAGCAATTTGAAGCCATTATGGAGAGCAGAAGTCGGACTTTAAGAGCAAACACTAGTCTTGAAAGAGATTCAAGTTTGAGAACCACTCTTGAGCTAGAATCAGGACTTGTAACGTGGTGTCAACATTTTAATAACTGGATTAATGCTCAGAAATCATACGTCGATTCTTTAAACGGGTGGTTACGACAATGCATTGATCATGAACCAGAAATAACCATTGATGGTGAGGTTCCTTATTCACCAGGTCGTTTAGGAGCACCTCCAATTTTCATTATATGTAACGATTGGCAACGGGAAATTAAAGGCGTTTCACAAGAACGGGTCTTGAAGGCAATGAATAGCTTTGCGTTAAAATTAAGGCAGTTACTGGAGAGACAGGACGACATACAACGTCTGATGGTCAAAAAAGAGTATCTTGAGAAGGAGTTCTCGAAAAAAAGACAGAATCTTGGGACAGATAAGACATTCGGGTCAATGGTTCCTTCTGAAACCGGAGCGAATCTGGATTATAAAGAAGCTATGAAGTTAGTTAACAATGGTCGTTCTAGTTTACAAGGTGGTGTAATTCCAATTTTTAAGGCATTAGAAAATTTTACTTGTGATGCTTTAAAAGCTCATGAGCATGTAAGATTGGTATAATTAATGGTGAACAAATAGCTCGTATTTCTGAAGGTGAGTTAGGAAACTTGTGAAAGTGATTGAAACGCGTAGTAGTAGCAATATCAAGTGGTTTTTAGGCTATCGAGTACAGCCACTGAATTCTTTTTGAAGAGACTAGCGACTAACAGGGTTAGGAAATCGAGGCCTCTTTTGTAGAATCGATCGAATATGTTTAGGTGATGTTAAGTTGTTAACCATTCATTTCCAGTCATAGTGTGTACTATTAGGGATCTTTTGTACATACAACTTTGCTACCGTTTTCAATACTTTTTGAAATATTTTTGTTATTTGTTTTTGCGTTCATTTCACTTCAAAGAATATTTGAATCACGCGGTTAAGGTGAAAGTCACATTAATTATTCGTTAAAATCAGAACTTAACCACAATTGCCCATTTAAACACTCCAACATCTCATAGATATCACTCCTGCGCATATGACATGTATCTCTAGCTACAAACTCATGCACACTATCTCCTATTTGTATTACACTACAGCCCGGAACCTTTTCAACTCCTTTTTGTCTCATTTCGCGCCTAAACGTCAAAGCATCTTGCCATCTTCCGATTGATGAACTCAAATTTGTAATTAGTGTCATATAGCTTGGATTTGAAGGTTCTTGATCCAAAACTTTCTTGGTTACATATTCAAACAGCTTGCTATTCGCGTGTACCTTACAAGCACCAATTAGTGTCCCCCAAATAACCGCATTAGGCTCCAAGCCATCCATGTTTTCTGTCAATCTCATTGCTTCATCTATGTTCCCGGATCGAGCAAGAAGATCAATCATGCATCCATAATGCTCGATTTGTGGTTTAATTCCATAATTATTTACCATTTGGTTGAATAAACTTTTACCCTCTTTTACCAGTCCTCCATGGTTGCACGCTGATAAAACAGCGATAAACATGACATCATCTGGTTTCGTTCCTTCGATGCACATTTTGTTAAACAATGCTAATGCTTCTTTACACATCCCGTTAACAGCCAACCCTGACACCATTGTTGTCCATGTGATTATACATTTGTCAGTCATTTGTTGAAAAACTGTTTTACCGCTTTCGATATCTCCACATTTTGCAAACATGTCAATCAAAGCATTTCCTAAAGGGATTGACAAGTTTATCTTGTTTTTGTTAATATAAGAGTTTACCCATTTTCCGTTCTCAAGAGAACCTAAGTGAGTACACGCAGATAAGACAGTAATCAGCGTAATTTGATCAGGTTTGCATCTGCCATCAAACAACATTGAATGAAACTGTGAAAGAGCTTCATTAAACATACTTTTGTTTACGTAACATGTAATCATAGCATTCCAAGTAACAACATTTCTTTTACTTCCCATTCGATCAAACAACTTTCTTGCTGATTCAACATCTCCACTTAAAGCATATCCCGATATAATTGCGGTACACGTCACCACAGACTTCACCTGCATCTCCCCAAACAAATTCTCCGCATTTCTCAAATCACCAACTTTCACATACCCAGATATCACACAATTCCAAGAAACCTCATTCTTCTCCGGCATTTTATCAAACACCTCACGAGCTTTTTCCATCTTCCCATTCTTCGCCAACCCAGTAACAACACAATTCCAAGTCACAACGCTTCTTTCCACCATCGATTCAAACAAACAAATCCCAGGTTCAACTTCTCCACAATCCATATAAACCCCAATCATAGTATTCCACGATACAACATCTCTAACACGCATTTCATCAAACACCTTACACGCACTCTCAACACCGTAAACCCCCCCGCATTTCCCATACAAATTCACAAGCGTATTTCCAACAAACACACTAGAAACATCAAAACCCATCTTCAAAACATCTCCATGAATCATCCTACCAACATCAAAATCCTCAAAACATCTCAACAGAAAAGTGAAAGTGAAACTATTGGGTGGTAGTTTTTTCTTGATTTCTTTGTAAACATTTATTGCATTATATGTTGTATGTTTTTCTTTATGAGTACTGCAACATTTGATCAATGTGTTGTATGTGATAATGTCGGGGGAATTTGCGGTTTGAAGCACATTAAATGCGTAATCAAGTGAGATTATGTTTAAGGATAAAGTGATGAGGTTTTGGATTAAAAAGTTGTTGGATTTAAGGTTGTTGATTAGTATTTGGAGATGAGTTTGTTTTAAGTGGTTCATTGTTTTGCATTTCTGCAATAATCCCCGCATTTTGCGCTCCATTGCTAACAAAGGCTACTCTTTCGTTTTTTTTAAACCTTGTTAAGAAGCAAGGACGGGGTAGAGTAGACGGTTATATTATATCTACTCTAATTTTGACATTGCTCCATATAAATCAAATCGATAAATTTTGCTCATTTACTTTGCCTCTCACGCAACATGTAAAAAATTTCTAGCTTCATCTCTGTTTAAAAGCGGAGGTTTTTACCGAATAAACTTGGTAAGTTTTGAAGATGTTAAAAATGTGTTATTGTAAACTTTGTTGAGTTTCATATGAGGTTTAAAAAAGTTTAATCACTATAGTAAAAAACTTGTCGAAAATGTTATGAATGTCGAAATGTGCATGATTTAGTTTAGGCTATCATATATTGATTTTCCTCGTTTGTTAACTTTCATGTTTATACCAATCATAAACATGTTTGGTAAAATTAACAACAAGCTAAATTATGCTATATCATAATTAAGTACACAAAATTTGACCGACTTAACTGGAATTCTGTCCATATAATGACTCAAAATGGAAAAAATGTGGAACTATAAAGTATTATGTAGTAAAAAAATAAATGTAATTAAATGAATATTTATTTGAAAAGTGGTAAGAGCAAAAAAGGGAATATGAATATAGGCACCAAATTAATTTTGAGCAAAACTAAATTTTAAAGTTTTGGTATTTCCGTAAATAAAAAACTTCAAATTTGAACATCAAATTTAATCCCTCCAAATTCCATTATTTATATCTCCCAGCTTTCAATTAAATGTGACACTTACAAAAACCAAAGAAATGAAGGGGGGAATGATCTCTTTATTATGTCAAAACCAGGATAAAGAGAACATCCCTCCGTTTTCCTCGATCAACAAAAACATTGATAATAAGCAGCTCGGTGCGAAGAAGATTATGCTGAAGAAGAAGTACAAGTATAGGAAGCCTCTTAACGACATTACTAATCGTTTCGTCGACTCTTTAATCCAATCTCCGGATACTTCACCTTCATTTCCCCGTTTGCAACATGTCTCAAGTTGTGTGTCACCAGCTACTAATCGTGTTTTGATTGAGGATGGGCGTTGCAGATCGTTGAGGTTTAACTTTAGATGAAAATGTAACACATTATTTATATAGATTATGTTAAAGTACGAGGGCTCTTGATAAATCGATAGAGACTATTTTGTGAGCTAAAACGTAGTTTTACCCAAACGTTTCAAACACAACCAAATTGATACTCGGGTCCGGTGATTTGGAATGTACTTTTCAAATTGGGTTAAACACTTTGATGGCATATACTATATAAGTTTATAATATCCCAAACTAATACAACAATACAAATGACAGTATTTAACAGAGATACAATGTATGTTAGGAATATACACGAAGTCGATTACAAGTCTCACTTCTTCTGGTGTTTGTGTGTTGACTTCTTATGTCTTGGACCCTTTTTCGCAAAGCTTGATGTTCTAACAACTCGAACATCACCATGTTTAATACGTTTTCTTTTTGTGGCATAAATAGCATCACCGCCATCAACACCTACATGTACCCGATGATTTTTAGCCTTTAACGATCTTTTAAAATGTTTTGATTTATGGTCTTTTCTTGACAACAATCTCCTTGTGTGTCTATAACCTTCTTTATGGTAAGAAACACTCGATTCAATGTCCACGTCTTCCATTTCACTTCTACTACTCATTTCCGCCATTTCAATGTCTCCCCTCCTTGGTCTTCTGCGTCTATGACCCAAATTAGACAATATACCACACATAAAACGGCATCCATGTGCCCAAACATTGATAACCCCCGTAAAGCATCTCAACACCATTTTTAAAATAACTCCTAAAATGCAGTGGCATACCCCCAATTTGTATATGAAATAAAACAATAGCAGAACTGGTAACGAAAGAAGTAACGATTAGTGACAAAAATATACACGGTCATATCATTCGGATACCTTCTACATGACACGTTTTGACAAACTTACCAAGGTAGAGCAATATCAAAACAGAGAAAAATTTCAGAAGATGATCAATGCAGAAATTTTCTATATAACACGGCAAATCCCACGTTGGACCGCACAACGAGCTGATCAGTGATATTGAAAACCATATATCAGTTTAGAACGAATGATATCAATTTATTAAACACAATGTACTAAATTAGCCATACTTGCAAGACTTTCCGGAAAGAAAATCGAGTTGAGCACCAAATATACTTCCAAGTATATGTCCCACGCCTTTAAACGCCAAATCGAATGGATTCCTCATTTTTTAACCTGCCTTACGCGTACCAAAAACCTACACATAACAAGTAGATTCGTGATCGAACCACGAACCATTATATTATAACTTGTCTTGTGTGCACTAAAAAGGTATACCATCCAACAATTTAAGTAACATATATACATGGAACATGTGCAACAAACAACAAATAAATATAAATGCAAAACTTACCGGTTTCCGAGTCGGTTTACGAAGAACAATAAGTACGAAGAATGAAAGTGTTGTTTTAATTGTATCTGGTTTGTGTATTTGAAGTAGAAAGAAGATTAGTATGAATTTGGTTTTTGGCAGTTATAGTGCCCAAATAAACGGTTGAAATCATTTTATTTATGTATTAAAATTAAACTATGGGTTAGTTATGGTTATTTTTGTGAAGCATATTGACTGGTTGATACTTTATAGGGTAGTTATTTTTCTGAAAATTCCACATAAAGTTAACAGAGTTATATAACTGTTTAAATGGTACATTGTTTACAAAATGTCTTTGAAATGAATTAGTTAGTTGCTTGCAGTGTCGGAACTTGAACATTTATACAGAAGGCAGTGTCGGAACTTGAACATTTAAAAGAGACATTCAACTTACATTGCATGAGGGATTCTAGGGAGGGCCTAACCCATTCCCGCCCCTTACTTGAAGTCTATTCCGTACGTAATAAAACAGATAAAAGAAGAGGCTTTTGCTTATTGTGAATTAGAGCACAATTGTGATAATACTTTCTGTGTAGCTAATGCTTTATCATTAGAAAATGGACATTAACTTTAGCCACTAGATGATGGTATAAGTTTCTAAAATATGGTGTACGTTTAAGAAAAAAAAATGAATGACGATATTGCTTTGTTTATTTCGACTCTAACATCTCTCTTTGTCCTAACAAGGGTACAAGGTCCACACTTTGTTGCGGGCATCTTCTATATAAAATCTCGTCAAATTATACAAATTCCAAGTCTCATGTTAAGAATATCAAATATCAAATTACAAAATTTGAACGGTAAGGCCTATATGAATCCAAAACTGAGCATCAATATAGCCGGCATACACAATTACCAATTGGATTGAGTGCCTCTGTTCGTATTTCAGCACCAACTCCAAAAGACCCAATGTACCTTAACCCTTAAAGGAGCTCGTACTCGCATTACAATTTTGGTTGCAGTTTTGGGTTCGAGCGAGTTACGCTACTCAAATTCTTCATGTCCTGATTGTCGTAATCAAGTTTCTAATAACCGAATAGGTTTAATCAGTTCTAGACATTACAACAACTTCTCTATCTACTAACATTGGGGCATGATTCATACGCTTGAACGGTAACTACAAAAAGTATCAACTATTCACTTCAATATTAATAAGCACATGCTAATATCCCCTTTTAAACACAGATAATATAACTCGCCAATTGCAAACATCAAAAAAGAATGAAAACCAAACCAAGCGTTCTAGTAGCAAACCAAGACGGACATTATCAGCTGAAAGTAAGCTACAAATATACAGATGGTTTCCGCAGCTGTGAGAGTGTGAAATACTTTAATCAACATTCTGGAAGAGAATGAGCCGATGTATATGGTGAAAAGCTAGCAGCCGAATCACTATGGCGCAAAGGGTGCGCCTGCTGACTAGAGGACCAAATATAACTCGATGAAGCATTGCCTGGACTGGGATAATAAGAAGACAAGTGTCGGGAATTTAAAGGTGATAAAGAAGGGTAACCCAAAGAGTTCGAGGAAATTAAATGAGATGCACGAGATCTATGTGATGAAGAAGCAAGATTTCTAATGTCTAATGAGCTTCGCGATGGAGTAATATAAGGAGATTGATGATGGCTTTGAAGGGATGGCAAATTATAAGTACTGGAAACAGAATGAACGTTAGAATTTGTGCGTGATGTTTGACCTATTTGTATTGCTCGTGATGATGCATAAGAAGATGAATACACAGAAGATAAAATACTTGTTGAAGCCAAGGAAGGCGAAAGCAACGGAGTGCGTTCTGAAGCTGGTGGCTCGCCATTACTGGTTCTCGCATCACGTTTGCAAACAGGGCAAAATGTTCTCCACGAAGTCAGCCAAGCATCCACACAAATTGTATGAAATTCTGTCAAAATAAAACATGAGCAAAAATGGGAAAACAGGTAACTTTTTAAATTGGCCCAAAAGGGTCGTGTTGGATTGACCCATGAACAGTTTTTGGATTTTATAAAAATAAGTATTAAAAATAGTACTTACTGTGGCGGCAAGGCAGAATTCTAAGTTTATCCCCAACATTATAATCTTCAAGACATATTGCACATGTAGCGGAAGTGCAATTATCTTCTAACACCGCTGTAAATATCAAACTGGGCATGGCCCTTACTAACCGACTACTCATCCCGTGGAATTCCCTAACACGAGAAGCTTGAGGGCGTTCTCGTCTTATACGATGCCTACGTACAAAGAAACAAGTAGCCAAGACCGCAGACATTGCCAGCAATGAAATAAAAGATATGGCCATAATTGACCATGCTGAGTTTTCAAAACTTGGAATAATCCACAATTCCATTCCAGTTACACCAGCATACTTTGTAAGTTTCAAGCCCGATGCTTTTGAAACAAATACTGCATGTATCATTATACCCACTGCATTCCCTGCCACTGCAATTTTAACGAGCCTGGATTAGATATTTGAATGGTAATTAGATACTATTCATTATGTCTTGTACAAATTTACTACTTAACGAAAAAGAAAATGCACATGATGTTTTGTGATAAGAAGTTTTGACCCCTCATTATTATGGTAAGAGTTTATCTAATTTCAGAATCACTAGCAGACAAAGCCTCTACTCTCGAAATCGAATTAAACACATCATTTTCCAACTTGATCAAATTAAGTAGCAAATATAGCCAACTTGGAACAAAAAGCGAGGGAAAAAGACATTTGACAAACAAGTTGACCATTTTTATACTCTCGGAATCATATTAAATATATCATTCTCCAAGTTGATCGAATAAGGCAGCAAAAATGGTCAACTTGGGACAAAGGTTAAAAAAAGAAGAAGTCGAAAACCATTTGATGAACATGGTGCTATATCTCAACCAATATCGAGAGTTTACGTTAGATAATATGACAAAACTTGACATAATAAATGAACTAGACGATATATGTAATAATATTGTAAGAACAGAAGGAGATAGAGCCATACTTGCAACCAGATCACTATCGTCATTGTTATAAACAACGGCAGCCTTAAATCCTGCAGATTGTGCTCTTCGAACTTTATCTTCAAAGCTACATCCTCCCCGAATTATCAACACAAAAGGCTGGTTTACACTTCCTTTAATCGAGCTATTAGCCAACGGTCCACAAGCATCTAGCGGCTCCGCTATAAACAACGTTCCACATTCCCCAGACCCTTTCACAGATGGAGCTACAAAAACCACAAAAACAAAAACTTCTCAATCCAACATACAGATTCTTGACCAAAATCACAAAATCCAATAACTTTATCAGGGGTAGTTTCGTAATTTTACATTTCTACTAAAAATCACTTCTTTTTTTCAACAATTCCATTCGAGTGATTATCTTGATCCTTAAAAAAAAACTAAATTTAATATTTTTCTAAATACCCTAAATAATAAAAATTGAGCTTAAATTAAATGAATTTAATAAAAAAAATACAAAAAAAAAAAAATCTAACCAAAATTAGCATCAATATCATCAAAAGATAAAGTAAGATTATTCCCCAGCAAGACAACATTAGCAATCACACCATAGGAAGTTAAAAAACAAAGAAAACAGCAGCAGAAAAACATGAAGTGATTCAACATATTTTACACCGAAAATCAAAGATCCAAAAAGTGGTATTTTTAGGGTTTTAAAATTGGGATGGAAACATCAGCTTCCATCCTCTGATTAAGCTAGTGAAGCATGTTAAAAAATTGAAGTGGGAAATAAAATTAGGGTTTTTGATTTGGGGATAAAGAGAGTGATGATGTGGTTGAAGTTCAATTATGGGGATTATTATCCTCCGTTGAAAATAATTGAAAAGAAAATAACATGACCAATCAAGGAAAAAATAATAAATAATATTCCTTTTCTTTATTAGATTTTGCTAAATACCGGCTATCGTATTGATATCTATACCAGTATAAATCAGATACCGATATAATATAAACAATACGATATTCGATATAATATTTTCTAAATATTTGGTATTCGGTAAATATATCTTACGATAATGACTTATATCAAATTCATAAACAAATCTTGAAGGTTAAAGTTGAGGGATAAAAAGTTTTTTTTATTTATCTAGGTGGTAAATCAGTAAATTTAAAAAAAATCTTTAAAAAGAGTTCAAAATTCCAAAAAAACCGATAATTACAAGTAAACCGAATTTTTGGCGGACATAACCTCTTCCCGTCCTAAAGGAACTTTGTCTCTGATTGAATCGGTATCAGCTAATTTATTTTGATATGGTGACACTACAAATACATTATTTCTTAAAAGATCGGTATAAAGAAGTTCAATAAAAAGTAAATTAATGTTGATTGGGTAATCATTTTTATAATTTTCATGTAACATCAATATAGCTTCGGTTATGTGTTTAACCAAAAATATTATTATTATTATGTGAAATATAAATATAAATAAGAGACAAAGATGTGGGACAGTTAGGAGGAGGCTTCTAGGTTTATGTGTTTCATCAGGTTGAAGATATTATAGTAAACTTGTCATTATTAAATTGTTATGGACTCAAGTTCAACTAACCTAGATTTAAAAGTATATTAAAGTGTCTATGGTTGATAAGTGTTAATGTGTGGAGTCTTATTAGACATGTATTGTAATAATGTGGCAATAATTATGTAGGGTGCTATTGCTTTGATGAATGAGTTGTTCATATACTATGAATATGAAAATGAAGCATAGTCGGTGTGTTTTTAGACAATTATTATAATTACGAGTTTGGAATTGTATGAAATTATTTGATTAAGATCGTAAACGAAATAGACGCATTTGTATATCTTTTTGGGTCCTTACGTAATTATTAGTAATTAGTGATGAGGTGCATATACTTAAATATGAAGAGATAAATATATATGTTATATCCAAATTAATTTAATAAATAGAAAAAATAAGTATGTTACGTGTCAAATACTTTCGATAGGTGTCTAGTGATAGAAAAAAAACCTATATTGTAAAAAGAAGAGATTAAAGAAACAAAAATGTAGATATATAAAAGAGTTAATTACATAAATGGTCCCTGTGTTTGTCGCAAAACAACGGGTCGCGTCCCTGGGTCGAAATTCCTTCGGATCCAGTCCCTGGACCCTATCTTTGGTTGCACGTTTGGTCCCTCCCACTAACAACCGTTAAAAAATCCCGTTAAATCCATCACGTGCCTGGCACGTGATGGGTAATAAGGTAATTTCGCCATCCTTTCCCCTTTATACAAGTATTCAAGTATGAAGAGCATTGGGCTTAACAAATAGCTTAACCCTGTTTGGTAGCAAATCCCAACTTTGTCATCCTAGTGTTTTGATTCTTTTTTAGGTACATTAGCAGCTAGTTATGAAAAGCTTGGCGGTGATTCAGTGGATCTCTCCTCGCCGGCGATTCACCGGAATTCCCCATCTCCGGCAATACCAAAACTTAATTCGATTGCATTTGACGATTTTTGGTTATTATAATTGACAGTCTTGGTTCGGCTAGAGCCGTGAACCGGAGATATATCAGCGATTGTGTACCTCTAAAAATCCGGATGCAAGCTTCAGCAGGTTTTGTTAGTGCTAGTGCTCTAGGAATGGCGTGTGGGCCCGCACTTGCTGGTTTGCTTCAAGTCAAATTCAACATTGGGAAGCTAACCATTGACCAAAACACATCGCCAGGTTGGATTATGGCGTTTGCGTGGTTGTTTTACCTTATTTGCGATTCACCGGAATTCCCCATCTCCGGCAATACCAAACCAATCACCACCATCAATCGGTAAATCTAATCTCATCTCTATAACTCATCAATTTCACTTTCCAATTAGGGTTTCAAAAATCCCCAATTTTCACAATCAATTAAAATTTAACATTGTATTAGGTGAAATGAATGTGTGTATAAAGGGGAAAATGAGGCTGTATAATTTGGATTTAATTAGCGTTGATTTGGATTTAAGGTGGGGAAGAAGAGGCTGTATAAAGGGGAAAGGATGGCGAAATTACCTTATTACCCATCACGTGCCAGGCACGTGATGGATTTAACGGGATTTTTTAACGGTTGTTAGTGGGAGGGACCAAACGTGCAACCAAAGATAGGGTCCAGGGACTGGGTCCGAAGGAATTTCGACCCAGGGACGAGACCTGTTGTTTTGCGACAAACACAGGGACCATTTATGTAATTAACTCTATATAAAAATTAGTAAAGTTAGTTTAAGAATTATGATTAAAATTATATAGATTTGAAGATTTTCTAACAAATTGACGTAATTTGGATTGGTTTCGCATGTAAGCTTACATGAACAACCTCATATTCACTTTAACTCCAGGAGTTGCCAAAATGATAATTTAAAATTGGATAAAACTCACACCAACGGTGAGAGGTACCAAATTCGAATCATGTTTGGGACATATACCGGCTTAAAGAGTCTTTACGAAATATATATATGTGTGTAATATTATGCGACCCGAATCATGACGAGACACACTCATGTAAGAGGAACAACTTTCCGTACAAGGAACACGAACATCAATATAAAGGTGACCGATTCAATTTGAACAACAAGTGAAAGGCAGATAAAGATGGGTATGAACTAATTTATCGTTTTCATTGTGTTCCTTTTACATAGGAAAAGAAACATATAACCTTTCTTGTTGAAGTAAATATCATTCGATTAATTTAGGAGACAGAGGTTTCGTCCTTTGTCCGTTCGTTATGGATTTGTTAAAGAGGAACAAAATGTAGGCTTATTGATGGTGTGTCCCCGATTACTCTCGGGTGTGAGAATCAATATTTATTATTTAACACTATAAGCAAAGTAAGAGTTTAAAGGGTTATGAGTGAGAGAAATATCATACTTGGTGAAGTGAATTGAATTGCTCATTTATTATGGCTTCGGACCGTTTTTTTGTCAGCGAGTCCATGTAATTCATGTGTGCTCCGTCTTGACTGTCGGGGTTTTGTGACATTGGTATGTAGCGCATTAACGACTTGTGGGGGGTTTCACGCCTTTGCATTTAATGCAGCGTGCTCATTTGGTAGCATCAGTTGACTGTCATATCCCAGACTTTTTTACCTTGGTATTCTCCTAGAGTTCTTTGTCACGAAGATGTAGGTGTAGTTTCATCGGTTTCTTCCCTTTCGGCCTTCGTCCGTCAGTGGTCTTGCCTCGGCCTCCGAGCATTGAAGATCTTAGTTCAACATTTCTCATTTCAATAAATCTCACCTCCTTCTTAGTTTCTCCAAAAACAACTCCTAATACCCTTCGTATAATACACCAAAAGGTACATATCTAGAACAAATTACCTATACGCAATCTAAAATAAACGTTATAAAAAAGCACGAAAAACTATATAGTAAACATAATGATACAACTATTTAGTAACGTACCGATTAACATTAAACCGTTATTAAAACGATACTCGATAACAATAAAACGCTTTAGTATCCATCCACCCACACCCTCCGGGTTTCCTCGAGTCATCCCAAAAGCATTAAACTTTTATACAGCCACCATTGACGACTCAAACCACTCCTAATTCCTTTCAATTTCCCCAAATTCCCATTTCTAGGGTTTCATCATCTTCTTAACTACCATCCAATTCTATAATCGATCCAATTTAAACCTTTTTTTTATATATATTTCAGCTCAATCTTTACACCTCAAACCCTAGCTTTATCAAATCAAATCAAGTCAATTACTTAATTAAGATGATGACGATGATGTGATCGGAATCGGTGTTGTTTATTGTTATTAATGGCGGCGCCGAGGAATCTGGTGGTGGATACTGGGCGGTTGATGAAAGATGAGGAAACTGCTGATGATTCGCCCACGAGTAAAAAGGCGAAAGCGTTTCCGCTTACTGGATGGGAATTTACGGTGTCGTTGAGTGTCTTTTTGGTGTTTTGTACTGGGTTGTTTTGTATTTATCTTACAATGCCAGCTGCTGAGTATGGAAAGCTTAAGGTTCCCCGGTCTATATCGGATTTGAGATTGCTCAAGTAGGTACCTGAATGAATCCGCATTGTTTTCGCTTTATACTACTGTGTTAAAGTTGAAAACTTGAAATCGTTATTACATGTACTAGAGTAGTTGTTAGAGTTAACGAGCTCCATTAGAATGTGTGTAGGTATTAAGTAGCGCCTTACTTAAGCCTACGTGTGTAATTTAGAGATTATAGTTAAATGGTATTGTATAACATGAGCAGTACGGAAACTGAACGGATTTGAAATTTATTCACTAGTTTTTTTTCAATAAGAATCGCTAGTTTGTTTGAATTTAAGCTAGAGGCTGTTATGCAACATAGAAGCTTCTTTGTTCAATGAGTGTGCACAAAGCAGAGTCGGCACTACTTGAGATTTTTGATGCCAACACAAACACACATAATTAAGTAACTTAAATGACAAGATGATAGAAACGAAACTTATAAGGAAATTAGAATTGCCTTTGGATCTGAATGTTTTATGAAAAGGAGATAACTTTGGAGTGACTGATAGGAACTTTATTTTAGAATCGAGTGTTACCTTCTTCTCTTGAAGTTGGAATCAATTTATTTTGTACTTCATAGTATCAGAAAGGGGGGTGATTTTATACACGGGAATTATGTATTCGTATTTATAAAATACAACATCTACGCAGTTATGGTAGAAGCATTTCTGAGTGGTTTAAATCTGATTTTATTTTTCCAGAGATGATCTTGGAAAATATGCAAGCATTTACCCAACAAAGTTCATTCTGGGTTACTGCTCAACTTACATATTTATGCAAACATTCATGATTCCGGGAACCATTTTCATGTCATTACTTGCTGGAGCGCTTTTTGGTGTAAAAGGCATCGTCTTGGTTGTCTTCAATGCCACAGCCGGTGCATCATCCTGCTTCTTTCTGTCTAAGTTAATCGGAAGGCCCGTAGTTTTGTGGCTCTGGCCAGAAAAATTAAAGTTCTTTCAGGCAGAGGTATATATCCATATACTATTTCTTGACCTACTAGTGTTACTTTTTTTTTTAGTATAAAGTAAAATAAAAAAATTTGATATTAGTTTTTTTTTTTGGTTTTTTTTTTCAAATCTAATTAAATTGAAAATAAACAACGAAATTAAGTTTATTTAATTAAAAGTTGTTTATATTTGCATCTTTTTTGTTTCAAACAATAAAAATTATTTCCTTCAAGGTCTAAAACGTGATAAAAAAAGTATTTCTTTTATTTTTTCCATTTCTGTTGTGGACTCATCTCTCAGTTGTATTTCAGATAGCAAAGCGCAGAGACAAGTTGCTAAACTATATGCTCTTTTTGCGGATTACCCCAACCCTACCAAACCTCTTCATTAATTTGGCATCTCCAATTGTGGATATACCGTTCCATGTGTTCTTTTTGGCGACAGTTGTAGGCATAATCCCAGCCTCTTATATTACTGTGAGGGTAAGTACGTAGCTTCGTTTATATTTGTGTTTTATCTTACTGTGTACATTCTTTTCAACAAAATAACGAGGCTTTCTGTTTTAGTTTAAATTTGTATGAGTTCTACATGCTTGAACCTATAACGAGGGTAACTTTTTTGTTAAGATAATTCTCATATTTCCTTTTTGGTCAATCTTTTGTTGCAGGCTGGGCTTGCGCTTGGGGAGCTGAACTCAATAAAAGATCTATACGATTTCAAGACATTAACTGTACTTTTCCTCATTGGATCGATCTCCATACTACCCACGTTGTTGAAGAGGAAACGGATATATGAATAAAACAATTATAGATACAAAAGATTGTTGTACTTTCACAAATAGTACTTTTAAAACTAGTATATGTTCTTGCGATGTTTTTACTATATAAATATACCTAAATATTTTAGCTGAACAATAAATTATGGAAGAAAACAAAAGATATATAATTCATGTGTTTGTTCCGTTGTTCGTTTAAGTTCATTAGTTTTCACTTGAATTGTGTAATAAATTGATTAGTGTGAAACGAATTATAACACTAAACTAAAAAGGATTTGGTCACTCGGTACTCAAGGTACGCAACCCATCAGCATAATGGTTCAAATCTCATCGTGTGTGAGTGATTGCCAAAACTTTGAAAGAAAAAACCCTTCATTAAACTTTTAACAAAAACTACAATCGTCCTAAATTAAGTACCATTCCGTCCTACAATCAAGCACAAAGTGTGATGAAAGGTTAAAATTTTCTTTTTACAAGCAAAAGACAGATTAACGCCGAGCAACAGACCACTACCCTGTTCCAGATCCAGGCATGAATGACATGGCTCGTCTGAAATCCAAAGACTTAAGAGACTCAGGGAAGTTTTTCCCCTGTGGTGGGACCCATAATCCTCCATGAGGCAATAACACCTGTGATTGGCTACCCCTGCTCGCTTCATCGGATTCAGTTGGAACTTCCTTTACTTTCTTCACATACTCAAAGAACTCTGCAACTTGTCGGGCATACCTTCATATACGTAAACAAAATGTTTATATATTAGAGTATGACCTTTTTAGACAAATAAAAATATATGGTAAAGCATGTAAAATGGAAGAAATCATACTGCTTTTTAGCTTCAATGTCTTTGTTAAAATCAATAGTAGGTTCACAGTCAAGAACCAACGCAGGTACCTGTTTCGGGGAGACAAAGAAGTCAATAAGCAACTAACAAATAAAGCTCAAAAAGTCAAGTCTATTTAATAAATGTCATTGAAAGTTAAAAGTACCTTCTGAATGCTGGAATGCATATGATTGCCTTCCAAATAAAACACACGATCTTTTATATTAGGATGCAACGAGCTATCCATTTGAACAGGAGGGTTACTGAAAGCCAAAGTTCCATGATCTCCGCTTTGATATGGAAAAAGCCAGCTTTCATGTTTTTCATGTAAATCACGGAGGTAGTCAAGGCTGACTCCACCTTCTTCTTCTCTTTTACGCATCAACATTCGTTTATGGCAAGTATCAGGGCTAGCTCTAAGATATATAAAAGCATCTGGAATAAGCCCAGGAAGAGATGAAACGACTGGGTCAAACCATGAGTCATAGATGCTGATTTCCATCTCATTCATCCATTTAGCTTCGTGAACAGCTCTCACAAAAACCTTTATCGAATTAAAAAATAATAACAAATAACTGTCAGTTCATACATTTCCTTGGCAATATTCTTGTTCTAACGGAGTACCCACAGTCCAAGGGAGAAAAAAGACTCCATGATAATCCGAGAAGATTTTTTCTATTGAAATAAATAGTTTGCATTGAATGTCATAAAAAACAGAGGTTTCAATTTCAAACCATTTGCTGATGAACAGGTCGATATGGGGTCATATGTTCTAAAAAAGTTACTCAAAGTCTATTTTTAAAGCATATAACCAACTAAATCGATTTATTCAAAGAATTAGATTGATATTAAAAAAATTTAAGAATAACGTTTTTGTAGATCATATTTCACACATGTATTATTCAATATTCCTAATTTTATAATATTAAAATGATCGGAAATTTGGGTTAGCAGGACCCACCCCACACTGGCCTGTTTTGACCAGAAAAAATATGACCCATTTTAACCCAACCCGCCCATCTTGCCATTTTTATGCAGCATATTGAAATTCAATAAAAAAGGTAATACATAGAGAGTAAAGACCAACTTTACGTTGCAATAATTAAAAAAAAAACTTCCATTTCATTATACTTATAACCATTACTAAAGCTTATGTATTTTCCAAACGTAATATCTTGGGTTACATTCACGAGCTAACTTAAAAAATGCTCCCATGACTTAGAAAGTTGGATAGTTTATACAATACTTTTCTAAAAGTCACGGTTTATCAAACTCGCTTAACATTTAGATTTTTTCTATTTACTTCAGCTAGAGATTGTGACCTATGGTTTTATAAAAAATAAGCATTTTTATGGGACGTGCCCTGGAGGAAAACTTAGTAATAAAACTGAAAGCGCAGAACAGATAACAGAGTACATACCATCCGATCACTAAAAACACTTCGCTCCATTAATCTGAGTGGCTTCAGTCCACTTGATGACTCCTTCTCCTGCATAACTCTAGTAACAAACACATAGTTCTGAAACGTGTACGCATACCTTTCAGGCTCAGCATAAAAAGCACCTAAAATATTAAAATGATCAGGTCCAATATCCTTCCACTTATCAATCGGTTCAGGAACAATCTCAACAAGATCCCGAAGCTCAAGAGTCTCATTAGCAATTCTCTGCAAGAAAGTCGACTTCCCCACACTAATATTCCCTTCAACACAAAACGTAAGACGTTTCTTCTGTACAGTGTTCACACGATCATCTTTCAACTCCTCGTCCACACTCTCTTTAATAAACGTCGTAATACTCTCCGCATGGTTCCTATGTATAATCCCAACAGAACTTCGTAGAAACTCCACCATCTTCTGATTCGACTTCCCAAAAAACTAGAAAAACATATCAAACAGTTAAACCAATCCACATAATACAATCAAATAACGCGCATTCGTTACAAATAAAACTACCTTATCCTTATATATTTGTTTAAGTTCAGCAACACCACCAATCCCATTCTCCACCAATTTCCTCAAATTCCTGGGGCCCACACCAGGTATACTCAACAAGTCAGGGTTCGCGGCAACCAACGGCGGACCAGCACCATCAACAGAACCTCGATTCCTTCGATTAAACTTATTCGGTTTCTCGTTGTCTCCAATTTCAAAATTAGCCTCCTCAGAATTCAACGCGGAGACCGTATGAAACCACGCAACGCCACGAGAACCGCTTCGATTCTCTTTCAACACAGACCAAGCCCTAGCTGGAGCAATACTGACACTTGTCGACCGACAAGTGGAACGTAAGGAAAACTTAGGGTTTGTACATGTGATAGCGGCGGCGGTGGACATACCGGCGGCAGCGGCGGCGGACGGCATTGACGGAGTGAATGAAATGTTAAACCCTAGAGATGAAGGGATAAGAGGGTTTCTGCGTAAAAATTTCTGCATAACTTATGAATCATTTCCTTATCTATATATCAATCAAATGTTGTTTGTCATTTAGCTTGGATTTTACTGCAAATGGGTGTGGTAGATAAACCTGTGACAGGGTTTTAGCAATTTGGGGATTATATGTGTCTCTTCTAGGGTTTCAATTTTCAATTAGGTTACTTACAATAATCATCCTTTGTCTTTCTTAATTTTACAACTCATCTTTCATAAACCTATTTGGTTAGTAGAAAAACCGAAAAATCGAATCTCAATAAAAAACGTCTTACTCAAACAATTTAAATTTTGATTTATTGGAAAAGCGAAATTTGGTTTTAATGTAAAAAGAAAGACCAAATCATGTCCGGTTTTGCATAAAACCGAAAGTGAACCGAATATATCGTTTTTTAGATTGTAAGAACCGTTCGTTCGGTGTTCTATCGGTTTAGTTTTTCGGTTTTTGAGCTCAAATTTTGTTCGATTACGTTTTAATCCAGCATTTTTTTTTGGTTTAGGTTATTTCATTTTAACCAACAACATTTCATTTTATTATTTTGGATAGTCATATATAATTTGCCTTAAAATTTACATAAAACTTTTTTTCCAGAAATAATTTGACCTACTATTCTATAATGTGTCTTGTATTAACAAACTTAATAATAATGAAAATAGATAAATAATATATTTTCAATAGGTTTATTTTAAGTAGTTTATTTCGATGTATAATGGTAATGGTAACTTTGAAACAAGGTGTTCAAATCATGTGCTTAGCTTGTTCAGTAAGACATTTAATAACCTCGTGTAACACACGGACATTACACTTTTTATTCTTAATATAAACCTTAGTGAAATCATAAACTTTGAAATGACAAGAGGGTTAGTTTCACCATATAATAGTGTAGAATCTCTTTGTAAATTGATATAGGTATTTAATTGAATGTCGTAGAGAGTATATGTTGGTTGTTAAATCATTTTAATCTAAAGTCACCCCTCTAGAAGTAGGAGTAGTATAAATGAGTGAATTATTCATTTGACAAACACATCAAAGTTCCTATATTGTAAAGTATTTTCAAACAATATAAGCAACTTTTTTTGTCTCTTACTTACTTGAATCGTTGGAGGATCAAACAAACGTTGACTTAGTTGAGCCTAAGTTCCATATGGTAAGCTTAGCGAGATAAGTCTGTGACAATATGGTTCTATTCACCTATGGCAATTTTTTCACATGACGCTTACTTCATCCAAATCTGTGTGGTTTAACTCCAAAAGCAATGCTAATTTTTATCTTTCATGGCAACAAGACAATGATCCAAATATTTTCTACCCATGAAAAAACCATGAATGACAGCTACAACTTACTAAATTTGACCCCATCATATCTTAATCTTGTGAATATTCTCCCTAAATGAATGTTAGCCAAGCTCCCTTGTCTGAAGAAGTTATTAAAACCGTTAGCACCTGATACATATTTGTAGCTGAAAATCGAACCAATTGGTAATTTTGAACTAAATTGATATGAACAAAAGAAAAAGGACTACATGTTAATTGAATTAGACCTATAATTCAATCAACTAATGTAAACTCAATCAAGACCTATTGTTTTGTTAATGAATCAAGCTTAGATAACGCGATCTAATATTGAAACAAAGACGAATTGAAGCATCAATTCAAAGAAAAAGGTAAAAACCCTCAATATATTCGAACATAAACCGAATACAATGAATAAAACGTTTCCTATATATAGGAAAACAATATAAACCCTAAAAATGCAAAAAAGGAAACTAAAAAGTCGGTTTTGGCCGACATTCAGTTACTGGGTCGCAGTGCACAACCACTGTGTCGCAGTGGTCTTTTTTCCATAACTCAAAAACGCGTTTAATCAAAGACTGCGTCGCAGTCATGTTTCAGCAGATTTCGCGTCTTCAGTTTTCCTCCCAAATGTGTAGTAGTGATCAAGCAAACCCCCTATCCATGGTTCCTTCGAAAGCTTCATTCCCAATCATCAATACCAAGTCTTGATCACTCAAAATCGTATCATCCCCTCCTCCTCTAAAAGGAGTTGTTCTCAATTCCGAAATACCATGAGGAGATAAATCACTGACATCAAAAGTAGCATGAATTCCACCGGGGTCAAAAGGAACATTACTTTGAACAATCACGACATGACTTGCTTTTCTTTGGATCCATCATAAACCAATCGACATAAGTCACACGTCGTAGTCTTCATCTTCTTAAGATCTTCTTTGACCAAACAAACATTTAACTCATATTCCTCGAGTTGATCCTTGCCAATGAATTTCCCAAAATCTACGCTACTTGCTTTAATTTCAACCTCCAATGGTTGCGAGAATTTTGGTAATGCCAAGATAGGTGTAGCACACAAACTCTTCCTAATCAAATCAATTTCCGAGGTAATAATAGAAAGATTAGACCAATTTTCAAACAGTTTATCCACCCAATCACATACCTTAACGAGTGCCTCACCACCGGAAACCACCACAATCCTATTTGCAGTCAACGGAACTAAATCTTTAACACCCCCAATATCAGACCTTTCAAACTCATATAAGTATGGATCATGATAGTTTGACATATGAGACAATGAAAAATCTTGAACATAATCGTCTCTCACATAATTCATGATTAAAGAACCGTCATCAACTTGGCCAACATAAGATTTATCATTAAATAATACATCAAAAATAAGTTGTTCTTCTTCTTCTTCATCTCCATCATCTTCATCATAAATTGGAAGAACATGATTATAATTATCCTTCTCCTCCTAATTATACACAACTGTTTCTTCCAATATAAACAATGATGCACTAGAAGAAAACGTTTGATTGCTAACTTGTGTTGTAGTATTAGTTGAAGATTTAGGTTTTAACGCAAATTTATTTGTCCCAAAATTAGAACTTGAAACACCCCCATACTTCAAGTTATCCTTCCCAACAATCAACTTCTCATGTTTGGAATCGGCTTTTTAATGGTAAGTCGAAATACGATGGGTAATTGGAACATACCTTTTTCGAAGTTTATGTTTCAAAGACTCCCACGAAGCAATCTTACTTTTATCGGCACAAATTCTTTTGTTCTTCAATCCCTCGTACCAAAACGAAGCATTCCCTCCCAAACGAAGGATGACATACTTACATCTTTTTTTGTCATCTAATTCCTTGAATCCATACAAACGATCCATCTCCCGTTCCCATTCCAAACATTCCTCCGGATCCATTCACCCCCAAATTTTGGAACTTCATTACCCTTCAAATCTTCTACGACCCTAAATTCGCCACGCCTTGGTTGCATAGGACCTCCTTGTTGTAATTACGCAAAGCTTCCCGAAGATTCACCAAAAACTCCGGATCTTCCCAATTCATCTTTATAAATTGATTTTGAACTCTTTTTTTTTATACCTCAAACGAAGAACACGAAGAATAAACAGAAATCAAGAGCCAATCGTGGCTCTGATACCACTTATGGTACGTATTCGTAGCAAAAAAATCGAACCAATTGGCAATTATGAACCAAATTGATATGAACAAAAGAAAAAGGACTACATGTTAATTGAATTAGACCTATAATTCAATCAACTAATGCTAACACAATCAAGACCTATTGATTTGTTAACGAATCAAACTTAGATAACGTGATCTAATATGGAAACAAAGATGAATTGAAGTATCAATTCAAAGAAAAAGGTAAAAACCCTCGATATATTCGAACATAAACTGAATACAATGAATAAAACGTTTCATAATATATAGGAAAATAATATAAACCCTAAAAATGCAAAAAAGGAAAGTAAAAAGTCGGTTTTGGTCGACATTCAGTTACTGCCTCGCAGTGGTCTTGTTTCCATAACTCAAAAATGCGTTTAATCAATGACTGCGTCGCAGTCATGCTTCAACAGATTTCCCGTCTTCTGTTTTCCTCCTAAATGTGTAGTAGTGATCAAGCAAACCCCAAGCCATGGTTCCTTCGAAAGCTTCATTTCCAATCATCAATACCAAATCTTGATCACTCAAAATCACATCAAAACCAATCAATCTGTCACATTAAGTTGTGAGTTCAATATTTCTTCCACTCTCATCGATTTATTAAAATCTCTAAAAATACCAAAAAACATTCATAATGGCACCTTGTGTGTTCCTCAATATCTTTCTAGACGTATATTTCAAGGTCGGTAAACGTTAACGAGACCAACAAAAACCGTCTTTTCCTTTCCTTGAGCCAACAACCACCAGATACACATACCATGCATCAACTTTCGTATAACAAAATTTATGATCACCCCAACTTGCGTCTCTATATATTTTCATTTTCAT
This sequence comes from Senecio squalidus, assembly GCA_910822075.1. NCBI lineage: Eukaryota > Viridiplantae > Streptophyta > Magnoliopsida > Asterales > Asteraceae > Senecio > Senecio squalidus. Next base: position 19,987,179 of record CAJVGC010000590.1, read on the forward strand.
TCAACGGCTTCCGACCAACATAAACTCTTAATCCATTTTTATTTATTTATTGAACAAAACCCACGAACATTAAATGAAATCGACTATATAAACCTTACTGTATTGAACCATTCTTACCAATTGAAATATGACTATTTATGCATTTTGAAATGATCACCAACCTATGTTCCGATGATATTAGATTTGGAGGCCTGTCATCCGTGTATAAAAAATGTTATTCGGGATTTGGGGAAGGATACAATGATTTTGCTACGGGTGGTGATATGTACAAAATAACTCTTGTTTGGACCGTCATTTTGAACAGAAAAAGGGAAACAAAGCAAGAATAAAAATCTTATGAGAGGAAATATTAATCTATGAGAAAATACATTTGCTCAAATACAAGTTCTCAAACCCGACCCTTTTGAATGCCCTCATGCTATGTGACATACAACTGCTCGGTTACATGCAATACTCTAATCAAATCCGACCCCTAACATGTGGTCTCAGTGATATGTGATAATAAAAGTGGTATAATGTAGTAATGAGCTTGTGTTGTGAAATCAATAAATGGGGACATTATGTACTAGCATTCTCCCTAGCTTAAACTTAAACGGGTGACGGTGGCAAGTCCAACAACAGCCAAAACCCGACACAATCATCAGAATCCAAGTTATCCTGGATTGCTAGAAAATGTAAACCCCCACTTTCCTTCTTTGCTGCTTCCCAAGCTTCAGCCTCACTTGAAGTCACGGGTGATTTTTTATATGATGCGTAAACATAACGAGTGGAAATCCCGACAGATAGCACCAAGTCAGCACGAGCTATATCAGCTTCAACTGAACACAATTCTAAGCCGTTCATCCAAGCTGCAGGAACATAAAAATGATGTCTTTTAGACTCATGTACAGAAGTTGAGTTAAATCATGTGTTTCCATTTTACAATATACATAGAAGTAGCAAGATGTGCGGGTTGGCTAACAAGTTTGGGTTAACACGGAACAGGTTGGGTTTTGTGGATCGCACACATTTTTTTGTCCAATTTCTAAAATTAATTTTAAATAAAATATGGTTTATTTATGATTAACAACTATCATAACAATAATAATCTAAACTTTTAAACAAAACATTTAGGAGGTTGGACACGATTTTAGTTTATTTTTAACCTGTTCGACTTGTAACCTTATATCACATTTCTTGTTTTAACCCATTTTACCAATTTGAGATTGGTTACAAGCTAAACCAAACCATTTATAAATAATTGGGTCAAAATTGCACATATTTAACTTACGGCAGTTGGATACTTGGACTTTTGAGGTCAAACCAATGACTTTCTAAATTCAAAATCAATATGGATGTTGCTGCACAGATAACAGTGTTTTTTATTTCCTAACATTCTTAATTTTTTTTCATTATAATCATGAACTCTCTAAGAAATAGAGAGGATTCTACCCGTTTTGAAGTGAGATTGTAGTCCGGTTGACTTCAAAAGTCAAATTGCTACCTTTTTGCAATGAAAGCAGTAGAGGTTCAGCTATATTAGCGAATAAGGGGGACGTGTTGAAAGTCGCTAGATAGATATTTTTATTCCATACACTCAAAAACCTCCTAAATCACTTTATCAAAAGATTAAAATCATTATTACCTTTTTGTAGTAATCTATAATATGTCATATATAATGTATTAACTTTTTATAAAATCTTATAAATGAACAAAACTTTTGTGGGTCAACCCGTCCATATTGCCATCTCGGAATTATATGTACCAACCTGCCAATGGCCTCGCACGAGAAGATGCCACAGCGAGTCCAGGAATCAATGTCTCATCATCGATCTCGATCCCTAATAAATCCAAATCCAAAGTTGCACCGAATGCAAATGATTTTTCTAATGTTGCTAGCTCCTTCTTAACGTCTGAAACAATAGAAAGATCCCATCAAGTTAAATACCATGACCCAATAGTGTCATTAGTACTTAACAGAAATATGTACTACGTCCCCAAAATAGATTATATATTCCTTACAATCATCGTTGTTTAGAAAAGAGTAATTTACAACAAGCTAAAATTTGTGTGAATTTACCTGAAAAAGGTAATTGAACAAAAGCCCATTTTTCTCCATATAAACTATCGGGAAGATCCATTGGAAAAGGGTTATCAAGTGCAAGGAGAGGCTTAGATCCTTTCAGGTAACCAGGATGTCGTTGATATACAGTTTCATACCGTTCTTCCAGCCAAAGAAGGAGAGACAAACACTGAAAAATATATAAACAACTTAATATTTATCGCATTTAATTGCACATTTTCAAACAAAAATGAAACTACTATTCATAGTGTGAGCAGAATAACCTCTACAATCTACAATTAGCTTATATACTATATGCCGGATCAAAGTTACCATAAGTGAACTAATTACTAAAAATGAAATGATTGGGATTGTTTATTTTCGATAAACAATCTCAAACATCCACAAAACAACAATTATCAAAATGCAATAAGCAGATAAACAGTTTTAACAAGCAATCCAAAACTAAATGGCACACACCCGTTTGCTAGGAATCGGTTTGATACCAAGCTCTTTACAAGCTTTAGTAATAATAGTCTGCATTTGTGACCTACAAACCATACATACATAAATCATTAAACATGCACAAATCATAACGAAAACATTAACCTCAACAAACACAAACTAACAATCACCTAAAAAACCGAATCTTTTCGGGCAAAGGAACATCCAACTCATCGCAAATACCCACAATAGCATCTTTCAAAGTAATACTATTAATAACATTATTAGGAAAATACTTGGTATACTGAAGCGACAACGAACTATCACAAACCACAAGCTCCCATATCTTTTTCCCTCTAATATCAAGTATAGGCCTAGAACAAAAGTCCAACTCCCATTCCGTAACGCTTTCGGGGTCGGTTTCCGGGTCAAGATAGCTCAGTTCAGAAGTTGGGTCATCGTTTTCATCATCTATGGATTCTATGGGCGATGAAACAGAGCTTGTGGGGACGGAATTGGGTGGGATTTTGAGGTGGATTTTTGGTGGGATTTTGAAAATGGGGGATTGGTGAAATGGGATTTTGAATGGGGTGATTCTTGGTGTGGTGGTGTTGAGGGTGAGACTGGTTGGAATTCGAATGGTGGTGAGAATGGTCATGGAATTGGAAGTTTTGGGAGTGAGTTGTTTGTGTTCATGTGGTTATAAGTTGCCTATATCTTCAGTCTTCACAAATCATAATAACTCTTGTTGGATAAAGGACCTTTTTATTTATCGAGTAAATTACGTTTGGTTACTGTGATTTATCACAAATTACATCTACATCGTTGGTCTTTAAAGGTGCATATATTATATAGACAATTCAATTTTAGATAAGTTATTGTACGAGTGGTCTAAATTTTAACGAACGTTTAAAATCACCATTAGTACTTGTTACGTGTTTATTATGTGAGGGTTTTTTCGTCATTTCATTTTATTTCTGGTCTCCAATTTTATAAAATTAGGGTTTCAATTCGATTTTGAGGTTTTTCAAAAAACCAAAAAACCTCCACCACCACAATTCCACCAACAACATTCATCAAAATCAAGTCGAGATTCGTTATCCCGTCGATCTCCCGCAATAGCAGCAAACCACCACCATCCCCTCGATCTCCGACGAATCGTACGGCGGGAAGAGGTGGCAATGGTGGTTCGATTTCAAGGTTTTATTTATGGGTTTATTTGGCAGTAGTTGACGACCACCACCACCATCCCCTCAAAACCACCATCATAGATCTATAATTCTTGTTTCTTTCGATTTTTTGGGTTTATTTTGGTTCGATTTGAAGGTTTTATTTTTGGTTTATTTGGTTCAATTTAAAGGTTTTATTCGTTTTTGTTTTCGATTTGAAGGTTTTATTTGTGGATTTATTTGGTGAGGGATGTAGAACGGAGACGGTGGCCGAAATAAAGATGAATGTTTGATGTTGTTGATGATGATGATGATAATGATGATGATGGATTATGATTTACGATGTTGGTTACGATGAATGTATGTATATGTTATGTTTTTGAAACTGAGACTAAAAGTAACATGAAATGACGAAATAGCCCTCACGTGATAAATACGTGACAAGTATTAACGGTGGTGTTAAATGTGTGTTAAAAATTTGGACCAAACATGCAATAACTTATCTAAAATAGGATTGTCTATGTAATATATGCACTTTAGGGACTAAAGATGTAATTTGAGGTAAACCATAGGAACCAAAAGTGTAATTTGGTCCCAGTGGTTTACCTTTTTCTGGAAAAAATTTTAAGGATAACACAAAAAACAAAAAACACGGTTAAGAGTTTTTTCAAAAACTTTTTAATGAAACAAAAACTTTACTTTTCACTTTTAATTATAGAATTTTAAAAGCTCTTTTTTATTGTTTCCAAAATTTTCATATAAAAAATAAAAACATTCTTGTTTCATTTAAACAGGTTTTCGTTGAAATAGCCCGACGGGTTTTGTTGCATGTGATCAGAATGTTTTCAACATCCTCTCCAGCCATGACTTGGCCGGACATGTTTGTTCATGGCTCGACACCCGGGTGGGCACCTTGAATCCGTGATCTTCAAAAGGTCGGACGGGTCACTGATCCAGTGAAACCCGACCCAGGCGGGTCTAGAATGTTGGGCAGATTATGCTTTAGCTTTTCTTTCGCGTTTCGCTTCTTCGTTTCAGCTCCCGTTTGTTCTGTTTGCTTTGCTACTTCTAATGCATGTAAAGACACGTAATAAAAGTGAAATACCAAGCATTCTATATGTATTTAGGAATCACAAATATGCAATATATATGTGTTTTTATTTACGAAAAAGCGCAATAAATAACGAAAATAAACGTGCAAATGAGATGCGTAAAATGCATCTAACACATTCCTTAGATTTACTATGTTTTAAATACATATATCATTTTATAAAAAGCCTCTAGCTTTCTTTAATGACGATAACATATGTCATGACGGCTAACATATATTAGACTATTCCAAATGGTGACATGAGACCGTCTTGTCATTTATTATCAATTTTCGTCAAGAGTGACTCGCTTAATATTTATTCTCCAATTATACAAAAAGAAAGAATAAAATGAGAATCTACATCCACCTTCACATCTACTTTCCTCCGTCCCTTTCCCTTCCCTTTGTCACGTTTTTAAAGCCTCCAAACCGACGCGACAAATAACTAGCCCGTGCCATTGGTGTCGGTTAAGTGACAAGTCGTTGGCAGTAGTCTTAGATTCATGGAAATGATTGTTCTCATGATATAGTCCCAACTATCCAGGAGTATTCTTTCAAATTTGTTGCATAGTTAACGCAAAAGCCTTTAACTATCGTCCATCTATCTAATTGAATAGTAAACTGAGTAAGAAAGACTTTTTAGAGTTTAGACGCCCTTATACTACAAAGAGTTTAGATGAAAAGCTCTAAAAAGTATAAAAGCTAGAAAACAGATCCATTTACAAAGTATAAAGACAACAAAAAATTGTTTGCAAATAAACATAATTTGTTTTCATACAAATATCATGAAATAAGATATGTCAAGTGTTGATTATCGCGCCTTGTCGGTTAACCATCCATGAATACCCAAACCCTTTTCAATGCATTTTCTTTCGATAGGGCGTACTTGGTTCAGTTACAGACAACTTTTGTTTAATTAAAAATCTTAACTGTTCAGTTATGGTTAAATTGGTCAGGTCTAATCATTTCAATATTTCTCTTTGAGAAATCAATGTAATTTGATTATCGTGTTTGTTTCGACTTATATAACTGTTTTATATGTTTATATAATTTTCTATAAACTCGTAACCCCATTTCTTTTAACTTTTAGTTTATTGAATTTAGCTTATAATTTATTTAAAGAACTGGATTATCTTATGAAAAATTATATAAACTCTCTCACGTTACAAATTAAATCTTGTTTTCTTAATTCAGAATCAAAGTTCCAGTCTCATTTGAAGCCGTAACAAGGTAACCCCTTTCATCTTCAACCATAATTCATCTCAATTTTGTATATGCAGTTATTACACCATCATAATGCAATGTGTTCCATCACAAATGGACTAATTTATCATCCCAAATCACCCCAATTCCCTCCAAATCCCTACACTAGGATTCCTTTAAGCAACAGAGTAGTAGTTTGCTTATCAACCCGAATCGATAATTCCCCGGTTTTCGACAACCAAACAACGTACCAGGAACTCTCACCTCACCAATCCAATAGCTACTTACGTTCACTCTGCGAATTAGGACATATCGATAAAGCCATGGACTTTCTTTCCCAAATGGAAGCCCTAGGGTTTCATTTAAGTTACTTATCCTATATTTCGTTACTAACAGCTTTAGCAAATGTAGGTAGAACTTTAGAAACCGAAGTACTTTTTGAGGAAATGATTAACTTAGGATTCGTTCCACGGTTAAAAGTGTATAATGTCTTGCTAAAAGGCTTTTTAAGAAAAGGTTTGTTAACACTTGCGGATAGAGTTGTAGAGTCTATGAATGATTATGGTGTGTGGAAGAATCGTGAAACGTACGAGATTCTTCTTGGGTATTATGTTGGTTCTGGACGGTTAAATGATTCGTGGGAAGTTGTAGGGGAGATGAAGAAAGATGGGTTTGAGCCGGATTCGTTTGTGTATAGTCGGATTATTGAACTTTATAGGGATAATGGGATGTGGAAGAAAGCTGTTAATCTTGTGACGGAGATTAAGGAAAGTGGAGTGGTGCTTGATAAGAAGATTTTTAATAGTGTTATTGATACGTTTGGGAAGTCGGGTGAATTAGGAGATGCGTTACAGGTGTTTGATAAAATGCAACAAGAAGGGATTACGCCAGATATTGGGACGTGGAATTCTTTGATACGGTGGCATTGTAAACATGGTGATCTTACTAATGCTCTTGTGTTGTTTGGTAAAATGCAGACACAAGGGTTGTATCCTGATCCGAGTATTTTCGTTACTATTATTAGTCGGTTAGGAGAACAGGGGAAGTGGGATGTAATAAGGAATAACTTTGAGCATATGAAAAGTGGAGGGCATAAACAAAGTGGAATGATTTATGCGGTTTTGGTTGATATTTACGGGCAATATGGGAAATTCGAGGACGCGGAGGAGTGCATAAATACACTAAAACTCGAAGGAGTTCCTCTATCAGCTAGAATATTTTGTGTGCTCGCAAACGCCTATGCCCAACAGGCAAGTTATTATTCCATTTTGTAGATATTTGGATTAATGTTTTTAATTTTTACCATAATCATCGAATTGGTTGTATTCTTGGGCAGGGTTTGTGTGAGCAAACAGTTAAAGTTCTCCAAATGATGGAACGAGAAGGAATCGAACCAAACCTTATTATGCTCAATGTTTTGATAAATGCGTTTGGCATTGCTGGAAGACATTTGGAGGCACTCTCAGTATATCAGCACATAAAAGAAAGCGTACGCCGTTCGACTGTTAGACCTTATTAAACGTATTAACTTCAAGTTGTTTGGACTAAATTGCTAATTGTATTCTTGAATGCTCCTGAAGGGTATAAGTCCAGACGTGGTTACCTACAGTACACTTATGAAAGCTTTGATATGGGCAAAGGAGTTCGACAAGGTGTGCAAATCATAATGACTAATTTCGTCCTCATCAAATTTAATTTGAATTGTTTATTTTTCGAGTTCTTTAGGGTAGTTAGAACTTAGAATTGCATTAATGTTAAGCTGGTTGATTGGAAGGTACCTGTAATGTATAAGGATATGGAGTCTGCTGGGTGTTCACCGGATAGGAAAGCCAAAGAGTTGCTGCAAAATGCCATGATGGTTCTTCAACGTAGGCGTTAACTATATCAACCGATTGGCAGGTTTTTTGCTACATCTTTTTGCCTCCTTTCCCGTGCTTCAACCAACAATGGAACTCTCCCCGTTTGGATAATTTCAGCCTGTGTTAGGTACCGGTTTACTAAAGTTTTTGTAGACAAAATTGTGTTTTTTGGCCCGGTTTTGGGTGTTTTTTGAATTAGGGATGATTATGCTTCCAGTCTAAAGTGTCTCTAGAGATGGGAAAATAGGCAGGTCGGGTAACGGGTCAGAATTGATTCGGGTCAAAATATGACATATTTGAATGAACAGAAACTCTTTTAATGAATAAATTCTCATAAACAATTAGTGTGACATATATAACTCTTATAATAGTATTCGAATTCTTGAAGAAAGTTATTTAGCATGTATAATCCAGTAAAAAAATATTGTTGAGAGGTAGGGACCTTTGACCCATTTTACCCCTTTCCTTTTTTAGTTAAGTTTTTTGTTTTACCCATTTGAAATAAAACATAACCCAAATAGACCCATTCATAAGTCAATGGATCGAAATTCCCACCTCTATCTTGTGTGAGATCAGCTGGCATTATTAGTCCCTTGTTATTAGTTTGCCTTGCTACATCTTTGTTCCTTTTTAATTTTTACGTGTAATTATAAGGTGCAAAACTTTGTTTTTATCTTGTCGAACAACTAAGGGGGTCAAGCGGAATAACACCCCTACCAACAACTCATAGCCAATTTTATTGCTCTCGCTGACTTTAGAAATGAGTTTTCATGGTTATTCATCTACTTTTACCTATTTCGTTTCTCTTCTTTGCCAAATGAGGTTTATCTTTTTTCTTGTATCAGGTCTGCAATTTACTACCATCGAGTAATGCACCTTCACAACGTGTTCCAAATCATTGGCATAAAAAAGTTGGACATGTGAATGGATTATCAGCAGAAGTACTAATATGGTTGTAACTGCTGATTAATCTTGCCTCTTAAATCATAATTACAAAGCCGTTTGAGCTAATATATCAAGAGTTACGGAATCCCAATGGAGAAATGAAAGGTGTCTACCATCATTTCGTTGGTAGCACTTGAAATCTACTGATATGAGTGCCAAGTACTATTCCGTTTAAAAAATATAGCCACGTGTACAAGTTTTCTATATTTTTTTTTACCATCACCCTCTCATGTATATTAAGAGGACGAGGTGTTGTATTGTAAGATTAATTATCGTAAACATTTTCCGTTTCTTCTATCCGTACAATTTTCTAGACTACTTTAACTTGGTACGAGAGTTGCAAATGATAGTTGTTTTCAACTACAGGGTGTTGAGAATGAAGGAATGTATTGCATTCCTAATAGAAGTGTTTGATTAACGTGTTTGGCTTTTTGAAACGGATAACACACATATGGCTTTTCAAAACGGATATCAAACACACGTATTTAGAAAATCCTCAACCCGTTAAAGGATAGGGTTTAGAATCTATTCTCAATCCTCATATTTCCCTGTCTAAACCAATAACATAATGACTTCCGTTTGTTAAAATGCAACAAAACGAGGTTTATTTAACATCTTCATCATTGTGATTTTTCTTATGTTTTAACAAACGCGATAATCATGTAATTCCTTAAACGAAATTACAAACTCATTCTAAATAGGCTATAATGAAAAAGTGTCTAATTTAGCCTAAGTAAGCCGATAAGGCGCTCGAGTGTCATGTCATAATACGAGTTAAATATTTTAAAATGTTTAGAGAAAGAGTTTGAAAACGGTCACGAGAATACCTAGTTAGGCCTCGCTTAAGATTTAAAAACATAGACGGTGTTTGGAGTTGCATATTTGTAGTTATAAAAAAGCTGAAACGCAGCAAATGTTTTTCATCCAAACATCAAAAAGTACGTATTGCGTTTAAAAATACGATAAACACAGAACGCAACTCAAAAAATGCAATCCCAGACACCCTCATACTAGCTTATTACATTTCTAACCCAAACACCCCTTAAAAAATAGGGTGTGAATTAACCCCTACTCCTCTCCTCTAGGGTTTCGATTTCAATAAATATCAATCGACGTAATAACAGGTATGTATCATCATCGATCTTAACTTCAAATTAGGGAAATTGAGTAAATGTGTATGTATATCTGTATCTATATATTCTCCAACAATAAAAAAAATCAAAACTTTTTTCATTTTGATGCTATATAAGCCCTAATTTTAATTGATTTCTGAAATGGGTTATTTTTTATAATTGTTGTAGTTTAGGAAATATGTTTCGAGCTGCTGTTAGTAAACAGTATGGTGTCGTAAAAGAGATTTACGGTTCGTGTTCGCCTTACACACCGCTTTTGTTACAACATTACTCGACCGCAAGCTCGAAAACCGTCTACACTGGTTCGGAGATTCTTAACTACATGGGAGGTTTAGATAGTGATAAGAAACAGTTGGTTCATAAATTGGTGAATTTTAGAATGAAACAAGGTAAGAAGACACGAGTTCGTGCGATTTTCCATGAAACGCTTCATCGTTTGGCTCGTACTGATCGTGATGGTGTTCAGCTTATTGCTGATGCTTTGGAAAATGTGAAGCCGATATGTGAGGTGGCGAAAGTTAGGATTGCTGGTAATATTTATGATGTACCTGGGGTGGTGGCGAGAGATCGTCAGCAGACTTTGGCTGTTCGTTGGATTCTTGATGCTGCTTTTAAGAGACGTACTCATAGCTCGAAATTGGAGGAGTGTTTGTTTACTGAGATAATGGATGCTTATCGGAAGAGGGGAACTGCTCGTAAGAAAAGGGAGGTTCTTCATGGACTTGCTTCTACTAATCGTAGTTACGCCCATTTCAGATGGTGGTAAAATGAGACCACAAGCGTACTATCCAGTAAGACATTGCTCTTTTTAGTTTTTGTTTCAAGTTTCAAATACATTTTAGGTTCTCATATTGTGCTTTGTATTAATTTAGAATAATTTATAGAAGGAACCCGGTATGACCCGAGTTACTGGATGTTAGTCTTTTTTCTCTTCTTAAGTTCTTATTGATAGTTCCGTTTTGTAGCTTTTCTTGTGGGGATGAGCCCTCGAACTGAGGTTAGACTCAAGTATTCCACCCATGAAAACAATATTTAGAAGTAAGTCAAGTTTTAGAAGACCTCAATGAAACCTCCGTGTTTTATATACCAGAAAGTAGCAAATTTAGATGTAAGCAGTAATTAGTTATCGACCCTTTCTTTTGAAAACATATAACTAGAATGATGTTATCTTACCTATGATATGAGTATAGAACCATACTTAAAATGTCACAGAATAATATGTGACATCCAGTTGGAGAGTTTGATCTTTAAACGGTTGAATACACTCTATGTATGGGCTTATACCCATATCTTATGCTTACCGTTCTTTTCATTCTTGATCTAAGCATACTTTATTCATCCTAAAAACAAACAGAAACATGTCATCTTACTATGTTATGATGTCTATAAAGTAGCTTATTGTTGCTCAATCAAAACGAGTTAATACACTCCATGATGCTCTTACCTTGTGCTTGTTAAGCCGTTAAAGTGACTCGAGTCTAATGCTTATGTGTTCTAAAAAATCCCCACTTTATGACCCCATAAGTTCCTCGCCAGTCACAACTTTGATTTGTCAAAGCCAGTTAGACGGTGTTTGGGTTTGTTGATGCGTTTGCACAATGCATATCATCAGAAAATAGTGTTGGGGAATTAAGAAAGAAAGATCATTATCCTGGATAGATACTTGTTGGCTTGTTATAATTTCTATATGCCTGGGTCCTTAAGATATTTTGTAGAATGATTAGAAGAATCTTCTGTGAATCTTCGTGTAACAATTTTCTTTCTTTTCTTCTGTTATAAAATCTGTCAGGTTGTTCTACATTTTGAAGTGGGGAGGATTGATGATATGCTAGAGAATCTGAAGGCAATAATAAGAAAAAGTGTTCACTGGTAGAATGACTCGCTACTTGTTATCGAGGTTACTTTTTTTTTTAGTTTTAAATGTGCACCTGAATGTAGCATTCAACTTCTAATACTAGTTTCATGCATACTCGAAATTCATCCTGCAGTGGTCTTATAACTGTTTTGCTCATATGTTTTTTGTATGAGACCTTTATATTTGTATTAAACCTGTTAATTTATTATTTTAACTTTTGGTTAATTATTGATAGACGAATCTTGCGATGCAACCTTTGAAATCACTTGAAAATCTTTATCGGATAAACTCTTACAAATGTGAGGGGTCTTAGGTTTGATCTCTACCAACGTCAGCGGATTTACCGGCTCAAATCTAGTCATTTGCAAAAATTTTATAAATTATTTATAATTTCTTCAATAAAAAAAAAGTGACACAATAGGTTTATGGGTTAATGTAACTCTGTTTTGCCATAAGCATATCGTTTAGTGTATGACTTTGTGACAAATCGTTACCAATTAACATAAAACAACAACAAACCTCTAATTTCTTTTTTATAAATTTACTAATCAATTTCATCTTTAAACACGATAACAACCAACATGGTTTCAATATGTACCCTAATGCATAGTTTTGTTAACAATAGCCGTTTTAATTTTTCACATATACAATCAACGAAAAAGAAATGTTTTAGCGACAATCAAAAATAGTTAGTGGTTAATATCCGAAATAAAAGTCGTTAAGATTGTCATTAATAATATTGCTAGAAGTAGAAGCTTTTAATGTGGACAAACCCCATGTTAAATTGCTAAAACAAAACAAAAATGTTGTACAAATCACATATGTTCGAGTAATTTTTTGATTTAGATATATATATAATCTAATCTAATTCAATCTAATCGATTATTTTGAATCTTTGTCGTAGTCACTTTTAAGATGTTTTCCTAAAGGTTCAAAACTTCGATCATTTATCATTAGACTACTTTAACGTAGTAGTTCTAAATCATAAAATTATCACATAAGAAACGTGACACTCGTTAATATTCGAATAAAATAAATAAATAATAAGAAATACATAATTGGTATTTCAAAGTTCAAACTGTTGTAAAAAGAGCGCAGTTCCCGGTGAACAAACCACCGTAACGCCACCGTAACACCACCCAAGAATGGCGACGGCTTCCTCCACCGCAATCTCAAACCCCTCATTTTTCAGCTTAAACCCAAACCGCCATCATCAATCATCTCCACCTCTTTCTAACAAGTTCAATAAACTACCCAACACTTCTTTCCCAATCCTCTCTCTCCGCACCCAACGCCGTCGTTTCACCGCCGTAATAACTACAGCAGCTCTCAAAGTACAGTCAGCACAGTTCCCTTTTTTATTTTACTTTTTTTACGTCGAAAATCATAATGTACTTATATGCACACCAACTGTTTGATGAAATGTGTTTATGTTTTTTTTTCCAGGAAAGTTTAGGGCGGGTTGTGAAAACGTGGGGGGATTTTACTAGCTTGAATTATTGGGTTGTTCGGGATTATAATCGCCTTGTGGAATTCGTTAATTCGTTTGAACCTCGAGTTCAGAAGCTTTCTGATGATCAGTTAACTGCTAAAACTGCTGAGTTTCGCCTTCGTTTGGGGAAAGGAGAGACGCTTTCCGATATTCAAGCTGGTTATAGCATTAAAGTTTGTTTCTTTTTGTATATCTAATGATTGAATTTAGGTAGTTACTTTACATTATTACACGCAGAGGCATTTGCTGTTGTTCGTGAAGCTGCAAAGAGGAAGCTTGGCATGCGCCATTTTGATGTCCAGGTTTTTGTTTATATACTGAATTAGATAAAGTTCATTGTTTTACTTGTGTTTTAAAATGCTGAATTTGGTTGATAAAGTTTCTTGCAATTGCTAGATCATTGGTGGCGCAGTACTTCATGACGGGTCAATTGCTGAGATGAAAACCGGAGAAGGGAAAACATTGGTTTCAACATTGGCTGCGTATCTTAATGCCTTAACTGGGGAGGGTGTTCATGGTATGTGTATAATTTATGGTTGTTTTTGTAAGCCAAATGACTTAAACTGAAAATTTTCAATTTGATTTTATCTGCATAACTTATTGGTTTACAGTGGTAACTGTCAATGATTACCTTGCTCAACGTGATGCTGAGTGGATGGGTCGCGTTCATCGTTTCTTAGGTCTTTCTGTTGGTCTTATCCAAGTAAGTTTTGTGAACCATAAATACATATTAATAACGTACATAAGCTACCTCTTACGACTTATTTGCTTCTTTGCTTTTGAATTACGGTTATAGAGAGGGATGAAAGGTGAGGAAAGGAGAACTAATTACAGATGTGATATTACATACACCAATAATTCAGTAAGTATCCTGTATCCCTACGAGTTTTTCACTTTTATGTTCAATTTTCATTACTTCACTTTCGTATAACGGTAATTTTTATTTTGCTAGGAACTTGGTTTTGACTATCTGAGAGACAATCTTGCTCAAAGCAGCGGACAACTGGTTATGAGATGGTAGTAGTACATATTTGATTTGAGTTGAATTGTCTCCCGAATTAATGCACAATGTTTATCAGGCCAAAACCGTTCAATTTTGCAATAGTTGATGAAGTTGACTCTGTTCTAATTGATGAGGGGAGAAACCCATTGCTGATAAGCGGGCAGGTATATTTTCTTACATTAAGTTGTCACCCTAGTTTCCGTATTTTCTCTTTCCAAACTTAAGTAGTAGCGGTGGCAATTACCACCCATTTACTTATGAAAGGGTCGATTTCAGTTTTGTTTATCTTAAATGGTCAAATTAAAAAAAAAAAAGCTTTAAAGGGAACATGTCTAGATAGTTTATAGTCAAATATTTAGATTATTATAATAATATGCTGTTGTAATCATAATTAACACATAAATACTATATAAAAACTGACAGAAAAGTATTTGTGGGCCATCCCAACCCAATCCTGTTGTGACCCGTTCCCAACTAGCCGGACCCGACCACCTTGCCACCTCTTCAAACTTCAAAGCAGTAACTTAAAAGCTTTAAATATTTCTGTATTTTTCAGGCTAGTAAGGATGCTGCACGTTATCCAGTAGCTGCCAAAGTAGCCGAGCTTCTCATGCGTGGCCTTGTACTCTACTTTCTTTATTTCTTTGTGTATTTGTTCATTGCCATTACTCTCCGTTGTGGCTCACTTCTTTTTGTTTTCACTCCACAGCATTACAATATAGAGCTAAAGGATAATTCAGTGGAGTTGACTGAAGAAGGAATTAACCTAGCTGAGATGGCGTTGGAAACAAAGGATCTATGGGATGAAAATGACCCTTGGGCTAGGTAATTTTTTTTATTTTTTCTTATTTTTATTTGCAACCATTAATCTTGTCATTTAATTTTTACCTACTTATCATCAAAATATTGTAGATTTGTTATAAATGCTTTGAAAGCAAAGGAGTTTTATCGCCAAGATGTCCATTACATTGTTAAAAACGGGAAAGCTCTCATAATAAACGAGGTAATGAACACATTTTCATGTTTTAACTCTTTCTCTTGGTGTTATTTGGTTGGGTCAAGTTATTTTTTGATTGTTTTTTCTTTCTTTTCATGTTAGTGATATTTATTCTGTGTAGCATGAGATCATGATTTAAGCTACTATATATACCTTGTAAATTCTTATTTTATTTTATTTTTAAATTCTAAAGTTAACGGGGAGAGTGGAAGAAAAAAGACGATGGTCAGAGGGGATTCACCAGGCTGTAGAGGCCAAAGAAGGTCTACAAATCCAGGTAAATTGTGTTGTTTTACATTTCTAATATGTTTCATGCCACACTATCAATTCTCATGATTGTTCTTGTATTCATTTTTAACATGTAGTATTTTGGACTTTTTAGGCGGATTCGGTTGTAGTGGCTCAAATCACATACCAATCACTATTCAAACTATATCCAAAGCTCTCGGGGATGACAGGGACCGCAAAAACGGAAGTATTACCATTCTGTGAATTTAAAAATTATCCTCAAGTTCAATCAACTACTAGAGCTCTTATTTATTAAACTGTTACAGGAAAAGGAGTTCTTAAAAATGTTCCAGATGCCTGTTATTGAAGTGCCTACAAATATGGCAAATATTCGTAATGATTTACCCATCCAAGCTTTTGCAGTAAGGCATTTAGTTCCATGACCATTCCCAATTTCGTTACTCGTAGAAGTACTTTTAAGTCCTAATTGTTTTGATTATATAGGCTGCTCGTGGTAAATGGGACTATGTACGTGAAGAAGTTGTAAGCATGTTCAGAATTGGTCGTCCTGTTTTAGTCGGGACCACTAGGTATTATAATCATGACATTTATTAAATTCATTCTCCACTTGTGATTTTATGGTGATCTGATTAATAAGTATTCTATTATCTTACTTTCTTTTGTTGATCTAGTGTCGAGAATTCAGAATATTTATCTACTCTGCTGAGAGAAAACATGATCCCTCACAATGTCCTCAATGCACGACCAAAGGTTTATTCTTTTTTGTATCAATGCAGTTGAATTCTTACTTTCTATAAGATTGATTTATTTTTCGTTTCCGTGACATTAAACTTAATTATTATTGTATTCAGTATGCTGCCAGAGAGGCTGAAACTGTGGCACAAGCTGGACGGAAATATGCCATTACCATATCTACAAATATGGCTGGAAGGGGTACCGACATTATATTGGGAGGTAATCCAAAGGTGTGTTGTGTTGGCCTCTTCAATATCTTGATGATGGAGTTAGTTCATGGCACATAGAACGTGTTAACAATATGTATATCATTTATATTCCAGATGCTTGCAAAAGAAGTTATAGAAGATAGCATACTTTCACATATGAGTCATGATACTCCGGATATAGAGTTTGAGGAGCCAAAACAACGAAAGGTATTGTCAAAAATGAAAATCGGACCATCATCATTAGCTTTGCTAGCTAAGACGGCTTTAATGGGTTAGTGACCTTTGACATTTGACTTTATTTTGTCAATCGTGAACCCTTTATAAATAACATATTAATGTTTTAATTCAGCTAAGTACGTATCAAAAAGTGAGAACAAGAGTTTGACATATGAGAAGGCAAAATCTATAATTTCGGAGTCAATTGAAATGAGCCAAACAGTAGGTTTCGATGAGCTTGAAAGACTTGTGGAGGAAGAAGCAGAGATGTACCCTCTTGGCCCTTGCATTGCACTTGCCTATTTGTCGGTTTTGAAAGACTGTGAAGTTCATTGTTTCAATGAAGGATTAGAAGTCAAACGACTTGGTGGGCTCCATGTGATTGGTACATCTTTGCATGAGTCCCGAAGAATTGATAATCAGGTAAATTAACCCCACCTTTCAGGACATGTGATTTTTATTTTTACGTATATGATTAGAATCTCGATTAATCAGATTATATTTGTTTTTTGGGGCTTCACAAAGCTTCGTGGCAGAGCAGGAAGGCAAGGAGATCCTGGATCAACACGGTTCATGGTCAGGTAAATTCCATTTAATGATTCTCTAAAGCTGAAAGTCAAATAGTTAAATAAATTCTGACCTATGAATGTTTACAGTTTGCAGGATGAAATGTTTCAAAAGTTCAATTTCGACACTGAGTGGGCTGTAAAACTGATATCACGGATTTCAAATGATGAAGATATTCCGATTGAAGGCGATGCAATTGTTCGACAGGTTTAATTTCATATTCTTGGACTTTGTTTCTTGTTTATCTGATTATCAGTTCGCTTTAATATGTTTTTGTATTATTTTTTAACTGTTACTTCTATTTATAACACATTTCAGCTTCTGTCTCTCCAAGTTTCGGCAGAAAAGTATTTCTTCAATATAAGAAAAAGCCTTGTAGAATTTGACGAAGTTTTAGAGGTATATCTGCTTTAGTACAGAACACCATGTAGATTGCTTTTTATTTTCGCTTTTTTTATGGTTGCATTATTAAAATTATAATTTTCTGGTTCCAGGTGCAAAGGAAGCATGTTTATGATCTTCGCCAGTTAATATTAACTGGTGATTCCGAGAGTTGTTCACACCATATATTCCAGTAAGTGTCTTCTTTAATTAAATTAAATTTTGGATATTATTTATCGTCCAAATATGATGAATTTTCAACAATCAGTATATATAAATTAATTAAAGCTTTATCTGAATGCTGTATGCATCGATATTAGGTACATGCAAGCAGTTGTAGATGAAATCGTTTTAGCAAATGTAAATCCATTGAAGGTATTGAATCTCTTTAGCCTGGATTCATGTTATTATCACTTGCGTAGTTCTGATCTCCATAATTAAATTTTTTTGATAGCATCCAAGTAGCTGGAATTTAGAGAAGCTCTTAAAGGACTTCATTGCAATTTCCGGCAAGATTTTGGATGGTGAGATTTATTTTCATATTTATTTTAGACCTTGTTTTTTGGACTAAATCATTCTGCGGTTTCTACAGAGTCATGTACAGGAATTACGGTGGAATCTTTAGCGCAATCACTTGCTAATGTTCATGACATGAGTGATGTGGATATAAACGATTTTCAGTTTCCAAATTTACCTCAACCTGTAAATGCCTTCAGAGGTATACGTAAGAAGACTTCTTCACTAAAGCGATGGCTAGCAATATGCTCCGATGATTCAGTCAAGTATGTACAATAGACCTTTCTGATGAATTTTAGTTTCAGTTTTCTTATCCTTAATTTGAAAACGATTATCTTTACTTAAAAAATCAACTGCAGAGATGGTAAATATAGAGTTACTGTTAATCTTCTGCGAAAGTACCTTGGTGATTTATTAATTACTTCATATATGACCATCATTCAAGAGTCTGGTTATGCTGAAGAATACGTGAAAGAAATCGAGGTAATTTTTCTGTAATACTATTATTATTAACCTTTTTTCTTTCCTATTTATTCTTTTAGTAATATAAATTTTCAATCTTGAATCCAGAGAGCCGTTCTTGTGAAGTCCCTAGATTGCTTTTGGAGGGATCATCTTGTAAACATGAACAGACTAAATTCAGCAGTATGCAACTATCACGATTTGTCCTTTCTAAGATTAGCGTTGGAAAATATTTTAAGTTGAATTACTTACTTTCCCGAATTATTTAAGCATCAAATTTAACTCGCTATTTTGGTGCAGGTGAATGTGAGAAGCTTTGGGCACAGAGATCCGTTGGAGGAATACAAAATAGATGGTTGTCGGTTTTTCATCTCAATGCTTAGTGCAACTCGAAGGTTGACCGTGGAATCACTCTTGAGGCACTGGTCATCTCCCATGGACTCCCAAGAAGTATACGGATGATGATCATAGAGTAGCGGAGTTTAAATGAAGAGGAGGCGACGTTGCAACTAAAGGGCATCTTCAATGAAAAACCTTTTAAAGGTTATAAATTTTCCATGTAAATGTAAATAGCGAAGGATGAGAAAGGTGACACTATGCTTTATACGCATTTTACAAAATATTTAC
Organism: Senecio squalidus; assembly: GCA_910822075.1. NCBI lineage: Eukaryota > Viridiplantae > Streptophyta > Magnoliopsida > Asterales > Asteraceae > Senecio > Senecio squalidus. Next base: position 20,006,372 of record CAJVGC010000590.1, read on the forward strand.
TCTTTGGAAATCTATCTTGGTATCCAAAAAACTTTTCGAAAGTTTATAAATAAGTCTCTTAATTTTTATTTCACTCGCTTATTGCATTGGAGGTTTAAAAACATTCAAACCTATTATAGGGGGTGTTTGTTTTGTGTAACGAGCTTATGAGCTTATCTAATTTTTCATAAGTTAATAAGCCCAATTTTTCTGGTTTATGAGGTTATCAAGTTGAATTTATCAAGTCACTTGACTGCAAGCTAATAACATGCGAGTTGAACGAGTCAAACAAAATCTGTCTTCACACTTTATAAGGTGACTTTAAACTTTTTTTTCTTGGAAGAGTCTGAAACAATTCTTAGTTATTTTAAAAAAGTTTTGATTATGGTAAACCAACTGGAAGAAATGGGGCGGATACGAGTAATACAAGATCGTCAGCTACTCTCGTGATATCATGGATCCAAATACCCTTGTGTGCCTTGAATGTTGAATGGGAGTACTTAGTTAGTAGTTACTTGCTCGTGATTTAATGGGACTAGTACTAACCTTGATAGCAACAAATTTAAATTTTTGGGTGTGTAGTTTTTTATTTATTTTTATTCTAATTTTAAACAGGTTGACGAGTCAAAACAGGTTGGGCCAGTGAACTCGAACCTAGACCTCATTACGTGAGTCAGGCATACCAACACCTTTCCAGCCCGAACATGTTTAACTCAGCTCCAAGATCTTATTTTTATTCAAAAACATTCCATCAGTACATATACATATAGATAAATAACAACCAAAACATGAACAAGACCTTTTAAACAAAACAATCGATCGATAAACGAATACTGTTTCCTATATCCATAGAGCCATGACAACAGATATCACTGTGATTCCTATCCAATAGAAGCCTCCATGAACAATTTTGGTACCTACAAAACCAAAAGTCAAAGTCAACAATCATGGGAAAATTGTTGCTGTGGTTAAAGAATCAGCCAAACCTTGATTACTATCTCCTCCTGGCGAATTTGCATCTAATACCCGAATGCCAAGTCTTCTGCAATCGGTTCCAATAGCGCCTGTTCCAAAGAATCAAACGTTTATCTAAAGATATAATTACGGTTTTCTGTGTTTTATGCCAAAAGATTGATCTTACAACTACTAAAGCATGGGAAATGAGTGATGTTCATGAGATTGGTGTATCCGGGATTGCACTCGCATGTATGCTTATACGTGTTGTTCGTGGTACATCTACCTTCTCCACAGTATGTCCAGTAACAAGCTAAAAAGGCCATAAAACGTTAGAATACCTCAATGAATTAATCGAATGAGCTAAAATTCAAGAAAAATAGATGAATTACGATCAAAGGCAGAAATATTATTAGGGATTGGAGGACTCGGTGGAGGAGCCGGCATGCACGAATAGTCGAGACTACCTGCCCAAACCAACATATTAAGCAAACCTTATTTTACTTGAAACACGTGAAAGTAAGTTGTTATTTCAGTTCATAAAAAGTGATATTACAATTGGGAATGACACAAGGAAGGAATTTATGATCATCTTCGTCATCATCAGAACGAGTTCGTCGCCATCCAGGGTTGCACTCGCAAACAAAGCTAAATGGTTTAGACGAATCGGTCGAGCAATTTCCTCTTCCACAGTTGACTTGATCACATAGGTTATTCATATCTATAACCAACCAAGGTGTTAGCACAAAACAACAATAAGCATTTTACAAATATTCTAACTCGAACTACTTACCAAAGAAAGGAGCGAACGAAGGTGATAGATTAAAATCCGGGTTCGATTTTGCCATGGAAGATAGGAATACAAGAACAAGTATCATTGAAGAAAAGGAAGCAAACGAAAATATGGAGGAAGCCATTATACTTCTGAAAAACTAAGTAGTAGGGAACTATGGACATGGTATGCTTATTTATATATCTTCTAAAATTAAAATATACATTTTTTTTATGTTTTATATTACCAACTAAACTAATTTATATAATATTTTATTCATTTGAGCTAGTCATTGGCCAAATATTAATAACTAACATTAAGGAATACTAAGATGACATTAGTTATCCTAATAAAAAATAACAAAGGTAGTTAAATCGGTTTATATATGAACAATGAAACATGATTATAGAAAATTATAAGGAAAACTATTATATGTATATTGAATTTTCAGTTCGACGCAATTGTATGTGTGACCTCCTATAACTCATCCTCGTTGATATTATGTCGATTTATGATGATATGATGGATGACGTGATAACTTATATATGTGATTGTTACCGTAGAAATAAGGAAATGAAGTTTGAACGAGAATTATAATCAAACGAGATTAAGTGAAATGTTATCGTGGCTTCTACTATAATGTCACTATCGATAGTTGTTGGTATGGATTATTATATACTATAAATACCAAAAGAAATAACATATTATAACCATTGAAAGATTCCATGTATGAAACATGTATTATAATTTTTATTTATTTTCAATACCTTATCATAAATTTTGAACTTATAAATAGTCTTCGGTTAGTAAAATATAATCTTCTAGAAATGGGATGACTACGTCTCTTTTAATACTGTGGACGAATTCCATATTTTTGATTAGAAAGTGATTGAGTATTACTCTTCCTTATTAATTCTCTAAGATTCATATGGATTTGTGCCCAAAACTATTTTTTTATTCCATTTGGGCTTTGGGCTTAGCAGACAAAAGTTGGTCACAATCCAGTGAATAATCTGATCCAGTCCATCAAGTAAAAGTAAAATGGTAGGTTTGATGTGCTGCGTCACTTTCCACGTGTCCTGTTCTTCACTTCCTCAAATTCCACCTCCTCAAAACCATCTACACCCATTTAGTTACTCCACCTCCTCAAAACTATCTTACACCGATTCAGTTCAAAACACACTCACAAACCTGCAGTCAGGTACAATTTGTTAATCAATTAATCCAATTCGTTAATTTTCTGATTCCGATTACAATTGGTAAGATTAATCTATTTTGGGCTTCAGTTACTGATTTGATTTCGATTTCTGTTACTGATTACAGACAAATGAAGCTGTGAACTTTGCATTTTGTGGTGTATGCAGCTGTTGTGGAGGTGCCAGACCTGCTGGTGCGTCTGGGGGAGGTCGTCGTGGTGGTCCTGATGCAGGTGGCGGTTGTGGAGCACAAAAAAGCCGGAGGTAAATTTCATTTTATTCATTTCGATTTTTTGTAATTTATGTAATTGGTTTTCTGATATGAAAATAATCGATTTTAATGGCGGCAATCAAGAACAAAATAGTATGTGTAACAGGTGCAGGTGGGTTTGTCGGATCATGGTTAGTCAAACATTTGATTTCCAACAATTACATTGTTCATGGCACCGTCAGAAATCCAAGTAATCATTCTCTTTTCTTAAACAATAATCTAATTACTCTTTTCATACTTTTAATTTCAAATTTCTTTATCTGCATGTTTAACCCCCTTTTTATCTTAGCTTTTTATGACCTTAAATTAGCGATATAGGTTTATAAGTACTAAAAAGTAAAAAGTGAGTTTACGAGCTTTTCAAAATTTACGTAAACTCGTGAGTCAGGTAAACACACATTTGGGGTAAGTATATTACGTTCTGACAACTTTAACCTTAAATTGTACTAAGGATTTAGCTTTATTGAATGTAAATTCTATTAACACATATTCTTACAGTGGATGAGAAATATGCTCATTTGAAGAAGCTCGAAAAAGCGTCTGAGAACTTGAAGCTTTTCAAGGCAGACCTTCTCGACTACGAGTCTCTTCGTGCAACCATTACGGGATGTGATGGTGTATTTCATACTGCAAGTCCAGTTTTACCTGGTTCTGTGCCGAATCCTGAGGCAGGTTTTGAGTTACATTTGTCTAATCATAGTTGAACGGTTTATGGTTTTATTAATTAGTTTGTTACTTCAGGTGTGTTTTTATCGGGTTATTATTCTTCACTCTATACACGTGTCTTCTGTTTGTTGTCTACGTGTTGTTAGTCTTCTTTCTTCTCCGGCGATCGTAATCTGTATTTTGTTGAGAATGGGTAGCCAACGAGGTGGCTTTAATGGTCCGAATAGCTTGGGTATTACTGAGCCTATATCTTTGGGTGGATCAAGCGATTACGATGTTGTCAAGGCTAACGATCTTGAAAAGGTTTTTATTCTTCTCATTGGTTAAATCGGTTTGATAATTGATGTTTTTTTATTTCAGCCTCAAGTAAAGCGAAATACGATGTGCGACGATCAAAATTCAAGACATCAGTGGCTTCGTGGATGATTTGGTTTTAGGTACCCTGTTTATTTTAATAATTGATTATTTTTCCCTTTCTATTTTTTATAATCATTAATTTCTTGCATTCCATCAGTTTTTAAAGGGGGTGTTAACGGTTTTGAAGCCACTGTGGTTGAAGACGATGAAAAGCTTGATGTCACTAGGTAGTTTAAAAGATAATGTTGTTGGATTTAAAGTAATTTCGACTTGTGTTTTTGTTGTTTAATGATTTCGTTGTTTCTTGAATTTTCAGTTATTTGGTTATATCGTACTCCCAACACCTTGAACAAAGACACGACACGGACACGCTTCTTGAAACGTTATTTGATGATGGGATGTACCAGAAGCTATATAGCTACAAGCATCTTATCAACGGGTTTGCGGTTCATGTTTCTCCAGAACAGGTCAACTCTATTTCCTTCATGTAGGTCGTGTAATTGAGTACCTTTTCGAATCATTTTTTCTTATATTTTTTTGAAATAATCTTACTAGGCAGAGATGCTAAGGCGAGCCCCGGGGGTGAAATCGGTGGATAGAGATTGGAAGGTGACGAAACTCACTACACATACGCCTCAATTTTTAGGGCTTCCTACTGGATTTTGGCCTACGGGAGGTGGATTGGACCGGGCTGGTGAAGAAATTGTGATCGGGTTCGTAGATTCGGGTATTTTCCCACACCATCCGAGCTTCCAAAATCAAGATACCTAACCGTATGGCCCACTTCCTAAATACAGAGGGAAATGTGAGGTTGATCCTGATACTAAAAGAGTTTTTGAAATCGACGAGTACAGATGAGAAGAAAAATAAGAGTAGGAATGTTTTAGATAATGCAAGCAATTTGTTGACTAATTTCTTAAGCGGTGGAAGTATTGGATCTATGCCTATTGCAGAAAGTGCTGTCTCGGATTTGTTTGGAAAACCTCTTTTCTTCTCTCTATATGATTGGTTCATTGAGGTAATTGTTCTATGCATAAGTGAATTTTACTATAACATTGAGTTTTTTTTATTTTCAACAGAAATAATGGATAAATGTCGAATGTTTGTTTTATTATTGTTTTTCGTTACATGTAACGATATAACATGTAGTTTGTTGGTTGGTACTGATAACTGATATCTTAATGATGGTTTGTTGAACAGCATGGCTCGGTTTATAAACTTGCTTCTGGTCCAAAAGCATTTGTTGTTGTATCAGATCCTATCGTTGCACGATATATTCTTCGTGAAAATGCATTTTCGTATGATAAGGTATATTTTAAGTTCCTGTGTTTCTTTTAGTTCCTTCAGTAGACGTTTTTTCCATCCTATCGTTGCACGATATATTCTTCGTGAAAATGCATTTTCGTATGATAAGGTATATTTTAAGTTCCTGTGTTTCTTTTAGTTCCTTCAGTAGACGTTTTTTCCATCCATAAGAAGTATATACAATTACACATAATTTCAACCCGTTTACATGCAAATGGGTTTATTGGGTTATACTTCATCTTAAACATGTCAAATGGGTTAAACGGCTCGAAAGTTTCGCAAAGGGTATTTAGTTGCTTACAACCTCCTAAAGTGTTTTGTTAAAAAAATAGATTATTTTATATAAAGTACGTTTTAAAATCATATTTAATACTAATGTAAATACTTCAAATACATGGTGTAGGGCGTTCTTGCTGATATTTTGGAACCAATTATGGGAAAGGGATTAATTCCCGCTGACTTAGAAACTTGGAAGCAAAGGAGAAGATGTAATACATTACATGTACGGTATCAATTATTGTTATCTTATTCAGTTTCAGATTTTGTTATATTGCTACAACAGCAACGAAATATGGATTATATTAGTTTCAAATTAAATGGCTTATATTAGTTTCTTCGCCTGCACATCTACAACTTGCAAACAATGATCTCATGGAAAGTCATCTGATCATGAGTAAATTTAAAAATCACTTCTGCACGACAACTCCAATCCTCAAGTTAGGCAGAATGCCTATCCAAGGTAGCTCTTTTATTATACATAATGAAAAAAAAGGACTCATGTTACATAACCACCTATAATATTTTTGATTTGCCTTTATGTAGGAGAGAACATTTTCTGTCTTTTAAGTTTAATCTATATTTTATCCCCCGACATAATCATGGTTTCAGCAGGATTTGATGCAGCCCTTGGAGATCCTATTGGCGGATGTTGTGTCACGCCGTATGGTTATTCTGTAATCTTTGCTTTGTCAAGTTTTACAAGTAAGTTACGTCGCCTCAGTATATATTGCGTATATGTTAGGTTGTTTAATGTTGTTGATGATGATGATGATAACTTATAATCCCAACATGTGTTTTTGTTAGTAAAAAGGTCCATACAGAGACGGTTCATTCACTTGATTCATCTGAAACGATAAGTATGAATTTTTAGTATGTGTGTTTAATGCTTTCGGTTTGTAATGTAATGTTTAATTAATGGAATCCTGCTTATGTATTGAAATGCCTCTAACTACAACTCGATCATATGGATACGTTTGTGATTTCAGCAGTTTAAAACCTGCATCAAAGGTAACCTTTCCGGAAATCACAATTTTTTATAGTAGTTTCATTTTTATCAATTGTATTATTTTTATCATTCCAGATAAGACTAAAATTTGTGGCAGACGACATGCAAGAGATTACCAGAGAACTCGAGAGAGTAATCCTGGAAAAGAAATCGTGTAAAAAAGATGGGCAAGAGTCTAATCGTTTTCGGAAAGTGAGTGCATAATCTAATTCTTTATTCATATTTCATACTGAAATGTAACTAATTCATTTTGGTTTTCCATTGTTAGTGTTTAAAACAATTTCTTGCTTCCGCGTTAAGGCAAAGAGTATGATTTTCATTTCTTTCCAGCGACAGAGACTATGAAAGGCACATGGAGCAACGACCAAAACTGAAGATATCGTTATCAACGAAAGAGTCACCTGTACCCATTCGACCCCGTGCAACGCACGGGAAATCCTCTAGTTAATTATTAAATGCTCAAGACTTAGGTGTATATTATATATATATTATATTCTATTTAATTATTAAATGCTCAAGGCTTGCCCAAGTGGTTATCACCTGTCACCTTTGTGTGGGAGGTCACGAGTTCGAAACTTAGTACTGGGGTGGGTGACCTCCCAAGAAGATTTTCTACCAATGCTTGTGGCTCTTTCAGCAGGGGTGTTTTAACGGGACCAAGACTTCGTGCAGGCTGGGTCGGTCGGTCACAAAAGTGACACGGGCTTGAGAGGGTCCGCCAATAAACCTCTTATATTCTATTTAGAAGTGTTGGGATAGGGTATCTATTACTCACAAAAAGACCGTGCTTTCGTCCGGCCATGTACCGATGAGGCTGATGTTTATGGAACAGGGGCTACGGACGGACGAAGGGCACTCAAACGACTTTGGGAGCAGGAACATCGAAGGGAGTGTAGCATTAATTGCGGACAAGACAGAATGATGGTAGCATTTAATGAAGAGGAGCGTGGGAGACAAAGCGCCGCCCACGCGCTTCTTCATTTAATGGCTGTGGCAGTTGACTGACCGAGGTAAGTGGGCCACGTCGCTGACACGGATGAAAGTTGACTGTTGAAACGGACCGGTCTCTACGAATTACCCGGAGGGTAATAACCGGACACATACTATATAAGGGCAAGACAAAAGAATAAAACGAATGGAAGAAAACTTTAGTAACACATTTACTCCTAGATACTGATCTTGGTTATCTAACATTCCTTGTATTCAATTTCCAATCATTTGTAATATTGAGTGCCTTCGTGGACTCGTTAAATACAACAACACTTAATCATTTATACTATCATCCCTTCGTCTGGAGTCGGACGAAGGGTCACGTGTGCAAAAATTTACTTTAACAAGAAGGATGTAACATTTTATATAATTCTCTTATCTAATTTTGTGATCCACGAATACTGAAGCCCTGAAAGGTTATAGCCTAGCTGCTTCAAGTTGATTGTCTGTTAGCTTTAAATTTTTTTCTTTTTTCTAATTTTAGGTTTTATTTCCTTAAACTTTGTTATGTTACTAAACTAGATTAGTGTCCCGTGATAGCGCGAACATATATAAAAATTGAATTGTAAACATTATGTTTATGTAGACTTTAAGTTATTATTAAAAGACAATGTTATACGAATAATAACATATATACCTTTACGTTTATATACATGTTATTTATAATTATAATAACATATACACCTTTACGTTTATACACATGTTTAATTAGGAGATTTTAAAATAACAATAAAGTAAATCATAGTAAAAATTGAGTGATTTATAAGTAAATTAGAATTATGTTTTTATTTTAGTTGAGATGTGAATTAAAGAGATAATGTTATTATGTATTGTAAGAGGGTGTAAAATGAAAGTAGTATTTGATGACATCATCAATTTGATCTAACGGTCGAAATCAAAATAGTTAATCCATCCAATGGCCCTTACTTCGCCATGTGGCATTTAAGGCCTCTCTTTTATTAAAGATTAGGTAGATATATCTGTTAATATTAAGTAAAGATCTTTTAACTTTTTTCATTTAATTTTATTAATTAATTTTTAAACTTTGTTATGCTACTAAATTTGATAGATATGTCGGTTAATATTGAGTTCTATTTAGGAGGATGCAACACCTTATCAAATTATGTGAGGGGACCATTATTTCGTGAATAATGAAGGTTGTAGCCTAGCTGCTCCAAGCTGATTGTCTGTTAGGTTTAAACCTTTTTTTTTCTCTTTTTTTAATTTTAGGTTTTATTTTCTTAAACTTTGTTGTGTTACTAAATTAGGTAGATACGTCTGTTAATATTGAGTAACGATTTTTTTTATATTTTTATTTAATTTTAATAATTAATTTTTAAACTTTGTTATGCTACTAAATTAGGTAGATACGTCGGTTAATATTTAGTAACGCTATAAAATAAGTTTGTTTGTTGTTGTATATGTCAAAACTAGGAATCCGTCACAACGCGCGGGCATTTCTTCTCATTTGTTTTAATTTAAAAAAAAAGAATTGAATGTTTCAATAGAGAACCTTCTTAGATATATAAAAGCAAGTAGTTAAAATGTCAAACTTACAAATGAAACATGCGGAGTTGGTAATTCAAGTTGAAATTAGTTAAGACAAATTATTGTTAATAAAAGCCTAATGACAAAATCATTATATGTACAAATGTCACACTAGTCAAACAGTTTTAAAAACTCTACCAACTTGTTGAAACCGTAAAATTGATAAAAAGTTTTTCCATTTTTTATTTTAAGAAAATATGTCGGTGAATTAAGACTCGTCATTTTTATTTTATATTTATGGTTCTTAACATACATGTTTATCATAATTATTGCTCTTTTTTTTTCTCTTAACAATAATCATCTTTGTATTTATATTATCAACTATATTAATGAACTTTATCAAAAGTACAACACATTATACATTAATATAAAAATAGGTTAAATGTATTCTTGCTTTGAGAAGTATAATTAAGAGAGAAGAGTTATAAGTCAATTAGGATGAAAACATGGTTTTACATAACTTTCCGTTAATAATGACTTGAGCTTAATTTCAAATTGTTTGACAACTTGGGTCAAAAATTATAAAAATTAATGGTATTTTCAAGATGATTCCCACTTTATTATTTATCTTTTATTTTTATTTGTTAGTAATTTAAGGCTTTATTTTTTTCTAGAATGAAATCCAAATGCTTTTTTCTAGAATGAAATCCAAATGTTTGACTTTAAAGGTATGTGTGAATTAAAAGATTTAACCACAACAATTGTATACCCACAAAATCACATTATGGTATTTAGACAAAAACTTTGCTAATCGTAGCCTTCAAAGCTATAAATAAGAAATTCAGACACGTATAATATAATTGAACGAGTGAGCGGTTATCTATAAATATTATTATTAATGTACAATACAATTATGTATATCTGGACATTTTAAACATAACTACAAGAGCTATATTTAGCAAATTGTTTTAAACAATTAGGGGTACGGCAAAATAAGGCCTTTGATTAAAACTAATAAATATAACAATGATAAATGAACAAGAAAATGGATCTAGCTAAAATACTTAACATTTAATACATGACATATTTTTTATATTCTTAATTATATTTATCTTTAATCTTGTCACATGTCATAATATTCTTTTATATCTATGTTTATATGTTTATGTTAAGACGATCAATCATTCTCCAAAAATATTTTCTAACTAATTAATGTTTTGTTTTCATATACAAAATTGTCCTTAAAATATTGATGATCATAAAAATACAAACACCAAATAGTCTTAGCTTTAGTAATTTACGTGGTCACTAATGTTCATATCATTCCTTAACGAACATAAAGTTAAACTATGGCACAAAAAGCATGATAATTTGATGACAAAAATGTTAAACATCTCAACTTTTATCGATAATATATACTAGATAAGTTATTAAAACTAGAAGCGGTTGTCAAGTGCTTAGATCTTACTTTAAACTTTTTATATTACTTTTTGGTTTTATAGTTTATTAGCAATAGTAACTACTAATTCAATGGTTAAACCGACATGTTTGATCATTTACTTTTGTTGTCTAATCTTTTTTAAAAGTACCTTCTTATATTCTTATCCTCCATAGTAAATATATGTTATGAAAAAACGACTTTATCATAATTGTAGAGAACCCACCGCACCCCATTCTCGATGTAGTCTATGCCACATTTCTCGACCAAGCCACCACCACTTACTTATGGCAGTGGCTAACACAACTGGTACAAGACAATCTCTTTGTGCTCTAAATATAAAGAAAAATATATATATGTGATGTATTGGATTGATCATACCATATAAAAGGTAAAAAGCATGTGTGTTTGGGGAATGGGAAAATAAAAATAAAATTAAAATAATCTTTAATGATATCATTAATTTGATTTAACGGTTGAAATAAAATAATTTAATTTTTATTTACTCGATATATGACATTTAAGGATTTAATCCAAACACCTTGTAGAGAATTGAAAAGGCAAAAGAAGTAATGGGAATTAGATGAAAGTTGTTTGGCAGTGGTTTCTCTGTTAGTCACCATCAAAAGTGAAATGACAAAGAATCACAAGCTTTCCTTGTTTCTTGTTATTATCCACAATTCCTAATTTTCTGAATCCACATAAAACACACACACACTGATTCATTCTATGGTTGTTTTGGTGGCATGGCGTTATGTTCATGCCACGTGGTCATTCTCAATATGAATCACACTCCTTCAACATTTCTAACCCCCAAATCCCATTACCGATTTAAGGAATCAAATCATTTCATCACCAAGTTGCGGCTACCGGAACGACGTCGTTTCAGTGTTGTCGTTGCTGCTGGTGCAGAACTCACTAATCCTTTCTCCCTAAACATTGGATTGGATTCCCAGGTGATTCACTATTATTTAATTCTATTTGTTCAGCTCATATAATATTATCTTTTGAGGTTTGTTTTGTTTAAATAGACCTCCTCAATTAGCCTTCGCTTTTCGTATTTTGTTTAGTTCATCTTCAGCTTACTTGTAAAACTATAAGAACCTGGAGGTACATATTCACAAGTTTACGTATTCGACCACATTCTATATGAATTAGAGATCTTTCTAAAACAAAAGTTGTCCCCAAAAATGTGGATTGGTTGTAAACGAGTACCTATTTGCCGTCAAGAGTTCTTAGAGGGTGTTTGGATATCTAACTAGAAAATTGGAATCAAAATTACATAACGAGGTGCTTAAAGTTAGGAATAGGTAGTTTAGACCAGTTTCTTACCTATTACCCTATGCAATCATACCCAAAATTAGCTAATATTTATTAATGTGAGTCTGTGACTTCAACTCTCTTACTACGGTTAATCTTATTTAGGGATACCATATTGGTGTTACTAAATCTCTCTAACCTTGTTAAACTTTTTTAGACATACCAGTCCCACAATTTGACACAATTACCATGGGTTGGTCCACTTCCGGGAGATATTGCTGAAGTTGAAGCATACTGTAGAATATTTCGAGCTGCTGAACGTCTTCATAATGCATTAATGGACACATTATGTAATCCGCTTACCGGTGAATGTAGTGTTTCTTACGCTTTTCCTTCAGAGGACAAACCGTTACTTGAAGATAAAATAGTATCTGTTCTTGGTTGTATGATATGTTTACTGAATAAAGGTCGTGAAGACCTTCTTTCCGGTAGATCAACAATCATGAAATCGTTTAGTGTTTCAGATGTTGATATAATGGAGGATAAGCTTCCGCCACTTGCTATCTTTAGGCGTGAAATGAAACGGTATTGTGAAAGTTTACATGTTGCACTTGAAATATTTTTAACGCCAGATGATTCTAGAAGTTTGGATGTTTGGAGAAAACTTCAAAGATTGAAAAGTGTTTGTTATGATTCGGGTCTTCCTCGTGGAGATGATTCTCCACCTCATTCGTTATTTGCTAATTGGAATCCTGTTTATTTATCTACTGCGAAAGAAGATATTGAGCCAACTGAGTCTGACGTTGCGTTTTGGAGAGGTAGTCGGTTGACAGAAGAAAGTTTAGAGTATTTGATTGAGAAAGGGTTTAAAACTATTGTTGATTTGAGAGCGGAGAGTGTGAATGATATATTCTATGAAACCGCATTACAAGATGCAGTGTCATCTGGGAAAATTGAAGTGGTTAAACTTCCAGTTGAAATTGGGACTGCACCATCAATGGCACAGGTTGAGACGTTTATATCTATAATATCAGACTCGGTAAAAAAGCCGATTTATGTTCATAGTAAAGAAGGCGTTTGGAGAACTTCTGCTATGGTTTCTAGATGGAGACAGTCTATGGCTCGTTACAGTTCACCTAATAACATTCAAAGTCGAGATAAAATGTCAGAGGAAAAAACACAAATTACGTCAAATTCGAAAGAAGTTGTAGCCTTAGAAGAAGGTAACGGGGCCCACACGGAAGAGTTAAACAAAATTGACGATAATGAAGACGTGGTTTTGGTTGATTTCTTTGTTAATCCTATTGAAGCTCAATTACCGCCTTCTAATGTTTTCTCCAGAGAAGAAATGACAATGTTTTTCAAAAATAAAACTCGATCTCCTACAACGTATTTTACTTTTGAGCGTAAGCGATTGGAAAGACAAATAAAATCAAGAAAGAAACAGAACTATAATGGGTCGTTTGTTACTTTGAACAATCTTGATTCAACTAATGGTTCGGCTACCAATGGGAATTTATCTACTACCAGTCTGAACAATGTCGGTTCTAGTTTGAAAGAATTCAACGATGCAGATAGGCACGCGACAAACGTCGCGATACCGGGTAACGGTTCGTCTTCCATAGTTGTCTCGGATAAATCAATCAATGAAGACGTTGAAGTCCTTGAGGGAAATATGTGTGCATCTACTACGGGTGTTGTAAGAATCCAATCAAGAAAGAAAGCAGAGATGTTTTTAGTGCGTACAGATGGGTTTTCTTGCACTAGAGAAAAAGTAACAGAATCTTCTTTAGCGTTTACTCATCCTAGTACCCAACAACAGATGCTTATGTGGAAATCGTCACCAAAAACTGTGTTACTGTTGAAGAAACTTGGCCAAGAACTGATGGAACAAGCTAAAGAGGTACTTCCATCAGAATAATATTCATTAACCAAAATAAATTTCGTGTTGCAATTTTTTTTTTAACTGGTATCAATTGTTCATAGCTGCAGTGAAGATTATATTATATATGAAGCTATTTAATTGGATTATAATGAGTACTACTATTTTCTGACAGTAGCTTCTGCATGAAACAGGCTGCCTCGTTCTTGTATCACCAAGAGAACATGATCGTTCTTGTGGAACCTGATGTTCATGACATTTTTGCAAGAATACCGGGATTTGGGTTTGTACAAACCTTCTATAGTCAAGATACGAGGTATTATGATCTTATAAATAAATTACAACAGTATCTATGCAATAGGTTATTTCCAATTCCAAACGGGTCAAACAAACTTTCTAGCTAAAATGGGAATGGTCAGATAAGCAGAACATTCTGAAACCCGATATGGATTTTTAAACATGCAACCTTCTTAGCTGATAATCAGTGATTTAGATTATTGTTGAACTAATATTAATTTTGTAATCATATTTAGTTCATTAATAATTAATTAAAAAATTAAAGCTGGACAAATATTGTTTTTCGACTCATACTAAAAGTAACCTGTTTTGACCCGTTACTCAACCCGCCCATATTGGTATCTTTAATATTTGCTCTTGATGGTCTTAAAGACGGGTTTATTTCTTTAAATATTCGGTTGGTTTATTAAATAGTGATCTTCATGAGAGGGTAGATCTCATCGCCTGTTTGGGTGGGGACGGAGTTATTCTGCACGCATCAAACTTGTTTAGAGGTGCTGTTCCCCCTGTTGTATCGTTCAATCTTGGGTCTCTCGGTTTTCTCACCTCACATGCTGTAAGCATCTTACTTACTCAAGTTACGACATTAAAAAACGTCAATAATTGTTATTATATGATTTGCTCATAGATTTCTTCTTGTACAGTTTGAAGACTTTAAGCAGGATTTAAAACGAGTCATCCATGGAAACAACACCCTGGAAGGTGTTTATATAACTCTTCGAATGCGTCTTCGGTGTGAGATATTCAGGAATGGGAAAGCAGTGCCTGGGAAGATTTTTGATGTTCTTAATGAGGTTGTGGTTGATCGGGGTTCTAACCCGTATCTTTCAAAAATTGAGTGCTATGAACATGACCGTCTTATTACCAAGGTACATTGCTAATTTAGGTGACTCATGGTGCAGCTTTTATTTAAGCTTGTTTAAATATATTGACAAAAAGGTTTATTACCCTTTTTAAGTATCTATTATTTTTTTACACAAAGGTGTTTACCGATTACCCAAACCTGACACCTCCTAATTCGCCCATCTTCTTACTTTACAAAATTTATTATTTTGGTAATTTCTACACACACCAAACATGAATCCTGACGAAGTTGAATGGATTTTATAACGATTTTGAAAAAAGTCAGATGGTTTTAGTAAAGATCTTTGAAGTCCAACATCCAAATTAGAAATATAGTGCAAGTAGTAAAAGAGTGTTGCTACATATTTCAAATTTCCCTTGTTTTACTCACCGGCTCTTTTGATCTAAAATTTATTCTCTATATAAATAGGTGCAAGGCGATGGAGTCATAGTAGCAACACCTACGGGGAGTACAGCTTACTCTACAGCCGCAGGAGGTTCCATGGTATGCTGAATCTACTCACAATATAGATTCAAACCATATACGTCATGCTATGAGTTTTATTGTAAACTGTAAGGATATGTTCTGAATGCAGGTGCATCCAAATGTTCCATGTATGCTTTTCACACCAATTTGTCCACATTCCCTCTCATTTCGGCCTGTTATACTTCCTGATTCCGCACGTCTTGAATTAAAGGTAAATTAAGTCACTCGTGCAATTAAATGATTACTTTGTAGTTGACTTATTCATTATTCCATGAACACAATTATTTCATATTTAAAAACAGTGAGATAATTAAAGAGTTTATTTGTTATCATGGCAGATACCTGAAGACGCACGAAGTAATGCTTGGGTATCATTTGATGGAAAGAGAAGGCAACAGCTTTCGAGAGGTGACTCTGTGCGTATATGCATGAGCCAGCATCCACTTCCCACGGTGAACAAGTTTGACCAAACGGGTGATTGGTTCCGCAGTTTGATTCGTTGTCTCAATTGGAACGAAAGACTAGATCAGAAGGCTCTCTGATTCTGTTTTTACAATTGTTTTACCAAATTTCTTGTAAATTTACTGTACATATATAAACAGGTCAGTCAACACAAATATAGATGGAGCCTAGAATTATTATACTACAAGTGATTATTATAATCATTGCTATGGGAAATTGGTCTTACCCACAATTCAGCATCTACCGAAAAAGAGTTATTCTGATAGAATAGTTTTCTAGATTTGATTATAGTTACGAAAAGTTAATTAATACGTTAAACATTAAAAATACATGTGAAATAAGCTTAATAATATTGCAAAAAGGAAAATTGGATACACTCTCAGGGGTTAATGTTCGATTCTCATTGACTGCATTTATGTTGAGGACACTTACCGACTTAAAATAAGTCGTTTTTCTAAGGTCTTAGCAGTCTAATAATATAATTTCACATATTAACCATGAACAAGAAATGTCTTGCATTCAACTCATATGCAGGCTAAATTATATCTTTTATAATGTCGTGTTTCTGGACAATTGAGGCCGTTAGGGAAAGATAGCCGTTGCCTATCATTCAACTCGAACACAGTTATGGCATTCTTGATCAAAACAACCACAATTCGGCCGTTCCCTCACACTTGTTATGATGCTTACAAAAAATTTCATTATCTCATTAGATTTATAGTGTTTCTATTCTTTTATTTGAAAATTATTCATAAATCCATTAATTAAACTCATTAACTTTACAGCTTCGATAACAGTGATAATTCTATAAGCCTGGTCCACAAAAACCGAACCGATAAAATAAATACAATTATCTGATGCAGAAGAAATTCTCTCATTTTTACAGAACTACCAGTTTAGTTTGCTTGAAAGTTGAAGTTCAAAGGTTTCACTAAAGGAGAGCAACTGAAACCTTTTTCTCATTTTAATGAACGAGTTAAATGAAAGGATGATTGATACTGCAGTGCACTCTGAGGGTATATTTAAGATGTGGCCTTAAGTACTCGGCATCGGTATTCTCCTAACGCCCAAATAGGAAAAATGTTTCTGTATGCAGCATACGTGATCATACAGTTCCTGTTGAAAACCCCCATGATCTCCTGCGTATTTCCAAACAAAATTAATTTGGAAGAAAGAATTAATGATTAATACTAATCACAACTGATAAAATATATAGGTACCCTAAAAACTGTCTCTGAAGAAGTAATTAACTGTATCACTGAGTTTTTTTAGATATTGTATCACGGTTATGATCGGAAACAAGTTTTTAGACATGATCGGTGAAGTTTTGGCTTCACTTTATACATTATTATAAATGAGCATTATAGACTCGTCATAGATAAGGTCTTTGACATAATCTCCCACTCGTGTGTTTTAATATAAGTGAGTTTGGTTTTATCCACTGTCTAAGTTAGTCAACAAAATGAATCAGTTGAGGATTAATGATATTACATTACATATCAAATGTGCAATCACATATTGCAAATTTAGATATTTTTTTAATAACCTTGCTCAATGACAATCTAAGTGACATGAGATTAGATTACCTCTTGTGGGAAATCTCCATTTTCCAACTGAGAATTAATTAATACTCTTGCCGCACAGTGCAATGGCGTTGGATCTCTCTTGGCCTGAAAAAAAGGTTTGGGTTTAAGATAACTTATTGGACATGTATACGAGAATAACTTCTGAGACAGGTTACGATAACAAAACTAAAATGGTAAAATGGGTAGCGAATTTAAACGCATACCTGTTCAGCCTCGATGAGAGCTAACATTGCCCACCCAGTATTTACCACATGAGACCGATTTCCCTCAAGATTGGTATACACCTGTACAGAAAACATGAAATTTTGGTACTAGTGTTCAGTTAAACATAAACATTTATTATTTTATTAATTGAATTCCAAATTTGACCTTGTTCTGACAAGAGAGATAGCTCTCTCCCCATCCACCCGAAGCAAGTTGTTTCGATAACAAAAAGTTGCAGGCCTTGCGAATGCTAGAGCAGTTAGAGAAGTTCCTTCCAGCAGCCACTAGCCCTTTGACTCCAAACCATGTGCCGTAGGTATAACAAACCGCCCACGACCCATACCTAGTCAACATTTTGCAAAATGTGAACAAACTTGGCAAACAGACAGATAAAACCGAAGTTACTCAAACTTTTCAACTGTAACAACCACTAAAGTTCATCATTATTCCACTGAAGTCAATTAAACTTAATTTCAACTGTAACAACCACTTAAGTTTCAATATCGTTTAATGTGAAATTTCTAAAACCGAGTGATGTAGATGGAACAGTTATAGTTTAACCTTAAAGTAGTACGTAACTTTCTTTTTAAAAACGCCTAAATACATTAACCATGTTTCATAACTGTTCCATTTACGTCATTCATGTTTAACAAGTTACGAAAACGTTCACAACAATGTTGAAACTTGAGAGGCTATCATAGTTAAAAAACAGTATTGAAACTTGGTTACTATTTAATGATTTTCACCCAAAGAATAAAAATAGTGCATATAGGAACATGTGATTGAAATAATAAGGTGCAATACAAACCATGAGCCATCTGATTCTTGAATCTTTTCAAGGAAAGCAGCAGCTTTATCGATACAACTTTGTACTTCTTCTCTCCTATGCCCAGGATATAATTTCTTAAATGTCACCAGAGCTTGAATTGCAGCCGAGGTACACTCTACATATCTGAAAGATCATCATACCCTGTTGGTAAACAAGCACAAAGATACACGACTTTTATAAAAAGATTTAAAGTAAAGGTTTTGCTATCTTACGGGTAGTCAATAACAATGTCACCAAAAGTTTCAGCAGGATTGATCAACTGAAAGTGGGGTTAAGGAGACAAACAGAACGTCAGATTACATGTTTAATATCAAATATATGTTGCAAGGGCATTATTGTAATTGCATAGAGACCTCCAACCAGCTGTAGGATCTTGTCAGTTCATATGTTGCAAAACTACCATCAGCATTCTGCAATGATATAATGCTTCAGACATTTAGAATGATTCATAACTAGATAATAGATGTAAACTACTACAGCCAAAATTACCATTAAAGATAGAATAACATTGACAGAATCATACAGCCGTTGTGCGTCCAATGGCTCATCAACGATTTCTGATGGCAATTTTGAAAGAACAAGTGCAGCCTAACAGAAAGCAAATGACGTGTGTTTAACAGTTCAAGCTGGAAGCAATAAGATGCACAACTTGAATATAACAAAAAGTTACCTTTAGCCCTTCTGCTGTACAGTCTGAAATAGGCCATCCGTGATCTGCCGTTGAGAAAGGCCATGCACCTTTTGAAATATGACGATACCAATAATCAAGATCGCCAGTGCAATTATCTAACACCTTTAAAGAAAAAGGAAGCCATTAAAATTGAACATAATCTGACCAAGGAAAAAAGTTTGTTGATGAGTGAAACTGTGAGTTTCACCTGTGACTTCTTGATGTACAAGTGTCCTTTTTTCAGTGTTGGGCCAAATTCTTCGATGAGATTTGTAGATATAATTGCTTGAACAGCAAATGAAGTATCCCATAGTTGACTACCATTATAGCCCTGCATTGCATGATTATTAATATGATGAATACATATGAAATTATATTCATTAAAAAGAATAATTTAAAGAGTAAGATGGTAAAGTGACATATCATATCAAGACCTGCATTTTCATGCCATCTTCGGCAATCCACAGATAATCATGTATTCTTGGAAGGTGTAGCTTGAAAGCCTCTGAGTTTGGGTCTTCTGCCCAGCAGCAAAGCATATTTAACACCTGAATAAACGATTAGAAAGAAAAGGCTTCGAGTATCGTTGATAAAATGAGATAATACAACATAATTTTAAAATCTGTTTACCTTGTTTACTGGTCCTATGCATATATAGCGAGTATTTTCATCCTCATAATGGATATGTTCAATGGCGGTCTGAATAGCCTTCTCTCTCAACTTCTTCCCAGGCCATCTCATGAGTACAGGTTCCACAAACTTGTCAAGAGTTGCCCAAAGTATGTCTTGGACTAGCGGGTGTGGGTAGTAAAGATCTTCCTGCGAATAAATAAAATACATTATTTTATCCTCTTTATTGAAGTATTGAACAAGATAAAAACAGATATCAACAATTTGACAGCAAAATAACCTTCTAAAAAATACGTCAATTCAAGATAAATTTCTGTAGCATTAGAAAGTAAAAGTGTCAAACAGTAGGAGCATCTTTCAGTATGTCATAAGATGAAAGTATGACCCTTATAATATCTTTTACGGTTTGCTTTGGGTAGTGTTACTGGTACGCTGATCTTCAAGTACAAAGTACCAAAAGATAAGACCCACACCATTCTGAATCTTATAAATCATAAATCAAGATTGAAGTTTAAGAAAACGAAACTCCAATGTGAATTGGGAACAAGTGGACATACAAAATATACCTAAAATATTGGTGGCTGCTAAGACAAAGGATTATTATAAATCCCAAAGTGCTTCTAACAGCTACCGCCGAGTTCACAACAAGTAAGATATTTTTTTATAATAAGGTTTACATGATCAAACTAAATAGAAATAACACTGAGTTTTCTTAAAGCACCGGATCATTGACTCATAGTCTTACTGGAAAGAAGTAACCAGGGTTGTTTATAACTTTTATACGAATTAATGTGCTATTGTGAACAGAATATTAAAGTGTTCATGAAACATTTGTATGTATTACGAATGAAACATGAATACAAACCTTTGCACAAAGGTTTCGTGCTACATTCCAATCTATTTCATGATAGGGGACACTAAACAGCTCCTTTCGCAAAGCTAGAACGGTGGATGTGATAGGTCCAACAAATCTCTTCCCATATAAGTATGACATAGGCAGGTAAACCATTCGACAGTGACACCACATCCTACCTAAAATGTTATGGTACAAGTTTAGACAGAATGTAATTTAAATATAGCACCTAATGGGCTAAACAGATGTATTAGAAGTATGTTTGACTAGAAATTATTAAAAACAATGACAGAGTAATCATGAATATGATGAACTCACCTGGATGCACCGGAAGGAAATATGGAAGGAGCCACATCTCAGGGGGCAAAGGATTATTTCCAGACCATTCAAATACACCAAGTACCTAATTTTAGCAAATTATAAGATGAATAGAAAGGTAGGATAAAATCAAAGTAAAAGATTAAGAGAAAGTTGATATACCGAAAGCCAAAACTTTCCCCATGATGTTGTTGCAGTAGCACTACCATGATCCAGGATCCACTTCCGCCCCTTCTCCATGGCCCCATCTCCATCATTAGCTCCTTCACCCAGCAATCTTAAAGTCACGTAGTTTAATGTACTACCAAACATTGTACTATGCCCCTCAATGTGTAGACCCCACCCACCATCTTTATTCTGCAGTTATGACATTGAATTATTAACTCAACGACTCTTGAAAACATAAAAAGATAAAGAATCCCTATAAAGACAACGGAAAACACTATGCTATACATGCCTGATGATTGTAAAGATAACGACACATCTCCCGTTTATGCTCTTTGGATAAGACTGCATTCAGTGCCCCGGTAATAGTTAGAGTAATAACCTGATTCATTAAATTAACTTGTGTTGTCAACATTTACATTGGTTATTGATCTCTGGAGTAGTATTCACGAACAAAGAAGGCGGAAATATTATTAAAAATTTAATAAACTGTAGTAGAAAGCGAAAGTATGTGCAGGAAAAGATAAGACTAACCAAACCAGGTAATAAAAACATAGGGCCTCCATAGTCTCCTGGCCAGTGTCCATCTTCTGCCTGGAGGGTAGAATGGAAACCAATAGCTCTCCTTAATACATTTGTTACTTTATCATCTGTAATCTCTTCAGCATCTTTTATATTCACTTTTGGTGGAAAAACTGAAATCGTCTTCTCCCTCGCAAACTACATTTGTAAAATAATATACAAATAGCATTAGATGTGAAATGATACATTAGAACAATCGAAAACATAAGCTAATGGAATTAATAAATAAATAGGTATTTTGCCGTTTGATGTGATAAAGCCATTTCAAATTATGTACTTTTGCCATTAACTAAGACAACACGATGTAGAATAAATCAAGACACTCGTCAGCTGTTACTAGCTTAATAAATATCTTGAAAATCTTAGGTGTGGTGGCATAATTCATATTCTATAATTATAGGTGGATTGAGTAAGTCTATATACCTTAGGGGAGATAGAAATCTGATGAAACTATGAGTACTTGTATAACTTATACAAATAATAGTTGTATGTGGCAGTCATACTTCCTAAAGCAAAAATATAAGAAGTTAGCTGTTATTCTCAAGCAAGGAGCCACTCGGAATGATTTTTCTCCATTTGTGTTATTAAAGTGAAGCAGTGATTAGAATATTAGCAAAATGTTAACAATTTATGAGTGGGATTTTTCTGATCCCAATATACATAACGATCATCTTTTAACTAACTAATCTGGTTAACCAAACAAGGGAAGTCTATATTTATCACATTTCATCATTGGATCATGCTATCCGGTGGTCATCTAAACCAGAACTTAAGATAAATTTACTTATGACATGCAATGATACAAATTCACCCTTTTGTTATTCTAAAGCCATAGTCAAATCATATACATACTAGCCAGGTATATTCAAAGCATAGGTCCACACCCAGATATAATCAAATATAAATATATAGAGGAGATAAGGCTGGCAGAAGAGATAGGCCCATATCATTTATTATTTCGCTATCCTATACAACCATATGACTCGTACTCGCTTTCTTTCACCATTAGATCATCTCTGGTACTGTGCTGGAATCACTAATCATGTGACTCGGCCTTATTTAGGAAATAAAACTTTATCTATTCATATACCTTAGGGACCATCAATACGAAAGGTGAGCATTTACATGCGATCCATTACACTGCCCCATCACTAATTTTCCAACTTCTCTAAACTTTTTAATTCAATTCCACTTATTTACTTTCCAAATCTAAAACCGAACAATCTCAATTGCCAGTAATTTTCCACACTCATAATTCTCACTACCACGCTCGATATATAAGACTTGTAAATATAAGACTCAGAGCCGTCTCCCAGGATACTAGTCTATCTAAGTAAACAGAAACACTAATTTACCATCCGAATATGACTTGTGGAAACAAATTATTACTTAAAATTGTTTATAACTATTTCGCCTTTATTCTTATGACCTCGTTATTAACGATTATAAATTTTGCATAAAACCTCCAAAATAGCTGTCTATGATATCACTTTACATAAGGCGAAAAGTTATCCTAAATTTACTTTTGTTGCTTAACTTTATAACCAAAATGCAATTACCTCATCACATGTATACATACATATAACATATATCTATATTAAATCCTAGCACATAAAACTAGAAATGAATATACCTGACTACGCATAAGCAGATCTGAGCTATGCTTCTTCTCAAACCGATTCTCATGAAACGTCTGCCGGACTTTTTCTATATCCGCGAGTTCCTCAAGTGAGCCTAACGTCGGATCAAACTCCCAAATTTGCCGGCCGACGTGATCGTTATTCGTCCGGAGCCATGGATTTCCTCCCTCAGCGATCTTCAATTTCCACATTGTTTACTTCACTAACATAATCATAACAAAATAAAATAAAAAACACAATCAAATCATCACAAAATTTATTTTCAATTTTTTCAGTTATAATTTCATGATTATTGTTAACAGTAATTGAAGAGTAACTGAATAAACATAAGCAGATATTGATATATTGATATATAGATATATAGATATATATGTATAATTTGATATGTTTTGCATTTGATTACCGATAGTGGAAAAGGATTAGGGGGTGAGTGAGGAGTACCTCCAAAATGACTGCTCCACAGCTGAATGCTGATACATACATATTTACAGATTTGTTTTCTAGAATAAAACAATATCAGTCCCTAAAGAACTGTTTTCTTACATATTTAGTCCCTGTATGGTTACTGAACATACATCCTGGAATTTTATTTATCTATTTTATTATTTTTTATATATTATAAAAAAGATACTCGCACGATGTCGCGAAAAAAAAAGATTATATTTGATAAAATTATCCTAAAGTTTGTCGCATCAATTTGTGCATGAGATTGACATCTACATCACAAGTCATTATTGTTCGGAAAAATCTATATATACATGCAGCTTAACAATATATATTTCAAATAATAATATATATCTATTTTTTACATACTCATATTAGTGTTTAAACATTTATTTGAACATGTTTATACTGTATTTAAATTTAAATTGTATAAATATAAATTGTTGTGTCTTTTGGAAAGATATGTTATCAAATTAATGAAGCGTACTAGGGTAGTATAGTAATTTTTCTGCTTAAAATTCAATATCTAAATGTTTTATTTATAGTATAAGTACTAGATTATTGTCCCGCGGTAACGCGGAAAAAAATAAAAATTAAATCGTAAATTTTATGTTTATGTAGATTTTAATTTATTATGAGAAAATAATGTTATACGTATAATACATATAACATATATATTTTTACGTTTATACGCATGTTGTTTATAATTGTAATAACATATAATACATTTACTTTTATACACATGTTTTGATATTTTGTATTAGGAGATTTAGAATAAGAATAAAGTAAATCATAATCCAAATTGAACAATTCCATAAATAAATTATAATTATATTTTTTATCTTAGTAGAGATGGAATGAAAGAGAGCATGAAAATTTTGTATTGTAAAAGGGTGTAAAATGAAAATAATCTTTGATGACATCATCAATCTGATCTAACGGCTGAGATCAAAGAAGTTAATCAATCCAATGGATCTTATTTTGCCATGTGGCATTTAAGGCCTCTCTTTTATTATATATTAAAGATTAAAGATAGATTATACTTATTATCTTTTAGATTTTACTAATCAAAATAACTTTAAATTATAAATATATTAGTTTGAGAATATAATAAATATTTCTTTATTAAATTAATTTTCTTTATAAACATTAATTTTGAAACATAGTATAATATAATACAACTGAATCATTGATAAAACTAGAAAAAGTTAATATTAAAATTTTATTTAATACACTTTATATGGACATGTATAAATATTTTTATTTTGACACTTATATTTTGTGATTATAGGATATAACATTTTCAAATATATGGATGCCTTTTCATTCAATATACAAGAGAATAATGTATATAATAATTAAGTAACCATCGTCTTAAAGATTATAGTTATCAAAATTTCAAGAAAAAAAGAAAAATTAAAAATATATTTTCTTAATAAAATAGAAAGTTCGAAATATGCCACTAGTCACCATATATATAGCGAGAGAAAAATCATAATAATACTTGTCCTCCCTGTATTTAGCCAAAAGTTTAATTTTGATGAAGTAATCCCGACTCGATAGTTCTTTGAATCCAACCTGACCTTCCATCAAGGACTAGGCTCCATACAATGTTTCTCCGTCTCAGCGCCATGGACCAATAAGTGAGCCCGAATTCGAACCTATGACCATTTTCAACTAAAGTCCTCATTGACCAGGTCAATTGAACATTTACGGCGGTTGACATGTCTTTGAAGTAAAAAGTTCCATGTGAGATTTAAACCGAGCTAAAGGCTAGAGTTTATCTAATTTCATGAAAACCACTTGTGTCAATTGCCAAGAACAATTGACCTTGGTGTATTAATTAAGGGTTTTTGTACAACGTACATATAAGGCACGTAGTAACACGTATTAAATGATTAAGAAATTTCCTATCTTGTTCAAAAATATAATAATTGAACTCAAACTTTTTTTTATATTAAATACAATTTTCATTTTAAATAGAAAATTTAAGTTTAATCAATGGGTTATGTGCTTTATATGAAGGGGAAAAGAAAGTTGATAATTAATCAAGATTAAGACATTAAGATAGAGACATTTACCAAGGTTTTAAACACACAATAAATGTTTTTGTTTATTTATTGTATTAGTATAGCCCACTCTAGATTAATTAAATTAATTGAAAGTAATTAAGCCATCATCCCGTGGTAGTTAAACAAATATTATTCGAAAAGTTATATCTATGTGTAATCGTCCAATACTTATGTATGGTGGAACTTTTTTTCAAATAAAGTGAAGTATAAAACATACAAAAGATTCACTAGTTATAATGAGATCTTTAAAAAATATAATTTCGTTGAAATCTGTAACATGACAATCTTGTAATTGATAAATTTATAATGATATTGTCTACGCTTGGTCGTTTCTTTGTCGACCATGGATGTCTAAAACTCATTAATTCAGGTATTGACCAACATTTTGAAAAAGATCGAAGCAAAATCATGTCACATTATATCAATATCGACAAGTTTTGGATTTGTTTTATGCTCAAAGTAAATAAACACGTACATGATTCACGTTTTCATTATAAAGTTGTTTTATGTTATTGTTTTTTTCATTGTAGAAAAAGAAAAATTCAAAAAGTCGTTTTCCAATTAACCTAAAATTGTCATCATTCATCGTAAAGATCAAATAAACATCCTTTCTTTCATCAACATGTGACATTTGACCAACTAATAACATATTCATTTTGAATGAGACCTCACACACAACACCAAACAAATAAAACACTCTTTCATAAGAAATCTAAAAAATATAAATAACAATTAATTAATTTATATTTATACTAGTAATATTTTTAGTTGTGCAATGCACGACCCCTATAATAAATATCATTAAGAGCGAGGAAGTTTAATAAACTAGATAAATAATTTTGCTATATTTAAGTATGTACTAAGCACTATATATAAGGATAACTCAAATATATTGATGCAGAGGTGACCAGAAAAGATGTTGTTTTCCGTCTCTTAGCCACACAATGTCCTTTACGATTGGTCTGAACTTCATCCAATGGCTAATAATAATCCAGCGAGTAATAGTGACGATATCATTTTAATGATACTTGGCATATTGGGATTACCTTTAAACTAATAAAATTTGGGGACATCTACCAGCCCTTGAAGCTCGATAGTTGCTATCGATTACATGTGTAATTAAAACAAATGTGAACAAATATGGGGAAAACGGAATTCGCAAAGTAGGGGTGAGCAGAAACCGAATCAAAACCCGAAAACCCGAAGAAAAAAAAACCGGACCGAAAAACCGAACCAATATGTGAAACCGGTAGTTCGGGTTTAAATTTTTATGAACCCGGTTTTTTGGGTTCGGTTTGGGTAATCAAACAAGATTTATGGTAAAAGAATGTCTGTTAAAAAAAAACTACAAAAGTATGGATTTCTAAGATATATGTATGTACATAAATACACATGTACTGTTTTGTAAATTTGAGAAACCAAAATCAAAATTGAAATTGTTAGGTCGGAGTATATTATCATCGTGTTTGTACCATTAATATCATTATTGGCAGCAAACATTGATCATATATAAATTTCAAGATAAATTCTTATTGTATTAGTTTATATTTACTATTTATTTAGTACGTTAAATAATATATTCCGAACTTGGTCCATCTAAAAAACAATTTGTTATTCTTTTAAACAATCTTAAAACACCGTAAGAAAACCAAACTGAACCCGAAAAAAACCCGAACCCACAAAAAAACCGGACTGATAGGTTTCTTTTTTCAGGAACCAAAATATCGGTTTGGGTTCGGGTTTATGCTAGGAACCGACCCAACCCGACCCATGCACACACCTATCGCAAAGAACACATTAAGACATGATTTAACTTATATAAGGACCGCACTGTATTAGAAACATTCTATTACTTCCTAACTCCAAACACATGCGTTTTTTCTTTTATCATAAGCGTGTAGTTAAAGACTCAAATTTTCAAGATCACTTGAAAATTGGTATTGGATTCTCCTAATAAACAATGATAAGCCAACACAAGCCGTTACACATAACCTAATGTAGAAACTCGACGAATTATTAAAACTTAAATGAAATTTTTTTATAACTATTCAACATAACAATACAAACCAAACCGGGATTCGTTTATTTATTCTGGCTACGTGGCTTATTTGAAGGTATACACAGTAATTTAGGGGTTCTTTCTATAAAATAGGTAGATGTGTTAGGTTGTCCACTTGTCCAAATTTCAAACATTTAATCTTTTTATCTAATAAATGGGAGTTTAGATTGATGTCATTTGGTTGAGTTGGCGAATACTTAGATTGTCCACGTATGTCAGTTTTTGAAATAGTGATGTCATCTTAGGTGTAATTTTGTTAACTTTTTCATTTTTTATTTTACTTAAATTTGATTTATTCAATCAACATTGTAGAAAATGAGAGGTCATTTTGAATCTAGCCTCTATTACAGGTTTTATTATTTTATTGGTAACCTAAAAGTTATTTTATCAATGCAATACAATCACACTGAATCCTTTCCTGCTTCTTCTTTTTTTTTTTTTTTTTTTTTTTTTTTTTGAATCAGACGATCTCAAAGATTTTTCAATCTGAATCATATTCATGTTTGTGAGTTATACGTTACATGATTTCTTTGCAAATAATATTCAAAGAATATTGACTATGAATCATTTTTAGGGTTTTGAACTTTTGATTTTACAATTTTGTGTTGTTGTAGGATTATATCAGTTGATTGAAGAAATATCTGCAAGGGGATGGTAAGTTTTCTTTTCTATTTTTATAAAAACTACGATTTTAGTAGAGTGTTCGAATAAAAATTTATATTATTGATTTGTAGAGGTTTTTTTTACAGATTTGAATGCGATCTCGTATTACTTATTTTGTTCATGGATTCATTTTTTCGGCTAGGGTAATACATTTCCCTATAATTAGTTTAGGGTTTGAGTTGAGTTTATATTTTGATTTGTGTTGTGTTTTGATATTTTTCATCTTCTTTACGATACCTATTTATTTTTATTTTTTGTTTCAATTAAAGATATTGGGATTTGTTATCCTTGTGGTAGGATTATTCATGAAGTTGATTATGAAATTTGACTAATTTAATTGAAGTTACCATTGTAGGGACTACTAAAGTGACACAACCTGTGTTTGGAATGGTGAAATGGAAAAAAGAGCAATTGATAATATTGGTTATGCTGCTGATTCTCTTTGAGTTGTATATGTTGCAACTAAAGTGTAACTTCTTTTTTTGTCATATTAGAAGTATTTCTTTTTATCGTATTTAATTTGGAATTTCATATGTGTATATGACACACGAACACTTCATTCATATGCATCATGTTGGGAGTTCTTGCTGATAATTTGGAACCAATAATAGGAAAAAGATTAATTTGTTTACTCTATTTGGGCTATCCTCCCACTACTTATTGTTGATTTTCTAATAAACGACAAAAGATGTTTACAGATCAACCCAAATTGAACAAAAATATTCCGTTTTTCAATCAAACCCGTTTTGACCTCTCATTTGTATGGCCGTCTTGCCTCTTTTGCTTTATTTGTGTAACTAAAATGGCAAAGTTGTCATCTTTTGACATTACTTAAGCTTTTTTATACAGCTTCAAATATTGTGATTGATGTGTGAATGTTAAACTTTTATTAAAGAAAATGAATTTTATCTGCTTACAGTTTTTATATAATGGACTAGACATAAGCTAATAAGATTAGAATTGTATGCTTTACATAAGTGTTCTTGGTAGACATTTTCTCATTTACTATAAATGTAATGATATTGTATTATTTTACTATGAATGTAACGATATAATATTCAACAAAGTGCCCAAATCATTTTTCTTTCCTTTCAAATGGTAGTTAAAAATGAAAAGTGCTACATTAATTATACGATTAAATGATTTGAAATTGAATTTGTAATATTTTGTTGAATGAGGATATAAATATAACGAAACCTTTATAATGTTAAGAGGTTATATCATACAGATTCGATTCTAAAAAATAAGGGTAGGACACCAAGTTAAGATTTGAAGTGGTATCAAGTTATTTTCAAAAATTACAAGCCTTAAAAATCTTAACTGCTTTCTTATCATTAATTTTTAAAGTCGTTTAGTACACTATGCTTTTAAGTTGGAATATATATATTTTCTTATAATTTTGCAAACTCATTAAAACCACATTACACATTTATAATAAGATCAATAAAGCTTTTTTAGTTATGAATATTACCAAACTTTTAAGGGTTTTAATTTAAATTTAAAACTTTTAAAATAATTATATACAACCCAGTGTGTAAACACGGGTAATAAGCTAGTTTTTTTTAAATGTGAAGTTGCATCTTTTAAATGGTGTATGAAATATTTTTTACAATATCACTATTGATAATGGATATTCATATAGGACCTTTATTTCTTGTGTTATCATGTAATTCTACAATGTTGGTGTCCAGATTATAGATTTTAATCTTTAATTTGGAGATATTTTTAAGCTTTACCTGGATAACCAGGGTTGAACCAACAAGGCAAAATAATCGGACGAAAAACCCACAAGATCAAAAAAGTATTAAGTATTAAGTATTAACAACAATTGGATCGTTCTCTACTCAAAATTGGTTTAACTTTCTCAAAAAATGGTTTCTCCGTTTAGTCTCACTGATACCAAATCGGATTTTTAAATTTTAGGTGTTTATTTTTTTTAATAAATACAAAATCAGGATACATAGTTTATTCATTGCCTAATTAGAATCGGTCTGAAACATGTGCAAGGTGTAAGACCGTACATAACCCCTAAGCCAAAAATAGCCTATTTTTTCAATATGTGTATATATTTGTCTAACAACTTAACAAAAAACTAAAAAAAACACTATAATTAGACGATTGTTTTATTTAGAAAAATGTTCTTCATATAAAAAAAAGTTATTTATGAGAAATCATTTTAAAATTTTAAACAAGACTTCCATAACTTTGAAAAGTTGCATGGATCGTCCCATTGTTCAAACTAATTACTCATTTCGTCCCTAATTTCAACGTCCGTTAATTTCCACCGTTAGTCTGTCCCACGTGTTAACCACGTGAGGGGTATTTTAGTCTTTTTCCAGCCTTCACCTACCTTACCCCCTTTTCTAATCAATTTCATTTAAACCTAATTCCCAATTCCCCAATTTCACTTCAATTCATCATTCAAAACAATTCCAGATCCACAATTCCACTATCAATCATTCACTCTACATAATTCAATCAATTCAATTTCATCCCCTCAGCTAAAATTTTCACTTAAACAGTTTCAGCAATTCGTGAGTTTTGTAACGATGGAATTCAGCTACGGCGGCGGCGGTGGTGGTGGTGGTGGGAATGACGTGGAGGTCCCTGCACTACAATAACATAACGAACTTGTCGGAGATCCATTTCTTCTCAATCATCTTCCTTCTCTCCTCGGATTTCTTCAACCAGTAATGGATTAAGAAACTCATCTTCTTCTTATACTTCCTGATCCTCCATCGTTTAGAAAAGGGGGCTAAAGGGGCTGCCAACACCACCTCCGTCCTCCATCGTTTAGAAAAGGGGGCTAAAGGGGGTACTCTTCTGGTACTTCCGGATCTCTCTCAACGCCACAGTTCCAGACCTGAATCTCGCCGGTGCTGATTTCCGAGCAGCTTTTGTTGCCAGTTGCTTTCTAGGAGCCTTTCCTCCGGTTGATTTGCGAGCGGTTTGTTTCGGTTTGATTGCAGATTAGTGATTGTTTGAATGATGTGAAATGAAGAATTGGAGATTAATTTGACAAATGATTGAAAAGGATGAAATGAAAGGAATTAGGTTAAAAGATTAGGGATAGAAAATGAAATTGATTAGAAAAGGGAGTAAGGTAGGTGAAGGCTGGGAAAAGACTAAAATACCCCTCACGTGTTTAACACGTGGGACAGACTAACGGTATAATTAAACGGACATTGAAATTATGGACGAAATGAGTAATTAGTTTGAACAATAGGACGATCCATGCAATTTTTCAAAGTTAGGGACGAAATCCGTGATTACATATAAACCTTAGGGACGAACGGTGTAATTTACTCTATTATTTATTTATTATTTTCGAATCTGGTTTCAGAATCCAGACCACATCTGAATCAATGTCTCATGCATCGATTCCCTTTTACTGTTTTACCACGTTTATGCCATTTGTCTGGCCTAGTAATCTACTAGTTTCTATGTTTTTGACTTTTTGTACGTGTCATACACTTTTATTTGTTAATTATTTATATTTTGTTTGTTACTTACTTTTTCATTTCAAGGTTCATGTGACTCACTTAAAGTGCATACATTTAAAAAAAAAAAAAAAAAAAAAAAGTTGTATCCACTACGTAATTCTTACTGACTTGCCTCAAGTGCAAACATATGTTGCCATGTTGGACTCGTCCCGAGCCTTTCCCGTTTGATTTTACCGCTTATACTTATAATTTCTTAAGTGTACTTTTTCCGTTTGATTTTACCGTCTATACTTATAATTCTATTTTCGGTTCGGTTTCAAGGTAAAACCAAATAAAATACCAAACATATGTTATTCGGTTATTTTTCTTGTTGCAATTTAGTTTTCTGTTTCTTTCCTTTCTTTTCACCCCTTCTCAAGTTAAAAATTAAAGTAAAGGAAAGAAAAATAAAGGAAAGAAAATGAAAGTAAAGTAATTAAATTTAACCATGTTCTCGAATTATATAAAAAGGAAAGAAAAGGAAAGAAAAGTGTATTATTAATCATGTTCTTGAGTTGAATGGAAAGTAAAAAGGAAAATATTTACATGAGTAATTTAGTCACAATATAAAAGAGTGGGTGGTTATAACTTCTTTTCCTACACAATTACCCCACTTTTGGGCAGATTATTTTAGGGATAAAAAAGTTTAAAATTTCCCTTCAATGCATTTCCTTTACTTTCTTTTACTTTCTAAAAAAACTAGAGAACATAACATAAATAAAAAAAAATATTACTTTTCTTTCCTTTCCTCCCAAATTATAACTCGAGAACATAGCGTTACTTCAAAATTCAAATTGCACAAGTAATCCAACAAGATTTCTGTATGGCCCAATTTAAATTAATGAAACGAGTTCAACATTATAGATGTTTGTGCTAAGACCAACAACATATTTGGGCTTACCTAGGAATTATGTCACTTTATATAATGTTTTGTGTGGACATGTGTGTTTATGTGTATGGACTTTTTGTTTTCTACAGCCTTATTAGAATTCTTTATTGTTCTTGTTATGAAATATGTGTTTCAATGTAAAATTCACAAATTTAGTTTCGTAAATCTTAAGAGACTAAGCAAACCAATTCACTATACATAGAAATTGTAGTACGTCGTATCGGTTAATGTATTTTTGTTCTTTAGTCGACAAAATACAAATATTCAAATTAAAAAACCATTTCATGAATCTTAAATATGAACAAAACTCATTTTACTAATGCAATAGCAAATTTTAGAACAATACACAATTGAAGAGCAAGTTTTACGTAATCATATCGTCATTATTCGTTTTCATTTTATCTCAATATTTTTATAGGTCTTTCGAGTTTCAAGTTTATTGTATTTTAAGCTATCTTATATATAATATTTCTTTTGTTACAAGCTAAAGAATGCTATCCTTAATTCGTTATACATTGAAGAAAACAATATATGTTAAGATCATCATCTGGGTTCTGTCTGGGTGGTAAGAGGTTTTTTCTGATAATTGAGAGGTCTCGAGTTCGAGCATCGCCCGAGGGTTTCTTTTGTGAGATAAATTGTTGGTCGCCTTCCTTAGATCCCGATTTGGACTCAAACTCCTAAATGTTGCGGAATAACAAATAGAAGAATATATAATGGTGAAACTCACTAAATACCGAAAGATTGATATTATTAAGCTTACGTAAAGTACTACAATACAAATAATATCAATTACGTTCGATTACAAAGACTTTGAACCTTTTACGAGTGTGTTACGCAAGACTTTCTCTCTCTAGCTCAACATCGGTTTCTCTCTCTAGAACAGTTGCATTTATGGCAGGTTGTTGGGGTATTTATAGTTCTCACCAAACCCCAACCTTGTCACGCAACCGCAACACCCGAACCAGGTGTTACGCAGCGCAACAGTGGTGTTGCCTGCGCAACAGTGGTGTTGCCTGCGCAACACCCTTGCGTAACTGCCATAACTTGCTCGGAACACTTTACAACTCGATCTATATACACGATATATTTCACGACACGTTCTAAACTAAATATAAACTACAAACAAAGACGGTTATGCTCTAATATAAATGAAATTTCCCCTTATGAGGGTGTGTAAGTTCGTTGGTTACATACATTTCCAATTGAATGATGAGCAATCGACATGATATATTTGCTCACATTCCGGGCAAAGGTCATAATTCGCAGGAACATTCTACAAAACTCTGAACCATTATATTTACCTTTCGAAAAGAAATATATATATTAAGACCATTTTCATAATTTCTTAACCAGTATGAATAAAATATTCTTTTGTATATATACACAATCGTTAAGTAAAGAAAAGAGAAAGAAACTTACTTAAGAAATGGGTTGACTTCGTCAATACGATAATACTTTTAAAAACATTAAGTCAATGAATATAGAAAAAGAGCAAAATATATTCCTCAAACAAATGAAAGTATGAAACAATTAGCCAAGGCAAAGGATAGAATAATTCCATTAATCTAAGCCATCCAACTAGCCAAATTGAGTGATAGATTTGGAATTAAAAGTAATCGATATGCCAATATTAAAACGTTTAATAAAGGTATATAACTTTTTTTATATTTTTCTTTCACTTCACGAGCCAATCTAAATGGTTTTTTGTGTTGTCCCTTGCTCCAAGGAAGCAATGTCGTCTACAATAACTCAAAACAAAAATAGCAAAAGATAGAAAAAATAAAATAGCTAATTTTAAATGATTAACGTAACATAACATCGAATATTCTTCTCACCTTCTATAATTATACGGTTGTTAACTTATAATTAAACTAAATGTAACCTAACGACTTAGCAAATTCCAATTAAAAACAAACAAACTGTGAGGTATAGATCGTGATGGGTGCAAACAAATTACAAAATATAAAGTATGACATAAGTAGTTGGTATATCAACTAAATTTGAAGTTTCCTTATTGTTTCATTTGGTTTGATCCTTTCAATAAGGTATTTTATCTTTAATATATAATAAAAGAGAGGCCTTAAATGTTATATGGCGAAGTAAGGGCTTTTAGATGGGTTAACCTATTTGATTTCAACCGTTAGATCAAATTGATGATGTCATCAAACACTATTTTCATTTTAGTTGTCCCACATCGCTTCAGGTATGAAACTTTTTCATACTTCTAGCCTATATATATCATATGCCTTTAGTTTTTCCTACTTTGTCCCACATCGCTTCATGTATGAAACTCTTTCAGACTTCTAGCTTATATATATCATATGCCTTTGGATTAAAATATAGTTCGACGGTAATTTTCTGGTCAATCGGGTCAAACCCGAAACCCGACAAACTGGAACTATTCTATTCGAAACCCGACCCTATTTATGAATCGGGTGTTGCTTTAAATGCCACATGGCGAAGTAAGGACTCTTAGATGGGTTAACTTATTTGATTTCAACCGTCAGGTCAAATTGATGATGTCATCAAACACTATTTTCATTTTACACCATTTTACAAAACATAATTACATTATCTCTTTAATTCCAATCTCTACTTAAATAAAAACAAAATTTCAATTTACTTAAAAAAATTTCTCTCAATTTGAACTATGATTTACATTATTTTTATTTAAAATCTCCTAATAAAAAATATTAAAACATGTGTATAAACGTAAAAGTGTTTATGTTATTATAACTATAAACAACATGTGTATAAACGTAAAGGTATATATATGTTATTATACGTATAACATTGTCTTTTTATAATAACCTAAAATCTACATAAACATAAAGTTTACAATTCAATTTTTATTTTTTTCCGCGCTATCGCGGGACAATAATCTAGTTAATGTATATAGGAAAATAATCAAAATTTCTTCATTTCTTCAAATTTATATTGTTTAATCATAATCCTATTTACTAATATTTATCTATTTATGTCTTGTTTCTTTTTAATCTCATATTTCTGCAATGTAGTTTTTTTTTTTCTTCCGATTACTGAAAATCTATCGAAGATAATTTTTAATAACTTGTTTATAATTAGTAACACCCCCTGCATCTCAAGGATCATCCCTTCCTTTACGAATCTAGAACAAGTTAAACGTTTAACAACATATAAACTACATAACGACATAGTTTTAATGAGTTTTCGCAATTAAACTTACATGTGCAACAACTTTATACTTATTTCCCCCATGTAATTACATGACTTGTTTATCTGTTGTAAAGTATAGTTTGTTAAGTAATGGTTTTTTATACCATGCACGTTTCAAGAGTTTAAAAGCTTATATTTTAATCGATAGCCAAAAACAAAAGCAAAAACCTAACATTAAAAGTTAAAAATGTAACCCACAAAGAAAAAATTAACAATAAATCTAAATCAATACATAACTATTTTTTAATAGCTTAATTTATAAAATAAAATAAGAAATCTAAAATAGTTTGGAGAAAGTAGTATGGAAAAAAAAATTAATTTTTTTCAAAAAGATAAAAGAAAAATTTAATAATGGTAGGTGTTCGATGTATAATATATCATCTCATAAAACTAGATAAGAAAAACACTCCTAAGCTCCTAAATGTGCCTATAGTAACTATTTTACCTAATAGCTTTCATAGAATACAAACTTTGTTTCAAAAGTCCATGTGGTTTAGGGTTTTTAGTAGAAAGATATCATAACGATATTGAAGACATGTGATTGTTTTTACAATAAAGTTTGTCTTTAAGGATCATAAAGACAATTACGTAGAAATTCATTGACAACAAGTACAAAGCATGGAAACAATATCATCTAATGTCATTTTTTTTTTATAAAATATAAGTCAAAGATAAGAATAACTAAAA
Source organism: Senecio squalidus (assembly GCA_910822075.1). NCBI lineage: Eukaryota > Viridiplantae > Streptophyta > Magnoliopsida > Asterales > Asteraceae > Senecio > Senecio squalidus. The sequence goes on from CAJVGC010000590.1 coordinate 20,043,275, forward strand.
ACTTTGGTTTGTAATAAGGTAAATATCAAAACTCAAAAGAAAGACAAAATTATATAAAAAGTAAATTCTTTGGGATAGAGTGTCGTCATGTGGCTCAACAGTGACTCAAAAGGATGTGGGGATGAGCGATCACACATGACATAAAATCTAATAAGATCAACTAGTTATGCATGTTAAGTAAATCATGTTGGTTCCGAGTTTAAACTCTTTTTGTAAATGACATGGTTTAATAGAATTAGCTAGGCGTGTACAAAAAACGGAAATCGAAATCGAAAAAAAGCAGGAAACCAAAATCGGTCAAAACCGGTTTGGTTTGGGGAAAACCCGTCTGTTTGAAATCGATTTGGAAAATAGGCGTTGAAAACCAGTTTGGGGTCGGGTTTTTTGGAACCGGTTTGAAACCAAGTTTTTTTTCATGCATTTTTTTAAAAAAAATATTGCGTTTTTACCATTTTTTATTATTGTTTTTTTTTCTTTTTTTCTTACCATTTTGTCATCCAAAATTTAGTATAAAAAAGTATGTTGAGTTTGTTTTAGTCACCACACTCAAATCACTCTTAAAACACTAAAAACAAACGCAAAACGTTTGAAAAATTATAAATAAAAAAAAATCAAAATATTAAAAAAAAAAAAAAACGATTTGGAACCGGTTTTCAACCCGAACCAGTTTCAACCCGATCCAAAACGGTTCCATAGGTTTGGGTATTTTCGTGACTCGAACTGGTTTCTACCCGAACCGAATTTTGGCCAAAACGGTTTTCAACCTTTGACCAAAAACCGGTTCGGTTCTTGGTCAAACCGGTTTGTAGGTTGAAGGTGGGCCTTAACAACAAGCATGTTAACAAGCCACAATCTCATGCCTACGTGGTAGCTTGATCGTTAAGGAAATTATCTGACTCACACAAGTCTATCTCATAAGTAAGTCAAGGTGCACGAGGCATGATTTGATAGCTTGACTGTTTCCACTGTTATCTAATGCAATCAGACCGTAAAAAAAAAACCGAAATATACTATAGTTCTCCTAATCAATAGTTAACCAATTAATTATTTAATACCCGTAATAGATATATAATTTTCTAATTTCAGAATCTTATTCATTAAGCATATACACCAAATTCTACCATATACAAACGGAATTTGCTAAACATAACCTGTGATATTACATTTAAAATATTTAGATATCCATACTAGCATTATACATTAATAATAACCGCTCTTTTGTATGCGTATATCAATTTCATATCCATAATTCCGGGTTATAGTCAACAAACTCTTTGTATGAAAAACCAAATAAAAAAACCACACAAGTCGGTCAAAAAAAAAAAAATACTAGTTGCGTCACATTAAAGAGTATAACTAGTCGCCACCACACAACCACCGCATTTACAATCCCTCCGGCCACTTCTTCCCCCCTATTTTCACGCGCTTTCCATTCCCCCTATTTTCACGCCACTTCTTTCAATCATATCATTTCCGTCCGCCGTTACTCCGTTATGTCCACCGTCATTATCAATTTCGTATAATTTAATTTAATTTAATTTTTTTTTTTTAATTTATGCATCCATTTTGCTGCGTTCCTGCCGATCACACCAATTCGATGCCAGCAACTCCGTCATCCTCCGTTATCCTAGGATACGATTCCGTTAACAACAACCATAACCTCCACGTGTCGTTTAATCCGGTGTGCGATGGTCAACGGCAAGCTACCATGAGGTTGACTAGTGGAGATCAACGCGATGTGAAGATTAATGATATCGTAGGGAGTGGTATATCAGGTATTATGCATAAATGGGTGAATTATGGTAAAGGATGGAGACCTAGATGGTTTGTATTACAAGATGGAGTATTATCTTATTATAAAATCCATGGACCTGATAAAATTCTTGTTAGTAAGGAAACTGAGAAAGGCGCTAGAGTTATCGGTGACGAATCGTTTCGTAGATTGTCCAGGAATCGTAATTCCTCGAGTTTTACTATTCTCAATTCGCATCGAAAACCTGTTGGTGAAGTTCATCTTAAGGTCAATATAATAGATATAATATCCTATATATACGTGTAATTGAATATAGTAATTGAATGATTGTTATGATATATATATATATAGGTTTCGTCTATACGTGAAAGTAGATCAGATGATAGGAGATTTTCGATATTTACGGGGACGAAGAGGCTGCATTTGAGAGCGGAGACTAGAGATGATCGAATAGCGTGGATGGAAGCTTTACAGGCTGTGAAAGGGATGTTTCCGCGAATGTCGAACAGTGAATTGATGGCGCCTTTAGGCGGCGTGACTGTTTCGACGGAGAAGTTGAGGCAACGGTTATTGGAAGAAGGTGTAAGTGAGGAAGCTATTCAGGATAGCGAGAATATTATGATGAGTGAATTTTCGGCTATGCAGGATCAGTTGGTGCTTCTTAAGCAGAAGCACTTGCTGCTCATGGATACATTGCGTATGTTAGAGGTACATGTAATGTCTCGTATTTATAGAAAAGTTATTTGATTCAAATATAATGACACTTGTAACTACTAATGATTTGCATTACTATTTATCAATTTCAAGTTTTGGTATTAATATGCCTTCCGTTGCTTGTAGACAGAAAAGGTTGACCTCGAGAACACAGTAGTAGATGAGAGCCAAAGGCAATCAAAGGAGGTTGGGGCAACTTCCAGACAAAGGCAAGAGAAATACAGTGGTATGCCTGTGAATTTGTTTTATTCGGGACTACTTGTTTTTTCATTTATTTCATTGAATTCTAAGATTGCTTCTTCTCCCTACAAGGATTAGATATTTATATAGTTTTGTGTCGGTTGTGTGGTAATTTCTTCGAAGTTCATAAGGTTTTTTGTAAAAAGTAGGTGCAACTGTATAAGAGTCTAAGGTTGCATGTTTTTAATCATTGTACACAAGGAAGTTGGTCAATGATGTTATCTAATTAGCTTTATTTCCCTCTCTTAGATAATGGTTTCTATGCTGTTTAGGCCTTGTATCCTTTAATATTTATATCCCGAGACTGACTGCAAATTTATACAATCTCATTTTAAGTATGTAGGCTAGGATGATATTAAATGCTAAAGTAAACAATTTACGGGTAATTGAAGTATATGAACATTTTTTAATTTTTGTGCTGCCTTCCTTCTGCTATTTAATATTTCTGTTATATGTCAGAAGCTAGTCCAAGTGAATCCGAGGATGATAATGACAGGGGAGATGCTGCAGAAGAAGAGTCAGATGATGAAGATAATGCTTTTTTTGACACTCGGGATTTTCTATCATCAGGTTCTTTTAAAAGTACTGGGTCCGACATGCGGTCGTCATCTTTTACATCGGATGATGAAGACTATCAAGTCAACGAACCAGAAATCGATCCTTCAATTCGATCAGTTACTAATTTCCCTCATGTCAAGAGACGGAAGAAGTTGCCAGATCCTATTGAAAAAGAGAAAGGAGTAAGTCTTTGGTCAATGATTAAAGATAACATCGGAAAAGATCTTACCAAAGTCTGTCTTCCTGTATACTTCAATGAACCTATATCTTCTCTGCAAAAATGTTTTGAAGATCTGGAGTACTCTTATCTTCTTGACCGGGCATATGAATATGGCAAAAGGGTGAGTTTGTTTTGGAGCATAAGGTCTTAATAGTTGCACTTAATTTACTAGCTTCAGTAATTCGGTACAGCCTTTGTATATATATATAAGCTGCATGATATTCCTTAACCAGGATATGATGTTAGCTTATGTAACTAGGGAAATTTAATAATGGTATTGCTTAATGATATGGAGTGAAATAATGCATCGTTTTATTGCCATATGCTAACATATAAATCATGTGACTAGAGTTTTGCATGCAATGTTGTAGTCATGGAGAAAATGTTTTACTAAGCATTCAAACATTTTCTGTATTCTTATTTACAATTGGTTAGATCTTAACATTTGTAGCGAATGCATTAATATTTTGTTATGATGACAGGTATATTATTGTTAACTGTTTACCTTCAGAAGTCGGTTTTCATCATAAAAAAGATACTTATGATACCATGTTTAAGAGCTATCCATAAGAACTCTTTTTAGTGGCTTACAACTTTGATTATCATGACCTGATCTCTAAAGCTGAAAATATCTTAAAATAAAAGTTAAAAATGTAGGGAATTTCCTAGATCTATTAAGTTCCCTGAAGTTGAAAATACTCCCCACCCCCAGAAGAAGTTGTATACATCTATTTGGTTTTGCTTTTGAGCCCCCATCACTTAACAATGGAGACCATGATCTGTTTAGGAAACTTAAATGTTGGAGACCATTGATTCTATAAGCTTCTATTGAAATCAATCGAGAAGCATGCCCATATATATTGATATTGTAGATGTGGCAGTAGTAGTTCTGTTGGAAGGTTGCCAATTTGTTGCTGATAGTGGAAAATATCTAGATTGATGGTTTCACTTTCCAACTTAATGACATTGATGTTAGTTTATGCGGTGTTTGGTGGCTATAGTGAATTTAAATTTTTCTGCTATCACCTCTTGTTTATTTTCTCATTTATTTATCTCCTTTATCACTTCCTTACAACTCTGATACATTATTTCTTTCATTTGAGTCTCACCCTTTTACTATCAAATCTGTTTTAGGGTAACAGCCTTATGCGGATTTTGAACGTGGCTGCATTTGCAGTATCTGGATATGCTTCTACTGAAGGAAGAAACTGCAAACCTTTTAATCCATTGCTAGGGGAGACTTATGAGGCCGACTATCCAGATAAAGGCCTTCGTTTTTTTTCTGAGAAGGTTTACTTCTTATTAAGACCATGAATTACTATCTTCCATATCATGTTTCTTTTGCTCAGATTATCAGTTTTTTACAACAGGTGAGTCATCACCCAATGATTGTAGCCTGTCATTGTGAGGGTAAAGGATGGAAATTTTGGGGAGATAGCAACCTGAAAAGCAAATTTTGGGGCCGTTCTATTCAGCTCGACCCTGTTGGAGTTTTAACTTTGAAGTTTGATGACGGGGAAGTTTTCCAGTGGAGTAAGGTACTGCATAAATATTTACCAAGTTTTGAATCTTGTTTCAGTTCATCTCATGTTGAATCTTGTTTTCAGTTCATCTCATGTTGAATCTTATTTCAGGTTACAACGTCCATATACAACCTTATTTTGGGGAAGCTGTATTGTGACCACTATGGCACGATGCGTATTCAAGGAAACCAAAATTATTCCTGTAAACTGAAGTTCAAGGAGCAGTCTATCATAGAACGGAACCCACATCAGGTTTTTCTCTTTCTGTCACTGCTCTAAAGTTATACCCTTTCTGTTTATAATGTCAAAGCTATACTATGGATTTGTTAATCACCCCCATGTTGTGCCATAATAAGTTAATAGCTCTTATATATCGAATTGGCTGCAAAGACAATTTACTATTTCAATTCTTATTGAAAATTACAGTAAATAATAGCAGATAGGTTAGATATGTCACCATACTTGTATTCATATTCAGCTTCAGATGGTATCATTCTCTGACGTTCAGTTTTGACTGACTGCTATCTTATTGTCTCACATTAGATAAGAGCTGATATAAGATTTCTGGTTTGATAATTGCCTAAATGTTGAATACATATAGACACTTATGAGCCTAATTCTTGTCGGACTTTAAATGAAAGTATAATCTGATCGTATGTGCCTAATTGTTCAAAAGGTTTTCTTTGTTATCTTCTCATAATATGATGGATCCTTCTTATTTATTAAACTAACCCAGATTTAATTGAGAAGAGAGGATGCGTAGGGGTTTTGACCCATGATGTGTTATTTACATTTTGTATTGTAATATCATCCATCCATGATTTGTATACATGTATTTCTATGTACTACCTTTACCCATGTTTGTCCGAGCTTTTTGGTCTTGTCTAAAATTTGAAGTTCTTCTTTAGCTTGTTTGTCTAGCTTATTTTAACTGTGCGTCCTAATTTTTAACCTATCATTATTTTATGTTTTTAGAACTAGCCTCGATTCCCATATTTATTGTTGAAATTTCTTCCCCTTTAATCATTAATTTTTGTTGTCCACATAAGTGTTGTTGATCTAATATTTTATTATTTGTAACTTTAGCTTCTAATAGCTCATTAAATTCTGTTAAATCTATCAAAACAAATTTATATGTATTAGGTGACAAAATAAATGAGATCGTTGCGGTCATAAACAGAATATATGTCGACTTCATGTACCCTTTTAAACTGTATGTCATAACTTGATATCAAGATATAATCTGTTCCGAGAGTCTATATTGGTCTAGCAGAAAGTGGCAAAACTACCTGTTTGTTCTGGATTGTCATTAGATGCTTAGATCCTTGGCGTAGCTGCTGAAAAATCATTAATATCAATATACAGTTTAGGCGAGTCCTAATAGTTTGTTATCTCTTCATTATCGGATAGCATGTGCTAATAGAACCTTAGTTTCTGTTAGACATGAAAAAGAAAGATTATGTATGAAGCTCCTCATATGTACTTTGTAAATAGAAAAAGTAATAATTGAACTATTACAGGCTCTGTTTGAATTGCATGCTAAAGTGTAGAGTCGCCTCCACATACTCTGTCAGACCTTGTTGATTGTAATTATTACTCAGTTTATCTAACGTGTTAGTGTTAATCTATAACAAATTCTTAAGTTGTTCAAATATGGTTAGTTGAAGAATAATCTGAAAGTTAAGAACTTAAAATTTATGCAGGTGCAAGGTGTGGTTCAAGATAGCAGTGGAAAGACTGCAGCAACTTTAATTGGCAAATGGGACGAGAGCATGCATTTTGTGAGTGGAGATTGTTCTGGGAAGGGAAAAGGTGACCCGTTTTCAGATGCTCATTTGCTCTGGAGAAGAAGCAAGCCTCCAAAGGTTCCCACAAGATATAATCTAACCCGCTTTGCTATGACTTTAAATGAGCTTACCCCTGGGCTAAAGGTGATTTTTTTTTACTTACTACGATTGTGGCGTGACTTGTAGCTTTTAGTAAACATTTTATTTATATTTCAGGAAAAGCTTCCACCAACTGATTCAAGGCTAAGACCAGATCAAAGGTGTTTAGAAAATGGGGAGTATGAAATGGCAAATGCAGAGAAGAACAGACTAGAGCAACGTCAACGACAGGTACTTGTTTACTGGCCATTCATGGCGTTATATTCATAATTGTTAGAAACATTTACATAGCTAAAAAATGCATCTTAATTTACATTAAAAACCACAATAGACAATGTAACTCTAGAGGTAAAAATGGAACCAAAAGTGCATATTTATCCTCTAATTGCAAAGCTACTCAAGTTGGTGAATATATCTATATTCAAGATCAATGTGCTCATTAAAGTCCGCAAGTACTCATTATTATTTCTGCAAATCCAAAGTCAAATAGTCAAACCAAAAAGTCAACTGAGACAGTTTTGAAACACCTACAGTCAACTTCAAACCAAAATGTCAACTGTTTCAATAAAAAAAAGTCTAGTTCCAGGTATTTTTCATCATCCGTGACTGACTTGGAGTTATTGAAATCAAACTACACAACTCCTGTAGTTCTAAGAAATGTAAGGTAAAGCTATGAACAGTATCAAGAAGCCTGCACATGATCAAACTTAAATTATCGTTGAGATTTTATTATAATTACTCAACAAACTAATAAAGTTTCAAGAGTTTCAAACCTAGCTTTTGTTTTCTTTTCTTCATCTGGATGTTTGTTTGATTGACTATGATATATGTCGATATTTTTTATGATTCAGGCTCGGAAAATGCAAGAGAGGGGGTGGAAGCCCCAGTGGTTTGTAAAGGATAAAGCAAGTGATACTTTTGTTTATACGGGGGGTTATTGGGAGGCCAGAGAACAAACTAAATGGGATTCGTGCCCAGATATTTTCGGTCAATTTTCTTCAGATCAGACATTAGAGTGAGTAAGCTTCCGTGTATTCTCTCTACATCTTTTCTCACAATTTTCAAAGCAGAAGATATCAAGTTTGCTAACTAGATGATATCCCAATCCATGAAGATATTGATAGGTGTTTTAGAAGTCTGCTTCTGTTTCTTTTTCTTTTTTTTGTGCTTTATTTTCTATACCCCTTCCCCCCGCCTTGTAATTTTCTTGTACTCTTGGTTTTATTTGTTCTTATAGTTTTTTTCATAAGGCCCCTGATTTGTGGTCCTTTTTTTATACATATTTTACTTGACATTGAGATGGCAGATCAGATTCTTCATACATTAAACACATTCTACACGAGTCGGAAATGCGACTCTTTGATTTTCATTTTTTAATACAAGGATTATTTGGTGATATTGGGCCTTGCATTCCGGCTTTAACTGTTAAAACTTTCTTAAGCATTGTTATCAATCCATGACGAACTATATAGTCGATTAAAGGAATCCTTTTTAGGCTAAGTTTTCAGATATTGTACCACTTGAGATTGTTAGATCTAGTTAGCAACTGCATTGTATAACACTACTACGAGAATTTTGTCGTTGAATAAAAATAATGGGCGAACATAATAATAGGACAATTTGTATTGTTTGTGTTACACAGCCCAAAACTAAATTGGTGATGAAAACCTTTGAACTGATGTTGAAAAAATATTAACCTACTTTTCTTAAATCGCCATTACTTGTAATACCATACACCCCACTGCGGATGACCCATCGTGCGTGACATTAGACGATTCTTCACTCTTCAGGCACTTATCATGAGAAGTTGAGAAATTCAATATATCACTGGGAGAACTATAGTATATCGTACGAGTTAGGTTTAAAACTGATATAAAGGATAATAAGCTTTAAGTTTGAAAGCTATCAAGTTGGTTTCAGTATTTCATACATAATTTTCTTCAAATAAAGTAGTTTTGTAGAAATTGTTACATGTATACAACACGATTCGGCTATTCACATATTAGTATCATCACACCAGCTTAGTTCCCATCCAGTGAGCATCAAGTGTGACGATAACATGAGTATTACTTATCATTCGCGAGTGGATAAACGTTAATGTAGGACTAAACTTTGTAACACGATTTTAGAACTTATGTTAGTGATTGAAATTTGGAATTAGAGAAAGTCATTGGTAAAGTTTGAATACAGCAACAAACATTTTGGCAGCTACTCCACTAAAATTAAGATAATTGGGATCATAGATTATACAATAGATTACCAAAGTAGACCATTACCAAAGATACAATACAAGTGCTACTCCAAGTGTCATCTTCAAAAGCGAGAAAAGTTAAGCCCACAATTCATTAGACCGTTAATAATCAACTAATCAAACAAACAGATAAAACGAGCTATCGAATATCTGTATACCTAGAGTCGGCCAGGATATACGACATTTTCAATGGAATGACTAACACAACATCTACCAATTTCACATCTTCAAATATGTGATTGATTAAATGAAAGAAAATATGTAATGGTGATAAAAAGAAAATATTTTTCACATCTTATATTGATTATATCTATCTCTAGACTCAGTAAGTCCACATAAAAATCATTTTTTTGTTTGTTTGTAATCTATATTATATTATAATTAACAAGATATTGTGTAAGTAAATCGGATAAATCGAATAATTAGAAATATATGGAAAGAGAATAAAATCATATGAATATTTAGTCAAATTTGGTAGTATCCCAGATTCTTGGATATTATCCCGGGCCAGATCTTAACACGTATACTATGAACGACTGCAAATGTAACAAATTTCGTAGCGACCTTTATATATATATATATATATATATATATATATATATATATATATATATATATATATATATATATATATATATATATATATATATATATATATATATATATATATATATATAGAGGTGGGTTCATTTAGGAACCATCAATTATTTAGGAACCATTAGGAACCATTTTTAGGCAAGGTGGCAATTTTGTAATTAAGTCAAATCCCCAAATTGGAAATCAATTAAAACCCACTTTAAAATACTAATTAACTTTAAATTAACATATCTAGAGTATAACTAGGTTTTAGGAAAAACTAAATACACCATTAAAACAAGCATTTAATTATCTTTCCAACGAGCACCCACTTGATATACTTTTGACGACTTTTTTTTTTTTTTTTTTTTTTAGTGAGTTTCGGTATATACACTAGTGTATATACTAAATATTCACCAGTGTATATACTAATTCACCCAAAACACATCTAAACCATATACACTATACACTAGTGTATACACTATATTCACTAATGTATACGAATCTTTATATTAATTTCCTTTTAATTGTGAATACGCAATATACAAAAGTGAATATACAATATATATTTACACACAAGTGAATATACAATATACACCAGTGAATACGCAATATACACAAGTGAATATACAATATACACCAGTGAATACCATGTATTCAATAGAGAATACATCTTATACATTAGTGAATATAGTGTATACACTAGTGTATATTGTATAAATACACTAGTGTATAACTATACATTAGTGAATATAGTGTATACACTAGTGTATAAATACACTACTGTAGTGTATAAATACACTAGTGTATAACTATACATTAGTGAATATAGTGTATACACTAGTGTATAGTATATATGGTTCAGATGTGTTTTTTGTGAATTAGTATTTACACTGGTGAATATTTAGTATATACACTAGTGTATATACCGAAACTCACTGTAAAAAAAAAAAAAAAAAAAAAAAAGTCGTCAAAAGTATATCAAGTGGGTGCTCGTTGGAAAGATAATTAAATGCTTGTTCTAATGGTGTATTTAGTTTTTCCTAAAACCTAGTTATACTCTAGATATGTTAATTTAAAGTTAATTAGGATTTTAAAGTGGTTTTAATTGATTTCCAATTTGGCTCTCAATTTTGACTTAATTACAAAATTGCCACCTTGAGTTTAATTACAAAATTGCCACCTTGCCTAAAAATGGTTCCTAATGGTTCCTAAATAATTACATGGTTCTTAAATGAAACCAACTCTATATAGAGTTGGTTTCATTTAAGAACCATGTAATTATTTAGGAACCATTAGGAACCATTTTTAGGCAAGGTGGCAATTTTGTAATTAAACTCAAGGTGGCAATTTTGTAATTAAGTCAAAATTGAGAGTCAAATTGGAAATCAATTAAAACCACTTTAAAATCCTAATTAACTTTAAATTAACATATCTAAGGATAACTAGGTTTTAGGAAAAACTAAATACACCATTAGAACAAGCATTTAATTATCTTTCCAACGAGCACCCACTTGATATACTTTTGACGACTTTTTTTTTTTTTTTTTTTTACAGTGAGTTTCGGTATATACACTAGTGTATATACTAAATATTCACCAGTGTATATACTAATTCACAAAAAACACATCTGAACCATATATACTATACACTAGTGTATACACTATATTCACTAATGTATAGTTATACACTAGTGTATTTATACACTACAGTAGTGTATTTATACACTAGTGTATACACTATATTCACTAATGTATAGTTATACACTAGTGTATTTATACAATATACACTAGTGTATACACTATATTCACTAATGTATAAGATGTATTCTCTATTGAATACATGGTATTCACTGGTGTATATTGTATATTCACTTGTGTATATTGCGTATTCACTGGTGTATATTGTATATTCACTTGTGTATATATATATATTGTATATTCACTTTTGTATATTGCGTATTCACAATTAAAAGGAAATTAATATAAAGATTCGTATACATTAGTGAATATAGTGTATACACTAGTGTATAGTGTATATGGTTTAGATGTGTTTTTGGTGAATTAGTATATACACTGGTGAATATTTAGTATATACACTAGTGTATATACCGAAACTCACTAAAAAAAAAAAAAAAAAAAAGTCGTCAAAAGTATATCAAGTGGGTGCTCGTTGGAAAGATAATTAAATGCTTGTTTTAATGGTGTATTTAGTTTTTCCTAAAACCTAGTTATACTCTAGATATGTTAATTTAAAGTTAATTAGTATTTTAAAGTGGGTTTTAATTGATTTCCAATTTGGGGATTTGACTTAATTACAAAATTGCCACCTTGCCTAAAAATGGTTCCTAATGGTTCCTAAATAATTGATGGTTCCTAAATGAACCCACCTCTATATATATATATATATATATATATATATGGTAAAACCTTGGGGTTTTGTTAGATATAACTATAGTAGTGTTAAATAAAGTGTATTTATATATAAATGTAAACTTAAACTATTATAATATATTTTGAATGACAAACCGATCTAAGAACTCTTAGTGTATTAGGAGGTCAAGTTTTATCTTTCATACACGACATTTCTCGGGGTCAGTTCTAATAATATCTTATTAGTAAATAAAAATTAGATTTGTATTATTAATCATTAATTTATAATTGTATAAGTACTTATAGTCAGCGACGGAGCCAGTGGGGGGGCTGGAGGGTGCTCGGCCCCCCCTAACATACCCTATGTGATCAAAAATTCTTCACCGTCATCGCCGCCGGCATCGCCGTCTACTACCTCTTCTTCGTTCTTTTCGGAGCTCCCTCCGATCATCCAAGTCACCGCTCTTTTGAACAAGATTATCCGCCTCTTCCGCCGCCGGTTCAGATCGGTGAGATTTCCGAGGAAGAATTGAAAGCTTATGATGGCAACGATCCTGAAAAACCTCTTCTTATGGCCATTAAAGGCCAGATCTATGATGTCTCACAAAACAGGTTTATTATTATTATTATTATTTTATTTTATTGTTTTTTTAGGGTTTTAATTTGATTTGGGAAGTGAATCAAGCTTTATATGTGTACTTTTTAATAAATCACCTTTTTATGTTATTTTTGTATAACTTTTTTGGTAAAAAGTAAAATTAGTATAAGGGGGTGTTTGTTTCGTCTTATTTATCGGGTTTATCAGTTTATGTAAATTAAGCTCATAAGCCAGAAAAACTTGAGCTTATGATCTTAAATAAGTCATAAGCTCGACTTGTAAGCTAATAAGTCGAGAAAAATGGACTTATGATCTTTTCAAAGTTTACATAAAATTTACATAAGCTCATAAGTCCGTTACATAAGCCGAAACAAACACCAGATAAGCTCATAAGTAAAAAAAAAAAGTAAGCCTATAAGATTTTCAAAATTTAGCCACTGTCGGTAACCCCTCTTTGATTAGCCAGTTTGTGTTTATCCTTTGTCCTTTATCTTTGATTAATAGCGGGCTTTGTTATTGTATGTAATCGTAAACTTGACTTTCTCCGCAACTCAGGTCAAGAACTTGGACCAAAGAAATGGTAATCTCCGGCTGTATGAGTGGTTCACAGTGGTTCACATGATACGGTTTGAGTTTGAGTTTTGATCACAAGATACTGTCAAGAAGCAAACAAGAAGTTGTATGTTACTATCGAAATTTTTTCGGCCCCCCCTAATACTGATTTCTGGCTCCGTCTCTGCTTATAGTCAGGAAATATCCTAGAAATTGATATATAATTTGTATAAAACTATTTGATTGGTATTTATGTAACCAATAAACTAAGGCCACTAAAAAAGCATGTGTGTTTTTTAATTATACACCCAGTGTTAAACTAATTTGGCATTATATTTAAAAAGATTATGTAACACCCCGCTCAGGCGGAAGCCGGAGATGTACAATATCAGTATATTCAGAGTCATAAGGTTACAACAAATTAAATAACAAAAGGGGTAACATCGAATTTAAATATAAGTTATCGAGTTACAAATGTTACAAAGTACATAAGTTCGGGAAATAAATCAATACATAATCGACATACAGATCCTAATAGAACTAATCATAGCAAAACAAGTTCCCAAGCAAGATCCACGTAGTCATACAAAAGCAATCATCATGTAACCTCAAATCCCTGAAATAGCGTTAAAAACGACGTCAACACAATGTTGGTGGGTTATTCGTAAAGTTAATAAAACAATAGTAATAAAGCTTTTGACTCGAATATTTAGAAAGGTTTAGTAAAATCATTAATAATAAACATATATCTTGATTTAAAATAGCAAATAGCAATATGAACATTCCTTAGCCTATAATAATACACTTGAACCTAAACATAAAAAGACAACAACCCCCTTAGTGTGTTAAGCTAAGTTTAGTCAAGAAGTAATACGGTAATAACATCAGTCCGCAAGGACCGCACACCGGCAAGTCATCCCAATACGGCGATGAGGGTTTGTTAAACCCAAATAGATCTATATATATACCCGTAGGCTCAATAAGAGTTGACAAGTGTGTATATGGGGCCTTATACTACCACCAAGGCCGTATAAGTAAGTAAGGCAACACGATAATACTAAGGCATCATAATCTAATTTGCATAAACAAGATATATAAAATTAAGTTACCCTAATCATGCCCGAAGTAAAACTTATAAAGCGGTAAAAGGGCATCGAATAACTCACAGGTAGCGTAAAAGCGTAAATAAAGCGTAAGAGTGTCGGAACTCAAAGATACGCGGTATACGAACCACCGCCTAAGTGCCCTAGCATAAGACATAAAAGGTCTAAGTATCTCTAATGTAATAGGTTTAGCCTCGTATATAATTAACGTTATATTAAATATTAGAGTTTAGTAGAGTTTAGGCGAATAATGAATATTTAGACTTAAAGTCGTTGAATCCACCGGCGATAAATCGTAGCGAGGTGACGAATAAAAAGGTATTTAATATTTTGAGTCAATAATGACATCGAGGAGTTAAGTTTATAAATATGATTAGATAGGAATGATATCCGAGCCCAAAGTGACTACTAGGAATATCGTTGAAAGGAGTATTAGATTTAGTCAAAGTCAACCAAAGTCAAAGTCAACCATGGTCAAAGTCAACCTAGTCAAAGTCAACCTAAGTCAAAGTCAACCAGAGTCAATATCAAGATAGTTGATTCGGTCAAAGTCAACGAAAGTCAACTATTTTAAAGAGAAGTCAAAGTCAACGAAAGTCAACCTTTGACCAATTTGAATATTTTAAAAATGAGAGTTTGAATATTTGAGTAAAATATTATTAGAAATCAGTTTATAAAAGTTATATAAAAGTTTAAGTTTAAAAATCGAAGATTTAATCGTTTTCGGAGAGATAACCGTTTTAGACGATATTAAGACGTTTTAATGTTTAATAAGGTAAATAATACATAGTTTGAGATTGCGTTTATGTTTTGAGTCCAAAACACATATTTAACAGTTTATAATACTTTACGTATACTAATATAGGGTTACGTATACTTAAAATTGTCCGAAAAACGCGAAAATAGCGAAACAGCAGCGAGGTGCTGCGCACTGGTTAACCAGTGCGGCGCACCGGGAGCCTGGTTTCACTTTTCGGTTTTTCGTTTAACTTCGTTTAGTACCGGTTAGTTAGTTTAAGCTTCAAGCGAATATTTACAGGTTATTAATTGAAGTTATTTAGTCAAATAACCTCTAAATAATTTATATAAATTACATATATTTATACACATACTTATTTACAAGATTTTACCAATTTTAATTATATTATGTTAAGTTTACATATAATACATATTATGTATAAATTACTTAGATTTAAGTCCACTAAATGAAATAAAGTGTTGGAAACATTTTCGAAAGAAATTTACTAATATTCTTATGTGATTATCCGGTTTTAAAGTTTATGTAACATTTCGGTTAAAATGTTCTAATAACTTATTACATGGCATTTTATTAGGTTTTAAGTGGTTTCATTAGATGTTTAGTTATTTTAACCATTTAGTCATTATAACAAGTTTTAAGATATTTTTAGATGTTGAAAGTAAGAATTAAACGAAAAGTGTAAAGACGGAGAAATAGGAATATTTACCGGAAAAGTCTTGAAACGGAAGTAAGAAACTTTTGCCGGAAGTCTTCAAGGAAGTAAAGAGAGTAGAAAAACTCCAAGCAACAAAAGAAAAGATATGTTAGATGGTGACTTTTCATAAGGAATATTAGAAGAAAAGTGTTTGAGAGTACTTACCGATTTCTCCCAATATGGGGAAATCTTATACTCCAAAGTGAGCCGGGAATTCCCAACAAGGTATATGGAGGAAGAGAGCTCCAAACAAGAAAGAAAACAAAGTGTTAGAATGGATTTTGTAGAAGTTAGTATGAAAGGAAAGTAGTCTCCAAAAGAGTTTCTTACCGAATTTTCAAGGTTTATGAACCTTCCAACTCCAAGATGGTTTGAAGATGGAACCTTGATGAATAAACTCCTTGCAAACATAAGAGTTTAGTTAGTAACTCTTAGAGTCAAAAGAAGGAAAGTTAATGGAAGAAAAGATGGAATTTTTGAAGGAAAATACTTACCGAAAGTTGTATGCTCACTTCTATGACCTCCAATGATCTTTCCTACCACAATCACCACCTTTGAATGGGGTTTTAGTCTCTCAAAGTTCCTGGAAATGAAAGGGAACTAGAGAGAATTGTGTGTGAAGAAAGAAACAAAAATGAAGAAAAGTGATAGAAAGTTGTTTAAGGTTAAGAAATGGAATGAGAGATGATGTAAAATGGTCAAGGATCCACATTTTACTCATCCATACCATTTAGAGAAGGTTTTGGGCAGAGATCACATGGTAGCATGTGGTTTGGAATCTCAAGAAAAGCAACAAAAACGAGTTGGATTTTTGTGACCAGCGATCCAGTGCTGCGCACCAAAGCTTAGGTGCTGCGCACTGGGTGGTTTAACTAGCCAGCTATGTTGTCCGTTAAAAGGACTGAATTTGTAACGGTTTCCGTCAGATTCCGTTAAAGGACTAGCCTTGTAATAGATTTTTGTTTTGAGGGTAACTTTTGTAATATTTTAAACGTTAATTTTTTCTCGAAAAGACGAAGGCTTAAAAATATTAATATTAACCTACGAGAATACTTAATATCGCTAGGCACTTAGTTAAATATACTTTTTAGTCACAAAGGACATAAAACAAAGGTTATAAACGTGATCCGACACAAACGCAAATGTAATAAATCGAAATATCGAAATAATAACTCGGGTCAAAATGAAATAACGATAATTAAAGAAAGTTATACTCGGAATTAGTACCTCGAAATTTGCGGTTGTCACAGATTATTCCAGAGTAAATGGGCAACACAAATGTCAGCACAGAAATAAAAAGAGTCGTGTTGAAAAATTGGAATTCTTCTAAGATTTATTATATATATAACATTTAGAAATTCCATAGCTACTATTCACAAGCCAACATCATCAATTAGGTGGGTTGGCTTAGAACGGGACGGGTCGGGTATGAATGAAATAACAATAATTTTTTTTTGTATTTTGTTTATTTTGGGTTTGAGTTACTTTTATAAAAAAAAAAATGTTTTTTCCTTTGCGTCTTTTAAGAATGTTTACTGCTACTATTTATTTTGTATTTTCTTTATGTTTTTTTTACACACTCAATTAGATAAAGTCGAAATTTTAATCATCATTTGCTTCCACAACAAATTGAAGATGTTTTTTCGTTTGTGTTTTTTAAGAATGTTTACGACTTCTATTTACTTTGTATTTTCTTTGTGTTTTATATATATAACTAGTTTATTGTCCCGCAATAACGCGGAAAAAAAAATTGAATCATAAATTTTATGTTTATGTAGATTTTAATTTATTATGAGAAAATAATGTTGTACGTATAATATATATATATATATATATATATATATATATATATATATATATATATATATATATATATATATATATATATACATTTACGTTTATACAATATTGTGTATAGTTATAAGGGTTTTTCTAACGTGTGCCCTAGGGGCACATGTTAACAACCATTTTTTAATATTAGAAAAACCCTAGTTATAATAACATATACACTTTTATCTTTATACATATGTTTTGATATTTTGTATCATGAGATTTTAGAATAATAATAAGGTAAATTATAGTCCAAATTTAACGATAAATAAATTATTATTATGTTTTTTATTTTAGTAGAGATTGAATAAATAGATAATATAATTATGTATTGTAAGAGGGTGTAAAATGAAAATAATCTTTGATGACATCATCAATCTGATCTAACGGCTGACATCAAAGAAGTTAACACATCTAACGGACCTTAATTCGCATGTTGTCTTTAAGTCCCCTATTTTATTATATATTAAAGATATTTAGGAAGTACATGGCTACTGTTCACAAGCCAACACCACCAATCAGGTGGGTTGGGTTGGCATGGCTCGGGCAGGGCGAGGTGGGTATGAATAAACGAATAATAATTCTTTATTTTATTTTATTTTATTTTATATTATTTAGGGTTTTAGTTACTTTTATAAAAAAAAAAGATTGTTTTTCCTTTGTGTTTTTTAAAAATGTTTACGACTACTATTTACTTTGTCTTATTTTTTGTTTTTTTACACACTCAATTAGATAAAGTCGAAATTTTAATTATCATTTGCTTCCGCAACAAATTGGAGATGTTTTTCCGTTTGTGTGTTTTTAAGAATGTTTACGACTACTATTTCCTTTTATTTTTCTTTGTGTTTTTTTTACATATTCAATTATATACAGTCAAAATTTTCATTATCATTTACTTCCATAACAAATTATATATTAGATAAAATTTTGTCCAACCGCGACACACCGGACAAAACCACTCGTACCTATACTGTACAAATAGAATCTTTACAATAAAATATTTAAAGAATCAACCTAAGACTTTGTGCTTTGGTGACTTGAGAATTCTAAATTTTATTGACCTTTTCTAAAGTATTGTACTATGATATTCTATGTTAAAATAATGTTATATTAATGTTTGTGAATATGAACGTTTATAAATATTAATTACTCATTATTATAAATTATGTTAATTTGGGTTATGACACATCAAATAGGTGGAACGTGTCGCAATAAATTTAAAGTGTATTTTCGATGTATACAAACAACCTTCGGTTTGCTAATTAACTAGATTTTTATCATAATAACATTTAAACATGTACATAAATCTTTAGTGTACTATATATCGTTTATAACTTTATACGTAAATAGATCAATCAAACCCAACCAACCCGACTATCTGTGGACACTTCAAAATAGACTAGGAGTTAATCGATAGTAGATATCCGTAAGAAAAACTTAAGACTAGACGAGTTTTTGTTATATTTTTTCATTTATGAATGCATTTTTTAGTGAAATACAAAAGAAAATGTATAGAAAAAATAAATTGGCGAATGGGCTGTTTGATTGTACAACAGACTCGGATCACGGACTCGGTCCGTGGTCCAAGTTTTTCATGAACTTATTAAACATATAAACCACAGATCGAGTCCGTGATCCGAGTCTGTTATGCAATCAAACAGTCCCGAAATGATACAAGTAAAAAAAAGAAAAGAAAATGAAGTAGTGGAAGAATAAAGTAATATTGATATTAGGACATTACCTACAACAAATCTGGACAGTACTAATAAAGCAAATCTTTGGCACTCCATTTTACTTATTAAAATTAACCACCCATACTATCCTTTCCACGTATTACATGTACTTTTATAAAGTACTTCGTATCTTTTTAACCCACAATTGATATTGATAATACACTGTATAAAACATCTTAACCACTTTTAATCTTTGTAATTAATAATACGTTACATAAAACACCCGCCGCTGATTCATAATTGTTGGGTGTAAATCCATATCAACTGATTTGAAATGAAACTTCGTTGGTTTTATTCTATTGAGCATTTTGTTGGACTAACCAAACGAGCATAACAAAAATATAAAAGTTATGATTGTAATCCAAATAACGTGGTCGTCTTAAGTATCACTGTCCAACGATAATCGATAAGATAACACGTAGCTAAAACATCCTCTAAAACAAGTGCGGTATTCCACCATATTAACTTTTTAATTAAAAATACTTTGTTTATTTACTTATTTGTTATATGATATGCCATAAACTCAAAACGAAGTTGGCATCTTGTGCTTTCCAAAAAAATAATAAAATATATGCAGTATCCCACCATATTAAAAGTAATGCCCCTTTTTTCAGAAAAACAACAAAATAAATTGTAATAATGGATGATAAAAAAGAATAAATCTGGCTAAATAAAATAAAACTTAGGATATGCCCATTATGACATATTGCCACATTGTGTCTTGTCATATTATAAAAAAAATATATTTAGTGAGCTATAATGTGAAATAACTATAAGTAATGTATTACTTATATGATTTTTATTTTAGTTACCATTTTATTTTATTTTAATTTTAATTTTTCTCGGGACGGGGAATGGCATGGCCGATAAGATTGTAGAGCACGCGAGTTCATTACTTTACTTCAATCTTGATGACGTGAATTTGAGTCAGTGATAATCTTTATCTGTTACAGTGTTGACAAGTTGAGGATGTATGAATCTTGTGATGTTTTAGACAAAGATTGTTGATAACATTTTGTTGTCGAGTACCTTCCAAAACATGGGTTCCAACCTCGCGTTGAGATCATTAATGAGTAGACGGATGATATATAGAAACATATCCAATTTACATATATATAATATTTTTTATTAAACTTAGTTCTGTAATTAATGTAATGATATTATACATAAAAACATACATTGTCAAAGAATGTATAAATTAGATTAACGTGTATGAATACATGTAAAAGACGGGTGTGAGGTCCATGATACATTGTGACTCGTGACTCGTGAGGTTAATAATATAATTATACGGTCCTTGCATAGCAATCGGGATCCAAAATTCTTGTACCGTAATATATTCACATTTTGTGCGGTATTTTTTAAACTAACGCATGATCTTACTAAGTTACTACGCTGATTAAGCGTAGGTATTACTTACGTTACGAGGTTATCCCCATCTATCAATGAAAATGATAAAGTTTACGCAAAATTGAATGTCAATATATTCAACATTTACTACTCGGGTAAGTTTTGATTATTGAAGACAACATTTGCTTGGATCGGGTCATTTAAGTTGCGTCTTTTTTAGTAAGTTTTCACTTATAAATTAATAAGTTATGATTAAATCTAAAGAATTAAAGTAAAGTAGCATTAATGCATATTTCCAACAATATATTTTCTAGGATTATTATATTCCCGATTCGATTCGTTGATTACCTAATAAATAATATTTTAAAATTAAGAAAAAAAAGAACGAAGAAAAAAGAATGAGATTTCAACATCTATAATGGAATTTAACGATAGCTATTGATATTCGTTTCCAAAAGTTCATCTTGTACTACAAGGCACACGTGTCATTGGCTTAAAAATCAAACACACTTTTCAATTTTGATTTTTTCCATTAATTTTCTTCCGATAAATAACAGTTTGGTATCGTGTGTTTGGCAAACTGGCTAGAGTTGTAACTCTTAGGTGTAATTGAAGCTGAAGTTGTTGGCAGAATAATTAAGTCTTTACTTAAAGCTACAAACTGGAGTTTTGATTTGTGTAAAAACGTTTGATAAAATAGATCTAAAGGTTGTAACACTACAAAATTCCATAAAAAGTCAATCAATTTAAATTAAAATAAATAGGAAATATTACTATATCTGTAATCTTTAATATATAATAAAAGATAACCTTTAAATGTCACACGAAGAAGTAAGGTCCCTTAGATGGGTTAGATAATTTGATTTCAACCGTTAGATGAAATTGATGATGTCATCAGATATTTTTTTTCATTTTACACCGTTTACAATCCATAATTGCATTCTCTCTTCAATTTCACCATTATTACAATAACAAACATATTTCTCTTATTGAACTAGGATTTACATTATTATTATTATTTTAAAATTCTTTAATACACAATATTAATATATGTGTATAAACATAAATGTATATATGTTATTATAACTATAAACAACATGTGTATAAACAAAAATGTATATGTGTTATTATACGTGTAATATGGTATTCTCATAATAATTTAAAAGAACGTGTTCATAAACATAAATTTTACGATTTCAATTTTTATTTATATTTATCAACGCTATTGCGGGGCAATAATCTAGTTAGTTATAGAAGAATATTAATCTAAATTTATTATTTAAAAAGCTTAAACTAGTTTTAAAAGATTGTGAAATTATCTTTTTATTATGGAGATTTTAACTGAAAATAAAAGGTAAAAATTTTTTCAAGAAAAAGCTTCTTTTCAATTAAAATTTTTTATCTATAAAATAAAAAACTTTAAGCTTTAGAAAAGCATGTTTCAAACATGCCTTATAACTATTTGACTTTTAATCAAAGTTAATTGATCTGAATTATTTGATTCTCGTAACTTTTTTCTAATAATAATCAAATACATATGCAATTAAACATGGTTAAATTTATTCCGAAAATATGTACATAGGAACAAAAACCGCAAATGAGAAATAGTTCAACGCCACGATAACTTAATTACCAAAAAAAATCTATGGCGATCTACAACTAGTAGAATGTTCAAAACACATTAGTCTTGTTTCGATAATATAATAACTTGAACATTTAATCAAGCCGTAATCAAGAAAACTTTTTCATGGTCGGTAGCATTATCACGTTCCTTGACCATCTCCAACGCACTATTCCCATTCGTTAGCTTTTCCGCTTTCAAAGCCTCCCCTTCCCAATCTGTTTGAACTAGTACTGAATACAAAACAGAAACCACACACGCAAATTGAGCTGACAGAAGACCAATCCACAAACCGGTGAACCCAACATTGAAAAAAAAGGCTAGCCCAACGGCTACTGGTATGCCAACAAAGTAAAAGGCACCTAGGTTTATACGAGCACCAACTGCTGGTCTTGCTGTGCCACGTAGGATTCCACAACCTGTGGTTTGTGGGCAGTTTCCGAGCTCACTTAGACCCATTATTGGCATGACAGATGAAACCAAGGCTTGGAGCATTTTGTCTTGGGTGAAAAGTGCACTCCATTTGTCCCTAAAGACGATAGTCCAAACGACATTGATGAGACCAACTATGAAAGCACACGATAAGGCTACGAGTGCAGCTAGTTTCGCCTTGTTTGGCCTCCCAGCTCCCAGCTCATTACCCACCTTAAAAAAAGATCAAAAAAACATGTACCACCATTAGCATTATTAGCAAAAAGTAATTCCTTTAGAACATTGAAAAATGCTTTGGAATATAAACATTACAAAGACAATGATTCCACTTATTACTTTTATCAATTTAATTAACAACTATTTATGTAAACCTTTAATCTAAAAAGCTAATTTGACAACTCATTGACAGATATCATTAGAAAATTTTCACTTAAGTTTAACTTATAAAAATAAGTTCATAGCTTTTTTAGCAAAAATATTTAGACTCGTTTGAGCGTATATATGAATAGAACGTTTAGTAAAATAGTTGTAGCTGAAACTTCTAGAAAATATATGAAAACTTGTATTATCAGAAAGTTTAGTGGATATTTATATAATTTTGTTTACGACACGAAAAAGACATGGAATATACACCTTTCATGCACTTAAAAATGTAACCAAGAAGGACAAAAAAACAAAGCAATCTAAAAAGTTTAACAATATCATTTACTACCACATTCTTAAATAAAACAAAATACTTTTTTTTTATGAGGAACCCCAAACAGAAACGCAATATCTATGGTAATCATTTGAAATGATTACTTCTTATTTATAGATTTTATTTTGATTATTGAGACTCTTTTTAATAAAGACTTCAAAAGATAGAAGTAGTACTAGTCAAAGATCTAACTGAAATAAGAAATGTCCCATTTATTATAAAAAAGTATATTTTTTTCATAAGATTAAGGGGTTGTTTCGGTTTATATAACGGGTTTATTAGCTTATGTAAATTTTGATAAGCTTATAAGTCCAATTGTTCTGGCTTTTAGCTTATGGTTTATTTAAGCTCATAAGCTCAACTTGATAAACTCATAAGCCAGAAAAATTGGACTTATGAGCTTATCAAAATTTACATAAACTTACAAGCTCATTACATAAGCTGAAACAAACACCCCTAAAAGAAAAATCAGATACTCTACTTAAGATTTTTAACATTTTTTCAATATAAATTGACTTACCTAATTAACATACAAATTTAGCCGTCTAACAAATATATTTAATTAATTAAATAAATATCAAATTGATCTGTTAATATAAGTGAGAAAAATACATGTCTCATATTTAACTTTCTACATATTAGCCTATAATAAGTTTTATATTATTTATTTGTTTCTCTCCATAAAACACTAATATCAAAAAATATTTTGCTAAATATAATTTTTGTCCACGTTTAATAAATTTGAACATTTAGTAGAAAAGAAAAACTTAATAACTCAAAGAAAAAACTACTTCTACGTCATAATTTAAATATTTACTTTGAAAATGCACATAAAATTAAAACTATACAATCATTACACTATTTTCTCAATAAAATAAACCATTATATATAACCACTAAAAACTATTTTTGATTAGTTGAAATAAATATGAATATTAATTTAGGTAAACCAAATATAGAAATAGGACCACTTAAATTTGGAACGAGAAAATAACATTAAACTTGAAAATCTAATATAATCTAATATATAATGAAAATAAGATTTGCTACTACTATGGGTGTGTTTAACCTATTTAGGAATAGAAATTATATTGTTTGAGGCTGAAAGTTATAATTTTTATTTTGTAAAACCTCAAATCTTTTGAAAAAAACTTTTTATTTGAGTTTTTTTTTTCCTTTCCAAAATATAAGTTTAAAGCTTAAAAAAACCGCTTTAAAAACTCATATGAAATATACTATACTCCTCCCTTCTCAAAACTATTGTACGTGTGTAAAAAACACAGTTTTAAAACTATATAATTATTACTTCTTCTTTTTTTTCTTTTTATAAAATGACAATTTTACGTTTAGTAAATTAATTAATATTTTCTATAAAATCTATAATAATAACTTCAACTAACGATATTTTAGTAAATTTATTAAACTTTCTATTTATTTTTAGTAGTAAATAATTAAATTGAAATAACTTAAAATAGAATATTAGACAAATAATATAAAATATTTAGAGAATAATAAGTGATTTGTGAAGAATAATAAAACTTACTCGGGCAGACACACAGCCAGCCAAAGCCATGGGAACTGTGTACATTAGACTAGTCGTCTGAATCAATATCCCAGTCCCGGCCACGGCCAACCGTGGATTCTCCAAATAACCCGCGACAACGGTCACGATTTCATACCACCACCATTCCAAACATATCCCTATACAGCTCGTCACAGACAATCTAAACAGTTTCCCTAACCCAATCCCATCCGTCCATTTCAATCTCAGCTTTAGCTTCCCATACACCATCACATACCCAACCATGAGCACCATCATGTTCAAATTTGTAACCACTGACGATATAGCTACACCCGCTACGCCGAATCCCATCGCCTCAACTAGTACGTAGTTTAACGGTATGTGAAATGCAACCGCTATTAAACTACAATACATCATTGGTTGTGTTATCCCTTGAGACCGTAAGTAAACGCGTAGCGGTTGTAACAAACAGTTTGTTAGTAAGTCGGGTAACGAGTATAGGCAATACGTTGCGGCTGTTGATGTAATCGTTACGTCTTGACCCATGTATAACATGATTGCTTCTAGGTTTAACCATAGTATACTTATTGGGATTATTGATAGGAATAGTATTAATATCATACGAAGTAATGAAGCGGATAATAAGTCCCATTTGTTACTATTGTTGCTTCCGTATGCCTGGCTACATACCGGTTCTAGTCCGGATGCTAGTCCGACTAGAACCGAGTAGCCAGTTATATTTGTGAACCCTAGGGATAACGAGCCGCCTGCTAGCTCTAAGCTACCCAGGCGGCCTAGAAATAATACGGATACAACTGCTCGGAGATAGACCAAGCAGTTCATTCCGGTTATTGGAATCACCATGGATAGAAGCTCCTTTAGTTCTTCCATAACCTGTAAATAATAATATTTATGATAAAACGAATCTGAACGACGTAGAGCTGAATATTTAAGTAAATAACACGAATAAACGAACCTGGGAGGTGGTAAAAGATTGTGAAATGGAATTCTTCATAACTGAAAGGTTAGAGGTTTTTGAAACGTTGAAAATATTTATAGTGTGAAAATGGTAATTTATGAGGAATTAATGATGGTTTATAAAAGGTAAAAAAAGTAAATGAAAGAGATGAGATCGAATGAATCGAGAATAGAAAAGATTTTGCAGAGCTCATGTTTTGGTGGGGAAGCTAAATATAAATATACCATTTTTTTTCAAATATTATATACCCATAAATAAATATGTTAAGGTATAATATTCTTTTGTCTTCAACGTAGTTAACTTTTTTTTTGCTAGATTAGTGAATATGTGGTTCTTTACGGAGAGAGATGTCATTTTAGTAAAGTATAACAACACGTAATTTTATACGATGTCAACATCATCTAACATTTTCTCTTAAATATTTGAGTATATAATATTTTCTGTCTTATACGGAGAGAGATGTCATGTTTAAACGGAATATAAATATATTTTTTTAATCATCTGAAAAAATACTAATTATTTATACTATTAACTAAATAGATTTGTAGTCTCGCTATGGCGATACAATGTTGGATACCAATGATAAAGCCGACGGACAATGATTAACATAAAAAAGATGATTATGTGGTTGAAACTTATGTACGTAAACTATGTTTATAGAAAATTATTGAAGATGTCAAGTTGATATTAATAATTAGGTTTCAAACTATGAAAGTACAATTAGTGTGACATAAAAATTGAAGATCATAATCATACATAATCACAGCAAAAATATAATATTGTTTGATATTTGATAGTCCTTTTTAATTTTAATAGTCTAACTTTCTTACATGTACACACCCTCTCGTCTCGTCTACTCTTAACATAACGTAAGTGTACGTGATGTCCTTAATTCTATAAAAGTTGGTAAATAAGTTATAGCCATAGGTTAGAGGTTTTTTGTTGGACGCTTTTTTATCTAAGGATATATCTATCCTCCACAAATGCTCGATTGTCCTATTTAAGGAGTACTTTGGTTGATTAAATAATTACGAGCTCGAATCTAAACTCACTCATTGATTTGTGACGTTGACACATTAAACATTGTATTGGCATAGTTTTGGTAGATGCTTAGATTATGTTCAAAGGACTACATGGTCTGGATTACTCTGTCGAAATTAACCTTTTTTTTTTATAATATGTTGGTCATAAAGCTATCGGTCATATAACAAGTGGATATTAATGATAAAGCTAAGGGGTTAATGAAAGAGCAAATCTAATGTAAAGACAATGATTAACACATTTATAGGATGATTATTTAGTTCAAAAGTATGTTACGCAATCGATGTTTATAGTAAACGAAATAAAGTGAAATCGATCCTAGGCAATTCAAGATGTCACATTGATATCAACATTTAGGTTTAAAACCATGAAAGTACATTAGTGACATACAACTAGGTCACATTAAAACACATAAAAAACAATAGCAAAAAGAGTGATTGTTAAGAAATCAACACAAAAACCAAATATCATGGATAGTTGAACAAAATGTATTTAATGTAGATTCTTGTTCTTCATCATTTTAATAAAACCGATATACGGACATTTCTTTAGTACTGTACTATTTTATAACATTTCTTTAGTATTGTACCTAAAGGATGCCGATTTACACATAATCCCCAGTTTTGAGTATTTGTATCTATGTAGTCTGTATATCAAAAAGCTCCAAAAAAAACCGACATGATTTGCCTCTAGGTGACAGTATTCGATACAAACTAGAGTACCAGACAAGAGACTAGCGAGGACAATGATTTCAAAATATTATACTTTATCATACGCATAACAAATTCACGATACTATATCTTTGAACTTGCAATCGGTACTTTCTTTTAGTATTTTCATAACATGCAACTTTGTTGTGAGCTGTTTAGATTGTGGTTGGGAATGTATTTGTACATTTCCGTATTGTTTTTTTTATATAAGTATACTCAAATTAACCGGACAATTATTTAAGCGAGTACCAAATTTCGAACAAATATATTTATCCAAATTTACTTCATAACGGAAACATACTAAACAAAACTGAGGTGAAATACTAAACAAAATCAATACAATTAAAGGGAAGAATAGGAGAAAGATCAAAACTTGTACAAGAACACACTATTTGAACTCATTGTATACGCCTAAAAGTCCAACCATAAAGTTAAGACTGGTAGAAAGCGGCGAGGTCCTCTGAGAACGTCTTTCTAATAACATCTCGCTTGAGCTTTAGTGCTGCGGTAACCAATCCAGATTCAGGAGTCCATGCTTCTGAGAGCAACTTGATCTTTGCTGGAATTTCAAACTTTTCCAGTCGCCCTGTTTTTGCAGCCTGTAAAAATGCATCAGATGAGCTTTAGTGCTGCAGTAACCAATCCAGATTGGAAGGATTTATGGGTAAATGGGTCAGTTCGGGTTGAACGCGTCAAGGTTCACCAAAGTGAATTTAACAGGCATAAATAAAACCTTTTAAATCGTTTTCCTATAAAAATATAGATTATTATTGTTCAAATATAGGTCTTATAGTCATATTTAAAACATCAACCATTGATAATATTCATATAAGTTAGCCCCGACTGACCTGATCCATATTGGTCCAAACCCATTTTAAAATGTTACCCGCCCCACCCATTTTGACGGTTCAAAATCAAATGTAACCTCTTCAAACGGATTATGAAAAAGGTGCAGCTTGCTACTTTGAAAAGTTTGAATTGCATAATATATTGTTACCTTTACTAGAGAGTTATAAACTTCCTTCACCGCTGCTTCCATTTCACACAAACTTGTGAAATTATCAAACTCGATACCTTTCTGCACAGCCCAACTTTCCAATGCAGACTGTGAAGCCACCACAAGAGCCACACAGTAACTATGGAACGAATTGGCATATACCATAATGTTATCAACATATGGGCTAATACTGAGAGCCGCCTCAACCTGTAGAAGAATCGATCAACAAGTTGACTATGGTTTCCAATTATACAAAAGTAGGAAAGAAATAAATATATACAAAAAGGAAAGTGTACCTTTCCTAGAGAAACATATTCTCCATGTTGAAGTTTGACTATATCCTTTTTACGGTCAATTATCTCGAGGCACCCATCTTTATGGAACTGCCCAACATCACCTGTGTAGAACCATCTCATGCCTGTCTCATCAACCTTTATATGGAACAGAAATTTCATTAGAGGTGGCAAGATGGGCAGGGGTAACGAGTCAAAAAAAGCTCCTACTGAAACAAGTCAAAACAATTTCATGTTGAAACAGGTCAATTTTAGTATGGGTCGAGTTGGGTTGACCCGCCAGCATTTTGGTTTAGTCTTTTTTCATTAACATACTTTTCAAAACTAATTTAGACCGCTTCCTTTTAAGCTACTGTTTTTTTATTTGACCCGTTTGAGATAAAACATAACACGCATTCAAGGTAAGAAAGAATATTACTTTGTATACTTCATTTGTCTTCTCGACATTTTTGAAGTACCCAGGTGTAACATTTGGCCCACCAATGATGATTTCTCCACGAGGCATAGGTGAGTCACTGGTTAAGTAACCACCTTCTGGCCAATCTATTAACTACATAAAGTAATACAAACATAAGTGTCGATCTAAAGGCAACCATATAACAAGATTCGACTATAAAAAGGCTAATATACAATCATTATATGTAGATAAATAACCTTGATGTAGGAGCAAGGAAGGGGTGCACCAACACGACCGACAGATGGATCATCATACTCAGAAAATGTTCCACCAGCGCAAGTCTCGGTAAGACCATAACCTTGACCTATTGGAGCACTGGTGTAATGAAAAAATAGATAAAATTACGACACAAAAATATAGATAACAATAAGGTAAGAAATCAATTAGAATTTGGTAGTACTAACCCAAAACAAACGTTGATAAATCTTTGAGTATCAGCAGACAAAGGAGCGCCTCCAGACAGAAGGAAACGGATACGACCACCTAAAATGGCTCGAACTTTTTTAAATACTAAAAGGTTCCATAGATACTTTTCTAAACCCCATGCACCAAACCAGCTGCCGTTTACTGCAGACAACCGACGATTATAGGCTAGATTGAACAATGTCTTTGATAGTCCCCCTGCTGAATCGACCTGAAAATGTTCAGCCAAAGATCAGACAACAATTGACTTTATTAAAGAAGGGACATCAAAGTGGCAGTAATATACAAATGGGTTTCATGTACTTTTAGAAATTACCCAAACCCTGTACATATATAAGATATGAAATTTCAACCAACCTTTTTGCGTACACCATCTCGAACACGATCAAGAATAGCTGGAACAGAGGCCATTAAAGTTGGCCTTAAAACAGATGCATCTCCCTTTGTTCCCCTTTTGATTTTGCTTGATGTATCTGTAAGAGTTAAAGGGGATCCATAACCTATCGAACTTCCTACAGCTGCAATTAGATTCTGTGACATAAAAAAAATAAACCGAGTTTATATATAATTCTATCATAATATTTTATATCATATTTCAAATCGTTGGGTATACCTCGGCCGCAAGTTCAAGAATATGCGCTAATGGTAAATATGCTAAGTACACATCCTTGTTTCCAAGATCAGGCACAATTGTCATGACAGCAGAAACTGTTGCTAAAACATTGCTGTGTGTCATCATAACACCCTGCATAATGCAAAACGGTTTATATTAAAATGACCAGAATATTAAAAAAAAAAAAAAAAAAAAAAAAAAATTGCTATTGAAATATTTTAGTAACCTTAGGTAAGCCGGTACTCCCACTTGTGTACATAATCACTGCCACATCAGCTGGGAGCGGTAGATCGGCTTCAACTGGGTTTTCTCTGCCAATTTGTTTTACTTCAGCAAATGAAAACATTGTCCAACTACTGTTTCCGTCTGTCGTTAAGGGAGTGGATAACATTTCATCATCCATGCATATTATACGTTCTACTGTGTCTATTTGTCCGCTTAAATCTAGAAGCTTCTTTAGCTCTTTGTTTCCACAAATTACAGTAGTAACCTCTGTCTGAAAAACATTTTAAAATGTATTTAGATAGCGATAGGAGCATCATATCCAAATAAGAAGCTTTATTAATCTTTAACTTATCCCAATTGCTTAGAAAAGATATTGATTATAAAGGTTGCAGAATATGATATGGTTCAAAGTTTTACACTCGAAACTAGTAACCGTTTAATAAACCGGTATGTGTTTTATCATGAATAATAGAAGAATGTAGCAGGCCATGTTGGATCCACATGAACAACTCCGTTAGTTACTGGATACTCATAAACAGGAATGACCACATAGTATAGTTAGCTAACCATGCTGACTCACTGGATAAAAATAAACGCACTATGACCATATATTTGAAAACAAGCATCCTAGTTCATTACCTTTTTAAACATTATTCGGTTCTATAAATATTCAATTGTTTTATACCCACTTATAAAGGTTGACAGGACCACAAAAGCATAGATGTACCTTTTTTTACAAATTCCCTTTACAAATTCCCTTCGATTTTTTAATGATCGCATTTCACCAGAATTAGTTTAGGGAAAAAAGCATTTTATGAACTTTGTCTTCAAAAGCAAATTTGATTCATAACCAAGATATATATAGATTAATAAGGCAAAGTTTCGACAATCCATCTATTGATCATAAAAGGAAGGAAAAATCATGTTTGATAGAAAAAGAAAAAAGATATACCTCGTTTAATGAATGGCAAATGGCTTCTTCTCCTAAAGATGCGTACATTGTTACCACAGTGATATTGCGTCTGAAACAAGCCTGATTGACGAAATAAAGATATGTTGGTTACAGTTCACATGTTATGAAATGTTGATATTAAATTTCAGTTAATGTGCAAAAGCAAATTGAATACAATCTACCTGCAATGCAATAAACCATTCTTCTCGTGTATCCGCAAAGATTGCAACACGTTCTCCAGTTTTATGTCCAACCTGCACCAATCCAGACGAAAAACTACACACGGTTTGAAACACTTGACCATAACTCATCCACTCATAATCACCTAAATGAAGCTTTTCAAATGACCTGCCATCTGGACTAACTTCGTTCTCTTTGGAAATGACATTACGTGTTCCGAGTAAATTCTTGTCACCGTGCTGATTGCACGCTTGTTCAAAAAGGTCTGCAAGAGTTTTGATCCCTGCCCATGCTGTTTCAACTGGAGTTGTAAACCGGTAGTTTCTAATTGCATAACCTGGTTCCCCGCTGACCTCGGCAGGTAAACCTCTGGTTTTCCCTTTTTTAGAGTTTCGAAGGGCGAGAGTGAGGAGAAGAGGAGCTATGACCCCGACAATATACGCACTCATGACCGAATTGATCTTATAAGACCAAAGAATAAATGTGATCCCTGAAACAAAAATTCCGTTGATAAAGAAATACTTCATGAACGAGATAACAATATCATATTAGGACGATAGTGGACCAATGGTAGAGACATAAAACCAGAAGTCGCAAAATGGTCGGTTTCAACCAGTTGGATAATGGATCAAAACGGGTCCAAACACGGTGGATTGGGATTGAACTGACCCGGCAACACTTTGACCATTTCTTTAACTATATAGATTATTGATATATTATATAAGATTATACAAGTTTTAAGCATTTGAAAACAATATGGGTGACTTTTGAAGCGGTCGACCAATTAGACCGTTTCCATTTAAGCTAAATTTTAAAATTTTACATGTTTGACCCGTTGGAGATAAAGCCAAAACGGGACCATGTTTAGGCTGCTGAAATAAAAACTGCCACCTCACATAAAACTCTAGTTATAAACACGAAAACAAACATCCTGTAATCCATCAATTTGTTTCCTCTTGTTTGTGTCATACTCTGTTCAGACTCATCTGGATAGTTCATCCTTCCCATTCAACGATTGTTTAACTTGAATTTCTTTAGTTTTACCCTTACTTTGATCGTTGGATTAAACCCGACTATGCTAACTTTTACTTTGTGAACAATGATTATCAAGAGTCAACCAGATAAATATCACCATTGATCTTAAGTAATACATATATAGGTTGTATACAACATGTCGCCGATAACAGAAGGCTAGATATAGTCTACACTCGATTTATCGCACAATGTAGCTTCACGAAACAAACAAAAAACAAAATATCCATGTGATTTATGATCAACAGAATTAAAACCTCCAAACAAACATATTGATCACATAATTATCAACAAAAAAAAAAAAAAAACATACACATTGTCAAATAAATTATTCCACATGGAACTATTAAAAAAAAAACATCAAAATATATAAAATAAAGGTACACAGCATAAATAAATAGATAAATAAAATTGGGGGAATTTATTTACCTGGTGGGATTGTGGAGATCTAAAAACACAACAAGTATTTTCAGGTGGATTATGAATTTAAGGTTAATGTCGTGCGGAGAAAACAAAGAGGAGATAGTTGTAGTTTCAGACTCTGTTCTTTTTTATTATGTTTGTGTTGTTGTTTAAGGAGAAAACAACAATTATGTGTGTACAAATTTAGTCCAACTAATACTATGATCATATCCACTTGTATCCTTACTTTGACCAATAAGGATGTGACTTATTTACCGAAATTTTACAAGGATAATTTTTCAACATTAGTTTAAATTTGTTGTTTAGTTAATCTTCTAGTTTTGATAACAACATAAAATATTTAAAGATATACACCCTCCGTGCTAAGAGGGCATACAGTCATGTGATATGGCATGTGTTATGTCTTTATGGCTTGAGTCATGGCGTTGGTCGAGTCGTGTTATGAAAAACCGCGTTACATACATATCGCGTATTATGTTTTTGTTTTTTCTTTAACTAGTATTTATAAAGTTTAATATAAATAGGTGGGTCTAGAGTTTGGTATTATGGTTGAGAGGTATTTTGGTGTTATGTTATAGGCTTAGTTATGTTGACATGGTTATAACACCGAGAGTTTCGGTGTTATGATTGCGAGCGCTCTAAGAAAAAAAGTGTGTGAAAACGAAAACGGTTAAAATAATATTATGTGCAATTAATAAAGTATTTTTCATTAAATTACTTATTTTGCCCATGTGTAAGCTTATTAAAAGGGCTTAGGCTTATAAAACATAAGCAGCTTATGGCTTATGAAATGTAAGTTTATAAGCTCCTTCCTAGTGTTTGGCTTAGCTTATATTTTATAAGCTCATAAGCTATGGTGTCTGGCTTAGCTTATAATGGTAAAATGACCAAAAAGAACATGTTTGAACATTACCATAAACTAAAGTGTTTGGATTAGCTTATAATAATAATTTGAACATTACCGTAAACTAATTTGATCTATGTGTTGGTGCAAGCACATGTACATGAGTGTACAAGTATATTTGTGTTATGTGTGTATTAAAATGAAGACATAAACAGAGAGACATAACAGTAAACGAGCATATAAGAATAGCAAACAACACTTGACGATTATAGGAGGCGGCAAAACGTCCCAAAAGAGTTATCATATCAGCACATCCATGATCTTTATAATATACTGATAACCACATGAATATCCACAAACATAACATCAAGTAATTTAAAGTTAAACCATTATTAACAGAGACTTCAACAGCGTGTTCCATAGGAAGAAGAAGCATAACATCATCAGCAAAGAGGAGCTTAATTTCCAGGAGTAAACTTAAGAGAGACGCTATTGACACAATGGCGTTCATCAACAGGGTTGCGAAAACCTTCACCTTTGAAAACATGTCCAAGATGTCCACCACACGCTGCACACGTGATTTCAACCCTCATACCATCTGGATCAGCCTATACAAAATACAATCATACATGTTATGAGTTAAAAAGGGTATACAGCTTTCTACTTATGGGATAAAAGTTAAGTAACTGACATACATGACGGTTAATGGCTCCAGGGAGACCCTCGTAGAAAGCTGGCCAACCACAGCCTGAATTAAACTTAGTGGTGGACTTGTAAAGAGGAGTGTTGCACCCTGCACAAGTATAAACTCCTTCCTCATAGAACTTATCATATCTTCCAGTGCCTGGATACCTGACAGTCCCAATTAACAACTCGATTACCACATAATGTCACAAACTTTTTCAAAGAGACCGTTGTTAAAATAGTAACAATCTATAAAAACTTGAGCATTCCAACAATTGAAGAGTACTTGGGTAGAACTAGAACACAGGATTTACATATTCATCATGGCAGAAACTTATGTTTTTTCTTAGAAAGACAAACACAATACTCCCAATAATCGTCACAACTTTTAACCTCTTGGTTAATGGACCAGTTCACATAAAATTTAGTTCAAAGCCCTTTATACATAAACTACAGAGTAACGCTTGTGTTTTTTTTTCTGAGATAAGGTCTCTTTGAGACGGTAAAATGTCCCCAACATGAATATTGGTACCTAGGGGACGGTTACGTGGTGTTTCAATAATAGAAGAAGAGAAATTGAACAACAAAAACAAATAATAGTGAAAAAATGAATGCAGCCATGGCTATGAATGGAAAAATAGATGGTTTATATATGATGATATATAATGTAACATCAGTGTCTATATAATGGATGGTTTATATAATGTAAAATAGATGGTTGCAGACTAAAAAAATGGCTAAACACATAAGAAAAAACTCACCTGACTATGCAATTTGATAAGTAGTCTATAATCAATAATTCAAGAAACTATACATTTATCAGGTAATTCGAAGCACGAATACCTATCTACATATCAAATTGAACGAAACACATATCTAGTTTAACGATCATACATTCAAATTTAATCAAAATTCAAAGAAAAACAATCTGACTATACAATTTGATAAGTAGACTATAATCAACAATTCAGATATAGTTTGTTTCCACTTTGTTACAACCGTACATTGAATCCTCTGGGTTGCTTAAGGTTGATGATTATGGTATTTTTTTTATTCATGTTATTTATATAACTCGATGGTTCCTGGTTCAAGAAATCCAATGTGGGGAGAGGAATTTAATTTTTCTGTTCGTTAATTCTTTTGGATATTCATCAAAAAAACAAAAATAACGAATTTGAGTAAAAAGGCAAACAAAAAGGCAAACAAAAATAATCAAAAAACATTTAAATGTAACGAATTTGAGTTTACATACCCGTTTATTTGATTTTCAATAGGATAGCAGGTGGATGAGAACGATGTGATGAGAGATTACAGTTGGAAAATAAACTGGATAGAATAACGTTAGTTTTTAGGTTTAATTTAAGGATATATTGGTAATTTGCTAAAAAAACCTAATGTATAAGCCCAAACTTCTTTTCATAAGCCACAAATTTTGGGCTTATGAAAAACCCTTCATAAGCTAATAAGCTTAAGCTTATAAGCTCATCCAAACACCTAAAGTGAGCTTATTAAACATTCATAAGCTCATAAGTTAATAAGCCCCTCTAATAAGCTTTCACAAACACCCCCTAAAGACGTCGATTAATTTTAAAGTTTGAAAATTCAAAAATATTCAAGACTAAAATTTAACAGTTTCTACAATTTAAATATACATATTTGAAAAAAGGACAATAATTTTGAAACAAACGTAAATAAATAGTTGAATAGTTTTTTTATAAACAGAGATGCTTTTTTTATTTGCAACTTATCAATATCATCAACATATATTTAAAAAAAGTATATTTGTCACTAAGTAAAAGTCTTATCAAATATGCTTATGAACATCCTTAATATTAACATTGTTATGTTTTTACTTTCTTTTTTTAATTATCCTTTTTAAAAGTAGGAACGTGATGTTTTGAGATGAAAACGAGTACGACAGTTACTTGAAAGAACTAACATTTTTATTTGAAATATTTTATGGATAAATAAGAATAATGATATGCAACTACAAATGGGATAGAGAAAGCATATAGTAATTATGATAAATTGTTTTATCATATAAAATAAATGATTGACATGTCTAAATAAACAATGTATGAATATAACACGTGATAAAATGATTAGAATTATAGGATTCAAGCTTTGAATGGATTAGACGAAATGGGTGATTTAGACATTGATTATTTTCTTTTTACTCTAATATATTGTTTTAAAAGCGGGCTTTAATATTACATTAGTGAATGATACATACACTAGAATAATAGCGCTAGTCTACTAAGCTAACACAGTCCATCTGCTGAGAATTAGTGAGAAAGCAGTTTAAATAGTAGATGAAAGAATATATCAAAATACAAGAACCAAATTACAAGACTTTAAATTTAATCGAATACTAGTACCGAATAGAATTACTAAGACATGCCTAGAATTAGCGTTAACATGGAAGGAAACATGACGGGAATACTTTTGGTGTCACCGAAGCATTACTAGACGAAACCATACACACGTTCGCCTCAAATCTTTTTATCTATCTAGTTATCTTGGTTATATAGTTTGCAAGGATTTAACCAATGTTTCATCTACCATTTGAATTCACACCTACAAAATTGAATGTATGGTCACTGAATATTAATGTCAAATGAGTATTACTCATCTACCAACAATTGTTATGTTTGGTTTTCAGCCATTAATTTCTTTTTACTAGTCGTGACTTAGTTTTTAAAAATCACGTTTAACAAAAACTTTTTATATTTTCAGAAGTATCAACAGCGAAAACGTTAATAAAACTTGATTAGCGGTTCATAAAACTATTTCAATATTCAAACCATTCATTGCGTTAAAAACTTATATCATGCCATATCTTTAATATATAATAAAATAAGGGTCTTAAATGCCACATGGCGAAGTAAGATCCGTTTGATGGATTAACCTCTTTGATGTCAGCCGTTAGATCATATTGATGTTGTCATCAAAGTTATTTTTATTTTACACCCTCTTACAATACATAATTACATTCTCTCTTTTATTCAATCTCTACTCAAATAAAAAACATAATTATAATTTATTTATAGAATCATTTAATTTGGACTATAATTTACCTTATTATTATTCTAAAATCTCCTAACACAAAATATCAAACCATGTGTATAAAAATAAAGGTGTATATGTTATTATAACTATAAACAACATTTGTATAAACGTAAAAATATATATGTATTCTACGTACAACACTATTTTCTCATAATAAATTAAAATCTACATAAAAGTAAACTTTATGACTCAATTTTTATTTTTTTCCGCAATATCGCGGGACAATAATCTAGTTGAATATACAACAAGTTGGAAATCTCATAATAGATGGGGACAACAAGCTATCCCAAATCATCCCATCTCACTGAGCAAGTTTTAAGCAACCTACGAGGAAAAGACACATTTTGGGAAAACAGTATCAGCTAAAGCTGGCGAGACAATAAATTATTGGTAAAGACTATGAAAACGTTTTTAATAAATATTTTGTCTTTTACTAATCCAAACCATATCTGCAACCTCATAGGCAGATATGCATAACAATAATCAATATCACAATATGCATATAAATGCATGTGAAATTAATCTCATCGTATAATTAACTTCGTAAAATGCATATAACTTCTTACGTCATACTAGGGACCATCGTGCCCTAGTTAACCATGACAGTAGGCACCATCGTATGCCATAAATATTCACTTATTTGGGTACGTCGATGTCCTAAGCATCCCACTTATCTGGTCCATCGGTACTCTAAGTATTTTCCTTATATGATCCATCGATGTTCTAACTATACAACTTATCTTGTCCATCGATGTCTTACGTGTTCCACTTATCTGGTCCATTAATGTCCTGAGTATACCACCTATTTGGTCCATCAATGTCCTAGGTATACCACTTATCTGGTCCATCGATGTCATAAGAACACAACTTATTTGGTCCATCGACGTCCTAAGTGTACCACATATCTAGTCAATTGATGTCCTAAATGTATCACTCATATGGTACATCAACGTCCTAAGTGTACCACTCATAATTTGGCTAACACTTTTCACCTAGTTGGTCACACTGGGTCTCACTATCAATTATACGAGCAACTACACTACCCGGAATCAAAGTCTCTTACGCAAAACTAAGGCACACTCCTTATAATGCATAAGTAACAACAACAACAATTATACAATCATATATAATTAATATAAATCCCATTTACAATAAGGATATAGGTAGATAACTACCATTATATCATCCATATATACAGGTAGCTATAACCACCCGTAATCATCATGAATAGGTAACCACGTGCCACACATACCATACAATTTCGTTATTCTGTTATGGTTCAATTCTTTATTGATTAAAACATCTTTATACATAAACAACGTCGTTTATCAATAACGTTTCTTTCAAACATCTTCACACGTTTCAAAACATCGTTTAAAACGTTAATTTTTTTAAATGCTCGGTTTTACAAAACCACATTGTACTCACCTTTATAACTTCATCGCTAAGCAAACATCCTAGCATAACGATACACGATCAACCTGATCAAACGTTACTCGTTAATAACATCATAACAACTTTCGACGCTTATACTTGATACACTTAACATAAACAAAACTGCTAAAATCAGGTATCCATATATCCAACCCCCGGTTGGACCACCAGGTTCGTCACCTTCGCCTAGCTCAAGACTTCCATGGTTACAGAACTTCAAAACTTAACCAAACTCATCCAAAACAATATTAAACGATAACAAACTATATATATATATATATATATATATATATATATATATATACGTAAAGAACGTGTTATACCTAAAGAATTCAAAGCGGGTTTCGATAGGATCCGAAACCAACCTTCACGAATATATTTTCGCTTACACAAAATGATCCTTGCGTTTCTAGGAGTAATATGGGGTGTTCAGCTTGTTAATCCGACGAGAAACGCTTTCGAACGATTCGAATTTATGTTAACCGTCTTATGTTTTTATTTCTTTCTCTTCTCCGTCGAAACTCACAAAACACACACATATATATCAAAATATATGTTTTTCATTTCTCCAATCTTAAGTAAGAAATTTATTTAAGAAATTTCATATATAACTCCCTAAAATGCCATAATATTGACCCTTTTTGTATAATCTCTTACAAAAATGGTCTTTTTTATGATTTCGGACTGTTACATATATTGTCCTTGGTGATTCTCAAAAGGTCTACAAGAAACAATAACATATTAAATATTAACATAGACAGTGAATGTAAACAAATAAGCTCAAATGTTTCTTCCATGATTTAAACTTAATATATTTATATCAACTTTAACCATCACCGTAGTAGTTTAGGTAGATGTATCATGTTCAAATCCCCTTTAGGTAACATATCGAGTTAGTCAAGGAAAAAGTTTGTAAACGATTAGAAAAATACCCTAATTAGACCGTGTACATCCGAGTTAAAACACTCTTTTTTCGAGAGCAACTTACATTAGCCTAAAACAAGGATGTAAAAGAGTTAATTACACGGATGGTCCTTAACCTTATACCCAAATGGCACTTTCAGTCCTAAATTTTGGATAATTACATGGCTAGGCCTTTATTTGGAATCTTTGCACACGGACAGTCCTTTGATCCGTTAGGGTTAACTCAATTCCGTTAGTTATATCATAATGACCAATTTACCCTTTTTGTCTTATTCGCAAAGGACCGTTTTTGTAATTTTTACTTTTTTTTCTTTTTATTCAATAAATAAAGTCTTGTTTCTTTTTAATTACCACCAACTACCACCACTAAATAAAGTCAATGGTACCATCAAATCCCAACCAACATCACCACCTCCCTCCGCCTCCACAAAACCACAATCTGGTCAGAACTCGGCGGGTCAGTCGGCGATCTCGGCACCTACATCCCTATAGTCCTAGCCTTAACCCTCGTCTCCAAACTAGACCTCTCCACAACACTAATCTTCACCGCATTCTACAACATAACCACCGGGCTCTTATTCGGCATCCCCATGCCAGTCCAACCCATGAAATCCATCGCCTCCGTCGCCATCTCCGAACAACCACTCCTCACTCTCCCACAAATCGCAGCCGCCGGAATCTCAACCGCTTCCATCCTCCTCTTCCTTGGCGCCACCGGTCTCATGTCACTTCTATACAGATACATCCCGTTGCCGGTAGTCCGAGGTGTCCAGCTTTCTCAAGGCTTATCTTTTGCTTTCACCGCTATTAAATATATAAGATATGATCAAGATTTCGCTGCGAATAAACAAGGTGATCCTCGAACATGGCAAAGGTTTAGACGGGTTAATCGTAGCGTTAACCGCGGTTGTTTTCTTGATCATTACCACTGGCTCCGGTGAAACGTATCGGAATATTGAAAATGAAACGGAATTAGTTGCCGGAAAAAGAAAAGTTCGCCGGAGACTTGAAATACTTACATCTATTCCTTCTGATTTGATTGTGTTTTTGTTTGGCATTATTGATCCTTCTATTTTTAAGGATTTACAGTTTGGTCCTTCTAAGTTTCATGTTTTGAGTATCACGTGGTCCGATTTCAAAACCGGGTTTCTTCGTGGTGCGGTTCCTCAAATACCGTTATCGGTTTTGAATTCGGTTATTGCGGTTTGTAAGTTGTCCAATGATTTGTTTCCGGATCATGAAGCGTCGGTAACGGCGGTGTCGGTTAGCGTGGGGCTAATGAATTTGGTTGGGTGTTGGTTTGGTGCAATGCCTGTTTGTCATGGGGCAGGTGGGTTAGCGGGTCAGTATAGGTTCTCTGAGACACCTGAGATATGTTTGTAAATTTGTTAAAAGGCCAAGGATATAAAGGGAAATAGGGAACATTATGAATAAGACAAAAAGGGTATATTGGTCACTGCACAATTCACGATTGATTGAAGTTTATTTGTTTATAAAAAGAAAAAAAAAATTACAAAAACGGTCCTTTGCGAATAAGACAAAAAGGGTAAATTGGTCATTATGATATAACTAACGGAATTGAGTTAACCCTAACGGACCAAAGGACTGTCCATGTGCAAAGATTCCAAATAAAGGCCTAGCCATGTAATTATCCAAAATTTAGGACGGAAAGTGTCATTTGGGTATAAGGTTAAGGACCATCCGTGTAATTAACTCTCACCATTA
The DNA here is from genome assembly GCA_910822075.1 of Senecio squalidus. Lineage (NCBI taxonomy): Eukaryota > Viridiplantae > Streptophyta > Magnoliopsida > Asterales > Asteraceae > Senecio > Senecio squalidus. Next base: position 20,085,264 of record CAJVGC010000590.1, read on the forward strand.
TTTATATCAAATGTCTTTGTCTCCTTTTAAGTTTAGTTTTAGTCTTACATACGTAATATGATGTATATTTTTTATAGATCAATACTTTATTTGTTTACCGATTTTTAAAGTTTTATATGAACTTTGTGTTACGTGATGAGAAACAATTAAACAACTAACACAACACACTTCTTACATTCATTGAGTGTTTATTGCAAATTTCACAACCTTAGTAGGCCTACCATCAATAACATTATTGTCTTCATACATTAAATAAATTTAAAGATGAAACGTGGATAAACCTTTCAAACATAGTTCAATGTTAGAACATATCCCATGAATAAGCTTCATTACTAAGTGTGTGTTTTTAACTAATACGGAGTATAATGATATATGCTAAATTATAAATAGTGACACAGTAACCTATATTCGGTTATTCATGTAAGTGTTATTTAATTATGTTCATTTTAGATGTAATCGGTGATAAGAATATGATAAATAATATGTCATAAATATAAATTATGATGTAACATATCAATTCTATAACTTGCTAAGATTGTAAAAAACCTTAAGATGGTATAATGTTACACAGCCGTTCCATAAAACTAATTTTAAAATATTGAATCACCGGCTCAAATTGAACTTTGAATTGATCATGATACTTTTAATCCATCTCATTAAAAGCATAAATTGTTTTAAACTTATATTATCCGTTATTTCGTTGATACACACTCTCTTGAAGTGAGACAATTATTGGCTTAAATTGAACTTCCCTATGCAACAACCATCTGTTGCGTTCAGGCATTACGTTGGCGTCACTATTTATTTAGCCGCTACCATACTAACTTCATAATTACATTGATACATACATTATATTATATTCTTATTCTCACGTTCACACAAAAAATATTTCACTAGTTTTGAACTTCAAACTTCAGATATAAATTATTTTATTTTGTTTATAAAAAAAGATAAATTTAAAATAGAGTTAATTATATAATTGGTCCATGTGTTTGTTCCAAAACAACGGGTCCAGTCCCTGGGTCACAATTCGTTCGGGTCCAGTCCCTGGAGCCTATCTTTGGTTGCACGTTTGGTCCCTCCCTCTAACGTTCGTTTATTTTGGTCGTTAAGTGAGTCATGTGCTTCTCACGTGAGGGGCATTCTTTCTTTTACAGGGGTCAGTTATGGTTAATATACAAAAACAAATCCAAAATCCTCAAAATCCAAAATCCATAAAAATTGTAATCATCTCCAATTTTTTCTTCCCCTGTAAATTGAAATCGAGATGATATATCTTAGAAACATCTAAAAGCGAGTGCAATCACGCGTTTAATCTCCAAAACCGCCATTAATTCCCCCAAATAAAACCCATTATCCGTTTCCCTATATCCTCCCCAATTCAATTTCTTAGAAAAATCCCCAATTCTCATTTCACAGCTATGAGAATATGATGGGGATGTAAGAGTGATACTAAATGCTTACTCTGAACAAGTAGTTCTCTGGAGAGAGTAACAGCTTTTGTCCTTTCCCGAAAACCATTTCAACAGATGGGAAGGTTTTTGAGAGTTGTGAAACGTCACTGAATAAAAAGATTAACATTCGAAATTATTTTTTACTTGCATATGAGAATTAATATGTGGGATTAATGTTAAAAAATCTGTAGTCAAACAATACCTTCCAGCACCTGCAAAGCAAATGTCATTATAACTCGGATCAGGACCTTTGATTTGATGAACACCACGGAGTTCCGTCATACTCCGGCTACAATTCCGTACCGTCAGCTCCACCGATACCTGAATCCCAACCAAAACCCGTCGTTGCATATCCTTACCAACAACCACCACCTCAACAATCCACTGATACCTAAAGCGGGATTACTGATGACGAGTGGCCCGATTTTGGGAGCTAGGGAAGAGGCGGCGCCGACTTCGCCTCCGGTGACGCGAACATACACGTCGACGACCTGGGATGGATCGAATTTGGGAGGCAAGGTTGCTGATGAATGTGGTGGTTAGGGTTCTGGGGAAGATGAAGTGAAAGAAATGGATATACCATAGAGATTTATGTATATAATTGACCCCTGTAAAAGAAAGAATATCTATAATGCCCCTCACGTGAGAACCACATGACTCACTTAACGACCAAAATAAACGAACGTTAGAGGGAGGGACCAAACGTGCAACCAAAGATAGGCTCCATGGACTGGACCGGAACGAATTGTGACCCAGGGACCGGACCCGTTGTTTTGGAACAAACACAGGGACCAATTATGTAATTAACTCTTAAATTTAAAAAAAATCTTATTATACATTTTGTTAACTATAGAATTAAATATTTACATATATTTACTTAAATATGTAATAAAATCACCAAAATGTTTACATCTATCTATAAAATAACTAAAAAAAGAAAAAAAAATGTTTTTAAGATTCTCGGATATCCGAAATATCCGAAATATCAAAAAATAACTATTCGAATCTGAATTTTCGAAAATTTCAGACTGAATTTTCGGATATTGATATTTTTAAACACCCCTAGTTTCTAGGGTATTCGAATTTATGTGCATTGTGATTTTGATGATTATGTTTCTAAAAGTATTGATATAATAAAAAAAAGTTTACTTAATCTTTTATATTTTAGAAAATATGATAAAAATCTTAAGATTACATGACATCAAATGAAAATGTCATGTCGATTAGAATTTGAATAAAACTCAATGTTGCTAGCACGTGCATTATGATTTTGATGATTAGCTTATAAAAAATATTATCCTAATTCTTATCTTTCAGAAATTTTGACAAAAAACTTAAAATTAAATGAAATACAATGAAAATATCACGTAGATTATGATTTGGATAAAACTCAATATTGCTAATACATGTTTTTGAACAACTAATAAATGTTTAGTCTAGTATTGCTAACACATGTATTCGCAAGTGTCTCGTATAAGAATCTTGAGATACAAACGATACGGGTAATCAACATTTAGACAGAACTAAACGTATAAAGTAGTTAAGGGACTACTTTTGTAATTCACTTATAAAAAAAGTGTTTATCTCTATTCCAAAGTTTTGATTTCCCTCTCAAAAACTCCCCTTCCTTATTTATCCCTCCACTCTCTCCCCACGGCGACCATGGCGGACGCTGACGGTAAGACGGCGGCGAACTTAATCCGAGACGTCGGAAAACAACTCGGTGCAAAACAAAAATGTCCGAACAAAGATCTCCTCGTAAAGCTCCTCCGAGTAAGCTATTATTCCCAATTTACCCTTTTTAGGGTTTAAACTCAATGCAAAAATTAACACTAATTAGGTCATGTAAAAATTGTAACTGGATGTGTTAAGGTTTTGATTATGATTATTATTTGATATTTTGTTTATGTAGAAATTTGGTAAGTTTTGATCGTAAGACGGGTTCGGTAACCGTTCAAAACGGTCTATGTTCAACGCGTTTTATAACTTATAATAATAACTATTTGAGTACACCTGTTGTGACTATCGAACCGTATGAATAGTTTTGACTGTTTGACTTTTTATACGAAACGTTGCGTTATGGTGCACGGTTTTTTTAATAGGATGCTTTCTTTTGTGTATAATATGTTTAAAATGTGGCGAGTGGACGAGTGGTACAGTATCTTTTGTAGTTGATACTCAGAAATTGTTATTTTGGTATGTTAAGTTTGTTTGTGTATGTTGCTATTTGCAGCAAGCTGCAAGTGCGTTACCGAAGTTAAAAACACAATCAGAGTTACTAAAGCCAGCTATAAAGCCGTTGAGTGATTCTATATTGAAGCATGGATTGCTGCAGCAAAAGGACAAAGACGTGAGACTTTTGGTTGCCATTTGTGTATGCGAAATACTTCGGATTCTTGCTCCGAAACCTGGTTTTAGTGATGAGAATTTCAGGGTAAGTTGTTTAACTTAAATATATTTTTTGCTGTTTTAGTAACAACTCTGACCCTTGGTTACGTATTTTAGGATATTTTTCAACTCTTATTGGGTATGTTTGCTGAGCTTGCTGATACTAAAAGCCCGTATTACTCAAGGAGGGTAGAGCTGTTGGAGACTATTTCAAAGTTCAATTTCTGTGTCATAATGCTCGATACAGGATGTGAAGATTTTGTTCTCAAGATGTTCACTACGTTTTTCAGTGTTATAAGGTATGGGTATGAGTTCTAGTTATCGTTTATATTTCACATTGTTTATTCATGCTTGTTTTTTTTGGTGTTATTCCGCCTGATTATAAATCTTTAAAAAATATGAAATACTCCGGCAAGGGATTTTTTTCTTTTCTTTATATGCATTGTTTATTGTTTATGGTGCTGAACGGGTTTCTTTGCAGGAAAGAGCATTCTTCAAATGTATCTGGTGCAATGTCATCGATAATGTCGGTTATTTTTCACGAGAAAGTTTCTCAAGCACTTTTAGAAGTAATTTTGAATAATCTTATAAACGATTCAAAGGTAACCCACTAGTTATTTAGTTACACGTATTTTATGCACCTTCATGTTATTAACTTTGTTTTGTTATTTTCTTTTCCTAATTTATATTATTCACTCTATTTTGCAGGATGCATCTTCTGCTTCTTTTCAGCTGGCAGTTTCTGTTATTGATGTTTGCAGTCCGACACTTCAACCGTTTATTTGTCGATTTCTCAACCGTTGTATCGTGGATCGAGACGGTGTTAATAGCGAGATCAAAGAATCATATCATGCTATTATATTTGAAATCTTTCAGTGCGCTCCACAAATGCTTATTGATGTTGTACCAAACTTGACTCAAGAATTATTGGTACGCCTCTCTTTTTTTTTCAAGTTTGGAGATTCTTTGCAGTGAGTCCAATAGTTATCATTTTTTTCTTTTTCTTTTTGCAATGTACAGACCGATCAGGTTGATGTTCGAATAACAGCTATCAAATTTGTTGGAAAACTCTTTTCTATTCCCGGACGTCATGTTGCGCAAGAGTACCCACATCTTTTCAGAGAGTTTATAAATAGATTTTCTGATAAGGCTGCTGCAGTTAGACTTAACGCTGTATTGTGTGCTAAATCTTTTTACTTAACCAATCCATTAGGGGAGGAATCCACTGCAGCTCTTTGTAAGTTAGTAGTCTATAGGGTGGCAATTCGTATCTGGTTAGCGTTGGTGGGTTAGAATCATCAAACCTGGACACGACTTTATATAGTTACTCGTTTTGGCAGGTTTGTGTCGAGAGGTTGGATTTACAAACCTGGACCTGGTCGATGTAACCCTTATATCTAAAACAGGTCAAATGAGTTGACAGATCAAAAAAGTTTTGCTTAGAATTTATAATTTAAATTTTAAACGGGTTGTCAGGTTCAATCTGCACTTGGCTGGTTGGACCTGTTGGACCCGCCAACCCGTTTATTTTTTGTTTGCGAATTGCTGCCCCTAATTAGTTGCTTTTAATTTTCATTTATGTTCGTAAGTATCCTAAAATCCCATTTCTTAATGTTTTCTTTTTAAATGAGCAGCTGCCCTTGAGGGTCGATTGTTAGATTCTGATGATAAAGTAAGAACACAAGCTGTGTCAGTGGTGTGTGATCTTGCAAAGTCTAATATTAGACCTGTACCCCCTGAAATGTTAGCTCAAGCTGCTAAAAGATTACGTGATAAAAAGGTTTAGTATCTCATAAATGTCTTTAAATTACCGATCAAGCTGTTTGACAACTTATCTTTTTCTTCCTCGTTATGAAGGTATCTGTTCGAAAGAAAGCACTGCAAATGCTACTAGATGTGTATCGTGATTATTGTATTAAATGTTCTGAAGACATCATTAAATTGAGTGCTGACTTTGAACAAATACCTTGTGGTATTCTGATGCTTTGCTATGACAAAGACATTGAGTTTGGGTATGTTTATTGACACATAATACTTGCCATAAATATTATTATTTATAGATGTAAGGTAACATTTTGTAAATTTTCTCTTTTTAGGGTCCGGAACATAGAGCATGTGCTCGAAGAGGATTTGTTTCCCGTTTCACTTTCAGCTGAAGAGAGGATTAGGCACTGGCTTTTCTTGTTTTCACATTCGGCAGATCGCCAGAATGATATTTTCACTCCTGCTCATGAGAAGGCATTGAGTGCTGTTTTGTCTCAGAAAAAAAGGTATCTATAACCCAATTATGCTTTTAAATTAACTTACAGAGACAACTTTACTTACAACTCTAGTTTTATTTCAGGTTGCAAATCGAGATGCAGAATTACCTGGATCTCCGGATAAAAGAAAAGGTTTGAAATGTTGGATGCTATAGTTTTAATTGCACACACTTTTTTGTATCTGATTGAATATTTGTTTCCTTTTAATTATTGTGATCATAAAGAAACTCATTCCTGTTCAGTTTATGAATCGTTTTTATTTTGCTAATGGCATTTCTTATTCAACAGAATGTGTCCGGGAGAGGGGAAGAAAGAGTTAAAAAGTTGTTAGCAAAAATGTCAACATGCTTCCCGACACCAATCAAAGCAGAAGAATGTTTTCATAAGTTACATATGGTGAAAGATGCTGATATATTTAATACCCTGAAGGATATATTGCTTGAAGTGAAGTTTGAAAGTTCACTCATCATCAGAGTGAGTTTTTAGTTGCATTTAGTACCCTGAAGGATTATTTGCAGTCAAGTAACAAAAGTTTTTGTTTTTTGAAGGGCAATTTTATCAAAAAGATTAAAGGCGTGCATGCAGATTTCGAGTTTCTACAGTCACTTTCGACAAAATGTTCTTTTAATATCTTCAGCTCTGATCACGTGAGCTGTATACTTGATCAACTTTCCCAAGATAATTTTAGACAGGGGAATTTAAAGAAGGCCTATATGACACTTCTTATGGTATTGTGATATTGGTTTTTGTTATCATTATTAATTTGTAAAATTGAAACACTCGGTTCCATTATTTGTAGTTAATTCGTTTTCGTAGTATGCAAGTAAATTAAGTGAACTTATCTATCTTTAATATTTAGGTTATTGTTAATGCTTTCCCGCAACTTTTGAGAGGTTCGGAAGAGCAATTCTGCATGCTGTTATTAGAAGAGGAATCCCCATTCTGTAACGAGTTGCTTCAAATGTTAGTTAAATCTGCTCCTCATATAGCTGCTGACCTCAGGTAATCTAGTATTCATTTTTTTGACTGTTGACATCCAGTCAATTCTAGATCGCTTTGAAATAAAACGCGTTCCATGTGTTCTGTGCAGTGTTATTTACCCGTTCATAGAGCGGATCTGCTTAAATGGAACTCGTGTTCAGGCCAAACTTGCAGTTTCTGCGATCAGTGAATTGATTGTTACTTCTCAGCAGTTGAATTTCTCAAATCTGTGCAAGGTTTATTTTTATTACCCTTTCTCTTTCTAACTCCTTTAATTTTCATGTTATATGGTCATAGCCTGCAATAAATAAGATTGCGGGTTTATTGACGTTTTCTTTTGCATTTTCTTAATTTTTGTAGACACTTGTGGATGCGCTTGAAAGTGGCCAGAATACCCCTACGATTTTGCAGTCTTTGGGCTGTTTGGCACAGCATTCTGTTTCTGCATTTGAATCCCATGCTGAAGTAATTACTCGATATATTGTTGATAATATCATTCTTGTTAAAGAGGTACATATTTTTTATTTATTTCATATACTATTTGTTTACTCTGTCATTCATACTTATAAATATGGTATAATACTATAATATCTCACTATAGTTATTTTCTTAGGTTGGAGTATCCGATGTATCAGTTTCATCTCGTGTTGCATTTGAATGCAGCACTGCCTGCAAATTGAAGGTGGGCACTGTTTTTGTATGATACATTTACTTAAGACATCCTTGTAGTGCCCTTATAAAGTTAGTGTTTGGAATGTTACCCCTTTCAGATTTTTGGGCTTAAAACACTAGTCAAAAGCTTTTTGCCACATCAACGTACAGGTGTCACTCGTCAAATTGATGAAGTGCTTGACATTATATCACGAATCCTTCAAAGGGCCAAAGTTTCCAAAGGCACGATATCCTGGTACAGATTCTTAAGGAAATTAATGAACTCTTTACATGGCTGGAACAAGTCTTTTATCCCAACCTAATTGTATCATGTTAAAAATATCACAAGAAAATTGGTGTAGTTTCATCTTTCATCTTTGGAAAAAATGATTTTTTCCTTTCTAATCTATGTTTTTGTGTACAGTAAAAATGACCAGGACCATCTCAGGTTAGCTGCAGCTACATCTGTTCTTCGCCTTTCTCAGTTATGGGACCCACATATCCCACCAGATATTTATCGCCAAACAGTTATGACAGTCAAGGTTTGAATCTCGCTTTATGTAAATAGTAGCGATGTACGGACTCAATTTGGAAGAAATTATGCTATTTACTCATTTACTAATATTTTGAAGTTGCATTTTTCAGGACCATTCTTCTCTGGTCCGGAGTTTGTTTCTCCAGAAAATATTTAAACGATTGAAGAATAACGTTCTTCATTGTAAATATCTATGTGCTTTTGCATTGGCTGCGTCTGATCCGTCAGAAGACTCGCAAAAAGATGATGTATGCCAAAGCTGTGATTAAATTATCTATTATTTTTTTTCCTGTTTTATATTCTAATGACGTTTTCTTCTTAGTCACCAAAATATATGGCAGAAATTATAAAGAACCATTATAGAGAAGCTAAATTATCCCGAGCTTCAACAGTTTCACGAGATGCAACCGATAATCCAGTGTGTGCAGTAATGTTTCTATTCCACATTCTTGCCCATGATGATGATTTCCCTGACCAAGATTCTGAAAATGAAGACGAGTTTAACTTGTTTCTTAGGTGAGTTAGCAAGTTTAAATGCTGAATGTTTACTTGATTACAGATGGACTGTCTAGGTGGGGTGGGCAAGAGGAGAAAAACGGGTCAGGTTGAAACGGATTATTGTTACTACCAGCCAAAATAGGCTTTTATTAGGTTGACCCAAGGTTCTTCTGTTATAAACTATTAATGTTTTAATAACGCAACACATGTTACTTGCAAAAAATGGTTTAGGAGGTTTCATGCACTAAAATTATAATTTAGGTGACTTTCAACCCCACACAGTCAGCTAATGCTTATTTGACCCTATCGATTAACGCATAAGTAAAATGGTTATGTTGTTTTCTGACCCACCACCTGCTCTTTTGTAGCCCATTTCTATATACCATGGAGGCATTACTCAACCCTACTTTTGTAGATGACGATATGAGTAGAATCCACGAAGTTGTGTCTGAATTGCATAAAATATTTAATGCTATCAAGAAAGCTGAAGACGCGGTCGATGTTCAAAAAACCGTCGTAAGTTTTGTGGTCTTTTTGAATTTTTGCTACTTTATTACGATCAGATTCATGGAACCAATCTTTTGCAGAGGTTGCATGTTCTAGCTAACTTGGCAACCAAGTATCTGGTCGAAAAAAATATTAACGGAAATTCATTGTCACTAACTCCTTCCAGTATCTTACTCCCTTCATCGCTATATAGAAAAAGCGATCCTAAGCAAATGGTAAGTGACCATTTTTCTTATGTTTTTTTTGTGGGTTTAATATTGTTTTAACAAGCTTCGTATATGTTAGTGTCCTAGAAATCAGACCAAGGGTATTCGGAAAAGTTTGGAGGATCCTTTAGATGCTGACGGGAGTGATGGCCAATTGCGTAAAAGAATCAAGAGTCTAAATGGACCTAAAAGAAAAACACGTGAAACTGAAAAGCAGATCATATCCGTTGAAAGCAAGAATCAGGACTTTATTTCTCCGGAATCAATTACATGTCAAGGTCGTGTTACTAGTTTGTAGTATGAAATTATTTCTGAATATGAAGGTGTGCTAATTTGATTTCAATTGTGTTACAGAAAAACCGTCATTATCTTTTTTGGAGGATTCTTCATGTGGCGACTAAATATGAATATAACGGTAGTTTAGGACCTAAAACTAGGCTTTGAGATAACCATATGTAACAGTATATCCTTCTGGACAACATTTGCTTGAGGTCTGTATATATCATTATATCTACTTACCTATGCATTTAGAAAGAAGATATGCCATGTTTTAACATATAGCTTATACACATGATTGCATACGGTATACTCAGGTGAGTTGGGTGTGCAAGTTAGAGTTATGTATTTATTCTCGTTGGAATCGATATCAAGAATGTGTTTTTACATGCTTTGTTCTTGTTCATGTGTAAAATCTCAAAAGCAAGTTGCGTTTCAAGCTGTGTGTCAGAAAGTTAGTGTCGAGAAAGGTATCAAAACATACGTCTTTTCTTTCGAAGTAGAACCACTTGAAATTCTACAATGATTAAAGATGTAATCAGTAGAAACTGTTTGAAATGGTTAACAAATGCACCTAAAAGATTTCCTATAAAATAATAGTCTCGGAATATATTGGTTACAGTGGTTCGCAAATGGCTCTTTAATGACTAGAATAATACAGCCACAAAATCTATGTAGTTAAACCGTTACAGGGATAGTTTTCCTCACAGATTTCTTTTACCAACATTACGATAATATTAACTTTAGACAAAAGACTACGATTCATGAGTGTTATGTCGGTTTCTTTCCCTCTTAAAAGCTTTGAAAAGATCCATACCAAGGAAAACGTTAAGCAGATTCATCCCTGCCATTCCAAACAGAGCAAGTGGGAGCTCGATACCTTTATCAAATTTGGATGCATCTTTGATTAGCTTAACGGTAATTAGTATATGAGATAAAAGACGCGCCAATAAGAAGGTGCAGATATTTAGGAACCATTCGACTTTAACAAACTTGCTATGGCCATCACGTAATCCAGCCATCCGTCTCACTTTTCTCACATGAAGGAAGATAGAATGTAACTGTTAATCACAATCAAAGAACTTCAAGATTCATCACCATAACCGGTACTTATGTTTAGTCTCAAGAGTCAAAAGTTAAAGGTCAAAAGCCATCACGTACCTCGCATATAAGAGTTAGAATAAGGTAGTTGATCGACACATTTCGATAAAGGGCTAAAGTAAAGCATCCGAGGAGTATGAAATGATGCAATAAGATAGACGGTATCACTCCACTATATAACCCATAGAGCAACATATCCAACTGATCATATGCAAAATAGCCACTTGAAACACACAATGCCGAATATGCCCGTGGCCATGTAGCGTTTACGAGCTGCGAATGCTCAAATAACTCATCTAAACCATTAGTTGTCACGAACTGCTTCACCAAAATGAACACCACTGTCAACAAAATTCACCCATGTTAGTCAAACCTAATACTAGTTAAAATCAAAATTCTCATAGATTTGTTAACAAATTCCAGAAAATAAAATATTCCCATTATAGATTTATTTATATTCAACACATTACATTTATATTTTTTGTAAATTAACATGATATATCTTATGAATTTTGAAGATAAAAAAGAGATGGTTTGACTTATTACAAAGTCAAAATTGGGTGAAGAATTTGTACCTGAAGCTGAGGTAATCGAAGAATGAAGAAGAGAGACACATGTGTTGACTAAAAGAGGGTCTTTAGAGATGAAATTACGGCAAATCCAATTAGCAAATTGGTAAAAAAAGAAGCCAAGAATTAGTGGAATGAGTTGGGTACGTTTCTGGAATATGATTTCGAAGAAAATAGAGATAGCCCACATAAGTAAAGTTGCTGTGAAGAAGAAAAAAGCACCATTTGAGTTGTTTTTTCGAAGATAATTGTTTGCCATTGATGAGTTGCAGAAGTTGAAGATATTGGTTGATTGTGTGTGTGTGTCTCTTTGTTGGTTACCTCATCTTTTTTTTTTTTTGAGACTAAAGTATATTCGTTAGTTTTTGGTTGCATTTGTACACGGTCTAACCGGTATTTGTTAGGGACGAGACAGAATACGTTTTTGTTTTCACGAATTATTTTTTGCAATATAGAAAATAGTTATATTTATATTATTTTTGAAGTTTACCCTCGTAAAAATAAAAAATATGAACTTTGCCCTCACGAAAACAATGAAAATTTATCCACTTGATAAATTCGCTTTAGACTGCCCTACATGAAAAGTTGAATGCCTCCGCCTTTGATTCTTGTACCAGTTCCCAAACTAACCATCATGACTTTTACGCGAGGAGGTTTGACACCGAATCTATCAAGACTAGTGAAACGCATATTACTAGTAGCTCATCATGCTTACTGCATGACAAATTTATATGTAATACTGTAAATGCACAATTAGATTAGTTGTGAAGACACACTGGATATGAGTGTACGCTACTCCCTCCAACGAAAGAAATTCATACATAAAATTTCCTCAAAATAATTCCAAAATAATACATTAGAAGTCCACTTAACACTCTTCCAATAAGAAATTCATGTGTAACATGTTAGTCATTTAAAAAATACATAGAATGTTTTTGACCATAAACATTTCAAACAAAAAATGAATAACTAAATATCTTTGTTTGGGTCCAGGAAATCCAGTTTGTGGCTACAAGTTATATTAATGTCACCTTCTGTGAAGTATATCAACTTCTTATCTTTAAAAATATCTCTTCCTACAAATTCTAATGTCACTCTCTTCTTCTTCATCAATTTTTGCTAGCTCTCAAACACCATGACCGCCGCGATTTCCGCGGCTCTCAATCTTCCACTCTCTCTATCTCATTCATCCAAATTCACCACCCGTAAGGTAACATTTTCTAATTATCGTTGTATGTAATGAACTTTTATTTTTTTTCTTTCTACGTTTAATGTAACAAACTTTTATTATGCCATGCACAAGTTATTTAATGACGTGGCAAGGGGCCATGTCATCATTTACTGTTATATAAGTCACTTAATGCATTTGTAAGAAAATAAAAAGTTTGTTAAGTAATGAATTAATGTTAAGGATTTGGAACATAGGTTGGTTTCAAACAGAGATTTGTGGTGTTTGCTTCATCGAGTGGCAATGCGGATGATAGTGAATTTGAGGATAAGAAAAACTCATGGAGCGGAATATTTAATGTCGAAGATCCAAGGTCTAAATTAGTACCACAAGCTAACAAAAAGTTTTTGGATGTTAATCAAGCGCTTGAGGTCGCTAGATATGATCTTCAATATTGCGACTGGAGAGCTCGGCAAGATCTTCTTTCAATCATGCTTCTTCATGAAAAGGTTACATATCGTTCAGATTATGTTCGTGTCATAATATATAATTCAGTTGTTTAACATGAATGGTAACAGTTGATATACTCGTTGACTATGGGACTATGGGAGTACAAAAAAGTGATTAAGAAGTACCTTTGTTCATTGTTGTAATCCAAAGATGTGAAAGTCATATTTTGCGTACCAAGAAACACTACTTGATCTTTTATTGACGATTTATGAGGTGCAGGTTGTGGATGTTTTAAACCCTCTTGCTCGTGAGTACAAATCTATTGGGACGGTGAAGAAGGATCTAGCAGAGTTACAAGAAGAGCTTTCACAAGCCCATAAAAAAGTGAGAAATATGTAGTAATTAAACGACTTGACATATATAACGAGCTGTTCAATTATAGTTATTATAAGGAAAGCACATAAATTGTAGGTACATATATCTGAAGCGAGAGTTAGTGCAGCTTTAGATAAGCTAGCATACATGGAAACCTTGGTTAGTGACAAACTTTTGGAGGACAAAAACACAATAGATGTTACAGAATCAAACACAACCACTTTATCTCGTAAGACTTATACTGAACCTCTTGAAACTGCTGAAAGTAAAGCTGAACGGAAAAGCATACGGGTGTCTGGTCCAGTCAAACCTTACCATCCTCGCTTAAAAAACTTCTGGTACCCTGTTGCTTTCTCTAAAGACCTGAACGAGGATACATTGGTAAGTCAAACTATTTATAACTATGTGTTCGTTAGGTGTTCTAAGCTGTTTATTATTTACTTATCATCTTTTTATTTGGATATCATAGATGCCTATTGATTGCTTTGAAGAACCTTGGGTGTTATTTCGTGGAAAAGACGGAAAACCAGGATGTATAAAGAATACATGTGCACATAGAGCTTGCCCTCTTGACTTGGGCTCTGTGAATGAGGGTCGGGTCCAATGTCCCTACCATGGTAAGATACGTAATCTCTTTTATAACTTGAACTGAAATCATATGTAAATTTGCGTATCTTATAACTTATTTTGATCTTCAGGATGGGAGTACACAACAGATGGGACATGTGAGAAAATGCCATCAACAAAATTTGTCAACGTGAAGATTAAGTCACTTACGTGCATTGAACATGAGCGAATGATATGGATCTGGCCTGGAAATGAACCTGCTTCACCTATTATTCCTTCACTACAACCACCTTTAGGATTCAAGATACACGCCGAGGTCAGTTACAAATGTTTACATTTTTGTAGAAATGGCAAGATGGATTGGTCAGGCCGGGTTGGGTTGACCCGAACCATTTGTTTGTCCATTTTTTAGGACTTTTTGACATAGTTAGTGTGTTATTACAAAAATTATATTGTTCAGTAGGCTGTCTGCATTAAAAAGCACACTTTGGGCGACTTTTGACCCATTCGACCCGTTTATCTTTCAATTGATTTTTTTTATCTGACCCGTTTCTGATAAATAGAAGTAATCCAAATAAACCAATAAATAAAGAAACGGATCAAAATTGACACCTCTATTCTTTTTTTGTTTTACTGCAAGTTACACATTTTTATTCATAACGTTATTAATCATTATGCTTATGGGGAGCGACAGATTGTCATGGAACTACCCATAGAGCATGGATTGCTTCTCGACAACCTTTTAGATCTTGCACACGCTCCTTTCACACACACTTCCACTTTTGCGAAAGGGTGGAGTGTTCCAAGGTCTGTTTTCCATCTTCACCTTTATAATAAATCTCGATCATTATACATTTTAATTGATTGACATTTGTTATCGTGTTACAGTTTTGTAAAGTTTTTGACACCTGAATCTGGGCTTCAAGGACACTGGGATCCGTATCCAATTGATATGGAATTTAAACCACCTTGTATAGTTATATCAACCATTGGTATTTCAAAACCCGGAAAACTAGAAGGCAAGAGCACAAAGCAGTGTTCGACACATCTTCACCAACTTCATGTTTGTTTACCATCAACAAGAAATAAAACGAGACTATTGTACAGAATGTCACTTGATTTTGCTCCGGTTTTACAACACATTCCTTTCATGCATATCGTATGGAAGCATTTTGCAGAGCAGGTAACATTAATAAGAAACTTAATAAAGGTTAACCGAGGGAGTTCTCATCGTGCTTTTACATTACAGGTTCTGAATGAGGATTTACGGCTAGTGCTTGGTCAACAAGAACGGATGGTTAACGGAGCAAATGTGTGGAACTGGCCAGTAGCGTACGATAAGCTTGGAGTAAGATATAGGCTGTGGAGAAATGGTCTGGAGAAAGGAGTTAAACAATTACCTAATAACAAATGACAAACTAACTAACTTTTGGAAGTGGATTTTAACAGTTTTACGCGCTTTTGGTCAATGGATTCGTGCTCCTACACATATTTTTGCAGAGCATCGCCTCTCGGAGTATGATTTTTATGGATCAAACCTTGTAAAAACGAAAGAAAGTATACACACATTTTCATTTTTTTTTGTATAGTCTTGATTAAGCTTTTTCATCTCTCTTCTCTGATTCATCCCACTTTGGATAGTGCTACACCGAAAGTTTTTTCCTTTTGACGCGAGGGAACGCTAGATAGATTTACCTCTGCTAACTATGCTAACTACGTTTTATATAGACCAAAAGTTAGAGAGAGACTACGATAGTGCTGCTACCAGGGAAGGTTCTTTCATGCTAAACGTCCAGACTCTCGTTACATTTTCGTTTTGGAATGAGTTAAACGAGGCGTTAATTGCCCGCGCGTTGCGTCTCGATGAATTCAAACTATCATCATGTTAACAATTAACAATTAATATATAATACAATTACTCTTTTAAACACTACGTCTTTTCTTTTCATATGAAAAAATCCGACCATAATACCCCCAAAACACTATTCATTTAAAAAAAACACTTTACTAATTGATATAATAGATAACTAGTTAGTCGAGTCAAATAAGTTAGGACTAAAAATACTAGCTAAAATGGAAAACGCGTCAAACAAAACCAAAACCGTTTATAAACCATTTATCGTTTTGTCCTGAATATGTTTAATATATACAAATACGTTTTATTATCTTGAATATAAGAAAAAGTCGTATATATGAGACCACTCTACTATACTATATAGTCTGAAAAACAAGGAAACAGTGAAAGAGAAAAAAGAATGGTGGATACAAAAGTAGAAACAATATCACGATTAGCTCAATGGCGGATCGATAATTTCGGACCTTGTACTTATAAAAGATCCGAACCATTCAAAATCGGCATGTGGAATTGGTACTTATTATGTTTGATTTCATTTCATTTCAATTGATTTCATTATAATTGATTATATATGTATATATTAATAGGCAATTATCAGTTGAGAAGAATCGGTATTTGTATATTCGTTTATTTCCAGAACCGTCACGGTTATCCAAAGAACAGCCGCCGATTGCTAAGTTTATCATACGTGTCACCACCGCCGGAACTAATCGCCGACCATATATTTCACCCAGTATGACAACTATTTCTTTCTTTTTTTCTTTTTTTTTATTATTTTTTAAATTGATCAGTGTGTTTATGTTTAAAGTGATTGATTTTCTACGGATACATAGGGAGTTTTACGGTTCGGTTTTTAACTTGTGTTGCTTAGAAAGCTGTTTAATGAACCTACTGAGCGTAATCGTAATATTGTTAAAGATCATGGTGCTTTTTACTCTTAATCTTGATACAATTGTTTCACAAAAGAACTTTTTGTTTTGGTTTAAGTTCCGGTTTGACATTTCAGCGTAAAATGAGCTACCTTTTAACTTACTCGTCTAAAACAAAAAAAAAGTGTCGTTATACTGTGAAAGTATGAAATTACACAAATTCTCTGTTCTAACTTCTAAAAATAGTCCATGTTTGACATTTCAGCGTAAAATGAGCTACCTTTTAACTTATGTCTCGAAGAAATTGTTGTGGTTCCAGAAATATAAACTCATAACTAAATTATTATGAAAACTATTGCAATACTAATATTTTGTTGTAAGGTATATAATAGGTTGATTGTAAATAAAATGATACTATGTTGTTTCATGCTGCAGTTCACGAGAGACTTCTTCGCACAAGTGAAGACTTTGTCTGGCCTGTTGATTCTACTTTCCATGGTCGCTTCATCATTGATGTCGAGTTTTTGGACCTCCAGGTTTATTCAACAAATGTAAGCAACATTATTTGTTGACGCTTCATTGTTCAGTGATGAAAATCATAGAGTTAGCGATTTCAAGCCATTTTTCTGATAAAGTCGATGTCATTTATATATTTTACTAATAACAGGTCAAAGTAGTAAATTTTTAAAAATACCTAAAAGTTTGGTAGGTCAACCTGACCCGTTTTGAGTTGCAGGGCGAGGAAGCAAATTCAATATGGCCTAACGACGGAATGCTACGAACATCAGCAAATGAAAGCATCCTTCACTGCCTTTCTCGCATGCTTCAAGAATCAATCGATGCTGATGTCACCATTAACACAGGTGACGGAACTTTAAAAGCTCACAAAGCAATTCTCTCCGCAAGCTCGCCAGTTTTCCACAGCATGTTCCTTCACAACCTCCAGGAAAAAGAATCTTCCACCATTAATATCCAAGATATGTCGCTCGATTCTTGCACCGCACTTCTTTCTTACTTATACGGAACCATTAAACAAGAAGATTTCTGGAAGCACCGTCTTGCACTCTTAGGTGCTGCAAATAAGTACGCAATTTCAAATTTGAAAGATTTGTGTGAAGATAGTTTGCTAGAAGATATAAACACGGGTAATGTTCTCGAGAGGCTGCAAGAGGCGTGGCTTTATCAGCTTGATAAGTTGAAGAAAGGATGTTTGACTTATTTGTTCGACTTCGGGAAGATTTATGATATTAGAGATGAAGTTAGCGACTTTTTTAGGAATGCAGAGAGAGATTTGATTCAGGAGATGTTTCAAGAGGTACTTACTGTATGGAAACCGGCTTAAAAGGTTGTGGGTTCTGCTGCTCGGTTGGATTCACGGGTGTATAGATTTTATGATTATTGTCTAAATTTGCAGCAATGTGTATAAAGTAATCTTCGAACTTACAAATATAAACTGAGATGTTTAAGAAGAATGTTTGAATCGTTTCGTGATTGTAATATAGAGTGATATTTGCTCTTATGTTCGTTTTCAGTGCGTTCTTTGCCTCGTCAAATGAGCTTTTGCTTCAAGATTTGCTAATTATGCAGATACTGTTATTTGGATTAAGTACGACCTTAAACATTTTGTTTAGTCAAATATTTTATAAATAATTTGTTGAAATCTCTAATCAAGATATAAGACGATTTTTCTCATTCAAGAAAAGCGATGTCCCATGTTTACCCGGATAATATCATCACAAATCTGAATATAAACACGGATAATAAAATAAAAATTGGAGTTTTAGATACTAAATGGCTTGTTTAAATGCACAATTTGTAAACTCAAAAGTCTACAAGATTTATAACACAATCGAATACGTTGTGTTGTAAACTCCCATCTAACTCTATCAAAATGACATCCCCTAATATTTTCTTCCTAAACAAAATCTCCGAACCAAAAACAGGTCATATATGAATTTATCTTACAATTCCCACCTCCCCAATACAGTCATCAAAAGGCCGCAGCATCTCTTCCACCTCTTCGGCTAACAGCCTCGCAAAGCCGACAGGGTAACGTGTCCAGGCTAGCGGCTCGTGTATTTCCATAATTTCCCATAACACCACATCGTCTCCAAGCATGATATTCCGCATAAGCTATTGGATCATTAGCAAGCGCCTTTACAAAATTAGCCAATTCCTCCATTGACTTAAATTTACTACCATCGATAATAGAATGTGGTGGTACAAAATCCATCACATTTGGTGCACCAAAATATATAGGAACTGCCCCTGAATCCAAGGCGTAAAACAACTTCTCAGTCACATAGCTTTCAGTGTACGTGTTTTCAATGGCTAGAACAAATTTGTAGTGTGACATGGCACAGTGTAAATGGTCCCACCATTTGGGAGATGAATTTGGGTCTTTAACACACTCGGGGTAGTGAGAAAGTGCCATATCGAGACCACCAACGTTGTTTAAACATTTACCAAAAGAATGATATGGCAACAAGCTGAGTATGCGCTTTGCAAGCTGGTTTCTTTGAGGAAGACAACGAGATGAAGACCAATAGACAAGGGTTTCCTGGTCATTCAAAATCCCAATAAAAGTTTATAATTGCTGTTTTTATCAATATACAATAGAGGTAGCAAAATGGGCGAGTCATATGGGTTGGGTAACGGGTCAAAATGTGTTCAGGTCGAATTAGGTAATATTTATGTGCGGATCAAAACAGGTTGTACAGGATCGTCCTGACCCACCAACGCTTTCTTGTCCATATTTTAAAGTTGCAAGTAAATGTAAAAATATAATTACGGAAAGCCATGATACTAAACGAATTAAAAATTTCTTTTAGATAAAATAATTTAAGACGATGTAAGCGTTTAACTTGAACAGCCCATTTTTATTGTTTAATTTTCTGCTATAGTTATATATGTGACTCATTACTTGCCAATAAAATACAACCCCAATTGACCCGTTCCCATACAAATGGGTTAAAGTTTCCACCTCTAGTAAATAGAGTAAAAGGATGTGGTAGGGACTAGAGAACTTACGTTGTTCTTAAAGGGAGAAAGGTAATAATTACGATTATTATGAAAGAGGCCACCAGCATACGTTGATTGAACATCATCTTTGGCATGATAGCTGATGAAAATGTCTTCATAGCCAGACCTTTTTCTGCCAGCCTCAAGATCCATGTACACTCGAAGCGGGTCTCCAGTGCGTCTCTATAAGAGAAAACAAGTGCATTTGAGCTAAGACTGAATCGATTGTGAATAAAGAGATGGTAAACAGAAAACAATGACTGCATAACATCAAGCACACAAGATTTCTGACACGTATGTGCCATATTATGATATTAACAGGCATAGATATACGTCCAAAGATATATTTATAAAACAAACTCATGTAGTAACCAATTTCAGTTTTAATTCCTTCCACAGGGATTATGTGAAAAAAATGTCCACTAAGTTTCGAAAGAATGAACACCCATGTAAAGAGTAATTCAGAATAGCTTATAGTAAGGTAACAAAGATGGTCCGTGAAAGAAGAACAACAATAGTCGGCAATGCAGCACAACTCAGATATACTATCAATATTCCTAATAGAAGAATTAACGCTATAGCTATTTGTTCTAAACGTTTTAGATCAACTAAAGATGTAACTAACCTAAACTAAAGCATCACAAAAGATATAACACTGTAAAAAACCACAAGGAGACACGCCAAAGACCTATCATCTAGAAAACCATCAAAAGATCTTAACTTTTCCTTTTCCGTCTGCCTACACAAACGAAAAACGAGTAACACCATCACACATAACTACTTTTGTGTGTTGTGTCTAAACCCAATTTGAAAGTTAATATCAACAAGTTCCCACTATATAGCTGCTAATAAACATAACACGAATTTAAACATTTCCGACACACGAAATATAAATTTACAAAAATAAATAATTACCCTAGATGGAGGCGTGGTCGTTTCGAAGAACAAAGCATCCGGTTTATCAAGCAAAACATTCGATTTCGTCCACAAACAACTCAACCCACATCCACAACTATATAAATTATCCAAATTATCAGGAATCCAAGTCCACCCTTTAACCAAAACCCCAACATGATTCATTTTCAACTCACTACATTCATAATTACCCACTTGTAAAGATGATAAATTTACCCCTTTTTTCACCAAACCCAGATTCTTTTTCTTAAAACTAACACAACCCACTTGGAAATCCCATTTTTTATAAGCAGCCAGTAAATTCTCAAATGGGTCTGGATCAGATTCTTGGAGTTGACTTATAGTTTGACTTTGAATTGTGGGAATTGGGATTGAAGATGTTGTGCCTGATGATGATGGGAAATCAATGAATATGTAACAGAAGAATATGAGAATTGAGAGGGCTAACATGGTGATTATGGCGATTGAATTTAAGGGTTTTTGATTTAAGAGCATTATATGGTTTTGGGGGATTTGATTTGTTTTGTAGATCAAATATGATGAAAAAATGTTTGAAAAGAAAGGTGTGAGGGTGGGTGAAGTCACAAAATTATTGAACCTTAATTTGTAAGTTTAGTAAATCTATTTTGTAACAAAAAGGCCATAATCACTTTTCTGAGTCTTAGTTAATTTCAACCGTGTCTATTCAACTCGTAAAAATAGGAGTTAATATAACACATATGATGATAGTTTGTAGTTAAAATATAACAAAATAATATGTGTTTAACTCTTTTAAATCATAGGGACTGTTAAATCATAACCAATTCAGACCTCGGCTTGATGTGGTTTTTAAAACATTATTTATACAAAATCCTAATAACAATGACAATAACAATAATGATAAATAAATATAGCCCTAAGTTCAATGATTAAAACTTATGGGTTAACTTTTATACATAAATTGTTTTACTACAACCACTTCAATTAAAGTGTTTAGAAATCGTCCAAATCAAGATTCGAGAAAAGTTTTTTGTCTCTAAGGTTTTCCTATGAGGGTTTCTCCATCATGTAATGAAGATTTGAGGGAGATTTTTTCTCTTATCGTTGTTGTTGTGATCTTTCTTCTCTCCATTCATGGTAGAGATCAATTGACGAGTTTGTCAGTTTTATTCTTCTTTGTGAGTGTTTTACTTTTGTTTGGATGATTTTTGGTAGCCTATAATATTTGGAAAAGACCGGCTATGAATTCAAAGTTTGGGATCGGGAATCACTTTTTGGATCCAACCTTATTATGTGTCACATTGCATAAAAGTCTCTTGCAATCAGATCTAGATTTTGAAAATGAGGAGGGTTTGGTTCGTTAATAATTTTAAATGACATATTGAAAGTCTTTCTCTCAATAAAGTTCAACATTTGTTCGATTCCCTGATGCAAACTCCCCATGCATTATTAAGATATTATCGAGTGTGGTTGTTCTTCAAATGATGTGTAAGGTATCAAATTTGTGTCAATTTGCTGCAATAGCCAATGATTTATGGATTTCTTTTGGCATAGGGAAATTAGGGTTAAATTTTTACGTTTTACTTATTTTGCTTTTGATATTTAGTATCCATTGTAATCGGTAGATTTTTATTCCACTACAACATACCCTAATTTTAAGGAGTGATTCTCGTTATGAATAAAATTGTTAGACTTTGGCAAAAAAATAAAAATAAAAAAATCATCCAAATAATAAATAAAAATAAATACGGTATTGGGCCTTGGAAATATGGGCTAACACGTTAGTGGGCCGAGACAAGGGTATGGGCTTGAGAGATAGATTATGGACCGGTGGGTGAGGCTTGAGTTTGCTGCCATGAAAGTAAAAAGAGAATACATACAGTTAATTTCAGAGCACAAATGATCGATGTGGACTAAACCATAAAATCTAAACTAAATAAATAGAAACAAGATAGAATATTAACGATAGTCTTTCGTCATCTAAAAAGACCAAAATACTCCTTTAATTAATTTTTAATTAAAACCCGTTGTTATTAATACATGAATCTTAATTAGATCCAAACAAAAAATACACTTCATTGTTGCCGATGGCTAGTTGCATTTTCAAAGAGAAATATGCAAGCGGATATATTTTGATCGTTTATTGTAAGATCTTGGAAAGCTTAGAGAGCAGGGGATGTTAACCGAAAAAGAATATCTTAAAAGAGTACATTTGATATAATGATACGGATAACTTGTTGATATTTGTCATTATTGTTGCTAGTATTCTGATTTTTGGTATTGTGTTGCCGTGCATGTAGTTTCGGGAGAGGCTAAGGTTGGTTGTTGAACATATCAATGCAGCGACGTTGGAGACTGGGAATAGGTCTGTCCTCCCAGATGTAAACATACGTGGCATGGTACATGCTACGCTCAATTCCTTTAGAGACTTCTTTAGCCATGGGATGATTGTCATCTACAACATACCTCATGCCACTTATCTTTGGAGGTGTAAAATTGTGGAGAATTTCAGTTGATAATGTCATTCCGATCAAACAAAAATTAGTAAACATCAACAAGAAGTTTTTCAAGACCGGTGAATGGATAAATATTTGTGATATGCGAGAAAAGGTAGATCCATACATATCATAATAGAGAGATCAATAGAATTGGAAAAATATATATAATAAGAGAGTGAAAGTTGAAGACATTGCATCTTGCAAGTGAAGTATATATAGAGAGATTTGAATGTCTAAACCGTTACCCAATGGCTTGTTTCAAATTCATTTTTGAATATAATGACCGTTACTCAACGGATAGTTTTCAAAAACATTTCCAATTGTGAAGACCATCACCTAACGGATAATTTCAGATTCAAATACGATGACCGTTACAATTAACACAATCTTGCTATTGTATGACAACAATTATAAACATAATTAAATATGGTTTCATTCTCAAACTTTTGGATTAACATTCCTTATTTTGTAAATGTTTTTACACAGTTTAAGTCATTCATCACTTTAATCTTTTCGATGTTTACAACGTTTTTCAAATCAAAATCTTAGTAGACCGATGTGTGACAATTAACATGTTAAACCAATACGAGGAAACAAAATTTGAATGTTAGGATTAAACCAATAAACGGAAATAATTAGAGAAATTCACGAAAGTACTCATCTGCCATTTGCATATTTTAAAAATAATCACTAAATTCGCGAAATTTTTTTTTTCCATATTATTTGTCGCCAGAATTAAATGAGTTAAATGAGTGGTAAAATAGCGCGAGAATATGAAGCGAAAACGTGGCACGAGAACATGGCACAATTTGAAGCACTCATTTTCGACCCGAAAATGTGGCGTGAGAACTTTTCGCGAGAATGTGGAATTAGAATGATGAAGAGCGAGACACATTTAATTTTTGCGACGAAAATTTGGCGCAAAAATATTTCACGAATTTAGTGAGTATTTTCGAAATATAATTGTGTCGGATGAGTATTTTCATAATTTTATAAAATAAAGTAATAAGTAGTTTAAACTTACGGATAAAACCACTTTACCAAAAAAAGGTTATAGATTAAAAGAATAAATTATTGAATTAGGGGTAAACAATTACAAAAAGTTATCGGGTGAAACCAATAAAAGAAAGAAATTTTGAAATTTTGAGCCTCAATTATTATTAACTCTTTTAATTAATAAATTGAACGATTAAATGAAAACCGATTCAAGCCTCAATATATATAGCTTTCAACACATACTTGGGATTCTATTTAGTTGATAACCACTCAAACCCAATATGAGAAATTGAGAAATCTTGCAATGTAAGTAAAGATTAAAATACAATGTTGTCTTAAAATAAAAAGAAAATACGGTGTATTCAACACAACATTTGTGAACGAAAATACTCGCACACTTTCCTCTCGAACTTGCTATCTTTAATATATTCACAACCTTTGATTGCTTTAAAACAAAAACATGTTTTACATACACTTCAACAACAATTACAATAACAACAACAACAACACCAACACCACCAACTGGATGTCATCTCGGTCTCGGTTTCTGGCCCTTGAGCACCTTTGTCGGAGGTACTAAGTGTTGGCACTGAACCATTGTCGGCGGTACTAACATTTACCTGGGGGGGTTCTGGGGTATACCTAGGTCTCAAAGGTTCGGCATGAAAGTAACGAAGTTTACTTGTATTTCTTCGACCTCTACCACCAATGTTGTTGACTTTCTGATCTCGGCCTCTTTGCTCCGCCATGAGTAAGTTGGTTTATTTCTTAATATCTCTTCTTAGCTAATTGCTTTCTTTATATACCCAGTTGCGATAACTTACGCGAAAACTCCCACTTTATTCTAGGAAATAACTGTTGTGGCTTTCAATATATATATACAAATGTCAACTTGTTTACTGGGGACCCAATATACATAGCACATTTTAGACTATTCTCATCATCAACTTAACCCAATTCTATTTTTTTAATAAAAAGTAATTTCTATCTCTTCCACCTCAACAATCCAACCTAACTCAATTTTTCACACTCATTAACAAGGTTATAGATAACGTAAGGCGTGACGTCGCGACATGAGTAAGCCTCAAACTTTGCAAGAAAATGCAAGACATGACGTTTCTCAAAACGTGACAATGCGACAATTTTTTTTTATATATTTTATAATTTTATATATATTTTTACTATTATTAAGTTATATAAATATCAATAAATTATGAAAAATAGTACATTTCAATTGTTATATTTGAAATAATAATGTAGTGAATGGTTAAATTTTGAAATGTTTAAAGATTATTAATTATATAATATTAAGAAAATGAATGGTCAAGATTTAATAAATGATAATTCTTGAATAAAAATTGATGGTGTAGATTGTTTTTCTTTAAAACAAAAACTTAGAATAAAATAAGAAATATATTTTATATAAAAGTAGAGATTAAATTATATTAAAAATGTTTTGATGTAACTAAGTTTCATATTTTACTTTTTTATATCTAGAAGTATATTGAATAAAGAAAAAAATATATGTAATAATTCCATTAAAGGGATTTTTACATTTATATCCTTGTAAAACTTAAATATCACATCAATATCATTGTAAATTTTAAAATTACATCAATATCCTTATAAAAAATTTTAATACTCATATTTATCCAAAAACAAATTTAATTATATTTAAAATGATTTAATATTTAAATCTTTTTATTTACCTTTTAATTAATAAAAATTCAACAATATATGTATAATATTATCCGAAAATAATCACAACCGTAAACATAATTAAAAAACTTACGAATGATAATGTTATGATCAAAGGTAGCACTCTAGTATATCATATAAGAAGAAAATGTCTAAGAACTAAAGAAGAAGAAAGAAAAAGGCGTGAAAAAAGAAGAGAATAGGTTAGTTTTTTTTAATTAGGGTTAGAAGGGTAAAAAGGTAATAGAGTATTTTTCTAAAATTAATATAAGAATTAAAAATATTAAAATGAATATAAAAATAATTTAATTGACTTTTGGATATATATGAATATTATAAAGTTTTAGGAGGATATTGACGTAATTTTAATTTATATAAGGATATTGATGTAATATTCATCTTTTATAAGGACGTCGGTGTAATTCTCCCAAGAAATAAAATGGAAACAATTACTTAATCGAATTATTTAAAGAGACAAAAGAAGGTCAACATATTTGAAGAATAAACTATTGAATGATTAAGGTAAAAAAAAAAATACGGATAATATATATTCCATTTTTGAAACCCACAATTTCCATCTCTCAATAAGTATTGCATATGTGTAATGTATAGGTGAAAAATAGATGAAATTTGAGTCAATAAATGTTGTGAATATGACGTTTGTGAGTTCACGTATGAACTATGTCGTGCAGGTTCCTGATTCAAGTCTAAGTTTGGAAAATCTTGTGGAACATAACTTTGACGGGTTCGAACAACTCCGTCTGCGAATATTTTCAGTTGGGGGAGCAATGGGTCTTTTGTTCGCTTGTTTACTTTTCAAGTTGGATGCCCACGAGTATTGTTTTAAACGAGGGTTGCGAACCAAATTCCCCCCGAATATTCCCCTTAATTTTCTAACACTTGTTTTACCAACTTTGGGTTGTGCCATATCTTCTTTTGGAGGAAAATGTAAAGATAAATCAAGCTTCCTCCAAAACATATTAATGGACTACAACTGAATATACAAACCTGTTATTAAAAACGTTAAATATAGAATTCAAAACATTAAAAATAAACATTATGAATTCGTCCCTAACTTTAAAAAGTTGCATAAATTGTCCAAGTTTAAAAATTAATTACGCTTTTCGTCCCTAATTTCTAATTTGCAACCGTAATTGGGGCAAACCTTAGGGACCAAATCCGTAATTGATGACAAACTTTAGGGACAAAATCCTTATTTGGAGCAAATTTTAGGGACGAAAAAGGTAATTAGTTTTTAAAAATGGATTATTTATGCAACTATTTAAACTTAGGGACGAAATCTGTAATTTGAGATAAACTTTAGAGACGATTTTTGTAATTAATTCTTTAATATACTTTTTAAAAATATACTCTAACCTGAATTGTGATGTATTGGAAGTTCGTACACACATGTTAACCCACAACTTGTACGCAATCGACAACTACAATTTTAAAAGTTTTTATTTTTCAGAGAGAGAGAGACCGTTACCAAACAGCTAATTTTTAAATTCATTTTCAAATATGATGACCGTTAACCAACAATTAATTTTTGAATACATTTTCAAATATGACGACCATCATCCAACGAATAATTTTCAAATACAAATATGTTGAACGTTTCAATTAACACAATCTCACTATTGTATGACGACGAAACGATTATACACATAATTACAAGTATTAAAAAAGTAATCAAAAAGTTCAACAGTATTTTAAATTTCAATATAAAGCCTGAAATCAGATATTAATTAAAGTGTTCGAGAATTAATTCGGAGAATAAAATCTAATAAATAATAATACGTCAAGTTTACGATTATCACAAGCCACGCAGGTAGGCCATGCATATAGAAACTTAATTATACGAATGAAAGTTACAAATTGAAAATAATTATCACGCATACTTGTAACATGTATATATAAAATGTACGAAGTGTGTTCAAGGTGAAAAAAAATACATGGGTGTCACAATCTCCCCTATTTAAAGGAATTCGTCTTCGAATTTCAATTAATTTCAATTGGTCATTCGAACCAAAAATACAAATTCTCAAATACTTCAACCCAAAGACAAAAAGAATCGCCTATCCTCCAATAAGATTGCCATAATGCACATACATAATAATTGCCATGTGGATGTCTAATTTGTAAGTAAATAACATGATCGTCGTCTTCATCATGTTAATAAAATTAATTTGTACACGTTGTTTTAATGTTTTGTAGGGTTCTCTCGTTCCTATAGTTCATTTTCTCCTACTTCAAAAATCACTTATTTAATATAGAAGGAATTTAAGATTGTTAGCTAGTAGTGGCGATGATGTGTTCAAATTTGAGTTAAATAAAATGACAGATAGGATGGATACGGAATATGAGGTTTTAGGGGTTTTAAAATCTTAACCCTGGGCATTGGGGAAGTAATCGAAAGCGAAGAAAGTATGCCAATGCTACGATTTTGAGAGTTGTCAAACTTCCTTCGTTTCCGATTACTCCCCTGCCGAGGTAAAGATTTTAAAACCCCTAAAACCTGATATTCCTTATCCATCCTATCTGACATTATATTTAACTGAGATTCGAACACATCATTACCAATACTCGCTAACAATCTTAGATCAATAAGTTCCTCATCTACATTAAATAAGTGATATTCTATAGCACGAGAAGATAAACTAAGAACTAGAGCACCCTACAAAACATTAAATAAACGTGTACACATTGATTTTTATTAACATAATAGAGACGATAATCATGTTATTAACTTACCAATTCGAAATCCACATGGCAACCATTATATATTTGCATCATGGCATGCCAAACAGCTAGTCCTTTCACGCCTTCTCTCTCACCACCATTACCCTACTTCAGTCGTGGGCCTACCACTACTATGCGACGCTTAGGCCATGACCCTTTACACCACCACGACCATTATCTAAAGAAATCCCATAACCACGACTACCACCACCATAACTAGCAATCCTACCACCTACCACTAACATCAATAACAACAATTTCTCAAGTCCTTTCACTACCCTCTCCTCCCACACTACCCATGTTGTTAGCTTAAGCCATACATATTTTTGAAATACGAGAGAGCAATAATATAATAGAGAGAGCAATAGATTTGGGAAAGAAAGATATTCAATAAGTAAGAGAGTGAAGGTTGACGACATTAGATCTAGCAAGTGAAGTATATATAGAGAGATGCGAATGTCTAGAACTTTACCCGACGGCTAATTTTTAAATACATTTTTAAATATAATGGCCGCTACCCAACGGATAGTTTTTAAACACATTTTCAAATATAATGACCATCATCCAACAGATAAATTTCAAATTCAAATATGATGACCGTTACAATTAACGCAACACGCCTATCGTATGACGATGGTTATACACATAATTACACGTGTTAATAATGTAATCAAAAAGTTCAATAAAATAGTTAGTGCTCACTAACAAAATAGCAAAATTTGTGATTTATATAATCATCTTGAATGTTTTCAAATTTGGCCAAAGTTCTTGTAATATATGTTCTATTCCTTTTAATAAAATTCAACGGCATAATACGAGCCGCATATTATCCCTTTCTAGAAAAGACATAGATAGTCGAATGGTTTTTAAGCACATTTTATTGTGTTGTGCTCTTTTAGCTACTTAATCAAAGTATGTGCGACTTTTATGACATTTTCCCTTGTTTATTAATACTAGTATCATTAATTTGGTTTCTTGATCTATAGTAGGCTACAATGAGAATAATAATTAGCATGTTTATTTTGTTAGTATAGTCTATCCTAGTCGTGTCAAAAAAACCTGAAATCAAAAACGTGAAAAAACCAAAAAACAGAACCGGTTCGGGTTGGCCAATACTCGGCGGGTATGAACCGGTTTGGAGTTTTAGGTTTTGGACCGGTTTGAACCCGGTTATAGCAGCAGCAACTACTAGCCGTTTTTTTTTGGTTTTTTTGTTACCGTTTGGGAGCGGGATTTTGGGTTTTTTTTTTTTTTTTTTTTTTTTTACCATTTTGTTATTCCAAATTTACTATAAGTATGTAGGATGAGTATGAGGTTAATCACACAATTCTAACTCTCTCAAAACACTCTCAAAACTCTAAAAACGCAAAAAATACGTTCGAAAAAAGTTTGAAAAATTCTCGAAAAATCATCAACAATCAAATGGCAACTCAAAGCTCTACCGCTTCCACCGGTTTAGGTTCCTCAAGTGAAAGAAGTCAAAACAACCCGAAACCGAGTCATTTGGTGTCATTTCAGTTTGGTGAAATTGGATAGCGAAAAGATGGCGCATAGTAATCATTGCGACAATTTTTTGAAAAATGATTCCAACTCGACTTTGAAGCATTGCAAAGTACTCAATAAAGTTTCAGAAGTGGGTCAATCATCGATGGGTCAAGACGAGACTATTTTTGTATATTCGGTGGAGCGGATGCGTCAAAACTTTGCGGGTTATGTGATTCAATCCGCCTTGCCATTCAATCACTTCGACAACCCTCGATTCACTAGGGTGGTTCAAAGGTGTCTTCAACCGCGATAGACTCATGTAAGTCGAAATACTATTAGAAGTAATTGTTTGAAAATATGGAAAAAGCTAAACTAATGGTAATAAAAGGTTTTGAAACGTTAAATACAAATGTAAACTTAACAACCGAAGTTTGGTCGGCTCCTCATGGTTGCCCGATTCATACCTTTACCGCACATTAGTGTGATCCCGAATCGTGGAAAATTATGAATAGGGTTATTGCTTTTGACTAATTTCCTTATCCTCACACGGGTCAAAACTTATTTCATATGTAACGGGATATTTTACAAAGGTATAATTTGGAAGAAAAAATGTTTTCAATTGCATTTGATAATGCGAGTAATAATACAAACGCGGTGGGTAAACTAAAACTAAAATTCAAACCACCAATGAATGGTGACTTTTATCATAGTCGATGCGTTGCACACATTATAAATTTGGTTGTGCAAGCCGGACTAGAAGTCATCGAAGTAAAAAACGCCATAAGCTCTTATAGACAAATGTTAACCGATATATTTTCAAATCACAAAAGTAGATACAAGGGATATATGAAAGTGTGTAAGGAAACAAATTCCATCTTTTTGTCCCCTAATTGGGATGTTCCCACGAGATGGAATTCGACTTACAATATGTTTGTATGTGGTTTACGCCAACAAGGTATTTTAACCTATTATCATGCCGAGTTAGTGGGTAAATATCGGGTTACACCATTTCCGCTTAAAAATTGGGATATTATTCAAAAACTAAGTCAATTGCTCAAAGTTTTTAAAACCGCAACAACTTTATTATCTGGTGTTTATTATCCCACTAGTCATTTAGTCCTTAAACAAATTGGTTTTATGGTTACAAAGTTGGACGATTTCGAACGTCAGGGTGAATTTTATTTTGAAATGGTAACGCCCATGAAAGCAAAAATGAGAAAATATTTTGTTACATTGTCACCTTTAATTACCGTTTATGCCGCATTAAACCCGTGTTTGAACAAATTTGGGGTGGAACATCTAATGCGAAAAATCTTTACAAAATTGGATATCGTTATTGACCCATTATATACCGATAACGCCATAGCCGAATTTGATAAATCTTTTAAAGGGTTATTTGGGGTTTATTTTAACAAGTATAAAATCCCATCAAATGTTGGTGAATCAAGTTCTTCTATGGCGTTGACCTATGAAACCTATACTAGCACGAACCCGCAAATTGACTTGTTTCACAATTAAAACGAGAAACACTTAAACGTGCTAGGGGTGATGGGGATGACAAAACCTATACCGAATATGGGAGGTATACGGGAACCGATTTTTTAGCCACTATGGGAGTTGAAGAATTCTCCAACTTTGAGGTTTTGGCTTGGTGGAGAGCACGGGAATCTCAATTTCCCGTTCTAGCCGCCATGGCCAAAGATCTACTAACCGTCCAAGCTTGTTCGGTAACTTCGGAATCCGCTTTTTCTCTTAGTGGTAGGGTATTATCTTTACAAAAAACAAGACTCACACCGGCGGCATTGGAGATGTGCATTTGCTTGAAGGATTACTTAGACGCGGCCGAACGTACATAAGACCACCAAAATCTTGAAGGCGAACTAGAATATGAAGACGAAGTACTCGATATCGATGTGGAACAAGGAGTTGCAATATCACTTTCCGATGAAGAAATCGCTATCGATGAAGCTTCCCGAGCATCTAGCTCCGAAGATGAACCTGTTGAAGATGACTTTATTAAAGTAGACGAAGATTAAGAATGAAGAAATCAATTTCAAATTTCCAATATTATTAGTTACATTTCAAATTAAAAATAGTATTTTTTTTTCGAACATTTTTATTCCAATTATCGTAATATTAAGGTTATGATGATGTATTTCAAGTTTTTTTAGTATAAGACAACGTTTAGGTATGATGTGTTACAAGTTTGTTTAATAAAAGTTGAAGTTTAACGTGTTTTTTTCAACTTACGTTTTGTATTTAATTTTTATGTTTGGTGTATTCGACATTGTATCACTAGACAGACTATTTGTAAGCTTGTCATTAAGTTTGATTATGATCAGGAGGTAATGCGATATTTTATGTTATATATTAATTCACGGTCTTATTTGGATTCCTGTTTTCAAATTTCTAACGGAAGTTGTTCATAGATGCAGGCCAATGACGAGGAAGCAGAAGACGATAAATTAGATGATAAATCAAATTACTTGTGATGAAGAGGGAGAAAAGACGAAGAAGGTACACTTGAAAACTCTAATTTCGTAAGTTTTTTGTGATTTTTATTTGATAATAGTAGAAATGCTTCAAAGTGGAAAGAATGATTGGTTTCGAAAATAAAATCAACGAAGACTTCTAATGTTATGAAAAGCAATGACAAAAACAATGTTTTCAAGTTAATATGTAATTTTCCAAGGCTCATACAGAACTACATTTTTATTGTTTCTTATAAAACCAAATTAAAGGACTTATTCTCTTAAGAAAATTTTAGAATGAAAAGCAATATAGAACGTATGGTAGCCACAATTGGTTAGAAGGCAATTTATGTCCGTTGTAAGTATATCAAATAATTATACGTCATTCATCAATAAACATCTCTTACATTCGGTTAAACTATAATAAACCATAAACGATAATATTAAAAACATAATTCACCTCCAAACATAATTTCATTTGATATGATTAAACTACCATATTATTTTTTTAAAAAGAAACCCGAAATGTTTCACCTCCAAACCAAAAACATATATATTATTGTATTAGTTTTTATATATCTTTTCTTGTTATCGCGAGGTATAAGCTAGTAGATATTGTAAAAGAGGACATTAATTGATAATATTATAGTGAACAACTCATTTTTAGTTTAGTTCTCCTTCTTTATGTTTTAAGACGTAAAATGGAAGATTTATGATGTGTTATTTTATATAAAAATGTATCTATCGAATGCTAACTATTTAACACAATAGGCAAGTGTACCTTTTGCACGTAGTAGTATAACCACAATAAGTACGAGTATCGAACACAAGGAGAGCGAATTGAAACTACGATTATTTAATTTAAACTACTTATCACTAATTATAACGACACAAATAGGGGGGTTACATTTGAGTTCTGTATGAACGTATTTAAAACTGATTTTCGTAACTTTAAAATGTAAATAAAAGGAAATTGATGATTAAACTATTAAAAACGCAAGTTTGGAAAGTTGTAAATCAAATATGAGACAAGCGTGTTCACTTAGATAATAAATCATAATGTTTACCTGCACCTCAATTATGTGCAATGTCCATGCATAATCAGTTTGTTGGTGATTTCTAATGTAATTATGCTAGATGGTCACTAAGCATAAAAACTATGAAATAAGCTAAATCCAATTAATGGTCACAATGTTCTTTTTCCCATTTCATGCATTAAGTATGTCAACTAATTTGTAAGATTTACTAATAATGAATATCGTGTGAAAGTTTATCCACACTAACCCGTTACCTACCTTAACGCTTTATTAACGATTCTCCTAACCCTAGGGTTTAGTCCACCTCTAGTCAATATTATTAACCGTATTAATAAATAATTTAGTTCCTAACACCGATTCAAGTAACGCATACGTAGGTCTACTGTATTTAGTTTTACTTAGCAATAGAACAATCGTTATAAGTATTAAATCTAGTAACCATGCAAACTATCCAACAAATAAATTATAAACTTGAATTAAGATGTATTAAAACATTAGTTCATATTATCTTAAGCAAACACTGAGATTATTAGTTCATAATATCAATAAAACTCTTAGCAAACAAAGATTCAACGTATTCAAACATATTCATAACGTAAATAACGTTCAAACAAATGATTTCTATGCTCCAAAATGTTGTTGATCTCCAAGGTTTGATGTCTTTAATCTCCAAGCAGCAGAAAACTCTTTCTCCAAACCCTAGAAGTCGACCCGCAGTTTTTAAAATACCTAAATCCATTTTTAGGTTTGCTTTTATAGTTACTTCGACTTCTGGACGGATATACGACGTATGTCTTTAAATGTACATACGTCGTATGTATCTTGAGCCTATACACTTTGGCTTCTGCTTAGTACATACGTTGTATGTCAATTGACACACATACGTCGTATGTACTCAGGATCATGACTTCCTTAGACAATCTTCTATACGGCGTATGTTGATTGATGGACATACGTCGAATTCTTTGACAGTGTATGAATTATCTTGTTTTCTTCATGTTTTCTACTTCTTTCGGCAAAATCACCCGTTTATCAGACCTATCACACTTAACAAACGATTACATAGCAAATAATATATAAATGTGATAAAAACGGGTTAAAACAACGGGGATATCAGTATAAATATTATTACTATTTTGACGATATCAAAATCCCCCAACTTAACTTCTACTTGTCCTCATGTAGATCCAATTAAAACAAAATTAAAAATACACTTTCATAAAATAATAAATCTAATCAACAAGTCAATTAGATATAACATTTAAGAAAAGTAAAAGTGTATAATTTCATATTACCAAGCCTGTTTAATATACATAACCAAACACCTCACAAATTTGGGAAGTAATTCACACAATTCACTCAATACTAGTTTAAAGGTGTAAAGAACAATAAATTCGCTCAACTGCTCGGTCATGATGAATATTCTATCATAGGCTTGATAAAATATCACTTCTTCACCATAAGAGTCTAGGTATAATTACACGGAGACTTTCATTAGGTTGTAATGTATAAGGTTAAGGCATGTGGAAAATATATAATGGAGTGAAAAGTTTAAATAAATAAAAGTATACAAAAATTATTTTAGTATACATCTAATTTAGACTAAATCGAACTCCTAAAACATTTAACGAACCGAATTGCTACTTATTTCTTCAACACGACTCAAGATACACTAAAATTACTTAACTTTAACTTCTATAGCTCTTTTTTTATTCATCTTTTCTAAATTTTCGATTTTTTTTTTTTTTTTTTGGTTGCCTAGTACATGTCTTACAATAACTTTTGGTAAGATGGTATGCTCAAAATGCTTACTAACTAATTTTTTTCGATTTTCTAATTTCTTCAAAAATACAAACATAATACAACGATCACTTAAGTTCCACTACTTCAATCTTCATATAATACAATAGTAATCAAAATCTAAGTTCGGATTCATCTAATAATGAAACGAAATAAAGCGAGTGTTACAAAAATTATATAGTAGTGTTTAAGAAATAAAAAGGTTTAGGCGCAAAGTGGTTTTCTAGAGTTTCTAACACTAAAAATAAGTGTTACAAGGGTTTTCTAATGCAATGCTCATTCCAGTGGTCTCGAAGTGTATGACTATGTCAAGTTCTAAATGCATGGTTTTCTAGAGTTTCTAACACTAAAAATAAGTGTTACAAGGGTTTTCTAATGCAATGCTCATTCCAGTGGTCTCGAAGTGTATGACTATGTCAAGTTCTAAATGCATCATCCATCGGCACACTCATACAAAAAAAAAAAAAGTAACATTTAAAATAAATGTTTTCAATGCTCAAAAATTTCACTTTTTTTTTCTTTCTAAATAGGATATAAATGAGCGTTCGATTATACAACAAATTAAAAAAGTTCCAAAAAAAACATGTCATGATATTTCTTATGTTTTCTTTTCCTATTCCCCTCCCCAGATACACCCAGATACAACGACTTAAGCAAAGACTCCAACTAGATTTCTGACCACACAAGCACCTTCTATAAGGAATTAAGTATTGACAGTTAATATTTTTAATATTTATAAAGGTGTCACGTGGGTACTGACCACTCCTTGACTCGCCAAATAGACCCAATCAACATGTAGACCTACCAAATTAAATGGAGGATAGCTATGGTCAGCAACGGCTACTCCGTAAATTAAACGACAGTCTCAATGAGTCAATGCATATAGTACATTTTGTGCATATTCCTTAATGTCTTCATGGGTTTAAGATAAGAACATGATCAGTTCTAGTAGTTTGTAATTCTAGGGTAAAAATATTCAAAGCATCAAGGATAACACCAGGTGTTTAAGCAAAGTCCCGAAACCAAGAATGGAGATAAACTCACATGTCATACATGATACGACGTAAAAAGAATGGGCCTCTGGCTTTTGGACGTTGTGCGGTCGCACACTCGGCCATGCATCGAGCTGGCTTTTTATATAAATAATGTTTTATAGCTTTATATTTTTCTTTTGTTGAAAGTTTTGATACAATCTGTAATGTTTCTACATTGAAGTTAATTTGAATAATATATCAATTATCGTAAAAACATATGAAGTTTTAAAGTTTTTGGATTATGATGTTTGCTCTACATCCATGGGGTGAGCCAAACCTTGAGTAGCCATAGCACTTATGAATAAAACATACACATCAATTCAAAATCATAAGAAATCCTAATAATAATGATAGTAGTCTAGATAACTACAACTAGTCGTATCGAAAAAAACCGAAACCGAAACCGAAAAAAACCGAAAACCGAAACCGGTCCAAACCGGATGTGACCAAAACCGGCGGGTTGGAACCGGTTTGGTTTATTAGCTTATGGATCGGGTTGAGACCGGTTTATCCCAAACGGGTTTGGGAAACCGGTAAAAAAACCGGTTTACTAGCCGTTGGAAAAGTCAACCTAGCCGTTATTTGACCGTTGGGAGTGCAATTTGCCCGTTTTTGTTTTTGTTTTTTTTTACCATTTTGTCATTCCAAATTTATTATAAATATGTGGTTGAGTTTGGGATTAAACACACATTTCTAACTCTCTCAAAACACTCTCAAAGCTCTAAAAACGCAAAAAATACATTCGAAAAACGTTAGAAAAATTCTCAAAAAATCATCAACAATCAAATGGCAACTCAAAGCTCTACCGCTTCCACCGGTTGTGGTTCCACAAGCGAAAGAACGATCGTAGAGGTTCTCGAAACAACCTGAAACCGTCACGTTTGGCAACATTACCGGTTGGTGAGATTGTCCGATGGCGAAAAGATGGCGCATTGTAATCATTGCGGCCATTTTTTGAAACAAGAATCCAACTCGACGTTGAAGAATCATGTCGAGAAGCATTGCAAAGTTCTCAATAAAGCACAAAAATCGGGTCAATCATCGATGGGTCAAAACGGGAGTATTTTTGTTTATTCGGTGGAGCGGATGCGTCAAGAGTTTGCGGGTTATGCGCGTAATAATACAAGCGCGGTGGGTAAATTGAAACTAAAATACAAACCACCAATGAACGGTGACTTTTATCATGGTGGATAAGTTGCACACATTATTAATTTGGTTGTGCAAGCCGGACTAGAAGTCACCGAAGTAAAAGACGCCATAATGTCTTATAGAAAAATGTTAGGCAATATATTTTCAAACCACAAAAGTAGATACAAGGCATATATAAAAGTTTGTAAGGAAACGAATTCCGTCTTTTTGGCCCCTAATTGGGATGTTCCCACAAGATGGAATTCGACTTACAATATGTTTGTATGTGGTTTACGCCAACAAAGTACTTTAACTTATTATCATAGCGAGTTAGTGGTTAGACATCGGGGTATTACACCATTTCCGCTTGAAAATTGGGAAATTATTAGTAAAATAAGTCAATTGCTCAAAGTTTTTAAAACCGCAACAACTTTATTATCGGGTGTTTATTATCCCACGAGTCATTTAGTCCTTAAACAAATCTATTTTATGGCTACAAAGTTAGACGATTATGAATTTAAATGTGATTTGTATAAGTTAATGGTAGCCCCCATGAAAGAAAAAATGAGAAAATATTTTTCTAAATTGTCACCTTTAATTACCGTTTCCGCCGCACTAAACTCGTGTTTGAACAAAATTGAGGTGGAATACAATATAAGAAAAATCTTTGAAAAATTGAATTTGGGTATGTTTGACCCATTATATGCCGATAACGCCATAGTCGAATTTGATAATTCTTTTAAAGGGTTATTTGGTGTTTATTTTAACAAGTTTAGAACATCAAATGTGGGTGAATCAAGTTCGTCTATGACGTCGACCTATGAAAACTATACTAGCGTGGACCCGGAAATTGACTTGTTTAATAATTTAAGACGAGAAAACAATAAACGTGCTAGAGGGGATGGGGGTGACCAAACTAATACCGAATATGAGAGGTATACGGGAACCGGTTTTTTAGCCACTATGGGGGTTGAAGAATTCTCCAACTTTGAGGTTTTGGCTTGGTGGAGAGCACGGGAATCTCAATATCCCGTTCTATCCGCCATGGCCAAAGATCTACTAACCGTCCAAGCTTCTTCGGTAGCTTCGGAATCCGCTTTTTCTCTTAGTGGCAGAGTATTATGTTTACGAAGAACAAGACTCACACCGGCGGCATTGGAGATGTGCATTTGCTTGAAGGATTACTTAGACACGGCCGAACGTACACAAGACCACCAAAATCTTGAAGGCGAACTAGAATATGAAGGCGAAGTACTCGATATCGAGGTGGAATAAGGAGTTGCAATATCACTTTCCGATTAAGAAATCGCTCTCGATGAAGCTACCCGAGCATCTAGCTCCGAAGATGAACAAGTTCCCGTTGAAGATGACTTTATTCAAGTAGACGGAGATTAAGAATGAAGAAATCAATTTCAAATTTCCAATGTTATTAGTTACATTTCTAATAAAAAATAGTACTTTTTCTGCACTTTGTTTAATAATTGTCGAAATATTAAGCTTTGAAAATTTGTTTCAAACTTTTTTTAGTAGAATACAATGTTTATGTATGATGTGTGTTAAAGAATTTAAAAAATAAACGAATTTTAAAGTGTTTTTGCAAGTTACGTTTTTTTTTTCCCAATGTTATTAGTTACATTTCCAATAAGAAATGGTACCTTTTTCGCACATTTTCTTTAATAATGTGCGAAATATTAAGCTTTGAAAATGTGTTTCAAGCTTTTTTAGTAGAATACAACGTTTATGTATGATGTGTGAGAAGAATTTTTTTAAAAAGTCGGATTTTAACGTGTTTTTGAACTGAACCGGTTGGGACCCGGTATGAAACCGGTTTGAGCGGTTCTTGGTTTAAGCTTTGAAAAACCGGTCCAAACCGAATCCGGTTTGGATGGTTTGACCAAAAACCGGTTCGGTTTCCGGTCAAACCCGGTTTTGACATCCCTAACTACAACCCTATAGGTTGTGATTAAGTCACATAGACAAGGATATAAAAGTTATACTCCGTAAAAATAGGAGGTAAATTCATAAATAAAGGACCGGTTTTTAGTATTTATAATACAATAATGTACGTCTAATTTTATTAACCTCAGATTACAAGACTGTTGTTATCAAAATTCTAATGATAATTATAATGTTTATATTATATATATCTAGCTTATTGATCCGCGTAATACGCGGATAACTATATCGAAAACGATATAATGCTAAACATATATTATGTTTTTTCGTTTATACGCAAAAGACTCAAAAAACAATAAAAAATAATTTTCTTTTCTTTTTTATCCCAATATTTGAATATGTAGGAAGAAAAAAAATCTAATATTTAAAAGATATATGTTTTGCATTTTTTTAGATATTAGTTCAAAGTAGAATTGTTGAATTATGTAAAGTAGATAGCTAATTAGTTTTCTATGAATATTATTAAATATAAGGGTTAAATTGTTTAAAATAAAATGGTTAAATTGAAATTAATAATGATGATATTATCAAAATGACGATTGACCTAAATTAAAATTATAAACTTATTTAATGTTTACTATTTTGACATGTGTCATTTTAGACATCTTTTCTTAATATATATGTATAATTAATAAAGGATTGAACATTTATTAAAACGACACGTAAATTTCTTTAGAAACAACACGTGGCAAAATTTATAATATAATAAAAATTCAAAAAAAGGTTTAAATTTTAGTAATTATCTGGATTAAACATTTCGTGAAACGACACGTAAACTTCTTTAGAAATGACACGAGCCAAAATTTATAATATAATAAAAATTCAATAAAGCGTCTAAATTTTAGTAATTATCTTAATAGTATTAAAAATAATTTAAAACTTATCACTTAATCAAATAAAATACAATCCTATATAATTAACGAAGGATTAAACATTTCTTGAAACGACACATAAACCTTTTTAAAGACGATATGTGACAAAATTTATAATATACTAAAAATTCAGAAAAAGGTTTAAATTTTAGTAATTATCTTAATAGTATTAATTCAATTAAAGAAAAATAATTTGAAACTTATCGCTTAATCAAATAAAATACAATCCTATAAATATATTAATAAGTAATAATACACTACGTACGGGACGGAGGGACTTATAGTTTTTCATATGTAATATTATATTAATATCAAATAAAATATTAATATATTTTGAGTGTTAGTTAAAAAACAATTATGTTTTTAGAATTATTGTTTTTCATGACTCATATTTTTTTATAAAATATTCGATAATCGTACATCATACGAGTATTAAAACTAGTTTATTATACATTAAGATTAAAATAAGATGGTATAAACAACAAACAAAAATAATACTATACAAAGCTATTGGGCCTTGGAATTATGGGCCCGTGGGCAAGGGCCTGAGTCGGCTGCTATTAAAAGCAAAACCTAAAAAACACGTACTACAAGAGTTAATTTTAACTATGTAACTGTCGTGCGTTGCACGAGTTCGAAGTCGTTTGACATTTTTTACAAAACGTGCGCGATGGTATTTTTTATAAACGGTGCACGGTTGTTGTTGGTTATATACATTACATAGTGTTTGCAAAATGTTTAATCTTGGAATATTGAAAAACAGGAACGTTTGTGAAATCTCAATCCAAAAACCATAAACCAGGCCCAAAATAAATATTAAAACTTGAATGTGAAGCCAAATCCAATAACCATAAACCAGACCCAAAATAAATAAAAAAACATAAACGGCACACACCCATATGCACATTCAAGTTTTAATTAGGACTAGTAGAGTTGCACGAGTCCGGGGATTTATGTTTCAGCCTGTACTTTCACCCAATGTTCGCAACCTAATAAAAAAGGGATCGTCTTCGTCGGATTATTTAATTCGCAAACTATATTTTTTATTTCATACTAAATATATATATATATATATATATATATATATATATATATATATATATATATATATATATATATATATATATATATATATATATATATATATAGATTGGGGTTCAATAGAGATCCCTTTTTTGCTAGAGATCCAGGGATCACCTTCTCAGCCACAAGATCACCTAAATTGTGTGACTGAGATTAAAAGTTGACTTTAATGAATTTATAAGGAAAAGACACGGAGGGGTAATATGGTCTTTTTACCTTTTTCTTTTTTTTTTTACTTTACACGCGCTTTTGTGGCTGAGAAAGGCTTTTGTCTTTTGTCTTTTTGTCTTTCTACTTTTGTGTCCCATTTACCAAAACAATAATATATTCTTTCACATTTACCAAGTAAATATTCTTTCACATAAATGCATTAAATAATAATTTATTCCAACCACTTGCAATAAAGCCAAAATACATAATCATTAAACAAAATTATATTCTTTCACATACATAATGCATTAAACAAAATTATATTTAAAAACTATAGAATCACATGTGATTACTAAACATTTTTGTGACATTTTACATCAACATACTAAGACACATTATTAATAAAATCACAAGTGATTACTAAACGTTTTGTGACATTTTACATCAAAGAACTAAGACATTAAATAATAAACAGTTTCTTAATGTAAAAACTACATAATCACAGGTGATTAAATAAGCATTTGGTGACATTTTACATCAACATACTAAAGAAAATTATTAATAAAATCACAGGTGATTACTAAACATTTTGATGACATTTTACATCAACATATAAGGCACTAAATTAATACAATCACAGGTGATTACTAGACATTTGATGAAATTCTACATCAAGGTACTAAGGCACTAAATTAAGAACCTTAAATGTATTAAGGTATTAAGGCAATAAATCACAGGTGATTTTCCTTTACAATTTGTTGACTACAAAATTACATTTAAGATACTAAAGAAAACTACATAATCACAGGTGATTAAATAAGCATTTGGTGACATTTTACATCAACATACTAAAGAAAATTATTAATAAAATCACAGGTGATTACTAAACATTTTGATGACATTTTACATCAACATATAAGGCACTAAATTAATACAATCACAGGTGATTACTAGACATTTGATGAAATTCTTCATCAAGGTATTAAGGCACTAAATTAAGAACTTTAAATGTATTAAGGTATTAAGGCACTAAATCACAGGTGATTTT
The DNA here is from genome assembly GCA_910822075.1 of Senecio squalidus. NCBI lineage: Eukaryota > Viridiplantae > Streptophyta > Magnoliopsida > Asterales > Asteraceae > Senecio > Senecio squalidus. The sequence goes on from CAJVGC010000590.1 coordinate 20,127,888, forward strand.
CCTTTACAATTTGTTGACTACAAAATTACATTTAAGATATTTAGTGACTTAATTTAATAAAATCACATGTGACATAGTTATTGTTCAAAGAAAATACACCAAACCGAAAGTATTCTCAAACAAAATATTTGTCTACTCATTTCAAATAAAATTCAACTAGTAAAGTAACATATTAAATTCAAAATATTTGTGTCAAACCTTCAATTGATTGTTAATATTACAATCTAAGGCACATTATTAATAAAATCACAGGTGATTACTAAACATTTTTGTGACATTTTACATCAACATACTAAGGCACATTATTAATAAAATCACAGGTGATTACTAAACATTTTTGTGACATTTTACATCAACATACTAAGTCACATTATTAATAAAATCACAGGTGATTACTGAACATTTTTGTGACATTTTACATCAACATACTAAGACACATTATTAATAAAATCACAGGTGATTACTAGGTGATTAGTAAACATTTTGGTGACATTTTACATCAAGGTACTAAGCCACTAAATTATAAACAGTTTTTAATGTAAAAACTTTAGAATCACAAGTGATTACTAAACATTTTTTATAACATTTAAGGCACTAAATTAATACAATCACAGGTGATTACTATAGAGTTATAGACTTCTAACTTTATGTTTAAAATGACAAGATCACTAAAGTTTTGAGGTCTTAAGGCCAAACATTAGTTTTTTTTTATTCTAAATGTAAATCAAAGTCAGTGCCAAAGAGGGACTGGACGCAATTTTATCATTTTGTCACAAACACTTGAAATATCTATGCATGGTTGGAAATGGCATTCAACATAAATATATTAAAGAAAGAAACCTGAAAGTTGAAATAAGAAAATGATTTGCAGGACCCACCACCAGTTCCAACACTACTAGATCTAAACCAAAAACAATCAAATACAAAAAAAAACCTCTAATCCGATCTCGTAAGCTACCGGATTCTTCTAACCAGTGATGGAACTCGTCGAACTGTTTTTCGACGACGGCGGAGGTCGTAGATGAGTCGCCGGCTGCCATGGAAGATGAGAAACGGTGGCCGTGAAGTGGTCGCCGGTGGCCTGAAGTGGTAGGTAAGACACCTCAAAAACGTCAATAAACCAATCAAACAAGATGATGATAATATTAAACAAATAGTTGTTAGTACCTTGCTTTCAATCATTTATTGTTCTGAGATGTCGCTGTTGTTGGTGGTTGTTGTGGTGTTGGTGGTGGTTTATGGTGGTGAAGATGGTGGTGACGGTGGCTTTGAGATTTTAGTAGTGAGAGAATGTGACAGTGAGAGAATGTGAACAAGATCTGATTTCTCTTTCCTTTTAGGGGCGCGTGACTTTTTAAATATTTTTTCAATATGACTAAAATACCCCTCCGTGGGTTTGATCTATTAATGAAATTGTGTGGCTCTAAAGGTGATCCTTGGATCTCTAGAAAAAAAAGGATCTCTATTGAACCTCACCCTATATATATATATATATATATATATATATATATATATATATATATATATATATATATATATATATATATATATATATATATATATATATATGAAAGCCCAACACCAAACCAGCCCATAAGCCCAACACCCAACCAAGCCCAACCCTTTTTTTAACTGCAGAAAAGAAAGAATATAAAAAGCAGGTGGTAGGATTCGAACCGCGGTCTCCTCGCAGAGGAGGCCACGCGCATGATTCTCTGCCAACACCCCTTTTTTGTAATTGAAATGATAAACATTGTATTTAAAGACAATATTATTATTATAATAATAATAAAAGGCACACAATCCTAGGGAATGATGAGTTTTAATCAGAGGGATAATAACTTTTTATTTTTGAGAAATGGACATTTATAAAAGAACAATAAATAAACCTGGGGAAATTGATTCTTTTTTAATTAAATTATAAACTATGAGAAAAATGTATTGAATTTAAAAAATATTTAACTGCAAGTCTGTTAAATCTACCTGATAGAGGACAAATTTGGATAAAAACTTAAGTTATAAGGAGTAAAAATGTTGTTTCCTCACATAAGGACTAAATTGACAATTTTGACATACCACATAGACGATTTCTATAATTTACCCTATTATTTATAATAAAATGACTAAGAGCATCTCCTATGGTAGTTTTATAAAAAGGTTTATAAAAAATGAAAAGGTCTAAGATTTAAACATACATAGTAAGAAAAAGTTATCTCTTTGAAAAAGTCTAAGTTTATAAAACTCTTCAAAATCATCATTAGGATAAAACTTATTTAATGTCAATTGAAATTTCTTTCATTCGTAAATCTCTAAAAGGTTTATGTCATAATAAAATTTGTTTTATAAATTGTAAAGCTTCATTATTTAATAATATTACATCAAATTACTAAAATATAAACCTTTTAAAACCTTTACCATTATTGATACCCTAGTTTCTAACTACCCTATCTACTATTCTACTAACTTACAACTAAGACTATGCGGTGTGGTGGGCTTTATAAAGTGATGATGTGGAGTGATAGAGGTGATATGTAGGAAAGAGAGTGTGATTTGTAGAAAAGAGAGTGTGATGATGTGGAGTGATGAAAATGGGTGGTGTGGTTGTGTGATGATGTGGAGTGATAGAGGAAAGAGAGTGTAATTTTAAAAAGTTGTATATTTATAATTTTTTTTATATAAATGAAATTTAAAAACTTGTACAAGAAAAAATAAGTGTAGCAGTTCTTTGTCACAAAAACATTCAATTGAACAATACACGTTCAATATGATAGTCATTTAAACGCATGCGTTACTTAAGTTTACATCTTATGTATACATCGGTCTCTAAGTTATGACATCCTAAAGGTATGTGACGGATCCGAAATACTAACTTAATAGGTGTTAATTTTTTACTAAAATAAGTTTTTTCTTTACATTCGTTAAAACATAAAATAAAATACAAAATAATTAAAGAAGCCATTTAAAATAGAAATTGTGGAAAAAAGTGTACTTTTATTACTTAAAAAAGCAGAAAAAAGCATTGGATTGGTCTGTTATCAGTTATCACACACATCAATAGACACACCAAAACAAAAACACCATTTGACCAACCTTTTTTCACTCTCTCTATTTCTCACACCTACCACCACAAACCACCATACACCACCACCACAAACCACCACCCATGGATGAAAAACAAAACAAAAACACAAACACAAACAAAAAACAAAAACACAACCGCACACCTCTCTCTCTTTCACGCCGTTGAAACTACAACGCCAACCGCAGAAATTTGGAGGACAACGCCCCCACGGTGTGGGGGAGGCGTTGTCGGGGCGTTAATGAGCCTACGTGGCGGCGTTGTCCCTCTTCTCCACGCCCCACACCTGCTAGTCTAATAAGAAACTTACATAACATTAAATGTAATTAAACATGAACTCAAACTTGTGGTATTCATATACAGAGATGGAGTAAGCAAATTTTTCACGTGAAAGCAAATTAAAGGAAATTTATCAGGTGGACGAATTATATGGGGCAAAATTTTCGATATTTATAAGGTAAAAATATCAAAAATTATATATAAATATAACTGATTTTTACATTAAGGAAAAATATTTAGTAAAAACAACTGTCTATTTTGTCTCACCATAACTCCATCCCTAGATACATGCTTAAGATTTACTTGCTTACAAAATAGAAAAACCTGAACATAATACTAATAAAAATGTAATACAAATTACAATAGATTTGACTTTAACTTTGGACACGTATTAATAGATCTTCAAGTGAATTAAACCGGATCTTCAAGTTTTTTTTTTGTTTTTTTCTCTTTTTCTTTTTGAAATAAATCATAACCCAATAACATATAATCTAGGTGCATTATCAACACCCATAGACAAAAATAAATAGATAAATAAATATGTCACACAAATTAAGTGATAAGCCAATGTTTTAAAACTAGCAAGAGTTGAGAATTATTTCAATAACATTGCCAAAAGATGAACTCCAATAATAAACATGCCATATTTTATGTCCTAGAGACAATAAAACATTTCATTTGATGCACGATCTAATACAAGTACAAGTTTAACTAATAACCTAACTGTCTTACTAGTATAGTATGAGAGCCATCAATATTACCGCTACAAAATTATGTCGTAAATTTGGGATGAAGGTTAGGATCCATCAATCTCCTTGTAGCCGAAGAGTTGAGTAATTTTACCTCTCGCACACTACGAGTTATAAGAATTGTTATTCTAACGCATCTTTTTATACATATAGTTCCTAAAAGTAGAAAAAGAAAATTTACTTGTTTGTATTTTTAGATGTGTACACAAGTATGACAAAAAAAAATGTGTATGGAAATTATATTTGTAAAGAAATATAAAAGTTAATTATCTGGGTAGTCTTTATAGTTTGTTAAAATTTCACCGTTTATTTCTATTACTTTTTTATTACATAGATAATTCCTGAATATTTATTTTATTACTCCATTCAGTTCCTATAATGGATGGTCGTTAAATATTAAGTTATGTTTAATAATATGGATTAAATATGAAAGTGTTTCGATCATTTTAACTCCACCTATAATCTAGTAATTATTTTACCCTAAAATCCCTCTCTCTTATCTATTTACCATTGTCTCTCTCTCCACGTATATCCACAAGTCGGACCACCCACATCCACCCGTTGGAACATTATTCACCGACGTCGTACTTGCTGGAAAACTGCTAATCGACGGCTTCATCGTCGTTATCAACAACCAGAACCCACATCCACCCGTTGGAACATTATTCACCGACGCCGTACTCGCTGGAAAACTGCTAATCGACGGCTTCATCGCCGTTATCAACACCCAGAAAACCCCTCACCTCCGAGCTACCCTTTTGATCATGGACTATCCGAGTAACATTTTTTGAAAAGAGGAATTATCTATGTAATAAAAACGTAATAGGGATGAGCAGTAGAATTTCGTCAAACTATAGAGGTTATCCATGTAATTATACATTATAATTACATTCAACATATACACACTTAAAAGATTGAACAATTACATTCAACATATACACTTAAAAGATTGTACAAACAAACTTCTTTGCATTTAAGCATATAGAAATGAAGTCTGACAAATTACCTTAAAAATCATCAGCTTACACGTTTTTATATTTGCTTTTATTAGTACGGAAAACGAATATTTTTTCGTGACTAATTATAAATATGAAATTGTGTACTTTTTGCGTTTTAACATGTAATTATAATTATGAAATTGTGAACTTTCGGCCCATATGATTTCTATCGACGGACACATATTGTTTTATTTATCATGGATATACTCTATAATGGTTTTGCGTTGGTGAGGTTCCAGATTTGGAATTTGATGGTAGGAGTTTTTTATTGTTTAGTTTAGTAGTCTAGTTAATATGTAATTTTCCAAGGCTCATACAAAACTACTTTTTTTTATCGTTTCTTATAATACCCAATTTAAAACCCAATTTATCAGGTGGACGAATTATGGACGAATTATGGGCAAATTTATCAGGTGGACGATTTTTTAATATTATGGACGAATTATGGACGAATTAAGGGTAAAATATCAAAAATTACATATAAATAAAACTGATTTTTTAATATTTTGGTAAAAATAAATGTCTACTCAGTCCCACCTTAACTCCATCCTAGATACATGCTTAAGATTTACTTGCTTACAAAATAGAAAAACCTGAACATAATACCAATAAAAATATAATGCAAATTACAATAGATTTGACTTTAACTTTGGACACGTATTAATAGATCTTCAAGTGAATAAACCGAACCTTCACCATATCAATTATTAAGCACAATATATTGTGTGTGTGTTTTTTTCTGTTTTTTTCTCTTTTTTCTTTTTGGAATAAATCATAACCCAATAACATATAATCTAGGTGCATTATCAACACCCATAGACAAAAATAAATAGATAAATAAATATGTCACACAAATTAAGTGATAAGCCAATGTTTTAAAACTAGCAAGAGTTGAGAATATTTTAATAACATTGCCAAAAGATGAACTCCAATAATAAACATGCCATATTTATGTCCTAAAGACAATAAAACATTTCATTTGATGCACGATCTAATACAAGTACAAGTTTAACTAATAACCTAACTATCTTACTAGTATAGTATGAGAGCCACCAATATTACCGCTACAAAATTATGTCATAAATTTTTGATGAAGGTTAGGATCCATCAATCTCCTTGTAGCCGAAGAGTTGAGTAATCTTACCTCTCGCACACTACAAGTTATAAGAATGTTATTCTAACGCATTTTTCTATGCATATAGTTCCTAAAAGTAGAAAAAGAAAATTTACTTGTTTGTATTTTTAGATGTGTACACAAGTATGACAAAACAAAATTGTGTATGACAATTATATTTGTAAAGAAATATAAAAGTTAATTACATGGGTGGTCTATATGGTTTGTCAAAATTTCATCTCGCATTCCTATTACTTTTTTATTATATAGGTAATTCCTAAATTTTATTTTATTACTCCATTCGCCCCTATAATGGATGGTCGTTAAATTAAGTTATATTTGACTAATATGGATTAAATATTAGGTATTCCGATCATTTTAACTCCACCTATAATCTATTAATTATTTTACTCTAAAATCTTCCTCTCTCTCTCTCTCAAAAATTTAAAACCATCACTTTGTTAAAAAGAAAAATTAAAACCATTATAAAACACAACAATATTCATTTTAAGAAACACAACACCTATATCCACATGTCGGACCATCTACATCCACCCGTCGGAACATCATTTACCGACGCCTTACTCGCTGGAAAACCGCTAATCGACGGCTTCATCGCTGAAAAACCCATCATCCCCCCTCCCCCCAAAACACCTTTCCATCTTCATTAGAATTTAAAACCACCACTTTGTTAAAAATAAAAAATAAAAACATCATAAAACACAACTATAATCATTTTCAGAAACACAACACTAATGATGTTCCACTAACGTTTGATTTTTTTCTATAAAAGGCAAATCCTCACATAATAACAGTGCAAGAAATATAGACACAAACATCTACTAACATATAACAAGCTGTCCACACCACTCCTTGCCACAGATTCTTAACTCCACTGTATATCCCCTAGCAAATCAGCAGATGAAAACAAGTTAAAACCACAACACGATCAAATAATTCCGTCAAGACGATCACACATTTCGTTTTCGCCCCGAACTCGTGCAACGCACGAGTCCCCTCTAGTACCCAATTTAAAACCACAACACTTTTTCCCTATTTTAGAATGAAAAGCAATATAGAACGTATAGTAGCCACAATTGGTTGGAACGCAATTTATGTCCGTCGTAAGTATATCATATAATTATACGTCATTCATCAATAAACATCTCTTGCATTCTGTTAAACTATAGTAAACCATAAACAATAATATTAAAAACATAATTCACCTCCAAACATAATTTCATTTGATATGATTAAACTACCGTATTATGGTATAAAAATAAAACCCGAAATATTTCACCTCCAAACCAAAAACATATATATTATTGTATTAGTTTTCATATATTTTTTCGTGTTATCGTGAGGTATAAGCTAGTAGATTATAAAAGAGGACATTAATTGATAATTTTATAGTGAACAACTCATTTTTAGTTCTCCTTCTTTATGTTTTAAGACGTAAAATGGAGAAATTATTATACGAAATTAAATATGATTAAACTTAGCAGAAATATAAAAAATATTTCTAATTTAATTGAAAGTTTATACTAAAGATCCCCGGGTTTACACGGGACTTTAAACTATAATAAGAAGAATTAGGCAAAAAGGCGAGCTAAGAAAAATTTATGTAGCTTACTTATTAATATCAATACATTTGTTGCAATGACATATTACATACACCTCACCAACAGCAAGGGCAACAACAACAACATATCTTCCACCAATTGAACGGCGCGACTGGTTCCGACCCTGCCACTGGCTGAACCTTGCCGGCTGTACTAGGAGTTGACACTTTTCCACCACCGCCATAACTAACATTACCATGGGGATCTTCTGGTGCATAATTGACATCCAACGGACGATTATCAAATAGAAATACATGGAATCTATTTGGATTTTCATCATCGCAACTACCAGAACCACAACAGCTGTTAAAAATATTTCTTTTACCACTGCCAACAACCTTGACGACTTTCTCATCTCCGCGACTTTGCTTCGCCATGAATAAGTTGGTATATTTCTTGATTTTCCCTTCTTAGTTAATTGCCTTCTTTATATACCCAGATACAACGACTTATGCAAAGAATCCAACTAGATATCTGACCACACAAGCACCTTCTATAAGGAATTAAGTATTGACAGTTGATATTTTCAATATTTATAAAGGTGTCAACTTGTGTACTGACCACTCCTTAACTCGCCAAATAGACCCAATCAACACGTAGACCTGCCAAATTAAATGGAGGATGGCTATGGTCAGCAAAGTCTACTCCGTAAATTAAACGACACTCTCAATGAGTCAATGTATATGATACGACGTAAAAAGAATGGGCCTCTAGCTTTTGGATCTTGTAGGTCGCACACTCGGACATGCATCGAGTCGCTTTGTATATGAATCATGTTTTATAGCCTTACATTTTCCTTTTGTTGAAGTAACAATCTGTAATGTGTCTAAATTGAAGTTAATTCGAATAATATATCGATTATCAAAGTAAACATGTCAAGTTTTAAACTTTCAAAGTTTTTGGATTATGATGTTTGCTCTACATCCATGGGGTGAACCAAACCTTGAGTAGCCAAACCACTTATGAATAAAACATACACATCAATTCAAAATCATAAGAAATCCTAATAATAATGATAGTAGTCTTGATAATCGCTTTATAGATTGTGGTCAAGTCACGGATACAAGACTTTAAAAGTTATACTCCATAAAAATAGGAGGTAAGTATGCAGGGCCGGTTTTTAATATTGTATAATAAAATAACAAATGTCTATTTTTTTTAACAACTTATAATGAGTTGTTGTTATCAAAATTTTAATGATAACAATAATAAATATAATAATATATTAAGAGGTGCATTAAAAGTCAAATGACAAAGTATAGACCGTTATATGAAAAGGTAAAACAAAAATTAAAAAATAAAATAAAAAAGGAATGTAGGGGGATAAACTTAACAATTTACCAGGGTGTCATCATTATGTGCTTTTTTTAGTTAGACCACTCCCATCCGTAACACCAATAACACCATTTTTCGTTGCCACGTCACCATAACACCAACTTAACATAACACCACTAAACACCCCCATCCATAACACCAAAAACTGGGACCCACCATCTTTTCTTTTTTCATTTTCTTTCTTTTTCTCATATTATTTTTAAAACATTATTAATAAAATAAACTTAGATTAACATTAAAAAAAAAACAATACATAGAAATAAAATAAAAAAAAACGATTACATAAAAAAAATACGTAAAAATAAATCGCAAACCAATACATAAAAAACTAATCCTCGTCTTCGTCTTCGTCGCCTTCGTCGCCTTCTTCGATATCCAATTCGGCGCGATATTTGTCCTTCTACCTTTCGATACGAGCCCGATCCCGTGCCGGCAAATTATCGGTTGGCATAAGTAGAAACTCCATTTTCCGATGACGTATTCTGAGGTTGATCTCCTTTGTTTTTGCGAGCTTAAGCTCGCGAACCTCGTTGACAAGGTCTTCGTTAAAGTCCTCCCGTTTTGAAGTAACATCGGAGGAGGAGGAGGAACGTGCGCTCTTAGATGGTCGTGGCCTTCCTTGAGGTCGTGGAAGTTTATCATGGCCAAAGAAGTCTGGTTCTGCATCGTCCTCGAGGTTGATCGGGTTAATGGGTTCAGGATTAGCAAACCTTGGCGCTTTATACAAAACTTCAAAAGCAGAGTGATGACGAAATGCGCGAGCATTTTCGGCTTGGAACATGCGTAACGCATTTGTGTAGACGGCTTTGTCATCCTCGCCGCTTTGTCGATCTCGGTGGGCACGGTCATGACATGCTGCGAACAATTTTACACTTTTGCTCATAGCCCTCCATTTTGAACTTAGCGAATTTTTTGTAAAAGGTTCCGTCAAACCTTCGTTGAAAATAGCCATCACGGCGAACCAAAAAGTTAGACCATCGCGGTCGGTTCCTTTTTTACGATCCTCCGAAACATGAATCCAATTCTCCGCCAAGCGCCGCTCTTGGGCTTGTGTCCACTGAACCGACCTAGACATCGGAGTGACGTCGGGTTCATCCGTGGGTTCAGCTACTTTCTTACCCTTGTCTTTTCTCTTACGAGGACGACTAGGTTCGGCTACTTGTGGTGGTTGTGGTTGAGAGAATGCTTGTTGTGGTTGAAATTGTTGTTGTTGGGGTTGATGGAATGATTGGGGTTGATGGAATGATTGGGGTTGAGAGAACGATTGTTGTTGTTGTCGGAATTGTTGGAATTGTTGGAATTGTTGCCACTCGTTCATGGCTAATTGATGGGGTGGAGGTGGTGTGTTGGTGTTTCCGGCGAGTAGTGAGGTAAGGTTTTGGTAACTTGAGAAACCCGGTGAGTTAGGCGAATTGGGATCGGATGAAAAGTCGTTGTAGTTAGACATTTTTCTTTGGGGGTTTTGTGGATAGAATGTAAAATGTAGAAAGAAAGAAATGGTTTGGTGTGGATAAAATGGTGTTATGGGTTGGGTATTTATAGGAAAAAAAAAAAAAAAAAAAAATTAATTTTTAAAAAAATTAGCCGTTGGTGTGTATAACGGTTACTTTTTTCTTTTTTTGTTTTTATTAATCCATTTTTTATTAACAAAAAAAAAAAAAAAAAAAAAAAAAAGACACAAACGTGCCGTTGGTAGCCTAACGCCACCGGAGAAACGCCATGAGCACGCCGTCCCCCCAGCCGGAAACGGCGTTGTTGGGGGGGGGGGGGGGGGGGGGGGGGGGGGGGGGGGGGGGGGGGGGGAAACGGCGTCGCCATCGTCGGCTGCGAGCGGTCTTAGTGTGTGCGTATAGACATATAGTTACGTAAAGCACATTTAGACTATCATTTTACAATCAAAGCAAGCGGTATTGATCTATGACCGATTTGAAATCGTCAATATTTTAAGAAAAATAGAAAATAAATAACTAAAATAACCATAAACTTAACACAAAATTTCTTCTTCTTTTCTTCTGAAAGAAGTGAATACAATTTATAATAAAAATGACATTGCTAATTTCTAACTACCTTATCCTCTATTTTACTAACCTACAACTAATAAGAAACTTATGTAGAATTGGACATAATTAAATATGTACTCAAACATAATCGAATACATGTTTGGAACTTACTTGTCTGCAAAATAGAAAAACATGAAATATAATACTAAAAATGTAATGCAAATTACAATAGACTTGACTCTAACTTTGAACACGTAGCAATAGATCTTCAAGTAAAGAAAACGGAACTTCACATATCAATTATCAAGCACAATATATTGTGTTTTCTTTATCTCTTTTTTTTTTTGGAATAAATACTAGGTGTATTATCAACCCTCATAGACAATAAATAAATAAATATGTCACACAAATTACTGATAAGTCAATGTTTTTAAAGCTAGCTAGATCTAGAGTTGAGAATATTTTAACAAGGTTGGCAAAAGATGAACTCTAATAATAAATGCCATATTTTTATTAGATGGGATATACGTCAGATATGTAAGTTTTCGGTCCATTAAAATTTCTAGGATGTTTAGGTTTTTTATTGTTAGAAAATTATCAAACTAGGAAAGGTGTGTTTTATAAAATGTTAAAATTTCACAATTATTTCATAAAATGTTATATGGGAACCCCTTTTTTTTTTCTTTTTAAAATAATTGATTTTATGCTACATGACGTCATCAGTTACCATATGACGTCATGTAGGGTATAAAAGGAAGTCAAAATTGGTCAAAATCCCCAAAACTAGTTAGCATACCCATTTTTTTTTAAAACGCAAACTTAAAAAGACGAAATTGAAGGCAACCAATCAACGGAGATGGATCAAGGGCACCCTCGACGTGATAATCAGGTATAAATCTACATGTTTTCAAATGATTTTTTGTTTAATTGATGATTTCGGTGGCGGTTTGTTTGTAGGTTTAAATTAGTGATGTTTTGTTATTTGTAAATCCTATTTAGGACATACCGAATGTCATAGAGTTAGTTAATTGTGAGGTTTAGTTGATTTTAGCTGTGAAAGTTGCCCAAATTTGTTACTCGACCAGTTCGCATAATAAGAAACCCAGATTTTTGCGAACTGGTCTTTAGATTTCAAATTTATGCGAACTACCTTTTTTAATATCTTTTTTTCTTTTTTTTTAAATGATATTTTGTAATATAATATAATTTTGAATTAATAACAATATATTTTACTTTTTTTTGACTACAATATTAGTTTTTATGATAAAGATTTTGGTCGATTGAGTTTAGTCAAACTTTAACAATTACTCTCCATTCGTTTTGTTGGTTTTGCACTATGTTCCTGCGGTAGTTACTATACGTGGTAGGTTCCATATAGGTATAGATATTAGACGTAGGTTGAAGTTGGTATATGCTCGGTTACGCAAAATTTCAGAGTACGTGTTTTGGTTGTTGGCTTGATTTTGTGGATAGGAATAAGGACCCGTTGTTAGTTCATCTTTTTTTTTCCAGACTTTGGATACCTCGGAGGTCCCGTCGGACGAGGAGTTGGTATTTAGTGTGTGTGTGTGTGTGTGTGGGGGGGGGGGGGGGGGGGCGTTCACTTTGTTAGGTTTACGCGAGAGGATTTTTGTATCATCACCGGGATGCGTTTTGGACTACACACATTCCCTTCGACTAGTGACATTCCGTTTTAGTGACGGGTATTTCCGAGTATAGATCCACGTAATTCACCACCATTACCCTGCTTTAGTTGTGGGCCTACCACTACTCTGCGACGCCTTAGGCCATGACCCCTTACACCACCGCGACCATTATCTAAAAAAATCCCGTAACCACAACTACCACCACCATAACTAGCAATCGTACCACCTACCACTAACATCAATAACAACAATTTGTCAAGTCCTTTCACCAGCCTCTCCTCCCACACTACCCATGTTGTTAGCTTAAGCCATAGATATTTCTGAAATACGAGAGAGCAATAATATAATAGAAAGAGCAATAGAATTGAGAAAGAAAGATATTCAATAATTAAGAGAGTGAAGGTTGACGACATTAAATCTAGCAAGTGAAATATATATAGAGAGATATGAATGTCTAGACCTTTATCCAACGGCTAATTTTTAAATACATTTTTAAATATGATGACTGTTGCCCAACGGATAGTTTTTAAACACATTTTCAAATATGATGACCATCACCCAACAGATAAATTCCAAATTCAAATATGATGACAGTTACAATTAACGCAACACGACTATTGTATGACGATGGTTATACACATAATTACACGTGTTAATAAAATCACTCTTAAATTTCAACATAAAAAAAAATTGTTTCAAATGATTTATAAGTAGTATAGATATAGATAATCTATTAACCCTTTTAATTTAAGATCGGTCGGACAAAATGAACCATTGAATAACAACCAACTCGAGCCTTATCTTGATATAGGTTTCCAAACGAAATTGGGATTCAATATCACTTAAGGAAATATCAAACCCAATATGAGAAACTGGGAAATCTTTCAGTTAATTGTAGACACTTGACAAACTATAGTTATAAAAGTGAAGAGGACATCGAAGTATTCACAAAGTTTTATTAAAACCATCCACGTATTAGAAGGATTTTAAAAGCCACTCAAATATCGATTTACGTTAGTTTATCTCAATTCTGTCAAAATTGTTGTTAAAAATTTATAAAAGGCAAGATACGACGTATCAAATATTTTCTTGTCTCTAAAGTTGTAGAATGACAATAACACATGTACTTATAATCAAAAGATTCAAGTAAACATAAATAGTTAAAACATATTTGAGTTGATATAACGACATTTTTAATCCTTTTACACCTTTAAAAGTTACAAAGGCATTAGATTTACGAGTATTTAAGTATTTTAAATGTTTCCAGCAAAATAAAGTGTTGTAATTGGTTAAAACAAAACCAAAATAATACTTGTATAACCGCTAAAACTGTTTTAATATATGGTTGGATTTATATATATTTGTTAATAGTTAGGTGAGTACGCATTTTATATATCCCTTATCAAACAGTTAGAAGTTAATTCAAATTCAATGTCATATGGGTTCTATCTGGATAGTTAGGAGTTTTCTGATAAAAGAGAAGTCTCGTTTGAGTGTTTTTTCATGTATGTTAAGTGAGATTCCTTCTTATTAGTGTTTTTATGGGCTCAAATCACTATACTTGTTTTTTTTTTTTTAAATAAAAAAAAATCAATGTAATGTTGTCCTAAAAGAATGAAAATACATTACAATCGTATATAAGAAATAAAATGGAAAACATTAGTTAGTAGAATTATTTAAGGAGGAAACAAGTTTACAAAAGATGGTCAACATATTCAAAGAATAAACTATTGAATGTTTAAGGTAAAAAACAGGGACAATCTATTTCCGCCAAAATTGTTGTTGAAAATTTATAAAAGGCAAGATACTACAAATCATGTATTTTCTTGTATTTAAAGTTATAAAATGACAAAAACACATGTGCTTATACTCAAAAGATTTAAGTAAACATAAATAGTTAAAAGATACATTCTTAATCTTTTTACACCTTTAAAAGTTACAAAAGCATTAGATTTTGTGACTATTTTATCATTTTAAATGTTTTCAACAAAATATAGTGTTGTGATTGGTTTAAACAAAACTAAAATAATTCTTGTATAACCTCTAAAAGTGTTTTAATATATGGTTGAATTTATATACATTTGGTAATAGTTAGGTGAGAATTTTATATATCCCTTATCAAACAACTAGAAGTTATTTCAAATTCAATATGTTATATTCATTTCCGTCCGGAAGATTAAGAGTTTTTCTGACTAGAGAAAAGTCTCGAGTTTGAGTCTCGTTTGATTGTTTTCTTTTTGTATGTGTGTTTCTTTTTGTATTTTAAGTAATTTTCCTCCTTATGAGTGTCTTTAGATATCCTTATGGGCCCAAATCATTATATGTGACTATATGTCTTTCAAAAAAAGAAAATTCAAATTCAGTGTAATGTTCTGCTAAAAAGTGAAAATAGAGTGCAATATTATATAAGAAATAAAATGGAAACAGTTACTTACTCGAATTATTTAAAGAGACAAAAGAAGGTCAAAATATTTGAAGAATAAACTATTGGATGATTAAGGTAAAAAAAATACGGATAATCTATATTCCATTTTTGAAACCCACAATTTCCATCACTCAATAAGTATTGTACATGCGTAATATATGGGTGAAAAATAAATGAAATTTGAGTCAATAAATGTTTTGAATGTGACGTTTGTGAGTTCACGTATGAACTATATCGTGCGGGTTCCTGATTCAAGTCTAAGTCTGGAAAATCTTGTCGAACAAACTTTGACGTGTTCGAACAACTTTGTCTGCGAAGATCTTCAGTTGGGGGAGCAATGGGTCTTTTGTTCGCTTGTTTACTTTTCAAAGTTGGAGGCACACGAGTATTGTTTTAAACGACGGATTGCCAACCAAATTTCCCCCGAATATTCCCCTTAATTTTCTAACACTTGTTTTACCAACTTTGGGTGTGTCATATCTTCATTTGTAGGAAAATGTGAAGATAAATCAAGCTTCCTCCAAAACATATTAATGGACTTCAACTGAATATACAAACTTGTTATTAAAAACTATAAATGTAGAATTCACAACATAAAAATAAACATTTTTAATTTTAATATACTTTTTAAAAATATACTCTAACCTAAATTGAGATGTATTGCAAATTCGTACGCACATGTTAACCAACAACTTGTACGCAATCGACACTACAATTTAAAAAGTTTTTTATTGTTCAGAGAGAGAGAGAGAGAGAGAGAGAGACCGTTACCAAACAGTTAATTTTTAAATTCATTTTCAAATATGATGACCGTTAACCAACAGTTAATATTTAAATACATTTTCAAATATGACGACTATCATCCATCGAATAATTTTCAAATACAAATATGTTGACCGTTACAATTAACACAATCTGATTATTGTGTGACGACGAAACGATTATACACATAATTACAAGTATTAAAAAAGTAATCAAAAAGTTCAACAATACTTTAAATTTCAATATAAAGCCTGAAATCAGATGTTAATTAAAGTGTTTGAGAATTAATTCGAAAATAAAATCTAATAAATAATAATACGTGAAGTTTACGATTATCACAAGCCACGCAGGTAGGCCATGCAGATAGAAACTTAAATATACGAATGAAAGTTACAAATTGAAAATAATTATCACGCATACTTGTAACATGTATATATAAAATGTACGAAGTGTGTTCAAGTTAAAAAAAAATATACGGGTGTCACAATCTCCCCTATTTAAATGAATTCGTCTCCGAATTTCAATTGGTCATTCGACCCAAAAATACAATTTCTCAAATAGTTCAACCCAAACACAAAAAGAATCACCAATCCTCCAAGAAGATTGCCATAATGCACACAGACAATAATTGCCATGTGGATGTCAAATTTGTAAGTAAATAACATGATCATTGTCTTCATCATGTTAATAAAATTAACTTGTACACGTTTTAATGTTTTGTAGGGTTCTCTCGTTCCTAGTTTATTTTCTCCTACTTCAAAAATCACTTATTTAATATAGATGGAATTTAAGATTGTTAGCGAGTACTTGCGATGATGTGTTCAAATTTGAGTTAAATAAAATGACAAATAGGATGGATAAGGAACATCAGGTGTTAGGGGTTTTAAAATCTTAATCGGGGCAGTGGGGAAATAATAGAAAGAGAAGGAAGTATGCCAATGCCAAAAATTTTGAGAGTTGTCAAACTTCCTTCATTTTCGATTACTCCCCCAATGCCGAGGTAAAAATTTTAAAACCATTAAAAACTGCTTTTCTCTGTCTCTCCTATCTGCCATTATATTTAACTCAGATTCGAACACATCATCACCAATACTCGCTAACAATCTTAAGATTAATAAGTTCCTCATCTATATTTAACTCAAATTCGAACACATCATCACCAAACAGCTAGTCCTTTCACCACCGCCTGCTCTCTCACCACCATTACCCTGCTTTAGTTGTGGGCCTACCACTACTCTGCGGCGCCTTAGGCCATGACCCCTTACACCACCGCGACCATTATCTAAAAAAATCCCGTAACCACAACTACCACCACCATAACTAGCAATCGTACCACCTACCACTAACATCAATAACAACAATTTGTCAAGTCCTTTCACCAGCCTCTCCTCCCACACTACCCATGTTGTTAGCTTAAGCCATAGATATTTCTGAAATACGAGAGAGCAATAATATAATAGAAAGAGCAATAGAATTGAGAAAGAAAGATATTCAATAATTAAGAGAGTGAAGGTTGACGACATTAAATCTAGCAAGTGAAATATATATAGAGAGATATGAATGTCTAGACCTTTATCCAACGGCTAATTTTTAAATACATTTTTAAATATGATGACTGTTGCCCAACGGATAGTTTTTAAACACATTTTCAAATATGATGACCATCACCCAACAGATAAATTCCAAATTCAAATATGATGACAGTTACAATTAACGCAACACGACTATTGTATGACGATGGTTATACACATAATTACACGTGTTAATAAAATCACTCTTAAATTTCAACATAAAAAAAATTGTTTCAAATGATTTATAAGTAGTATAGATATAGATAATCTATTAACCCTTTTAATTTAAGATCGGTCGGACAAAATGAACCATTGAATAACAACCAACTCGAGCCTTATCTTGATATAGGTTTCCAAACGAAATTGGGATTCAATATCACTTAAGGAAATATCAAACCCAATATGAGAAACTGGGAAATCTTTCAGTTAATTGTAGACACTTGACAAACTATAGTTATAAAAGTGAAGAGGACATCGAAGTATTCACAAAGTTTTATTAAAACCATCCACGTATTAGAAGGATTTTAAAAGCCACTCAAATATCGATTTACGTTAGTTTATCTCAATTCTGTCAAAATTGTTGTTAAAAATTTATAAAAGGCAAGATACGACGTATCAAATATTTTCTTGTCTCTAAAGTTGTAGAATGACAATAACACATGTACTTATAATCAAAAGATTCAAGTAAACATAAATAGTTAAAACATATTTGAGTTGATATAACGACATTTTTAATCCTTTTACACCTTTAAAAGTTACAAAGGCATTAGATTTACGAGTATTTAAGTATTTTAAATGTTTCCAGCAAAATAAAGTGTTGTAATTGGTTAAAACAAAACCAAAATAATACTTGTATAACCGCTAAAACTGTTTTAATATATGGTTGGATTTATATATATTTGTTAATAGTTAGGTGAGTACGCATTTTATATATCCCTTATCAAACAGTTAGAAGTTAATTCAAATTCAATGTCATATGGGTTCTATCTGGATAGTTAGGAGTTTTCTGATAAAAGAGAAGTCTCGTTTGAGTGTTTTTTCATGTATGTTAAGTGAGATTCCTTCTTATTAGTGTTTTTATGGGCTCAAATCACTATACTTGTTTTTTTTTTTTTAAATAAAAAAAAATCAATGTAATGTTGTCCTAAAAGAATGAAAATACATTACAATCGTATATAAGAAATAAAATGGAAAACATTAGTTAGTAGAATTATTTAAGGAGGAAACAAGTTTACAAAAGATGGTCAACATATTCAAAGAATAAACTATTGAATGTTTAAGGTAAAAAACAGGGACAATCTATTTCCGCCAAAATTGTTGTTGAAAATTTATAAAAGGCAAGATACTACAAATCATGTATTTTCTTGTATTTAAAGTTATAAAATGACAAAAACACATGTGCTTATACTCAAAAGA
Organism: Senecio squalidus; assembly: GCA_910822075.1. Classification (NCBI taxonomy): domain Eukaryota; kingdom Viridiplantae; phylum Streptophyta; class Magnoliopsida; order Asterales; family Asteraceae; genus Senecio; species Senecio squalidus. Next base: position 20,146,884 of record CAJVGC010000590.1, read on the forward strand.
TTTAAGTAAACATAAATAGTTAAAAGATACATTCTTAATCTTTTTACACCTTTAAAAGTTACAAAAGCATTAGATTTTGTGACTATTTTATCATTTTAAATGTTTTCAACAAAATATAGTGTTGTGATTGGTTTAAACAAAACTAAAATAATTCTTGTATAACCTCTAAAAGTGTTTTAATATATGGTTGAATTTATATACATTTGGTAATAGTTAGGTGAGAATTTTATATATCCCTTATCAAACAACTAGAAGTTATTTCAAATTCAATATGTTATATTCATTTCCGTCCGGAAGATTAAGAGTTTTTCTGACTAGAGAAAAGTCTCGAGTTTGAGTCTCGTTTGATTGTTTTCTTTTTGTATGTGTGTTTCTTTTTGTATTTTAAGTAATTTTCCTCCTTATGAGTGTCTTTAGATATCCTTATGGGCCCAAATCATTATATGTGACTATATGTCTTTCAAAAAAAGAAAAATCAAATTCAGTGTAATGTTCTGCTAAAAAGTGAAAATAGAGTGCAATATTATATAAGAAATAAAATGGAAACAGTTACTTACTCGAATTATTTAAAGAGACAAAAGAAGGTCAAAATATTTGAAGAATAAACTATTGGATGATTAAGGTAAAAAAAATACGGATAATCTATATTCCATTTTTGAAACCCACAATTTCCATCACTCAATAAGTATTGTACATGCGTAATATATGGGTGAAAAATAAATGAAATTTGAGTCAATAAATGTTTTGAATGTGACGTTTGTGAGTTCACGTATGAACTATATCGTGCGGGTTCCTGATTCAAGTCTAAGTCTGGAAAATCTTGTCGAACAAACTTTGACGTGTTCGAACAACTTTGTCTGCGAAGATCTTCAGTAATGGGTCTTTTGTTCGCTTGTTTACTTTTCAAAGTTGGAGGCTGATGAATATCAAAATCATAAGAAATCCTAATAATAATGATAGTAGTATTGATAATCACAAAAGTTGTACTCCACAAAAATAGGAGGTAAGTTTCACAAATGTAAGGGCCGGTTTTTAATATTGTATAATAAAATAACAAATGTCTAATTTTTTTAACAACTTATAATGAGTTGTTATCAAAATTTTAATGATAACAATAATAAATATAAATATAATAATATATTAAGAGGTGCATTAAAAGTCACATGACAAAGTATAGACCGTTACATAAGTTTGGATATTAATTTTACACCTTTGGATCAAAATGATGGTGTCATATGACATCATAATTAACTATTTTCGTTTTAGTACCTTCATTTGAATACAATTTTAACACTTCAACTTTAATAATATTTCGAAAAAATATAGTTTGACACCATTACTTTAAATTTAAATTTTTTCAAAAAAAAAAAAGAAAATGCAATCTATTTTTTAGTTATTCTTTTTGAAGAAAGTAAAAACATATAACCCTAAGAAAAAAAGATTTATTGTTGACATACAAAAAAATACACCTTCCATATTTTTGTTTTTGTATAACAATAAACGACATTAGATTGACAAAATACTATAATTTAACTTCTAAGACTCTATATTTTGTATAAGTGTGGAAGAACTTTACAAATAATATTCGATAGAGTTTACTACGTATATAGATTTAAAAGTAAAATTGAAACACGTACATATAAACGATACAACAAATATATGACATCACAACTCATATTATTATCTATCGTTAATATTATACGATGTTCTCTTACTTTCTATATATTATACTTGTATTTTTCTTGATAAAACGCGAGAAACATATTAGTTATATAATATAATGGTAAAAACAACAAACAAAAATAATACGATCCAAAGTGATCGGGCGTTGGAATTTGGGCCAACAAAATTGTGGTCTTAGGCAAAGGTGTCGGCTTGATAAAAAAAGTTATAGGTCGGTAGGCGAGGGCCTGAGTCGGCTGCTATCAAAGTGAAACATAGAAATACCGAAAAATTATGAAAATAGCAAAAAGTAAGGGGTATTTTATCAATTGTTAAAATCTGGAAAAAAATTTACAAAATGTCACCAAGTAATTGTTAAAGTTTGCATATATCGATCATAGTCTTTTAGGAACACTAAGGTTTTACATTATAGTTATTAATTCAAATTAGTCAATAAAAAATAAAATATATTAAAAAAAAAGAAAAAAAAAATTATGCTACATGTCGTCAGCAGTTAGCATATACAGTTAACATATGCTAACTGCTGACGTCGTGTAACATAATTTTTTTTTTTTTTTTAAATGGGGTTAGCATTTGTTCGCATATGCTAATTGGTTCGCATATGCGAACTCCGTATAAAATATCCCCTTCCTTTATGCTATTTTCGTAATTTTCCCTAAAAATACACGTACTAAGAGAAGTAATTTTAAGATTTACATAGAATTTTCTTATGTGTAGATGACGCGTGACCATGATTTTCATGCACATGTCGAAGACTGTGATTTTGTTTTTACGGGTGTTGTTGTTGTCATCCTATATTCTTTTATTTTGATAGATTCAGCCCCTTTAATCATACTTTCTATATTTTAAGTTATATTATTTTGTATTTATTTATTGAAACATATACCTATTAGTCTATTATTTTTTAAATTTACGTAATTCTATATTAAACCAAATTAACTAAAAATCTATAAATTAAAAAAATCAAAAAAGCCAAAATACTCAAAAACGGAAAAATGTAATAAACTAACATAAAACAAAAAAATATGTAAAATAATAAAAGATAAGAGTGACAAAATATATATGAAAAGGTAAAACAAAAATGAAAAAAAAAAATATATATATATATATATAAGGGGATAAACTTAAGAGTTTATAGGATCATCATGTGCTTTTTTTAGTTAGTGCGTCCATATAGACATATAGTCGCGTAAAGCACATTTAGACTATCATTTTACAATCGAAGCAAGCAGTATTGATATATGACCGATTTAAAATTGTCAATATATCAAGAAAATAAGAAAAGAAATAACTAAAATAACTATAAACTTAACACAAATTTTCTTCTTCTATTCTTATGAATGGAGTGAATATAATTTATAATAAAAATAACATTACTAATTTATAACTACCTTATCCACTATTCTACTAACCTACAGCTAATAAGAAACTTATGTAGAATTGGAAGTAATTAAATATGTACTCAAACATAGTGGAATACATCTTGTCTGTAAAATAGAAAAACATGAAATGTAATACTAAGGGGTGTTTGTTTAATTTTATATAAGGGCTTATGAGCTTATTGAGTTTCGTCTTATGTTTCATAAGCCCGAATTTTATGGCTTATGTAAGGGATTATGAGCTTATTACTGTTTATTTAATCATAAAACAGTAATAAGCTCATAAGCCCTTACATAAGCCATAAAATTCTGACTTATGAAACATAAGTCGAAACTCAATAAGCTCATAAGCCCTTATATAAGCTTAAACAAACATGCTCTAAAAATGTAATGCAAATTATAATAGACTTGACTCTAACTTTGAACACGTAGCAATAGATCTTCAAGTAAAAAAAACGGAACTTCACATATCAATTATCAAGCACAATATATTGTGGTTTCTTTATCTCTTTTTTTTTTCAAGTAAATACTATAGGTGTATTATCAACCCTCATAGACAATAAATAAATAAACATGTCACACAAATTACTGATAAGTCAATGTTTTTAAAGCTAGCTAGATCTAGAGTTGAGAATATTTTAACAAGGTTGGCAAAAGATGAACTCTAATAATAAATGCCATATTTTTATTAGATGGGATATAAGTCAGATATGTAAGTTTTCGGTCCATCAAAATTTCTAGGATGTTTAGGTTTTTTATTGTTGGAAAATTATCAAACTAGCAAATGGGTGTTTTATAAAATATCAAAATTTTATAATTATTTTATGAAATGTTATATGCGAACCAATTTTTTTTTCTTTTTAAAAAAATTGATTTTATGCTACATGATGTCAGCAGTTACCATATGACGTCATGTAGAGTATAAAATTGGTCAAAATCCCCAAAAAAGTAGCATACCCAAATTTTTTTTATACACAAACTTAAAAAAGAAGAAATTGAAGGCAACCAATCAACGGAGATGGATCAAGGGCACCCTCGACGTGATAATCAGGTATAAATTTACATGTTTTCAAAGGGTTTTTTTTTTTAATTGATGATTTCGGTGGCGGTTTGTTTGTAGGTTTAAATTAGTTATGTTTTGTTATTTGTAAATCCTATTTAGGACATATCGAATGTCATAGAGTTAGTTAATTGTGAGGTTTAGTTGATTTTAGCTGTGAAAGTTGCCCAAATTTGTTACTCAACCAGTTCGCATATTAAGAAACCTAGATTTATGCCAACTGGTTTTTAGATTTCAAATTTATGCGAACTACCTTTTTTAATATCTTTTTTTCTTTTTTTCTTTTCTTTTTTAAATGATATTTTGTAATACAATAAAATTTTGAATTAATAACAATATATTTTACTTTTTATTGAATACAATATTAGTTTTTATGATAAAGATTTTGGTCGATCGAGTTTAGTCAAACTTAAACAATTACTCTCCATTCATTTTGTTGGTTTTGCATTATGTTCCTGCGGTAGTTACTATACGTGGTAGGTTCCATATAGGTATAGATATTAGACGTAGGTTGGAGTTGGTAGATGCTCGGTTACGCCTTTTTCAGAGTATGTGTTTTGGTTGTTGGCTTGATTTTGTGGATAGGAACAAGGACCCGTTGTTAGTTCATCTTTTTCTTTAGGGATACCTCGGAGGTCCCGTCGGACGAGGAGTTGGTATTTAGTGTGGGGGCGTTCACTCTGTTAGGTTTACGCGAGAGGATTTTTGTATCATCACCGGGATGCGTTTTGGACTACACACATTCCCTTCGACTAGTGACATTCCGTTTCAGAGACGGGTATTTCCGAGTATAGATCCATGTACTTCGCACGTGAAGGGTGCTCATGTAAGAAAGTTGTTTGGTGACCAAGCTAGGTTTGCTCGGTTGTGTCATGCGGATGCGGTTAGGGTTTGTTTGTTGTTGTTGGTGCATCACGGGTTTCCGTGAGGATCTTTTCTTTGGGCACAGACACATCGGTGCCTTTCGAGGGCGTTGGTGAAAAGCAAGGGTAAATAACGGGTTACACCATTTCCTCTTGCAAATTGGGTTATTATTCAAAAACTAAGCCAATTGCTCAAAGTTTTTAAAACCGCAACAACTTTATTATCGGGTGTTTATTATCTCACTAGTCATTTAGTCCTTATACAAATTAGTTTTATGGTTACAAAGTTGGACTATTTCGAACGTCAAGGTGAATTATATTTTGAAATGGTAACGCCATGAAAGCAAAAATGAGAAAATATTTTGCTACGTTGTCACCTTTAATTACCATTTACGTCGTATTAAACCCGTGTTTGAACAAAATTGAGGTGGAACATCTAATGCGAAAAATCTTTACAAAATTGGATATCGTTATTGACCCATTATATGCCGATAACGCCATAGCTGAATTTAATAAATCTTTTAAAGGGTTATTTGGGGTTTATTTTAACAAGTATAAAACCCCATCAAATGTTGGTGCATCAAGTTCTTCTATGGCGTCGACCTATGAAACCTATACTAGCACGGACCCGGAAATTGACTTGTTTAACAATTTAAAACGAGAAACACTTAAACGTGCTATTGGTGATGGGGATGACCAAACAAATACCGAATATGGAACGTATACGGGAACCGATTTTTTAGCCACTATGGGAGTTGAAGAATTCTCCAACTTTGAGGTTTTAGCTTGGTGGAGAGCACGGGAATCTCAATTTCCCGTTCTAGCCGCCATGGCCAAAGATCTACTAACCGTCCAAGCTTCTTCGGTAGCTTCGGAATCTGCTTTTTCTCTTCGTGGTAGGGTATTATCTTTACGAAGAACAAGACTAACAATGCGGCATTGGAGATGTGCATTTGCTTGAAAAATTACTTAGACGCGACCGAACATACACAAGAGCACCAAAATCTTGAAGGCGAACTAGAATATGAAAGCGAAGTACTCGATATCGAGGTGGAACAAGGAGTTGCAATATCACTTTCCGATGAAGAAATCACTATCGATGAAGCTTCCCGAGCATCTAGCTCTGAAGATGAACCCGTTGAGGATGACTTTATTGAAATAGACGAAGATTAAGAATTAAGAAATCAATTTCAAATTTCCAATGTTATTAGTTACATTTCATATTAAAAATTGTATTTTTTTTTCTCGAACATTTTTATTCCAATTATCGTAATATTAAGGTTATGAAGATGTATTTCAAGTTTTTTGAGTAGAAGACAATGTTTAGGTATGATGTGTTACAAGTTCGTTTAATAAAAATTAAAGTTTAACGTGTTTTTTCAACTTACGCTAGGTATTTGATTTTTATGTTTGGTGTATTCGACATTGTATCACTAGACAAACTACTTGTAAGCTTGTCATTAAGTTTGATTATGATCAAGAGGTAATGCGATATTTACTTGTGACGAAGAGGGAGAAAGGACGAAGAAGGTACACTTGAAAACTCTAATTTTGTAAGTTTTTTGTGATTTTTATTTAATAATAGTAGAAATGCTTTAAAGTGGAAAGAATGATTGGTTTCAAAAATAAAATCAACAAAGACTTCTAATATTATGCAACTTGTGTAAGGAATTTTGAAAATAAAATCAACGAAGACTTCTAATGTTATGGAAAGCAATGACAAAAACAATGTTTTCAAGTTAATATGTAATTTTCCAAGGCTCATACAAAACTACATTTTTATCGTTTCTTATAAAACCAAATTCAAACCACAACACTTTTTCCCTATTTTAGAATGAAAAGCAATATAGAACGTATGGTAGCCACAATTGGGTTGAAGGCAATTTATGTCCACCGTAAGTATATCATATAATTATACATCATTCATCAATAAACATCTCTTACATTCGGTTAAACTATAATAAACCATAAACAATAATAAAACTAGTTTATTATATATTAAGATTAAAATTAAGATAAGATAAGATTAAAATAAGATGGTATAAACAACAAACAAAAATAATACTATACAAAGCTATTGGGCCTTGGTATTAGGGCCAACACGATTGTGATTCTAGGCAAAGGTGTGGGCTTGTTAGAAAGATTATGGGCCCGTGGGCGAGGGCCTGAGTCTGCTGCTATTAAAAGCAAAACCTAAAAAAACACGTACTACAAGAGTTAATTTTTACTAGTAGTGACACGTGCTTCGCACGAGTTTGGGATTTTATATTCCAGCCTGCACTTTAACCATTAAACATTGTAAATTTATATTCGCAAGTCAAAAAAAAGGCATCGTTTTCGTGAGATTATTTGATTCGCAAATTATATTTTTTATTTCATACTAAACTAAAAAAAAAAAAAAAAATGAAAGCCCAACACCCAACACCTAAGGAAGCCCAACACCAGCACCTAAGGAAGCCCAACAAAGCAGTAGGAAAAAAAAAGTGAGATTATTTGATTCGCAAATTATATTTTTTATTTCATACTAATCTAAAAAAAAAAAAAAAAAAAAAAAAAAAAAAAATGAAAGCGTAACACCCAACACCAGCACCTAAGGAAGCCCAACAAAGCAGTAGGAAAAAAAAAAAAAAAACGGAGCTGGTAGGATTCGAACCGCGGTCTCCCCGCTGTGGAGGCCGCACGCTTACCACTCCGGCAACCAAGTCTTTTGTAATTAAAACGATAACAATTGTATTTAAACACAAACTTTTCATTATAATAATATAAAAAACACAAATCTCAAGACAATGATGCAATTTAAATTAGAGAGTAATAACTTTTTTTTTTGAGAAATGGACATTTATAAAAGAATAATAAATAAATCTGTGGAAATTGATTCTTTTTTAATTAAATTATAAACTAGGAGAAAAATGTATTAAATTTAAAAAATATTTAGTTGCAAGTCTGTTAAATCTACCTGATAAAGGACAAATTTGAACAAAAACTTAAGCCATAGGGACTAAAAGTGTTGTTTCCTCACATAAGGACTAAATCGACAATTTTGACATACCATAGACGATTTCTATAATTTACCCTATTATTTATAATAAAATGACATTACTAAGAGCATCTCCTATGGTAATTTTATAAAAAGGTTTATAAAAAATGAAAAGGTCTAAGATTTAAACATACATAGTGAGAAAAAGTTATCTCTTTGAAAAAGTCTAAGTTTATAAAACTCTTCAAAATCATCATTAGGATAAAACTTATTTAATGTCAATTGAAACTTCTTTCATTCGTAAATCTTTAAAAGGTTTATGTCATAATAGAGTTTGTTTCATAAAATGTAAAGCTTCATTATTTAATAATATTACATGACATTACTAAAATATAAACCTTTTAAAAGCTTTACCATTATTGATACCCTAATTTCTAACTACCCTATCCACTATTCTACTAACTTTACCATCTTTGCACATGGACAGTCCTTTGGTCCGTTAGGGTTAACTCAATTTCGTTAGTTATATCATAATGACCAATTTACCCTTTTTGTCTTATTCGCAAAGGACCGTTTTTGTAATTATTATTTTTTTTTTTATTATAAAGAAAAAAAAAAAAAAAAAAAAAAAAAAACATAGATATTCATTCAATTCACAAACAATAATAATTACTTGCTGAGTTTACCTTCTTCTTTTTTGTTCTCTGTTTCGTATGTCCTCTTCTTATGGTTATCTTGTAAAGGCTTACTTTTGAAATGTTATGTTCTCTGATTTTGTTATGAAAACGCTTTTCTGAGTTTTCTTACTTTGCTTTTAGGGGTATGGCGTTCTTGTTAACACTGACGAAGCCGGTAACTTGTTTGTGACCAATTACCGTCTTCTTTTTTTGGTAAGTTGTTCCTGTACCAAATTTATGGGTTTTGGACTCCTACATGCCAGTTGTATAAACTTTAGTGGGAGAGTTTTAAGTTGACCAAATTGAAAGCATTTATGTTGTACTATTTCTTTTTGTTTGTCCCCAAAGTCGATGAAGCAGTGTAAATGTATACAAACTATCCACATATGGGATCAATCAGAAAAAGCCTAATATCTCAACCGTTCATTCCAGATCCCTCTTCTGTTCCTCCTCCTCCGATGGTCCAGATCCCTTAACCACCCAAACACAAACCGGAACCTCACACGACGCCGCCTCCATATCAATTGAATTCTTATGCAGCCGCCTCCTAAAAATCATCAGGTCCCTCATCAAACATTTAGCCGCCTCCTTCATCAAACATTTAAGTTTCTCTCTCACACACAGTAAAACACACCCAAAAAGTCATCGGAAAAGCCTAACCGTGGCTTTCTTCCTCGTTTTGTTTTGGGGATTAATGAGAGAGAAAGATGACTAAATGTACAAGTGTTTATGCATGATGTACAACTGGGGATGCTTATTTTGATGCTTTGCTGTAACCCATATTGGGATTTTTGTTGTTGGTGTTTTTTATTTGGGTTAGTTTTTATATGATATTGGATATTAATATGGTACCAAATGAAAAAGTTGAGAGTCAACTAAAATTGAAGATATATTTGAATTGATTCAAATTCAATTCCAATGAAATGATGTACAAATAATGTTTAGTAAATTTTTTTTTTTAAATGATAATAAGATGAAAAAGGGTAAAAAAAAATAGGAAATAAAAAGAAAAAAAAAAATTTAATAACAATTACAAAAACGGTCCTTTACGAATAAGACAAAAAGGGTAAATTGGTCATTATGCTAAAACTAACGGAATTGAGTTAACCCTAACGGACCAAAGGACTGTCCGTGTGCAAAGATTCCAAATAAAGGCCTAGCCATGTAATTATCCAAAATTTAGGACTGAAAGTGCCATTTGGATATAAGGTTAAGGACCATCCGTGTAATTAACTCTAAGATTTACTTGCTTACAAAATAGAAAAACCTGAACATAATACCAATAAAAATGTAATGCAAATTACAATAGATTTGACTTTAATTTTGGACACGTATTAATAGATCTTCAAGTGAATTAAACCGAACCTTCACCATATCAATTATTAAGCACAATATATTGTGTGTGTTTTTTCTTCTGCCTTTTTTCTCTTTTTCTTTATGGAATAAATCATAAACCAATAACATATAATCTAGGTGCATTATCAACACCCATAGACAAAACTAAATAAATAAATAAATATGTCACACAAATTAAGTGATAAGCCAATGTTTTAAAACTAGCAAGAGTTGAGAATATTTTAATAACATTGCCAAAAGATGAACTCCAATAATAAACATGCCATATTTATGTCCTAAAGACAATAAAACATTTTATTTGATGCACGATCTAATACAAGTACAAGTTTAACTAATAACCTAACTATCTTACTAGTATAGTATGAGAGCCACCAATATTACCGCTACAAAACTATGTCGTAAATTGGGGATGAAGGTTAGGATCCATCAATCTCCTTGTAGCCGAAGAGTTGAGTAATCTTACCTCTCGCACACTACAAGTTATAAGAATGTTATTCTAACGCATTTTTCTATGCATATAGTTCCTAAAAGTAGAAAAAGAAAATTTACTTGTTTGTATTTTTAGATGTGTACACAAGTATGACAAAACAAAATTGTGTATGACAATTATATTTGTAAAGAAATATAAAAGTTAATTACATGGGTGGTCTATATGGTTTGTCAAAATTTCATCGCTCATTCCTATTACTTTTTTATTATATAGGTAATTCTTAAATTTTATTTTATTACTCCATTCGCCCCTATAATGGATGGTCGTTAAATATTAAGTTATATTTGACTAATATGGATTAAATATTAGGTATTCCGATCATTTTAACTCCACCTATAATCTATTAATTATTTTACTCTAAAATCTTCCCCTCTCTCTCTCTCTCAAAAATTTAAAACCATCACTTTGTTAAAAAGAAAAATTAAAACCATTATAAAACACAACAATATTCATTTTAAGAAACACAACACCTATATCCACATGCCGGACCATCTACATCCACCCGTCGGAACATCATTTACCGACGCCTTACTCGCTGGAAAACCGCTAATCGACGGCTTCATCGCTGAAAAACCCATCCTCCCCCCTCCCCCCAAAACACCTTTCCATCTTCATTAGAATTTAAAACCACCACTTTGTTAAAAATAAAAAATAAAAACATCATAAAACACACCTATAATCATTTTCAGAAACACAACACTAATGATGTTCCACTAACGTTTGATTTTTTTCTATAAAAGGCAAATCCTCACATAATAACAGTGCAAGAAATATAGACACAAACATCTACTAACATATAACAAGCTGTCCACACCACTCCTTGCCACAGATTCTTAACTCCACTGTATATCCCCTAGCAAATCAGCAGATGAAAACAAGTTAAAACCACAACACGATCAAATAATTCCGTCAAGACGATCACACATTTCGTTTTCGCCCCGAACTCGTGCAACGCACGAGTCCCCTCTAGTACCCAATTTAAAACCACAACACTTTTTCCCTATTTTAGAATGAAAAGCAATATAGAACGTATAGTAGCCACAATCGGTTGGAACGCAATTTATGTCCGTCGTAAGTATATCATATAATTATACGTCATTCATCAATAAACATCTCTTGCATTCTGTTAAACTATAGTAAACCATAAACAATAATATTAAAAACATAATTCACCTCCAAACATAATTTCATTTGATATGATTAAACTACCGTATTATGGTATAAAAATAAAACCCGAAATATTTCACCTCCAAACCAAAAACATATATATTATTGTATTAGTTTTCATATATTTTTTCGTGTTATCGTGAGGTATAAGCTAGTAGATTATAAAAGAGGACATTAATTGATAATTTTATAGTGAACAACTCATTTTTAGTTCTCCTTCTTTATGTTTTAAGACGTAAAATGGAGAATTTATTATACGAAATTAAATATGATTAAACTTAGCAGAAATATAAAAAATATTTCTAATTTAATTGAAAGTTTATACTAAAGATCCCCGGGTTTACACGGGACTTTAAACTATAATAAGAAGAGTTAGGCAAAAAGGCGAGCTAAGAAAAATTTATGTAGCTTACTTATTAATATCAATACATTTGTTGCAATGACATATTACATTCACCTCACCAACAGCAAGGGCAACAACAACAACATATCTTCCACCAATTGAACGGCGCGACTGGTTCCGACCCTGCCACTGGCTCAACATTGCCGGTTGTACTAGGAGTTGGCACTTTTCCACCACCGCCATAACTAACATTTCCATGGGGATCTTCTGGTGCATAATTGACATCCAAAGGACGATTATCAAAATAAGTTACATGGAATCTATTTGGATTTTCATCATCGCTACTACCAGAACCACAACAGCTGTTAAAAATATTTCTTTTACCACTGCCAACAACCTTGACGACTTTCTCATCTCCGCGACTTTGCTTCGCCATGAATAAGTTGGTATATTTCTTGATTTTCCCTTCTTAGTTAATTGCCTTCTTTATATACCCAGATACAACGACTTATGCAAAGAATCCAACTAGATATCTGACCACACAAGCACCTTCTATAAGGAATTAAGTATTGACAAATTAAATGTGAACTTGTGTACTGACCACTCCTTAACTCGCCAAATAGACCCAATCAACACGTAGACCTGCCAAATTAAATGGAGGATGGCTATGGTCAGCAAAGTCTACTCCGTAAATTAAACGACACTCTCAATGAGTCAATGTATATGATACGACGTAAAAAGAATGGGCCTCTAGCTTTTGGATCTTGTATGGTCGAACACTCGGACATGCATCGAGTTGCTTTGTATATGAATCATGTTTTATAGCCTTACATTTTCCTTTTGTTGAAGTAACAATCTGTAATGAAATTGAAGTTAATTCGAATAATATATCGATTATCAAAGTAAACATGTCAAGTTTTAAACTTTCAAAGTTTTTGGATTATAACTAGGGATAAGCTCGTGCTTCGCACGAGTCGGTTGAAGCATTTGTTTGTGAGTGTAATTCAATCGATCTATAACGTAAGTCATTTAGCAAAAGGGTTGTTTTTGTTATTATAATTCCCGGCGTTTATGTTTGTAAAAGCGCTAGCGGAAACGACTCGAGTTTTTGTTTTTTTACTTTTTTATCGAAGTATAAATGTAGCTATTTGCTAAAACGATGCCGTCATTTATTATTAATCTGAGTAGATGTTCGTATTAGTTGAATAAAAATAAAATTCCGAGGGGTAGAAAGCGTAAAAGTATTATTTAAAGCTGAGGGGGGGAAAACGCAAAAACATATAAAGTGCAGACAGGAAAAGCTAAAAGTCGTTTAAAGTTTAGGGTGAAAAAACGTTATATTTTTTAAAGTTGAGGGTGAAAAAGCGTTAAAGTTTTTAAAGTTGAGGGGGGGAAACCGCTAAGTCTTTAAAGTTTAGGGGGGAAAACCGGTAAATCCTTAAAGTCTAGGGACTAAAATGCAAAATTCCAAAACATTAAAATATAAATATTTTGCACATTTCCATATGCATTAAAAGAAATTAATATAGGAGAAGAATGTTTGCTCTACATCCATGGGGTGAACCAAACCTTGAGTAGCCAAACCACTTATGAATAAAACATACACATGAATTCAAAATCATAAGAAATCCTAATAATAATGATAGTAGTATTGATAATCACAAAAGTTGTACTCCACAAAAATAGGAGGTAAGTTTCACAAATGTAAGGGCCGGTTTTTAATATTGTATAATAAAATAACAAATGTCTAATTTTTTTAACAACTTATAATGAGCTGTTATTATCAAAATTCTAATGATAATAATAATAATAATAATATATTAAAAGATTCATTAAAGTTCACATGACAAAATATAGACTCTTAGATAAGTTTGGAAATTAATTTTACACTATTAGATCAAAATGATGGTGTCATATGGCATCATCATTAACTATTTTCGTTTTAGGTCTTTCATTTAAATTCAATTTTAACACTTCAACTTTAATAATATTTCAAAAAAATATAGTTTGACACCATTACTTTAAATATAAATTTTTACAACAAAAAAAGGAAACGCAATCTATTTTTAGTTATTCTTTTTGAAGAAAGTAAAAATCATATAGCCCTAAGAAAAAAAAGATTTATTGTTGATATACAAAAAAAATACATCTTCTATATTTTTGTTTTTGTATAACAATAAACGACATTAGCTTGATAAAATACTATAATTTGACCTCTAAGACTCTATATATTGTATAGGTGTGGAAGAACTTTACAAATAATATTCGATAGAGTTCTCTATGTATATAGATTTAAAAGTAAAGTTGAAACACGTACATATAAACGAAACAACAAATAAATGACATCACAACTCATATTATCATCTATCACTAATATTACACGATGTTCTCTTAGTTTCTATATATAATACTTGTATTTTTCTTGATAAAACACGGGAAATAAATTAGTTATATAATATAATGGTAAAAACAACAAAAGAAAATAATACTATCCAAAGTTATCGGGCCTTGGAATTTGGGCCAACACAATTGTGGTCTTAGGCAAATGTGTGGGCTTGATAAAAAGGTTATGGGCCGGTATAGGCGAGGGCCTGAGTCGGCTGCTATTAAAGTGAAACACAAAAATACACGTACTATGATTTTTTTTTTAAGGGTGTTTTGTTGTCACCCCATTTTATTTTTTTTATTTTTTATTTTTATTTTTTTTGATAGATTCAGCCCCTTTAATTATATTTTCTATATTTTAAGTTATATTATTTTGTATTTATTTGTACTTTTATTTATTTATTTATTGAAACATATACCTATTAGTCTATTATTTTTTAAATTTATGTTTTTCTATATTAAACCAAATTAACTAAAAATCTATAAATTAAAAAAACAAAAAAGCCAAACAAATCAAAAACAAAAAAATGTAATAAACTAACATAAAAAAAAATATGTAAAATAATAAAAGATAAGAGTGACAAAAAATATATAAAAAGGTAACAAAAATGAATATATATATATATATATATATATATATATATATATATATATATATATATATAAACTTAACAGTTTATGAGAGTGCTTTTTTTAGTTAGTGCGTGCATATAGACATATAGTCACGTAAAGCACAATTAGACTATCATTTTGCAATCAAAGCAAGCAGTATTGATATATGATCGATTTGAGAATGTCAATATTTCAAGAAAATTAGAAAAGAAATAACTAAAATAACCGTAAATTTAACACAAATTTTCTTCTTCTTTTCTTTTGAATGGAATGAATATAATTTATAATAAAAATAACATTACTAATTTATAACTACCTTATCCACTATTCTACTAACCTACAGCTAATAAGAAACTTATGTAAAATTGGACGTAATTAAATATGTACTCAAACAGAGACGGAGCCAGAAATCGGTATTAGGGGGCCGAAAAAATTTCGATAGTAACATACAACTTCGATATAAGTTATAAAACATATGGTGGAGTACAGTATTACTTTAAGTATAGCCCAAAGTTGATAAAACATAAAATGAAGGGGTCAAAATATAAATCTTTTATTAAAGTATATCACAACCTTAATTAAAATTTGGACAGAAAGACTTACAGCTATGCATATAAACTATTTCCATATTGCTGATGTAACAATTGATTGCTGATGTAACAATTGAAGCGATTAATTAAAATTTGCAGTGAAATTATATAAAATTGATAGTAGTTTGAGGACTACCTGACGGAGAGATTGAGTAGATCGGAGTAAAATCGAGATCTCGCCGGCGGTAATTGATCGGAATCCGGCTTTGAATTCGTCAGTTGACGGAGAGAGATGAAGAATTAGTTCGGTTTTGTGTAAATGGTGGCACCGCACTAACCGCCTGAACCACTGTTTGGGGGGGCCGAGCACCCTCCAGCCCCCCCACTGGCTCCGTCGCTGTACTCAAACATAGTGGAATACATGCTTGAAACTTACTTGCCTGCAAAATAGAAAAATATGAAATGTAATACTAAAAATGTAACGCAAATTACAATAGACTTGACTCTAACTTTTTTTCGATAATGACTCTTTGAGCCGGTAAATGTCCTCAACAGGATTCGAAATTGGTATCTCCCACCTTTGGTGTGAGTTTTATCAAATTTCAAATTGTCACTTTGGCAACTTCTTTGAACAATTAACAATAGATCTTTAAGTGAAGAAATCGGAACTTCACACATCAATTATCAAGCACAATATATTGTGTGTTCTTTATCTCTTTCTTTTTTTTGGAGTAAATACTAGGTTTATTATCAACCCTCATAGACAATAAATAAATAAATATGTCACACAAATTATTGATAAGTCAATGTTTTTAAAGCTAGCTAGATCTAGAGTTAGAGAATATTTTAACAAGGTTGGCAAAAGATGAACTCTAATAATAAATGCCATATTTTTATTAGATGAGATATAAGTCAGATATGTAAGTTTTCGGTCCATCAAAATTTCTAGGATGTTTAGGTTTTTTATTGTTGGAAAATTATCAAACTAGCAAATGGGTGTTTTATAAATATCAAAATTTCATAATTATTTTATGAAATGTTATATGCGAACCCTTTTTTTTTGTTTTTAAAATAATTGATTTTATGCTACATGATGTCAGCGTTACCCTATGACGTCATATAGAGTATAAAAGGAAGTCAAAATTGGTCAAAATCCCCCAAAAAAAAAAGTTAGCATACCCAATTTTCTTTTAAACACAAACTTAAAAAAGAAGAAATTGAAGGCAACCAATCAACGGAGATGGACCAAGGGCACCCTCGACGTGATAATCAGGTCTAAATTTACATGTTTTCAAAGGTTTTTTTATTTAATTGATTTTCGGTGGCGGTTTGTTTGTAGGTTTAAATTAGTGATGTTTTGTTATTTGTAAATCCTATTTAGGACATACCGAATGTCATAGAGTTAGTTAATTGTGAGGTTTAGTTGATTTTAGCTGTGAAAGTTGCCCAAATTTGTTACTCGACCAGTTCGCATAATAAGAAACCCAGATTTATGCGAACTGGTCTTTAGATTTCAAATTTATGCGAACAACCTTTTTTAATATATATATATATATATATTTTTTTTTAAATGAAATTTTGTAATATAATATAATTTTGAATTAATTACAATATATTTTACTTTTTATTGACTACAATATTAGTTTTTATGATAAAGATTTTGCTAGATCGAGTTTAGTCAAACTTTAACAATTACTCTCCATCCGTTTTGTTGGTTTTGCACTATCTTCCTGCGGTAGTTACTATACGTGGTAGGTTACATATAGGTATAGATATTAGTCGTAGGTTGGAGTTGGTAGATGCTCGGTTACGTCTTTTTCAGAGTACGTGTTTTGGTGGTTGGCTTGATTTTGTGGATAGAAACAAGGACCCGTTGTTAGTTCATCTTTTTCTTCAGACTTTGGATACCTCGGAGGTCCCATCGGACGAGGAGTTGATATTTAGTGTGGGAGGCTTTCACTTTGTTAGGTTTACGCGAGAGGATTTTTGAATCATCATCGGGATGCGTTTTGGACTACACACATTCCCTTCGACCAGTGACATTCCGTTTCAGAGACGGGTATTTCCGAGTATAGATCCACGTACTTCGCACGTGAAGGGTGCTCATGTACGAGAGTTGTTTGGTGATCAGGCTAGGTTTGCTCGGTTGTGTGACGCGGATGCGGTTAGGGTTTGTTTGTTGTTGTTGGTGCATAACGGGTTTATGGGAGTTCAGGATGACATCGCCATACCGGAGGGTATGTTACGTTTGGTTGAGGATTTCGAGTCGTGGAACTCGTTTCCGTGGGGATCTTTTCCTTGGGCACAGGCACATCGGTGCCTTTCGAGGGCGTTGGTGAAACGCAAGAGCATTTTGGAGACACGCAAGGGTATGTTGGCGTCGACGAAGCTGAAGAAGAAATGTAAAAAGGAAGACCATTAGAGATACAACATTGGAGGATTTTTATATGTAATTAGCATACGTAATTTTAAACTTTAATTAATATTTTAGTTATTAATTTTATAATTTTTAACTTGGAAATAACATATCTTGAGTTTGTGTTTGATTTTATAGATATAGATATTTGAGACATTTCGGAAAACGAGAGTTTTGCTAGTTACAAGTAGATTGTATCACGGGCACTTGGATGTTTATCTAAAAGAAAATTTTGTTAAACACTTTCATGTCTCTATGTTTTCTCATAACTTAATCATGTCAGAAACCTTCGACCTCTTCAACCTCCCACAAGACATAATCTTCAACATCTTATCTCGTCTTCCCACAAAATCCTTAATCCAATTCCAACATGTTTGCACTTCATCTCCACCGTTGATCTCCCACCCATCTTTCATCGACCTCCACCTCTCTCCGCCGTCCTCCTCACCCGCCGACAACCACCTCATCATCTACAACCTCAATCAATTTCACTCCCTAAGATCCCCAACCACCTTTCAAGAAACTTTAAACCTTAAAATCCCATACAAAGTCCAACATGGGTATCTCCAACTTGTCGGATCCAACAAGGGTGTACTATGTTTTTTCGATACGAATTATTATTCCAATCTTGGTTTGGTAGTTCTTTGGAACCCTTGTATTCAAAAATTCAAGAAACTTGATAATTTGAGCTATGAGTTATATCGAAAAGTGTCACATTTTGTTGTTGGGTTTGGTTTTGTTTTGAGGGAATTTGAGTTTAAGGTTGTTATGATTGCTTATTATTCGGATGATACTAGGATTAGTAATGATGTGTTCGTTTATTCGCTTAGTACTAATTCATGGAAGAAAAAAGATGATATGATTGCACCTTGTTATTTGATTACTGGTTGGTCTAGTAATGTGTTTGTCAATGGTTTTGTGAATTGGTTAGCTAGTAGAGATGTGATTAGTGATGTGTGTAAGACTATTATGGCGTTCGATTTGGAGAGTGAGAGTTTTCGTGTTCTTGAGTTACCCAAGAATATTGCTCCTAATTATCGTCAAGTGAATTTAACTTCAAATGGGGGGTTTGAGTCTTTTTATTTGACATTGTGTGCTAGTTATGTTGAGGTTAATGTTGAAAAATGGGATATGTGGGTGATGGGAGACTATGGAGTGGCGGATTCGTGGAAGAAAGTTTGTGTAATTTCGGTGCCTATGTTGAAGACTCCACCATTGTTGATGAGAAATGATCATGAGGTTTTGATTGTGATGAATGATGGGAGGCTTATGTTATTTGATGCGAGAAGGAATGAGATGCAAGATCTTGAGACCCGTGGTTTGCCTCGTAATTTTCGTGCTAATGGTTATACCGCTAGCTTAGCCCTGCTTCAAGGTTGAGGTCGTAAATAGTGAGGGCTAGAATCATTGACTTTCTGTTTAATGTTTATATGTTATGTGTTCTTGTAATATTTGTAATTGTAGATGCTTGGTATGTTACATAGATATAGATTTGGTTACTGTCAATGTTTGGTGTATTATATTGTAATTATCTGGAAACTCATATATGTGGATTGTGGTTATACCAACTTTTGTTTTCGATTTCAGATTCTTTTCTGTAAGTAACGTTAATAAAACTGTTAATCTTCTTATTCGAATTTTGCTTAATTTACTCTCAAATAATCATCGCACTTTCAAACATCGAAAAGAACTATACTCACTAATGATCAAACTAGTTCCTTTCTATCCAAAATATGGTCATTTTTCTCTTTGTTTTGTACTTTATTATCTTTCTGGGTAAATTGCCAATCCATGTAAATGATCTTTATTATCATCCTTGTTTGTCTGTATTTGTGTGAATCAGTTCGAAAGATGTGTGTTTCCCGTTGTAGGTAAAAGTTTTCCGTGTGCAGAAGAAAGGATTCATTTGTTTGAAACTGATATTTACAAACCACAAGAGTTTGAAGAAGCGATATATGGCTCTGCTTTTTGTTTTCAATGTTGAATTTGTAACCAATAGATCAAGAATCTCAAAACAGAACCTCTCAACTGTTTATCGTTTGAATAATGATATTATGGTGTTCTTATGTATAGTACAATGACATCGTTGAGGCTACAAGTAATGAGGTGAAGCAGATAGCAGATGGTTGCATACACTTTGGGACAGTGGAACGGCTCATCTACACCGCTTCCATTGTCACAGCCTCGCCTTTAAAACCATCATGTATAAAAATTGTTGGGTATCCTCTCATCCCAATGTCCTTTACCCCGCAGCTTCCAAAGGAAAATACAACAGTTTTTATCCACTAAAATGCACATTATAAAATAGTCAAAATATGTGAGATGTAAGGAATCAAACTCTCCTCCTCCGAATCAAAAGCTCTACGATGTTGGCATATTATATATAAATCTGCAGACTTTGGAAAACAACATTTAAAACAACAAACAAACTTGCCTAAACAACGGATTTCTTCCAATAATGTACCCTCTACGTGCAAAAAGAAATTTTGATACGAACAAAAATAAGAAATATTATGAAAAGCACAAAAAAGTACATCGTATAAACGTGTAGCACTACTAGACTATGCCCCCAACGCCGGACATAAATAAACCTCCCTTTCACTATAAACCTCATCAAATTACTGGGGTATTTCAACAATAATAGACTCTGCTCAAAACCCCAAACATCAAACCAACATCTAAAGAAAGAATTACAATTAAATAACTATAACAAAAACTTTCAAGAAAACGCCAACAATTAAATATAGGTATAGCTAGCACATTTGATACCATATCCTGATCAAGATTAAAATCAAGGCTGTTGTTGAGCATCCATGTATCCTGCATCAACTAGAACTTTTTCCCTTTTAGCTAACTCAATATCTTCATCAACCATCATCTTCACTAACTGCTCGAATCCTACTTTAGGTTTCCACCCAAGAACTTTCCTCGCCTTGCTAGAATCACCTTTCAAATTATCCACTTCCGTGGGCCTGAAATATCTCTTATCAATCTCCACATGATCTTTCCAGTTCAAACCAACATACCCAAAGGCCTTCTCAAGAAACTCCTCTACTGTGTGCGACTCCTCAGTTGCAACCACATAGTCGTCTGGCTTCTCCTGCTGTAGCATCAACCACATTGCCTCCACGTAGTCCCCTGCAAATCCCCAATCTCTTGAAGCCTGCAAATTTCCTAAAAACAGCTTGCTCTGTAGACCGATCTTGATCCTACCAACCGCCCTTGTGATTTTCCTGGTCACAAAGTTTTCACCTCTTCGAGGTGATTCATGGTTAAAGAGAATCCCGTTACAAGCAAAGATCCCGTATGCTTCCCTGTAGTTCACTGTATACCTATATATCATAAACAATGTTTCATAAGCCTAAGATCTTAGAAGCTTACATATACTTTGACTTGTAAGGTCAATCTAATACTCAAATTATTAAAAATATCAAGCAAAAAACAACTATACGTTAAAAACATGTTTCACTTAAAAACCTTAAGTCTGGTTGTGAACTTGTGAACGACTAACAGAGCATACAATGTGATCTAAAATACAAAAAAAAAAAAAAAAAACTATGCTAGCTCAGTTAAACTCAATTCACAGGAGCACAAATCGAATCAAATTATTTATGAATCAAATTTAACAGTTGCAAATTAACCGAACCGCATTACTCAGTAGATCAACGCATATAATGTGGATTAAAATACGGTAAAATAGATCTGTGCTAGCTCAGGTAAATTCATCTTAAATCTAACAGTTACAGATTCACCTAAATTATTATTGTAATCGGTGGACAGACTCCAGATATACAATGTAGATCGAAATAACTATAAATTTTTTATCAGTCTAGCTCAGGACAGTTCAATTTCCATGAAAACAAACCGAATTATCGAATCAAACAGTTTAAACTTACCAATGAGCAGCCACTTTAGAAGCAGCATAAGGCGATCTCGGATGAAACGGAGTATCCTCCGCCTGCGGCGGCGGAGTAGATCCAAACATCTCGGACGAACCAGCTTGATAATACTTAACATTCTTCCTACCAGTAGCACTAATATGCGACCTCAACGCTTCCAACAACCGCAACGAGCCAGTAGCAACAACATCCGCAGTATAATCCGGAATCTCAAACGAAACCGCCACGTGTGACTGTGCAGCTAGGTTATAGATCTCATCCGGCGCAATTGTATCGATCCAACGGCGCAGAGACGACGCATCGGTTAGATCGGCGTAGTGTAGCTTCATACGCGCTTTGTGAGCATTGTGTGGATCGATGTAGATGTGGTTGATTCGTTGCGTGTTGAAATTTGATGATCTGCGGATTAGGCCGTGGACTTCGTATGATTTGTTTAAGAGGAGTTCGGTTAGGTAACTACCGTCTTGGCCGGTGATGCCGGTGATTAGTGCTACTTTGTGTGTGGTTTGTGGTGGAGATTCTCCGCCGTTGACGACGATGGTGGTGGATTGAGATCTGTCGGTTGATGCCATGGTGAATTTGACTATGTGTGTGTGAATGAGTGTGTGGAAATTTGAAGTGGTTATTTATAGGAAATATTGGAAAGGGGGCGAGTGGAGATCACGCTCCTTTTTTTATTTTATTTTCTTTCTAATTTGTATGCATGTCAGCTCAATGCCTCAACGTGATCACATTAATCTCAGATCTCTTTTATGTCGGTGTTTACCTCTCTTCATTATCAATTTTCATTTTCTCATGTCGCCAATTCTAATTTTTATATGAACTTTTCAAAATCGAAATCAATAATTAGTAGGTAGAAACGTCATCAGTACACCAACCAATGTATGTTCCTATGTATTAAAAAAGGATGGAAGAAGGGACAGAATGTCAAACGGTGAACCGGCGAAGGAGGGCCCAATCCTTAAATCTTTCAGGTGTAATCTCAATGTATGTTGCTAACATCCCCGATGGTATGCGAAAAAGTGAGATATGGAGAGCTTTTGGGAAATTTGGGGTAATCACTGATGTGTACATGACAGTAAAGAGGTACTCCAACAAAAAGAACTTTGCTTTTGTTAGGTTCAAGAAGGTGGCGGATGGTGATACATTGGAATCTAGGCTTCAGAACATCGTTATTTCTGGCAATCGTCTGGAGGTTAATATCGCAAAGTTCGATCGAAAGATTAAGGGGGTCAAGCCAAAGGCGCATACCTCCTCTAACTCTTTTCCGCCCCCGCCTCCTCGTAACCCTAATATGGGTCTTTGTGACTCCAGATCCTTTAAAGCTGTTGTGACTAAGTCTTGCCCCCCTCCCCCACCTCCTCTCCCTAATCCTAGACCAATCTCTCTTGTCGAAGACTGCTCGTTGTTAGACTGGATTTCTTGCGATCTATCTTACATTGGAGTTGCACATAGCATGGAGCATCTAAACACTTTTAGACCTGTTCTATCTATGGGGAATGTGAGAGTGCTGGATGTCAAATATTTGGGGGGCCTAAAGGTTGGTTTGAGATTTGACTCGGACAATGATGTCAAAAACTTTCAGAGGGTGGCAAATGATTGGTTTTCTACGTTTGATCGGAGCGATGGGGTTGAGGATCAACATGATAGGATTGCTTGGATCAAAATTGTGGGGCTGCCGGTTATATTGAGGAGCGAGGAGAACTACAATAAGATTGCCACTCACTTCGGGAAGGTGTTAACCCCTTGCAACACTTTGACAAATGCTCACGACTGGTCGCATGGCTTAGTATGTATTTTGACTAATGACCTCAAAAAGCTAAACCAGGAGCTGATGGTGGAAGCTAATGGTAGGCTATTCAAACTTGGTGTTTTTGAACTAGATAATGTTGAGGACTCCAGAAAGTCATTGAACTTCAGCTCTGGGCACTCCTCCTATGAATCTGTTGGGAATGATAGTGATGATGAGGGTATCTCAGATACCATCTTCTTCGATAGAGATAATAACAATAACCTTGAAGAAGGTGAAATTCCAAACGACGTGAATGATGCGAATGCGATTAAGGAACCCACTTGTGATTTCGGGGAGGTGGCAGCGGCCATCTCCGATGATACTTTGGTCGGAAATGCGTGCTCGCATGGGAAGGTGAACGGCATGCATGGGGTTTCACAACAGGCGGCTGGAAATTCCCATAATTTGTATAACCAAGGTGACACCTCAATACCTCAAATTAATTTGGAGTCTGTTTCCCATGCACGTGGGGGGGAGAATTTAATATTTCCATTTAATGTGGCGTCTGGACTCCAAGTTGATGGACTGGATCCGGTTGTTGGGCATTTGGACTGTTCAGATTTTAACTTGGGAGCCCAACAAGCTATCAATAAACCGTTTATCTTTTCAGCTGATTCAGGGCCCACTCCGAAATTTAATCTTGGTACAGGTATCACCACCGGTAAAAGGCGGAGAATCATCTCTCCCAACAGATCCCTCTCCAAAAAAAGGCCCCATATTTCTGTGATTTCGGTTGAAAGTGAAAAGGTGTCACACACTATGGATAAACCCCTATCCCCTTCGATAGATTTGAATCGTAGCCTTCCAAATTCTGATCCTCAGGTCGCCGATGTTGATGTTAGTTCGTCAAGTAAACAGACTCGTGAGCTTGATAGTACTATTGAAGTTGGGCAAGAAATCGGTTTTCAAGTAATTGGTGGTAGCGAGATTCTTGCCGCCATTTTGGGCGAAAATGGTGAGATTAATGGTTATCAATGAATGTTCTTTCTCTAAATATTCGGGGTCTTGGAGATAGCAGTAAAACTAATTGGGTTGCTCGTCTTAAAAGTGAGTACAATTTGAATTTGGTTTGTATTCAGGAAACTCAACTTGAGGACTCCTCTTCTGCCTCTTTCGATTTGGGAAAATGTTGGGGGCCTGGTAATTTTGGCTATTGTTTGGTGAGCGCTACTGGTAGATCCGGTGGGTTAGTCACTCTTTGGGACTCTGACCTCTTTAATATCACTGAGACCGTCAAATCCCGGCATTTTATTCTTATTGCTGGTACTTGTGCGGGTATTACCGGTGAAGTTGTTATTGTCAACGTTTATGGTCCTCATGGTTTAGGTGACAAAGCGAGGTTGTGGAATGAGCTCATTGATTTAAAGAATAGTAGGAATGCTACTTGGATGTTTCTCGGAGACTTTAATGTTGTGCGTAGAGCTGATGAGCGGATCAATTCTAATTTCTGTCAATCCAGCGCCAATGCTTTCAACAATTTTATTCAGTTGGCTTCTTTACATGACTTAAGTATGGGTGGTCACCGCTTCACCTTTTTCCGTCAAGTTGGGGCTAAGCTTAGCAAGTTGGACAGAATCCTTGTCTGTCCAAATTTTTCTAATGCTTTTCCGGGGGTCTCGGTTGTTGCTTTGCCTAGGGATTTATCGGATCATTGCCCCGTCCTTCTCCGCACTAACGTGGTTGACTTTGGCCCTAAGCCTTTTAGATTCTTTAACTCGTGGATGCTGAGAAACAATTTTGATTCTATCGTTCTTAATGCCTGGTCCAGTTTTAATGGTTTTGGGGCCCCTGATGCGTACTTTCTTGCGAAACTGAAATCCCTTAAAAGTGAGCTGTGGAAGTGGAGATCTAAGGAGTTTTTGGCTGAGTCCGATGAGTTGCGCCATGTTAAGAAACTTGTCGATGATATTGATTTTATAGCTGAGTACAGATCGCTTTCCTCAGCGGAGCTGGAGGTTCGGGCTAACGGTCACAGGAAGATTTTGGAGCTTGAAAGATTGAAATCTCTGGACCTCAAGCAAAAGGCTAGATTAAAATGGACTGTCGATGGGGATGAGAACACTCGTTTTTTCCATGGCTATGTTAACAACAGAAATAGGCGAAACCATATCCATGGGCTCACCATAAACGGGGTCTGGGTCACGGATCCTATTATGATTAAAGATGAGGCCCTCAATTTTTTCTCCTCCAAGTTTAAGGAGAAATGGACTTCCAGACCCAAATTTCTCAGTCCTGATTTCCAACGTCTCTCTGGTTCTAGTAAGATGCTCCTTGAAGCCGATTTCACAATGGAGGAGGTTAAGAAAGCTGTTTGGTCGTGTGGCAATGAGAAGGCGCCTGGACCTGATGGTTTCACCTTCAAGTTCATTAAAAAATATTGGGACACCCTCAAAGCCGACATCTTTAGTTTCGCTAAACACTTTGAAAGGTGGGGGAGATTCTCTAGAGGATGCAATTCCTCGTTTATTACTCTGTTCGCCAAGGTAAAGGACCCTCTTAGTCTCAATGACTTCAGGCCCATCAGCTTAATCGGTGCCATTTACAAGATCATAGCGGCTATTCTTGCTAGTAGATTAAAAGCGGTTATTGGGGAGGTGATTGGGGAAACTCAGTCGGCTTATGTTGATGGTAGAAATATCCTGGAGGGTCCCCTTTTGGTAAATGAGATATGCTCGTGGGCTAAGAAATCAAGTCAGAAGATCCTTCTCTTTAAAGTTGATTTTAATAAAGCTTTTGATTCAGTGAATTGGAGCTTTCTGGATTCTATCATGGAGCAGATGCAATTTGGCGGAAAATGGTGAAACTGGATATGTGGATGTCTTATGTCGGCAAAGGCTTCCGTGCTTATCAATGATACCCCTTCTAAAGAATTCCAAATGTCTAAGGGGGTGAGGCAAGGCGACCCGCTATCGCCTTTCTTGTTCATTCTGGCCATGGAGGGTTTGAACATCGCCATGAAAACCGCCTGTTCTAAAGGCATCTTTGATGGCCTGGTCCTTCCGAATACCAGCTTTGCCGTTTCTCATCTTTTCTATGCTGACGATGCTTTGTTTCTTGGTAAGTGGTCTAGGAAAAACATCGACAACCTTGCTCGGATTCTAAAATGCTTCCATGTCTCCTCGGGCCTTAAAGTAAATTTTCATAAGTCTAGAGTGTTCGGTATTGGTGTGCCTCCTCTGGAAGTTTCGGCTTGGGCCTCCCCGCTTGGCTGCGAGCCAGCTAAGCTGCCGTTCTCTTACCTCGGGATTCCTATTGGGGAAAATATGAATTTTATTAAAGCTTGGAAACCTGTTATAGATCGTTTCAAGGCTAGGCTTTCGATTTGGAAGTCTAAATCCCTGAGTTTTGGTGGCCGCGTTACTTTGGCTAAAGCTGTCTTAGGAAGTCTGCCATCTTACTACATGTCTCTCTTCAAAGCTCCTACCGGGGTCATTGAGGAACTCGAAAAAATACGAAGAAGCTTTATTTGGAACGGGTCTAAGGACAACAGAGGTATTAACTGGATTTCTTGGGAGAAAATTATTTCCCCCAAAGATGTAGGGGGTTTGGGTCTCGGGTCTATTAAATCGTTAAATATTTCCCTGCTATCCAAATGGTGGTGGCGCTTACGAGTAGACAACAATGCTTTATGGGCCCGTACTATAATGGCTATTCATGGTATAGATGATCTCCGTGGTACTACGATCGCCAAGGCATCCTTGTCGGGTGTTTGGAAAAATATTACCAGAATTGATAAAGCTTTGGCAGAGGTGGGTATTCATCATTCTCAAGTTATTCGATGGAATATGGAGACAAGTAACTAGAATTCTGATTTTGTGGATATGGGAGGTTTTTCGGTCTCCTCTCTTAGGACGAGAATTGCTCGTTCCGCGCATCTCGTTTGTGATGGGCCTTTTCTTTGGCATAAGGTTGTTCCTCTAAAAATTAATTGTTTCGTGTGGCGGGCAAAATTAGACCGGATCCCCACCCTAAAGGCGTTATGTAAGAGAGGGGTTAATGTTAGTAGCACTTGTTTTGGCGCGTGTATTGTCGGCGAGGAAGACGCGGATCACGTCTTGGTTTCTTGCCATTTAGCGAGCTGGGTTTTTAAAGACATTTTGAGTTGGTGCAAAGTTCAAATGGGCTGTTTGCTTAAGGTAAAAGACGTTATAAATTTCATTACTTGTTGGGGAAACTGTCGGAAGAAAAGGATCGGACTGATCAGCATTGTTTATGGCATGTTCTGGTGTTTATGGCGTACTAGGAATAATCGTATTTTCAACGGTATTGCCCCAAACCCAGTGAAGATTGTTAATGATATCAAGGTGATGGTATACGTTTGGCACAAACATAGGGCCCCAAAAGGGAATATTGTTTGGAGCAATTGGTGTAATTCCCCTCTGGAATGTTTGTAATTTCCTTTTTTCCTTGTTTTGTTCCTTCGGCCCGCTAGTTTCTTGCTAGTATTAGGGTCTTTTTTATTATATTTGCCGGTTCCAAAAAAAAGTTATTTGAATTTAAAATTTTAATAACTCTTGCTAAATATAAAAATCTTCATTAGTTATATTTTTATTAAAGTCATTTATCGGCTCATTTTCTAATTCGTATTCGTATCATATAACTATATATACAAATTTACTTTTTATTTAAATTATTTAAAAATAACGAGTATTTTTATCTTGTGAGTATTTATGAACTCTTTTACATAGTCTTGAATATAAGATTTTTCTTGAAACCGTTAAGACGTTCTACTAGTAACCTATCTTGTTGATGGGCCGATGGCTATAAAAGTTTAGTGTATAGTCATTAATGCAACCGGAAATGAGTCTATACTTTTATTATATCATTTATCTCTAGTTTAAATCCTGTTGTGTCCTATGAATTCGTGCCTGGACCCGGGTTAAATGCCTCATTTGGGCCGAATTGTTGGGCTCTTTTTCTTCCTCTGTTTTCCCCGATTGGTGTATCGATTACACGTGTTTTACACCTGTCTTTTTCTCTTACTTTGGTTTCTTTTGTCTTTCGTTCCCTGTTGCTGGGTAGTGTGTCCACCGCCAAACTGCTATGGAGGTGGAGGAGGGCACGTGTTAAG
The DNA here is from genome assembly GCA_910822075.1 of Senecio squalidus. NCBI lineage: Eukaryota > Viridiplantae > Streptophyta > Magnoliopsida > Asterales > Asteraceae > Senecio > Senecio squalidus. The sequence continues at coordinate 20,175,584 of CAJVGC010000590.1, forward strand.
CAGACAAAGAAAGCAAGACGAAGAGAGATTCAGTTTTGGTATTTTTTCGAAATCATCCAAATCACCATCACACTTGACCCACAGTCGGCTCGGGGTACTCTCCACCGATCTCCGCCGCTCTACTACTCTTCTCCGGCGATCTTCCTCTACATCTTTGCGATCAGGTATTCTCCATTATATATCACTTCCGATATGTTTTACTCAACTCGCATCCAGATTTATTGCTCAATTGACGGTTAATATAGTTAGTTTAGCTTGAGGTTTTTTTGTAGGAATACAATTGAGTAGTAATAAGATTATGTATACGATCTTTGTTGTGATTAGTTTTACAATTTTGATGAATATGAAGACTAAATCAACGGAGATGAATGGTAGGTCAACTACGGCGGCTGGTGAAAATGAATGGGAAGTCCGGCCAGGTGGAATGCCGGTTCAAAAAAGAGATCCAAATGATGAACATACTAGAATACCTCCACCCACTATTCGTGTTCGGGTCAAGTTCGGTTCGGTTTATCATGAAATCAATATCAGTTCTCAAGCTACATTTTGGTATAATTTCATAACCTACTTAATTATGTATAATTTCAATATTTTGAATATTATTTTTACGCGTTATTTATGTTCGATTCTCATCGGCTTCAAGTGGTTAAATTTTGTAGGAATAAAAAGAACTTATGTTATTAATATTTTTCTTATTGTAGGGGAATTGAAGAAGATGTTAACCGGGCCAACACGATTACACCATGAAGATCAAAAACTAATATACAAAGGTAAAGAACGTAACTCGAAAACTTTTCTAGATTATGTCGGTGTGAGAGATCGATCGAAAATGGTGGTAAAAAATGGAGAAAGCGGCTAAGTCGATATCCGAGATAAGTTTGGAAGTTGATAGACTTGCTGGACAGGTATACTTATGATCAGTTTTAACAAACAATTAGAATGTTTAACATTGAAAGTTATGTTGATTGTATTGTTTTGGCTATGTTAGGTTTTTCCGATGTTTTTGGTAATTATTTTAACAAAAATTCTCATTTCGAGCAGATAAAAAACGGTTTAAGTTAGTAATGATATTTTTTTCTTGAAGAAGATGAATCCAATCTTATGGTGGCGAGATTAATCCGATTGGTGAGTTTTTAAAAGTTTACTGTTTTGTTGACTTTGCTCTGTTTTTTCCGTTGACTAATTGCTTTGTTTTTTCAGTGACGTTTGCTACACTTGGTGAGAAGAACACTATTATGTCGCCGGAAGTATTAGTTAAGGCAGGGGTTCCTTGCTGCAGGTAAGACTTTGACAGAGTATAGTAACTAATTACGCGTATAGTAACTAATTACGCTCAATGGAGGCAAAATAGTGCACAAATATGTCAACAACCTCTTACTAATGAATGGGTTGACTAGGGTTATACTATTTCTCTAACCTCTTAAATGACTAAAGTCAAAACAATTTGCTGAAAAGCAGACAAGTCAGATGGATAAAAGTCGTCAAACGGGTTGAAACTAGCTGAAACTGTATTTATATACTGCAAAAAACTCGGAAATAATATTATTTCGCATAACAGATATTATTATTGAACTTATATAGGTTGACACACATGTTGTCTAGGATCTAGCATGTGGTGAATTACACCAAAAACTAACTGTTACGACATGACACCCCCTTTTAACCCATTACACAACCGCCATATCGCCACCACAAGTGCATTTGTATATCATGAAAGCTAATCAACTTTTGTTCTTAATCAGATTGGTACAAAATGCTGGAGAATTTGTTGTCACTTTCCCAAGAGCATATCAGTCGGGGTTCAGTCATGGCAAATCCAAACATGTTTATGAAGCTAAATTACGCAAAACAAGCAACAACCCTTTTTTTATAATAGACTAGAACTTTTACAACAACAAAAACCGGTATATCTAAGTTTTCTTTACTTAATTGTAAACGTTTCTTTTCTTAATGTTTGTTGGACTTTTGCAGGGTACTTTTACTATAGCTTTTAAAATTTCCAAAATTATGTGTTTGCAGCGGTGCTCCGTTTTCATAGAAAAATTTGATATTGTTTAGTAGCGAGTCCGTTGGTATCGGAAAACAACAAGAGTCGTCACATTGATGGCAGACCTCAGTTCAATGACAGATACTTCTACCGATGGCGATGGGGACACAGATGACAGGGCTTTGGGAGTAATACTTTAACTACTTCAAATTTCTCTTTATTTTTCTAATTAAAAATTTACGAGTTTTTTGCTAATAGGCGGTATTTGTGATTCTGATGCAGTTTCATAGTGGTCAATCACATGTGCTTATGGTTTCTGATACCAGCGATAGGTCGAGGGACCAAAAGGTTTTTTCGTGTTTGTGCTACTTAGATATCTAATATTATCAATAGTCTCTATACTCCTTTTAAAAAAATTGCTATAAATATGATTCGGTTGGTTTCCATCTGATTTTTGTTTTTGAACTATAATGAATCTTCAGACACTTCGTAGGCTTGCTCAAAGTCGTGAAGCTGGTAGAAAAAGTCGTTTACGGAAGAAAGTAAGTTCTCTTTTCATTCGTTAAGCTGATCACCTCATCTTTTAATACTCATACTATTTTAGCGGTGCATATAAACGTTTTATTGACCTATTCCAAAAGAAAGTCACAAATACAATCCAAAACCATTTTATTGCGGCCTTTTGCGCTCTTAACATCTAAAACCCGAAACTAACAACCGCTTATTTGTTGTTTTTCCATTGACAAATAAATGACTGGAACGAAAATCGACATCAACAATTGAGCAGAACTAGAGACACAAAAGTCAGCCGCTAGCAGCACCAGGCCACTGACGAAGCAGCAAAAAACGATTAGAACACCGGCCCGAGCTAAAATCAACAGCGCTGCTGCCATTACCACTGACAACATTAGATTCTTAGTTTCGACCTGTTATCGACATTGGCGTGTTTGTCATAGGTATACTTCGTCTAATTCGGTTAGTAACCATTCCAACAGGCACCAAGGAGTGACGGAGCCATCGAAGTTTAAAGAAAGAAAGAAATAATGTGTTTGTCTGTGTGTGCTGGTGTGATAATCTTACAGGCAAAATAACCATAAATGAGCGAATCTGTAAATCGTGCAATGCACTGTAACTTAACACACATCGACGACAAACGCGAACTCGTGCAACGCACGATATCCCCCTAGTTATATTTAATTCATATCTTAGTGAATACTAACTAACTAGATTATTGCCCCGCGATAGCGTGAGTAGATATAAATAAAAATTGAATCGTAAATTTTATGTTTATTAACACGTTCTTTTAAATTATTATGAGAATACAATATTACACTTATAATAACAAATATACATTTATGTTTATACACATTTGTTTATAGTTATAATAACATATATACATTTATGTTTATACACATATATTAATATTTTGTATTAAAGGATTTTAGAATAATAATAATAATGTAAATCATAGTCCAATAAAAGACATATGTTTTTTTATTGTAATAATGATGAAATTGAAGAGAGAATGCAATTATGGATTGTAAGAGGGTGTAAAATGAAAAAAAATATTTGATGACATCATCAATTTCATCTAACGGTTAAAATCAAAGTATCCAACTCATCCAAGGGACCTTATTTCGCCATGTGACATTTAAGGCCCCTCTTTTATTATATATTAAAGATTAAAGATTAAAGATGGTCCTATAAGATTTTTTTTTTCTTCAATGTTAGCCCCACTAAGTATTGTTATTATTTACTTTGTCACTTAGTTTTAAAATATTTTTTAATTTTACTCCTTAAGTATTGTTATCTTTTTAATTGCCTTTTAGTTTTGACATATTTCTCAATTTAAACTATAAGATTTTTTCAGTTTTAGCCCTTTAAGTATTATTATAATTATTTATTTATATACTCAGTTCACATTTTAGTGAATAGTAACCAATGGGTCATAGTAGATTTTGTTTTTCAATTTTAACCATTAAGTATTGTTATTATCTACTTTGTCATTTAGTTTTAAAATATTTTTCAATTTCACTCCTTAAATATTGTTATCTTTGTTATCTTTTAATTGCCTTTTAGTTTTGACATATTTTTCAATTTGAACTACGAGATTTTTTTTCAATTTTAGCTCCTTAAGTATTGTTATTATTTACTTTGCCACATAGTTTGAAAATAATCATCAAATTTTCCTTAAGTATTGTTATCTTTTAGTTGCATCTTAGTTTTGACATATTTTTCAATTTCAACCAAAAATTTAACTTTTAACCTTTGTTTGACCTTTTATGATCAATTATCTCACAGCAAAACACATGTAAATAATAACCATTTTAATTCAATTGAATAACTCAATTTTGAAGATATATTAACTCAACTTTTTATAAATCTTCAAAAATATCTTTTTAAACTTAGCTAAAATATGTTTAAGCCAATTCGATGACTACAACCTATTAACAAATGTTGTTTTCGAAAATATTTTCATATCATATTTTTACTATTTATTTTAATTCCCTATTATTTTATTTTAGATTAAATTGCAATTCGTGTCCCTTAAGACCTTCTAATTCATCGATTCTTGTTCACCTTTTTTTTTCTCAACATTTTTTGTCTTTAACTTGTTATTTTCGTGTTTTTTTTTCCTTTCATCAAATTACAGTTTGCTATTACCGTTAAATGTTAATTGCAATAACTGAAATAACCAAAAATGCAATTGTTCTTCTTTTATTTATTTTAATTAATCAATTAATTAGTTTTTCATAATTTTATAATTTTATTATTTTAATTAATCGTTCCTCTACCTCCATATTCTCCACATCCTCCACCCCCTAAATCCCTCCATATCCTCGGACATGGTACTTCTCACAATCAACTTAATGGACTTATGGGTAACCATGGCCTGCAACAAACTCAACGCTGCAATACAACAAAGCAAACATGAAGAGTTTAATAAATCAACATAGCTAAACAAAGAAGAAAGGAACAGAGAAAAACATACATTTCCCTCTTCGCTTCTCATCCCGACCCTTCCTAAAAATAAGTGGTACACAAGGTGCTCTTCTATAAGTACAATTACCACCCTTCGATAAAATAGCGGACGAATACCTCCGATATTGAACCAACATTCCCCCAATAACATCGTCAAGGCTAAATGACAAACAAACACCATCATAACTTTGTTAAGGAAAACTATAAGATCAAAAAGCACAAAAAATGAAAATCTCAAGAACACACCTTGAAAGCTAAGAAAATTACCCCCACCAAAGAACCCCATCGTCGGAAATCACCCACCACCGCCACCCTCATGACAACTGTAACATCCCGGTTTTCGGAAATTTAAATATTTCGTAAGTATTTAATTGTTTATAATATAAATGTGTTATATTTATATTATTTGAGAAGTTATATAAGTGAAGGACTAGAATTGTAAGAAAGATAGTTGATTTTAGTTAGAAAGGACTTAATTAGTTAATAATTCTAGTAATTGTTGTAAATTAGAAAGATTTGAGAATTGAGGGACTAAAAGTGTAAATCCGAAAATTGGTATGAGTAAGATAGCTAGGTGTCAAATTCTGATGTTTTTGTATGTGTTTTGAGTGTGTGTAATTGATTTAAGCTAAGAGAGATTTCAATTTCCTTCAAATTAGTGTTAAATTGGTGAAGTATATAAAGAATTAAGACTTGAAGATAAAGGAATTTAGCTAATTTGGCATTGGAGTGGAGAAGGTAAATTATGTATATATATTTGGTATTTCTTGATGAATTTGAGTTTGTGCTATGTGTTATAACATTATTTGGAGGTTTAATTGAAGAGTAGAAATGTTTAATTAGTAAAATTAGGTTTTTATAATTTGGGGGTAATCTTGAGAATTGTTAATTTGAACATTTTGTATGTTAATTTAATGTTAGAATTGTATGTCTAAGTTCTATGAAGGAGATAGAGTATGATATTATGATTTCTCCATTTGGAGTTGCTAAACGGGTCATTTGACCCAAGGGGTGGCAAATGGGTAGAAATTGGTTAAAGAGAAAGAAATGACCATTTTTATGTATTGTTGATATATATATATATATATATATATATATATATATATATATATATATATATATATATATATATATATATATATATTGGATAGTAATTGAAATGCTTTCATGTATATGTAAATGTTAACGGGTCAAAAACTTCAAAAGTGACATGATGGGTAGAAAACTATTTAACCAAGTAATGTTAAGTTTGTTAGAAGAGAATGTATGATAAAGTTGTTAGTTATGTGGTTATGAGTATTGAAGTTTTAGTATTTTTGACCTTGTAACTCAGATTTGAAAGATAAAGGCAAAGGGAAGGCAACGTAAAGATAGTGAAAGTAATTCGACATCAAGGTGAGTATACTAGACTCATTTTCATATGGTTTTGGTGTTTAAAGTTTGTATTAATGAATTAAAGATTGCTAGGTAAGTTATTCTAAGTTATAGTTAGTGTTGTTAGCGGAAATAAGGATTTAAAGTGGCGTAAACTAACATGTAAGTGCAGGAAACGTTTGAAAAACGAAAATCAGCCAGATTGAGCCCCGAATGCGGCTCCTGTGGGTTGAATGCGAGGCATTCGGAGCTCAGTGGCTGATGTGGTGTTTTGTCATGTTGAATGCGTCGCCTATGGGTCCGAATGCGAGGCATTCGACCCCTAGACCAGTTTTTAGTGTATTTTAAGGTAGTTCAAGTAGAGAAATGATATATTAACTTATCATTATGATAGAGAAGAATAGAGAAGACATTTATGTGTCAAGGAGAAGTAGAATCGACTTTCATTAGTCGGGAAAGAGTAGAGTTAGCTATAATTCGATACCGCGAGGGTATGTAGTAAGACTTTGAATAGTCTTGGAGAAGTATCACTATGTTATTAAGTATACTCACTAGCTTAATGCTAATGTATATTATTGATTATTATGTTTGTAGGTAAAAAGGACCTCGAATTTGCAAGGCAAGCGTAGGAAGAATGGATGGGGACCTAGATATGACGTTAAATCTTTTGTAACGAGCTTCCGCTCTAAACATGTTAAATCTTATTTTAGTAGAAGTAAACAATAACTCCCATTTTGGTTAAGTTATGTATATATTGTAGAATGCTTTCGTTATATATAAAAAAAAAAATTGTGTGTTTAAAAATCCTAGTGTTACAAGTTGGTATCAGAGCCTTGGCTTGTGTGAGTTGAGTATCTCGGTGGATACTTAAACCCAAGCTGAGGCTTTGTAAGGGGGGAAGAAGCTTGCCTTGCGGAAGAGATAAGAGTAAGAAAGATTAATTGTAGAGAAAGAGTTATTTGCCTTAGTCTTAATTATGCGTTGATGGTATTGGATGTACAAGAGTTAATATGCTTAAAATTAACGTCTGGCCAACGCTAATTTTGGACATATTATGTGTATCCAATATGATTGAAGCATGTTAAGGACAAGGGACAAAGAAAGTTAGAAAGTATATATGTATGACGTATAAACTATAATTGTGTATAGATTATAGTTTTATATGTCATTATTAACTGAATTTAATTTCAGTTTGTAGAAATGGAAGAAGAAGGTAGCCATCATGATGATGGTCACAAGGAAGTAGATATGCAAACGATTGTGGCTAAGGAGATTAGCCAAGCCTTTGAAAAAGCAATACCGTTTATTATTAAACGGGTTAGAGATGATGTGGTAGAGATTATTGATGAGAAGATAGACCGCGTGCTCGCGGAGAAAGAATTGAAGCAGAAAGAGAAAGAAGATTCAGGAAGTGAGAATGATCATTCCGATCGTCAAGAAGAACCCACAGAAAGTAATAAGAAGGGATGTACGTATAAAGATTTCGCAAGCTGTAATCCACCACTCTTTCTTGGAGAGATTGATCCCATTGTTAGTATGCGGTGGGTTATGGAGGTAGAAGGTGCATTCCTAACTTGCAAGTGTGCGGATAGAGATAAGGTGATTTATGCATCAAACCTACTTCGAAATCAAGCTAAAGGTTGGTGGGAGTCTATAGTGAGGTTATTCCCGGCTCAAGGGATTGTGAAGATGACGTGGGGAGATTTTAAGAAGAGATTCATGGAGTATTATTGTCCACCTTCGGCAGTGAACAAGATTACTCGAGAGTTTTTGTCATTACAACAAGGAAGTAAGACCGTGAATGAGATCACTAATGAATTCCTAGATAGAGCAGGATTTTGCCCAGAATATGTTGTAAGCGAACGAATGAAGATGGATCGTTATTTATGTTGTTTGAGTCCCGACATCAGAGAACACGTTTCCACTAATAATCCTAAGACTTTTGAGGATATGGTTGAAGCGGCAAGAAGGAGAGAGTTAGATCTTTTGAATAGAACTGAAGAAGAGAATAAGAAACGCAAGGTGGAGTATGTGCAAGAACCGTATAAAAAGCAACGATATGAACAAAAGGGTAGAAGTTCGGGAAGAAGATTTGAGAAGAAAGAGTCATCAAGAAGAGATTATGGTTGTAGAAAGTGTGGTAAGAATCATTCGGGAGAATCTAAATTCGGTCAATTGGGTTGTTATACGTGTGGGAAGCCGGGTCATATTAGTAGTGAATGTCCTAATCCGATAAGGATTTGCTACTATTGTAAGGACCCGGGACATATTAAAAGCGAATGCCCAAAGTTGCCGCAGAATCAGAAGTTGTTGGTAGGACCGAAAGCTCCTTTGCTTCTTGAAAGAGGAAGTAGTGGAAAGAAAGCTGAAGATAATAAAGGTCGTGGTCGTGCCTTTCAAATCACAACCGTAGAAGCAAAAGAATCGACTGATGTCGTTTCAGGTATTTTCATTGTAAACTCTCAACCTGCTTATGTGTTGTTTGATTCGGGAGCAAATAGATCTTTTGTGTCAAGTAAATTTTGTAAGAAGTTTTCTAAGCCCCTTAGTAAGCTAGAATATCCCTTAGAAGTAGAAGTGGCGGATAATCGAATTGTTCTTGTGTCAGATGTCTATCATGATAATCAATTAGAGATAGAATCAACAAAATTTACGGTAGATTTGATTCCAATGGTCATGGGAGAGTTTGATGTTATAGTAGGTATGGATTGGTTAGAAAAGAATAATGCTATTATCTTATGTAAGATTAAAATTATTAAAGTTACCGATTTAGAAGGAAAAGAAATTGTTATTTATGGGGAGAAAAAGAGTGGTGAAATTTCGGTTTGTTCTTTAATGAAAGCAAGAAGATATATGTCCCGAGGTTGTCAAGCATACCTTGCGTATGTGGTAGATAAAGAGAAAGATAAAAAGGAATTAAAAGAAGTAGATGTAGTAAATGAATATGTAGATGTTTTTCCCGAAGATCTTCCGGGTTTGCCGCCAGAAAGAGAAGTAGAATTTAGAATAGAATTGATTCCCGGTGCTGCACCTGTAGCAAAAGCTCCATATAGATTAGCTCCGGCCGAAATGAAAGAATTAATGAGTCAGTTACAAGAGTTGTTAGACAAGGGTTTTATCCGTCCTAGTTCTTCTCCGTGGGGTGCACCGATTTTATTTGTGAAAAAGAAAGATGGTAGTATGCGTATGTGTATAGACTACCGAGAACTTAATAAGTTAACAGTCAAGAATAAATACCCGTTACCGACGATAGATGATTTGTTTGATCAGTTACAAGGAGCGAAATTCTTTTCAAAGATAGATTTAAGGTCGGGTTACCATCAGTTGAAAGTAAAGGAAGAAGATGTACCGAAAACAGCTTTTCGCACGAGGTATGGTCATTATGAATTTTTGGTTATGCCTTTCGGTTTAACAAATGCCCCCGCTGCTTTTATGGATTTGATGAATAGAGTTTGTAGAACGATGTTAGATAAATCAGTTATAGTCTTTATTGATGATATTTTGATATATTCAAAGAGTAAAGAAGAACATGCGGATCATCTACGACAATTGTTGGAGATTCTTAGACGAGAAAGATTATATGCAAAATTTTCTAAATGTGAATTTTGGTTAGAAGAAGTTCAATTTTTGGGTCACGTAGTAAATGCGGAAGGTATAAAAGTAGATCCGGCGAAAATTGAAGCAATTGTCAATTGGAATTCTCCGAAAAATGTGAAGGAAATCCGTAGTTTTCTTGGTCTTGCGGGGTATTATCGAAGATTTATTCAAGATTTTTCTAAAATAGCTTCAAGTTTAACCGAGTTAACTAGAAAGAATAAGAAGTTTGAATGGAAAGAAGAAGAAGCATTCCAGATTTTAAAGAAGAAATTAAGTGAAGCACCGGTGTTAGTTTTACCGGATGGGACGAAAGATTTGGTAGTTTATAGTGATGCTTCATATACCGGTTTAGGATGTGTTTTGATGCAACATGGAAGGGTTATTGCTTATGCTTCGAGACAGTTGAAAGAAAATGAAAAGAAATACCCGGTACGAGATTTGGAGTTAGCGGCGGTTGTGTTTGCATTAAAGATATGGAGGCATTACCTCTATGGAGAAAGATGTACAATTTATACGGATCATAAAAGTTTGCAATATTTCTTTACTCAAAATGATCTTAGTATGAGACAACGTAGATGGTTAGATTTGGTGAAGGGTTACGATTGTGATATACGATACCACCCCGGAAAAGCAAATGTTGTTGCGGATGCATTGAGTAGAAAGAGTTCACAACCGGAAATGAAACTTTACTCCTTAGCTTTGATTATTAATGCTAATTTCTTTGATTCGGTTAAAGAAGCAATTAAAGAGGAGAATTGGAAGAAAGAAAGAATTGTGGGTCAAGTGCAAAACTTAATGGAAGATAGTCGAGGTTTAAAGACTAGATTTGGAAGAATTTGGATTCCTAATACATCGGATTGTAAGAAAGTTTTACTAGACGGAGCTCATAAGTCAAAATATTCTATTCATCCCGGTAGTACGAAAATGTATAGAGATCTTAAAGAAGATTATTGGTGGCCGGGTATGAAAAGAGATATAGTGAAATATGTAGAAAAATGTTTGACATGTTTACAAGTTAAAGCGGAGCACCAAAAAAACCTTATGGAAAGATGCAACCATTAGAAATACCGATGTGGAAATGGGAGAATATTACTATGGATTTGGTGACGAAATTACCAAAGTCTAGAAGAAAGAATGATGCTATTTGGGTGATTGTGGATAGATTGACTAAAAGTGCTCATTTCTTACCAATTAAGGAAGCTATTTCTTCGGAGAAAATGGCGGAATTGTTTTTGAAGCATGGAGTTCCGATTTCGATAGTTTCGGATAGAGATACACGTTTTACTTCTCATTTTTGGAGAGGTTTTCAAGAAGAATTAGGGGTGAAACTCAATATTAGCACGGCTTATCATCCTCAAACCGATGGGCAAAGTGAAAGAACAATTCAAACATTGGTTGATTTACTCCGTGCATGTGTAATAGATTTTGGAGGTAATTGGGATGATCATTTACCGTTAGTAGAATTTTCTTACAACAATAGCTATCAAGCGAGTATAGATTGTGCACCTTATACAATGTTGTATGGACGAAAATGTAGAACGCCAATATGTTGGGGTGAGATTGGACAACGAGAATTGGGAGAAAAAGAAATTGTACAAATTACAACGGAGAAGATAGATCAAATAAGAGAAAGACTTAAGATGGCTCAAGATCGACAAAAGAGTTATGCCGATAAAAGGAGAAGACCGATAGAATTTGAAGTTGGTGATTTTGTGATGTTGAAAGTTTCCCCATGGAAAGGAGTGATCCGATTTATAAAGAGAGGAAAATTAAGTCCAAGATTTATTGGGCCATTTAAAATTTTGGAAAGAATCGGAAAAGTTGCTTATCGATTAGAATTACCCGAAGTTTTAAGTAAGATACATCCTACATTTCATGTGTCAAATTTAAGAAAGTGTCTTGCGGATGAAACAACATTTGTTCCACTAGATGATATAGAAATCGATGAGAAGTTAAATTATGTAGAAGAACCGGTAGCCATTCTCGATCGGAAAATAAAACAACTTAGTAATAAACAAATTAGTATGGTTAAGGTTCAATGGAAGCATAGAAAGGGGTCGGAATTTACTTGGGAACCGGAGAATGAAATGAAGAAATTTTATCCCAAGTTGTTTGAAGAATAGATTTCGGGGACGAAATCTTTAGAAGGAGGGAAGATTTGTAACATCCCGGTTTTCGGAAATTTAAATATTTCGTAAGTATTTAATTGTTTATAATATAAATGTGTTATATTTATATTATTTTATATAAGTGAAGGACTAGAATTGTAAGAAAGATAGTTGATTTTAGTTAGAAAGGACTTAATTAGTTAATAATTCTAGTAATTGTTGTAAATTAGAAAGATTTGAGAATTGAGGGACTAAAAGTGTAAATCCGAAAATTGGTATGAGTAAGATAGCTAGGTGTCAAATTCTGATGTTTTTGTATGTGTTTTGAGTGTGTGTAATTGATTTAAGCTAAGAGAGATTTCAATTTCCTTCAAATTAGTGTTAAATTGGTGAAGTATTTAAAGAATTAAGACTTGAAGATAAAGGAATTTAGCTAATTTGGCATTGGAGTGGAGAAGGTAAATTATGTATATATATTTGGTATTTCTTGATGAATTTGAGTTTGTGCTATGTGTTATAACATTATTTGGAGGTTTAATTGAAGAGTAGAAATGTTTAATTAGTAAAATTAGGTTTTTATAATTTGGGGGTAATCTTGAGAATTGTTAATTTGAACATTTTGTATGTTAATTTAATAAGTTCTATGAAGGAGATAGAGTATGATATTATGATTTCTCCATTTGGAATTGCTAAACGGGTCATTTGACCCAAGGGGTGGCAAATGGGTAGAAATTGGTTAAAGAGAAAGAAATGACCATTTTTATGTATTGTTGATATATATATATATATATATATATATATATATATATATATATATATATATATATATATATATATATATATATATATATATATATATATATATATATATATATATATATATATAGGGATGAGATCATGTAAAAAGTCTAAATATTGTAAAAAGTGTGAGAAGCAATATTAGCCAATCATTAAATATGATTAATAGTTAAATGGGTTTTTATAATCAACAATACTAGAGGGGTAGTTTAGTCTTTGTTCCTCATTCTCAAAGTGTAACATCCTAGTTTCGGATAAAGAATATTTTATAGATATATGTTATGTTTTAGTGTTTAAAAGAAATTAGAAATGGAGAAGGACTAACTTTGTAAGAGAAATAGTTAACCTTGGTTAGAAAGGAGTTACATTGTTAACTATTATGGTTAAGTAAGTAATTTAATAAAGTCTTGAAAGATGAGGGACCAAGGGAGTAATTTTAGAGAAAAAGATATGAGGTGGTGAAAGGTGTCATTTCTAGAATTTACTATGTGTTTATGTGTGTGTATGTGACGGTGTAAAGAGAAAGAAAGGAAGAAGAAGGATCAAATTGAAGCTAAATAATAAGGAATTCATCAATTAAAGTGAAGATTAAGAGTGTAAGAACCCTGATCTTGGTTCTAATGGAAGAAAAATGAGGTATGATTATATACTTTAAGTTAATTGATGAAATTGAGTTTATATTATGTGTTATAACATCATTTAGATGTTTAATTTGAAGATAGAAATGGTTAATTTGGTTAATTTAGATGTTTGATTATTTTGGGGATAATCATGAAAGTTGAAGAGTTGTTAGAATTAAGCCTTGTTTATATGTTATTTGATGATTAATAATATATATAAAGGTTTAGAAGATTGAAAGATTTATGTATATGAAATTTTATAAGATTTCATGTTTTAGCTTAAATGGGTGAAAAGATGAATTGTTATGTAGAAATGTTTATTATTATGAGAATGATTTAGAATGAAAGAACTTATGTTAAGAATGATTATTATCATGTTTATGATAGAAAAGATAAGTAAAATGTACTTGGATATGTATTTGAGGAAAATGGTGTTAAGTATGTAATGTTAATTGCCAAACGGGTCATGTGACCCGTGAAGAAGTGGCAAATGGGTAAGAGATGGTTAGAAGGAAGAAGACATTACTTGTAATATGTTGTTTGTGTTTGATGTAATGTGTTTAAAGAGTTAAAATGCTTATTTGTGCATTAGAGAGTTAAATGGGTCAAAAGACCCAAGGAGTGGCAAGTTGGGTAGAATTTGCCATAGGTGTTAGAAAGTGTTAGAAAGAGTTAGAAATAGTTAGAAAGAGTTGTAATGAGAATAATACATATGTTTATATGTATGTAAGATATATTGAAAGAAAGAATTGTGTTTGGTTGTAGAAACGCAAATTTGGAGAAGAAGAATAAAAGGAAGAGCTTTTATATGTTGTAGCTTAATCCGACTTCAAGGTGAGTATACGAAGCTTATTTAATATATGTTGAATGTTTATATTTGTATGTAAATGTATTGGAGAGTTGATTTATATACCAGTTATATATATGGTTGAGTTGTTAGAAGAAATGAGAACTAGAAGTGCCGTAAACTAACGTGTAAGTGCAGGAAAGTATCAAAAACGGAAGTCACCCCTGCTACTAGCCCAGTTGCGCCGCAACTGATCCGCAACTGGCAATCAGTAGCCAAGGGTGATTTCCAGAATGCTTAGTTGCGGAGCAACTGTTTGAGTTGCGGAGCAACTAGTGCCTAGATCAGTTTTTAGTAAGTTTTAAGGTAGTTTAAGTATGGGAATGATATCCTAACATATTATTATGTTAAAGAAGAATAGAGAAGACATTTATATGTCGAGAAGAAGTAGAATCAATTTCACATATCGCGAGGGTATTTATACGACTTTGATAGTCGGAAAGAATTAGGAACCAACTTTATATAGTTGGAAGAAGAGAAAGATGAGACTTTAATTAGTCTTAGTATATTTTGCAGTCAATGATAAAGTTATATTATTTTAGTATATAACGAGAATTAAACCGTAGAGGCCTTGTTATGGTTGTTATTTATATTACGGTGGTTATTCATGTTATGGTTGTTTGTGTTATGATTATTTATGTTATAATTTGTTATAATGAAAAGAAGTTGATTTTAAATAGTCGAGAAGAAGTAGCATCAACTTTACATACCGAGAGGGTATGTATAAGTGATAGATATGACAATTTGATTGTCGAGTGAAGAGATAGAATATGAATGGGTTGATGACCCGAGTTAATAGATTGTTAATAGAAAGAGATAGAATATAAATGGGTTAATGACCCGAACTAGTAGATCGTTTGTAGAATTGGGTCGTGAGACCTTTATTGTTGAGAATGTTTAATAAATGTGAATGACAAGATATGTAGTTAGATGGGTTATGAAGTTAATGAGTTGAATACATGATGTGAACTCATTGGTTACGCGTACATATGTGTATAGCAGTATAGAGATAGTAAATATTCGTTATTGTTGTTCGAATAATATTTTGAGATATATATATATATATATATATATGTTATAATTGAGTCTTGATGATTAGAAGAATTTTATGTGTATGAAGTATATTATAAATTGTTATAAGAAAAGAATGGTTAGATGATTATCGGAAAAGAAAAGAGGTCGACTTTCATTGTCGTGAAGAAGTAGCTTTAACTTTACATACCGCGAGGGTATGTATAAGTGATAGATACGACATTTAGTTGTCGGGAAAGAGAAGAAGAGATAGATACGACATTTAGTTGTCGGGAAAGAGAAGAAGAGATAGATACGACATTTAGTTGTCGGGAAAGAGAAGAAGAGATATATACGACATTTAGTTGTCGGGAAAGAGAAGAAGAGATAAATACGACATTTAGTTGTCGGGAAAGAGAAGAAGAGATAGATACGACATTTAGTTGTCGGGAAAGAGAAGAGATAGATACGACATTTAGTTGTCGGAAAAGAGAAGAAGAGATAGATACGACATTTAGTTGTCGGGAAAGAGAAGAGATAGATACGACATTTAGTTGTCGGGAAAGAGAAGAAAAGATAGATACGACATTTAGTTGTCGGGAAAGAGAAGAAGAGATGTATACGACATTTAGTTGTCGGGAAAGAGAAGAAGAGATAGATACGACATTTAGTTGTCGGGAAAGAGAAGAAGAGATAGATACGACATTTAGTTGTCGGGAAAGAGAAGAGATAGATACGACATTTAGTTGTCGGGAAAGAGAAGAAAAGATAGATACGACATTTAGTTGTCGGGAAAGAGAAGAAGAGATAGATACGACATTTAGTTGTCGGGAAAGAGAAGAAGAGATAGATACGACATTTAGTTGTCGGGAAAGAGAAGAAGAGTTAGATACGACATTTAATTGTCGGGAAAGAGAAGAAGTGTTAGATACGACAATGTGATTGTCGGGAAGAGAAAAGAAGTAATTGTATAGAAAGAAAGAAAGAATAGATTTTTAAAGTAGTCGTGTTAGATGTAATTAACATAATCGTAAGGTATACTCACTAGCTTAACGCTAATATATTATGTTAATTGTATGTTTTGTAGGTAATTGAGTTTTATGGCAAGGCAAGCTAAAGAAGAAGGGAAGGGGACCGTTGTAGAGATTAAATGTTTTATAAAAATGATTTTATAAGAGCTTCCGCTCCAAATTGTAAAATGAGATGTTAACGGATATTTGTCGTTGACTAAAGAGATGAAATGGTAACACCGTAGAATATTAATTATATGTTTATAAAAAAAAAAAAAATAGAGTGTATTTGGTTCCGGGTGTTACACAAAGGCACCAATTGAAGAAACAAATCCATCTCCGATCCCACTTGAGATTCAGACGTCGATGTCGAAATCGATAACAACCCATTTCATGTATCTCTCGGTGGTCTTCTTCCTATAGCGAAGAACCCTAATTTCGTGAATTGGGGGTTTTTGGTGAATTGGGGGTTTCAATTTTAACTCGTAAGTTTTACAAAAATCTATATTTGTAATCATTTCGGTTAATATTTTCACGTTTTCTAATGAAATCCGCCATTGTTATACATCATCATCATCATAACGTTTTCGATTTCATTTTGTTATGATGCACAACAATGATGCACAACAATGATGTATATTGTTATGATGCACAACAATGATGCACAACAATGATGCACAACAATGATGTATATTGTTATGATGCACAAAAATGATGCACAAAAATGACGTATATTGTTAAAAATGATGCACAAAACCTCATAATCACATTCTTCTTTACTCAAGCACGTGATTCCTTTAATCTTCATCGCCTCTTTCTGTTTCTCTCTCACACACAACACCTTCACTGTGTGTTCCCAAATCACCAAAAATTGAACCCATTTCTTAATAAATCAAACAAACCGATTTTCAACTTTAACTGTGATTTGATTTGATCTGATCGGAGATGGGTGGCGTTGATCTGATCGGAGAGAGGAAAATGACGGATGTGTCGGATGAACAGGGAAGATAGAAAAGAACGATTGAATTAAAATAGGTGAAAAGACGATAATACCCTTCTGTTAAAAAAAAATAAAAAGGAAAGGAATAGACACATGGCAGTCTATGATTGGTTCTCACACTTTTTACACTATTTGGACTTTGTATATGATCCTACATCTATATATATATATATATATATATATATATATATATATATATATATATATATATATATATATATATATATATTGGATAGTAATTGAAATGCTTTCATGTATATGTAAATGTTAACGGGTCAAAAACTTCAAAAGTGACATGATGGGTAGAAAACTATTTAACCAAGTAATGTTAAGTTTGTTAGAAGAGAATGTATGATAAAGTTGTTAGTTATGTGGTTATGAGTATTGAAGTTTTAGTATTTTTGACCTTGTAACTCAGATTTGAAAGATAAAGGCAAAGGGAAGGCAACGTAAAGATAGTGAAAGTAATTCGACATCAAGGTGAGTATACTAGACTCATTTTCATATGGTTTTGGTGTTTAAAGTTTGTATTAATGTATTAAAGATTGCTAGGTAAGTTATTCTAAGTTATAGTTAGTGTTGTTAGCGGAAATAAGGATTTAAAGTGGCGTAAACTAACATGTAAGTGCAGGAAACGTTTGAAAAACGAAAATCAGCCAGATTGAGCCCCGAATGCGGCTCCTGTGGGTTGAATGCGAGGCATTCGGAGCTCAGTGGCTGATGTGGTGTTTTGTCATGTTGAATGCGTCGCCTATGGGTCCGAATGCGAGGCATTCGACCCCTAGACCAGTTTTTAGTGTATTTTAAGGTAGTTCAAGTAGAGAAATGATATATTAACTTATCATTATGATAGAGAAGAATAGAGAAGACATTTATGTGTCAAGGAGAAGTAGAATCGACTTTCATTAGTCGGGAAAGAGTAGAGTTAGCTATAATTCGATACCGCGAGGGTATGTAGTAAGACTTTGAATAGTCTTGGAGAAGTATCACTATGTTATTAAGTATACTCACTAGCTTAATGCTAATGTATATTATTGATTATTATGTTTGTAGGTAAAAAGGACCTCGAATTTGCAAGGCAAGCGTAGGAAGAATGGATGGGGACCTAGATATGAAGTTAAATCTTTTGTAACGAGCTTCCGCTCTAAACATGTTAAATCTTATTTTAGTAGAAGTAAACAATAACTCCCATTTTGGTTAAGTTATGTATATATTGTAGAATGCTTTCGTTATATATAAAAAAAAAAAATTTGTGTGTTTAAAAAATCCTAGTGTTACAACAACCCTCCACCACCGCACACCTCCCTTCTCCCTCACTCACTCAACCCGGAAAAGAAAAAAGATTAAAGAATATACTTTGGATGTTTTTGATGCTTTGATGGAGAAAACAAAAAGATAGAGGGAAAATGAGAAGACAAAAATTATTAAAATGAAAAGATGGAATGAAAAAGTGAAAGGAGGGAAGTATTTAAAAACCTTCAAAGACAAAAAGGTGGGAGAGAAATGAAAAAGGTTGAAATTTTGAAAATTTCTTTGAAAATTTAGCAAAACAACAAACTTGGGGGAGCTATTGAGGTATGTGGTCCCGACACCGAAAATGACTCGAAAACACATTCCTAACCGGACACCAAACAACTTCGAAGCCCGACTCAAACATAGCCCCGTTTCCGGGTTTAAGCTACCCGAGACCCTCGAGTACGGACTCAAGCTACCCGGACATGGCTAAGCCTCGTATCCGAAAGATTGTGACCCGACCACTACTTCTTGTTCTATGCCCGGACCATTGAGCCCCATCACCGAGAACAAATGACCCGACTAGGCCATTTTGCCCTATACTCGGACAACACTGAGCCCCGTCACCGAGAAGTTGTAACCCGGCTAGGCCATTTAGTCCCACGCCTCGGTACATACCTTGTTCAACTTACTCTTTATTTTATAAGTCTAATAAATTACTTAGTCAAATTATGAACTTCTTAAATCATGTCCTACCACGACCATTCTATCACAATGATTTTCTTTGCCCAATGCCTATGCCCCACCGTCAACACTCCTCTCACACCTATCCTCGACCATCACTTCTGCAGGGCACCATCATCAACACTTGTCGGCATCTCGGTTAAACAAAATAAGTATATCTATTTGAAACCATGTAAAAAGCAAACCGGAAACCATAGCAAATCATCAAATTCATAACCAAATCTAACCAAATCTATTATAAGTTTAGATTACAATTCTCTTTTATGCATATATATATATATATATATATATATATATATATATATATATATATATATATATATATATATGCATAAAAGAGAATTGTAATCTAAACTTATAATAGATTTGGTTAGATTTGGTTATGAATTTGATGATTTGCTATGGTTTCCGGTTTGCTTTTTACATGGTTTCAAATAGATATACTTATTTTGTTTAACCGAGATGCCGACAAGTGTTGATGATGGTGCCCTGCAGAAGTGATGGTCGAGGATAGGTGTGAGAGGAGTGTTGACGGTGGGGCATAGGCATTGGGCAAAGAAAATCATTGTGATAGAATGGTCGTGGTAGGACATGATTTAAGAAGTTCATAATTTGACTAAGTAATTTATTAGACTTATAAAATAAAGAGTAAGTTGAACAAGGTATGTACCGAGGCGTGGGACTAAATGGCCTAGCCGGGTTACAACTTCTCGGTGACGGGGCTCAGTGTTGTCCGAGTATAGGGCAAAATGGCCTAGTCGGGTCATTTGTTCTCGGTGATGGGGCTCAATGGTCCGGGCATAGAACAAGAAGTAGTGGTCGGGTCACAATCTTTCGGATACGAGATATATATATATATATATATATATATATATATATATATATATATATATATATATATATATATATATATATATATATATATATATATATGTTAAAATTGAAATTTTAAAATTTAAAGTATGTTAATCGGTCAACAAATCAGTTCGACTATAAAACCGATTTTTAAAATATTAATTTAAACACAACAGACAATTAAGATATAACATTAAGAAACAAGATCTAGAATTCATAATAGTTGAAATATAATTGTATTAATATAATATTTGATATGTTACAAAGAATTTGATCTAGCTCAACATAATTAATGAGGCATGTATCTAGAACAAAAAAGAGAAAGATACACATATCGTAAATGACTTCTAAGAAAACATAAATTAACCATTTCATAAGTTACACTTTTAAAGTTCATTGAAATCTTTACGTACTTTGTAAGCTCATGGAGACAATAGACATCTTTACTTATCAACATTAAAACGGAAACTAATATTTTGGGATGTTTGTTTCGGCTTATTAAAAGGGTTTAATAATTTATATAATTTTTATAGATTCAGAGTTTTTTTTCTTCATTTTATAAGTTTATGAAACTGAAATAAACAAAAATAAATAAATTTAAGAGGTTGTTAAAAATTACAAAAGCTCATATCTAATTCGATTCGATTAAAATCAAAACTTAAAACCAAACTATTTTGTTGATCATTATTCAATTTTTTCACCAAATTATAAACACCCAAATACCAAAATCCAAATAAGGCAAAATATAGGGTTTATATTTCCCCCAATTCAAAATCATCTTAATAATCATCATAATCATAATCATTCTAATTCAATTTTAATTTCATTCAAATAATTTTCAACATACAATTTGATTATGAGAACTCGAAACGCCGATAACCCTAAATCACCACCACCGCCCAAACGAACACCTCCGGCGAGAAAATCGGCATCCAAAACCCCTCCCACACCACCACTTACCACCGCACAACCACCGTCTGACGTCACCGTTACACCTAAACGTACCAGAGGCAAGGCTGTTGCAACTAATGATGCAATAGCAACAACTCCAGAAACATCAGGTTTAATTGATTGATTTTTTATTTTTATTTAATTAATGATTAAATTGATTTAATTGAGATATTATTTAATTAATGTGTGATTTGTGATGTGATGTAATTAGTTGAAGAAGTGAAGGTGAATTCGCCTGGAACGAAATCGGGGACGAAAAGGACTGTTAAGAGAGTGGTGAAGAGGACTGTTATTAGGAAGAAAACGAAACCGACACCGTCTGCTGAGGTTAAAGTTGAAGAGGATGAGAGTGAGGTAGTTGCGGAAAAGGAAAGTTTAGAGGAGGTTAAAGATGTGAAGGAGGAAGAGGCGAGTGTAAATGATGGTGATGGTGTTGGTGTGTCTGTGAAAGACGATAAGGATGAAGAGATGAGCATGAATGATGAGAAGGAAGAAGAGTTGAGTTTAAATGATGCTAGTGATGTTGGTGTGTCGGTGAAGGATGATAAGGATGTGGTGGAAGGTGAAGATACTATGAAGGATGTGGAAGATGGTAGTGATGTTCAAAACGTTGTTGAAAGTTCTGAAGTCGTAGATGTTGTGAAATCTGTTGAGGAGCAAGTAGTGGACGAGAAAGAAAAAATGGGAACGGAAGATAAATTTTTAGAAATTCAGGAACAAGAAGTGGCCGAGAAAGAGAACATGGAAACGGAAGAGAAAGTTTTAGAACTTCAGGAATCTAGTTTGGAAAAGGAGGAAGTGGTTGGGAAAGAAACTAAGGAAACAAATGATGAGGAACCCTTTGAGATCGAGGAACCTGCCACGCAAGTTGGAAACGAGGACCTTGATGGGAGTCGAGAAATCACGGTGGAAAAGGAGAAGAGTGTTGAGATTGAACAGGTGGAAACGGAAACAAAAATTGAGGAGGATAAAGTGGAGTTGGAGAATGAGTCGGTTGACATGGAGAAAGATTTTAATGATGAACTTAAAGGAGAAGAAGATTCACAAGAGCGTGTATGTTTAAGCGACGAGGAAAAGGATAAGGATATGGGCAATGACGATGAAGATGACCTGACAGATGACAAGGTGGTGGAACATGGTGGAGTAGGGTTTCAAGAAGAACATGAAGAAGTTGCGGCAGTTGCAGAGGAGCGGAGGATTAGGAAAGAATTTGAGGTATTTGTTGGTGGGTTGGATCGAGATTCTACGGAGGAAGATGTAAGGAAAGTTTTTCAGAATGCCGGTGAGGTTGTTGAAGTCCGAATGCATAAGGAACTTCAAAGTAATAAAAACAAGGGATATGCATTTGTGAGATTTTCTAAGAAGGAAGAAGTAGCCCGTGCTCTGGCTGAAATGAAAAATCCTGTTGTATGTTTCGCTCTCAATTTATTAACTCTTTGTTTAGAGATCTTACTGTAAATTGCTAATAAAACTATGTTGCCAGATACGTGGAAAGCGATGTGGAACTGCACCAAGTGAGGACAATGATACTCTGTTCATGGGCAATATCTGCAATACGTGGACAAAGGAAGCAGTAATACCATCTTCGGTTTTTCGTGCTCTAAAATATTTTATTAGTTTTCATGTTGAACACTTTCTAATAGTTAATATGGTGACAGATAAAACAAAAGCTAAAGGATTATGGCGTTGAAGGTGTTGAAAGGATCACACTTGTTGCTGATCCACAACATGAAGGATTGAGTCGTGGTTTTGCATTCCTCGAGTTTTCAGGTCACCCGGATGCTATGCTTGCGTATAAAAGGCTTCAAAAGCCTGATGCTATATTTGGGCATCCTGATAGAACCGTGAAAGTAGCTTTTGCTGAACCATTGCGTGAACCAGACCCAAACGTTTTGGCTCAGGTTAAGTCTGTTTTTGTTGATGGGCTCCCACCTCATTGGGATGAAGACATTGTTAGGGACCACGTAAAAGGTTATGGTAGTATCGAGCGTGTCATGCTGGCACGGAACATGTCATCCGCCAAGAGGAAGGATTTCGGTTTTATAGATTTCACTACTCACGAGGCTGCTCTTATTTGCATTGATGAAATTAATAAAAGAGAACTCGGTGACGAGAAGGTAAGGGTACCTTATTTCATAAAACAAACAGAACCATGTTGTATGGGCACTTAGCGAACAATTTATACGTGTGTAGATGAAGGTGAGAGCTAGGCTTTCAAATCCTTTGCCTAAAACGCAGGCTGTTAAAGGTGGAATAGCGGGAGGATTTAGAATTGGTCAAGGCAGTGGTGCTACCTTTCCGAGAGCTGGTATATTCATATTCATATAATGAAACAACGCTATAATTAATGCTTACTTATGCAATTATATACTTAATACTTTTATTCATGTGGTTTACAGGGAGGAGTTTTGGAAGAGGTGCACTTCCTTCTAACCGTGCAAACTTTCAACGAGGCAGGGGTTTTTTTCAACCTGGACATGGTCAAACAAGTAGAACGGATTACCAGCCTACGGGTCCCCATCCTCCTTTTAGAGGGAGACAGAATTTTGGTAACCCTCGATTATTCATTATCATTTGTTTTTCAAACCGTTTTATCCTATTGAACGGCATTGATAACAGACAAGAATCTACTACAGGTTCTCCAGGAGGGAGGTGGGATAATTTCAGGGGACCACATCAGCAGCCATCTGGACAAGGCACTGTGCCCCCAAGGTATGATGTTGAGAGACCCAGGCATGGTGCTAATATGAACCGCGACCATTCTATTGGAATGAGAGGACAACCTTATATGCCTGATGAAGGGTATAACAGACCTTACAGTGGGAGGCCCTATGAAGACCCGTATAATTATGGAGATACTGCTCGTGGAGTGAAACGTCCATATTTTGCAGTAAAGTTCACTTATCACTTTCAGTTTATATTTCTTATGCTTGATTGATTTTGTTGTTTGATATCAGTTATTTATATTGCCCTTTAGGAGCAGGGTTCGGACTATACTGAGTCAAGCAGGCGCCGGCCTCGTTTGGATTACCCCGACCCAGCAGTTTCTGCTCCTGGAACTCGTTTTCGAGGTATTTGGTTTATAAGTGCTTATGTGAAAGGACGATTCCTGCCAGTTTGTTATTTGTTATTTTTTGATCTACTGACTTATATATTTTTTCTCGGATATTGTAGGAGGTGGCAGTGGTGGTCCATCACGTGACTATTACAACTATGACGTGAGTAATTGTTTTCCTTTCCTGTTTCTGCATCTATAAAATGCTCTTTAATATTTGCCACTTTGATATGGAATATCTTATTATTTGCAGTACTCATCTTACTATGGGGGTGAACGCCCTTATGGAAATGATCGGCCCTATGGAAATGAGCGGCCTTATGGCGGTGATCGGTCTTATGGCAGTGATCGTCCTTATGGCGGTGACCGTCCTTATGGAGGTGCCCCTCCTTATGGCGGTGACCGTTCTTATGGAGGTGCCCCTCCTTATGGTGGTGGCCGGGCTTTTGGCGGCGAGCGACCTTATGGAGGTGATCGACCTTATGGCGGTGAACAATCTTATGGCGGTCGATATCACTATTAGACTAGGTAACGAGTCCTTTGCTTCTTTTACCTAGCTCAAACATTTTAATTTTGGTTCCTGTGTTTAATACCAATCTTTGTTTTATCGTCTTTAAGGGGGCACTTGAAGACACGATACGATTTGCTGTTTTGGAGTGCTTGCTACTGTTGCAGCCTCTCTGCAGGAAAGCTTAAATCTTTTTAATTTCCTCTTTTAGTCTGTTCTTTCCTTGTGTTTTTATTTATTTCTCGCCATAGCTTTACTTCCCAGATCTCAGTCCGGTTTGTTTTGGTTGAGTGTATGGCATGCTGGGCTAATCTTTAGATTGTCCCTTCCAATAGGACAGCGATGGATGTCATCTAGTCTTAAGATGGTAGGTACCACATAGGGTTAGATAAGATACCGGAAGTTATCTAAAGATGTAAGCCATCTCCTTTGTTATGAATATTGTCTTGGATTCCGCATTGTATTCTAAAGTTTAAGTAAAACAGATTAGACACTTGCTTTTTTTAAGTTTAAGGTTTAAATCAAAGGTTTTTTCCGTAGTGATCCAAGGGAATTAAAGTGATGTAGAACATAAGCCCTCTAGACATCTGTTTGATGGTTTTTGTTTAGATTTGTTGTGGTTGTTACATATTGCGATAAGGAAAATATATAAGATATGTTTCTAAAACTTTGCTGGTGGATTGTGGATATAACATTCTGGAAATAATATCGAGGTTATTTATGTGGATATTTAGCGTTCTGGACGCATACTGATTTCTTTATGGTGATTCTTCAAATCTAACATTTTGTAATCTGATAATTCTGCTAAGAAATGTAGCTTTCACTCAGCTGTTTTCCACTCTGTATATTTTTTATAACGGGTGTGTGATAGTATGTTCATATCGTCTTTTTATGTTCTACACCTGCCTTTCAAGGTTTCTGGCATTGGTGATCTTCGTTAACATTTTTATTGACGGCTTAAGAAATGAAAGGTGAGAAATAAATGTCTTATTTAAGGGCAGAAGGTTGCATATTTACAATTGTCAGCTGAGTGTAGGCTCGACCTCCTAGGAATCGATTATATTTTTTTTGAGGTTTTGGGTTACCATTGATGTCCATTATTAGATATATAGTTGAAATTGAATTCTTATTCTTAATATGGTATATATATTTGTTGGAATTTTCGCCCAACATAGGGCTCACGAGAAATGGAAACCATCTACCTCATTGGATTGGTCCTGTTTTAGTCTATGTTTTTGTTTTCATCCTACACCTAGGTTTGCCGTGCAATATTTTTAATTGTGGCAGTGATGTATAGGCCGAACTTTCAGGAACACATATTTGTAAAGCCCACATAATGAAAGTGTAATATAGTTTTAGGTCATGTGCAACTTCTCCTTCTTTCACCCGATAGCCATGTGTCCATTAACAGTAGAGTTGTAGTTCATTCGAATCAAATTGTTTAATGTTTTCCCTCTAATCGCTTCATCGCTTGTGAATCCAAAATTATCAAATTGTAGGTTTCTGCTTTCATCTTCCAACAC
This sequence comes from Senecio squalidus, assembly GCA_910822075.1. Taxonomy (NCBI): domain Eukaryota; kingdom Viridiplantae; phylum Streptophyta; class Magnoliopsida; order Asterales; family Asteraceae; genus Senecio; species Senecio squalidus. The sequence goes on from CAJVGC010000590.1 coordinate 20,201,787, forward strand.
GAGAAGCATTAAATATCTATATAGGTGGCCGATTTGTTGTTAAACACCTGCGTTGGTCAGATCTGTTGGGTTGTTTGTCTTTCTACTAATTTTGCCGCCATAAATATATTTGTTAACTGGATTAAGTATGACTGTGCTCAATCTCGTGCTTTATTTCCGTGATTTATGGAGTCCAGGTTGTGTTATATTATGCTAAATCAAAAACTAAAACTTAATCCTTTTGGCTTTTTTTGACTTTGAGGTTTTACAGTTAGAACTTTTACATCACTGTTTTAAGTTTTTAATTTCTTTTTTGTACTTTGTTATGTATATAAGTATATTACGTTCAAGTTAACATTGGGGAAAACACATCGTTTGAAGATATGTTTATTTATTCGTTTTGGTTTACTGCAAATCTTTTCTGTATAAGTTGGGGACTGATTGTAAAAGAGTTTCAAGTTACAAAATCACAACTTCAGAATTTCAAATTAATGTTTGTTGAAATTTTGGGAAAATGCTAATAAAATTCCCTTGTAATGCCAATGATTGTCGGAACAGTTGCTTGTAAATTTTATTTTGTTATTTAAACCTTTGGACAGATTGATTTATTTACAATTGTACAAGTTCCTAACCATTTAAATCGCACCTAATGACTTGAACCCAATTAAATGACCCAAATGGTAACGTACCTTAAGCTTATGCTGTGACATATTTATTTAAGGTTTTTTGATAGTATCATGATAAGAAACGTCTTAATATCAAAAACCTTAACAAATTTGTCACAACATGAGGTACGTTACGATTTGAAAAAGTAGCTATGTTGTAATTTGTATCCTTGCTTTTTTAAAGGAAGAAAAATAATGAGTTGTTATGTTAACTATGGTTTTCTTAAAGATAATAACTATTCAAATCGGGGGAGATTTGGTCACAGTAAATAATGGTTTCTTAAAGATGATAATTATTCAAATCTGGAAACTTTTCTTCATAGTAAACAATGGTTTTATAAAGATTGTTCATCAGATAAGAAGCCATAAAAAGATTAGGCACGAGTCGTTTCCTTTTGTTTTGTTGTTAAAAAAGGTTTATAACACTTTCATTAAAGCCTAAATTAAAAAGTAAACGTTACTCTACATCTAATCTTAAATATTTTATTCATCCGTATACTATGCTTAATAGATAGATATTATTACGGGTGTTCAAAAATATCCATATCCAAACATCCGAATATCCGATCCGATATTATCCGAAATTCGGATATCCGAATATCTGAAAATCTAAAAGTATTTTTTGTTTTCTTCTAATTTTTGGTTTTGTTTTTGTTTTGCCTTCTAGTTATTTATAGATAAATGTAAAATTTTTGGTGATTTTATTACATATTTAGATAAATATATGTACATATGTAATATATTAGTTAACGAAATATATAATAAAATTTAAACAAAATAAAATAAAAATACAAAAAAAAATAATAAATAAAAATATTTTCTGTTGTTACTGTATTTGTGGCCTATTTCTCACTTGACATGAACTACTTATACACCTTATAGATTACTTTTGATTATCTATAACTTATACTCATCATGAGTTATTCGATAACTAATTCCTTCACTCCCTCTTTATACATTTACCTTAAGTTTTAAAGAATTTACCCATTTGACTTATTGGACCAGAAAAATTATCTATTAATTAGGATATAAGTAATGGTCATCTTATTTGAAATTTAGCCTTTGGGTAAACTCAACATATTCGAAAAATGTATCTGAAATTTAGCCGTTGGGTATAGTCATCATATTTGAAAAATATCCGTTAGTTAGCATTTATCATATTTAAAAATTAGCCGTTGTGTAACGGTCGATACATCCAACTTCTTTATATACCTCATTTTGTAGATGACATATCTTCAAACTCTTTCCATATATCTTTCTCACAATTCAGTTGTTTTTATTGTTATACTTTGTCTGGATCAACTTTCGATCTTTTTTCACAAAGTTTTCTTTATTTGTCAATCTTGAAGTAGTTCTTGTTCCGATCCTAATAGTTTCTTATTCAATCTTTTTCTAGAATAGCATTGTTCACAAAATTTCCTCTAAATAAAGAAGAATTTATCCAAAAGTGGATGAAAACCTATTGCGAAGAGCCATAAAATTTGCTTAATTTATCATAGTACTTTTTATGATGCTTTGGCGAAAATAATAACACTTGGTTCAGGAATATGTTTCTCGGGCATCTTTATGCCGACAAAAACCTCATGCTCATGGCCTTGATTGTTCAAGTTGCTTAAAAGAAAACTTGTTGGTCCACGTTGCTAAAACTTCTTCTACTTTCAGAGTCACTAGCTTCTCTGAGAAACAAAATGCTTAACATTGAGCATATTACCTTCTCGGATGGGCTTTCATGTGCACGCAGCGAAAGGAATCCACCAGTGGATGTACCCGCTTGTTTGTGTTTTAAGATGAAGGAAATCATAGTACATAATCGGGAAGCTATAATGCACGAAGAGTTCATCTTAATAGGGTATCTACTGAAACATTGAAATAGTTTGGAGACTTTCACCCTAAATGCTCATGACATTCATCCAAAGAGGGGTGAAAAGTTATTGAACTTCCAACGTGGCTCAGAATCGTGTTGGATGGTGATCGTTTGAAACCTCTTCAAGATCTTTATGATATGGGAAGATGATCAACAGTTGTTCAGAAGATTGATGGTCAATTTGGCCATGAGTTTGACTTGGATTTGAGTTGGATCGAGGTGGTCGACCATGAGGCTGAGAAGACTAAAGAAAAAGTTGAATAGACACTTAATATTTATATGGTAATAAGATGATCGATGTTAATATCGAATGCAGGAAAGTTGCAGAAATATGTGGTTTCACAAACTGTAATTATGTTTGCCAAATACTTTTCATCTTGTTAAAGAATCTGTTGTTGTATTGTAAGATGAATGATTTCCGGCCTTAAAATAGTCAATAAAAACTATGAAACGGGTTTTCAAGATATCTTCATCATTTGATGAGCTCATATGATTTATGATTACATCGTTTAATGGTTATATTGTTTATTCTTGAACCTCATTCTCAGCCTTTTTGTCCTCTGCGAAAAATTTGTAAATACTCATTTGATGGTAATAAGGTTCAACGAAAACATGTATACCATAATGAACAGTTTAGAGTAAAGAGGGTTGGAAAGTACGAAATTAAGTGTTAACCATGAACACTGAATTTTCATGACCCGTTTTGTGATCTCAGGTCAATGCGTTGACGTTAGCACCTGTTTCAGGAAGGCGGAGCAACTTGTCTGCTATCTGAAAGTGGGCAAATACACTTGACAAATCATTAATTTGACAGCAGACTACTAATGAAATTAAATTCAATATGTGTTCTAAAGATGAAATGGGAGATGGCAATTTCAACCGATTTTATTTATAACTGGGTCGGTTCGGGTTATATTTTATCTCTAATGAGTAAAATTAAATTAAAAGAAAGAAGAGGTCAAATGATCGAATGTTAACTAACTTAATTGTGTTTTTTTTTATTAAATAATCTAACACTATATATATTTTTTAATAGAAGTTGAGAAAAAAAAAGTGTTACGGGTCAACCCAAATATTAACCTTTTTGACCCATTGCCCAACCCACCCAATTCAGTAATACTCGACTTTCCTGGAAACATTAGAATAGCAGCATTACTCTGAAATAGCATTTTTCCAACCTCACTGCAAACCCTTTTCACAACTATATACGTAATGTGCTATGTCGTTTCTTGTCTGTCGCCCTGTCTAGTAGTAGATCTTAATCGAGTAATGCCCTCACAACTTCAACATGCCTATATCAGCCGCTAAATGCAATGCATTTTTCCATTGTTTTTTGATACATTTAACAAGCTAACATCTCTTGTATGTTGTGGCATGTTTTTTGTCTTGTGGTGGGATATATCCGAATGTTTAGGAACACCGGTGAAAGCTCACGTAGTTATAAAAATTGTATGTTTTTACTTTGAATAACACAAAAAACAAAACTAGTATGTTAAAACCAATTAAAAGAAATACGAGGATACCCTTTTATCACGTTTTAGACATAGATGAAAATAATTTTTTTGGTTTAAACAAAAAAGATACAACTTTATGTGACTGCTCACTGTCGTAAGGTCTATGGTTATTATATTTGCATCGGTGCTTATCGTGTTTGAGGTAAAAGAAACGGACTTGTGATGATATGTGCAGTTTGGTACTACTCGTTCATCCCACTGGTCGATAACTATTAACTATGAACGAAAAATGTTATAATTTGCATTCTTCACTGAAGAGAGATGATCTTATTAGCTATATTTGTTCATTAAGATCTTTACTTCGTTTAGTATTCTTTGAGGAATAGTATGCTACTCTGCTCCGTAAACTGGGAATGAAAGAGCATATTTGAACTTTTTCATCCATCGAGCATATGTTTACAATCTTACAAAGGTGAATTCAAAGATATTATTATCATGAATAAGCACAATCGTATTTTGTATTTTATTAATAAAAACTATCACAAAAAAGCGTTTCGGATACTATAAAACAGTTGAAGTCTAACTCTGCTCGTTTTCGATGGTAGCAATATGCATTGCTATAAAACCGGACTTGTCTGGCAACATAAAGATAGCAGCATCAGTTTGAAGTAGCAATCACGCGACTTGCTGCAAACTCCTTTCAGAGCCAGGATCTTTTCATATTGATTGGCATAGTGAAAGAAGCTCTTTAACAACAGCAGTGTCCTATTGAAGCTGCATTTATGAGAGTCGTTGCATTTTCTTGGCTTCTTGGGATATTGTGTCGCATAGTGATGGGTCATGTTCAAGTAGTAGTTGGACTACGTCTGCGTTTCTTGGCCTCTTAGGATATTGTGTGGCATAGTGATGGGTCATGGCCAAGTAGTAGTTGGACTACGGCTGCGATAAAGAATCACCACATATATGTGGTGTAACTTCATGAAGCATATGTGAATGTAAACAAATAGAGGTGGAAAAACGGGGGTCAGGCGAGTTTCCTAATTCCTATGGGGATCAATTATGTTTTGCCATTTTTTTATGTTAACTGAATAAATGATTATTGAACTCAGACTTATGCCTTATTTCTGTGACTTTCGGGGTTGTGTTATATGCTAGATAAAACTAAAACTCGCTTCGTGTTTCATTTGGCTTTGTGATTTAACGGTTGGAACTTTTATAACTATTCTCGGAAAGTTTGATTTACCTTTAGCTATGTATACTCTCTACAAGAATATACACATCATTTTGGGTTGTATTGGAAGATATATACATCTTATAAGCCATTCTAATTTAATTTATCTATTTGTTTGTTGCAAAAAAAAAAATTATGGTCTCGACAAGGGGTCTTAAAAAACTTTTAACTCCTAGAAAACTAACGTTTAGAAAACATGTATCGTTTTCTTTTTTTGTGAATAAAATTTACCTTTCTATTCTTCGTTGATGCAAACTCAACTAGTTCAAATATATTATTTTATCATGTTTCGTTTCATTTCATTTTATGTACTTTGCCTTAAGTAGAAAAAAGGGTTAAAATTTGGGACCTAAAGCACTTAATTTATTCGCCTTATGGTCAACCCGACCCTAGGTCTCAAATATGGTACACAAGATTTACTTTAACTATGCATTATATCATCATTACCCCCTAACTAACAAAATCAAGGGAAATATCTAATTACTTGTGGTGTGATGAAGTTTTTGGACATATGTCAATAAGGCCTTGGTGGTTAGAGATATTAAGCATAAAGGTGTGTTTGGTGATTTTAGTGTTATCGACGGCCATTTAGGTAATGTGATTTACTAAAGACTGATGTGATTTCATATTCAGCTCGGATACGAGTTAGGGAAGTGTGGAGTGCACACTCGTTGAGCTAATATGAACTCAACCATGACAGTAAAGCAGGGGTCAAGGGGGTTGCGCCCCCTTGCGGGGCAGAGCCCCTTGCTGGGATCCCGCTGTAAACGATTTTTACAAATCAGTATTAAGCTGGAGTTTAATTATCCCGCCATTTTCCCAACTTTTGGGACAGTTTTCATACAGTTATAATTGTCTGAAAAACTGTCTACAACCGCCACAAAAACTGCTTTATGGTTGGTTTCTATAAACCGATGAATCTGTCTCAATTTGAAAAAACGAAGATATTCAGACAATTCCTTTACTTTTCCGATTGGTGATTCTGGTGCCTAGAACACAAATTGACAATTCTCTTTGTATTATCTCGATTAGGATTTCGTGCAACCCAAACAATTGATAGGGTCGAAATACTTAATACGGAAAGTGAATTTACACGATACACGGAGAAATCCAAGATCATCACATACAAACCCTAATTATCTAACAAGGCGTAGGTCAAAGTTTGTCCTTGCCCCATGTCTTTTGACTACTAATTTACGTAATTTATCTCCCTCGTGTTAGTCGTAGAACCCAAGGGATGAGATACCACTTTTTTATTTTACTTTGCCACAAGTGACTTGCCCATTTAAATATTTTGCCACGACTCACTTGTCACTCTATATATTACGCTTTCTCCCAACTGATGGCCACTACCGTGTCCTTCCCTCACTCACCTTTGCAAACTAGATACAAACACAATTGCGGGTTTGTGTTTGTTTGCATTAAGTGTGTCATTGACTTTAAGATTAAAAGAAAAGGTTTGATCTAAAATAGCGACTCTACATCTGAAGATGTTTGGTTTAAATCGGCAAATCAGTAAAAAAAGTAAAATTCAATCAAGTCCATCAACATTGTGATTTTTGTCGGCGTGAAGATGCTTGAGAAATGTTTTTTTCTTAAAACCAAGAATACTTAGTTTCGCCAATTTATACGTGAGATCATCAGTCGTAGAGATGAGTATCTTTAGAAGGTATTCTTGTAATCTTAGGAGTTTTTATCCCTCTCACAAAGAGGTCACTCTTCCACCTTTTGATGAAACCTTCTACTTAGATGATGATCATAATTCAAGACTCAACGAGGAGCTTAATGAGGAAAAATAAAGCTTTGAGCAAGTGTTGGTTAAGCTGGTATCGTTCATGCTGGTTGCACTTACCGGACAAAGAAGAATTAAGCCATGTTTGATATTGTCATGTTAACCGGAAATGGCATTGGAGTGCATAAAAGTGATTGATATTGCTTGTTAACTAACATTAACTCACAAAGGCAAAGGGCACATTGTTGGTCAGAAAATTGGTGAATAAACGAATGTAGAAAACAGTTGAAGAAATGTGTGAAGTTTTACAAAGAGAGTGTGATGTTTCTTTCCTTTGAGAATCGGCAGGTTGAGGCATAGCATGCTTATTAAGTTATTATATTCGAATGTGCTTGAAGTAAAAAAAAAAGGACTTGTGATGATATGTGCAGCTTGGTACTACTCTTTCATCCCACTTGTCCATAATTATGAACAACTTCAAAAAACTATTACGATTTGCATTCTTCGTTGAAGACCTGAAATCGCCTTGTCTACTGTGTTATTTGCTCACTGAGATCTTCACTTCATCAAGTATTCTTTCAGAAATAGTATGGTCTTGGAATACAAGAGCAAAACGATAGTTTGTATCTGTACATGTTTTAGCATCATACAAAGTTCTAACAATTATATTTTTGTATATACCAAATAAATGTAAAGATAGTACAAAGTATGTCTTATATAATTTCTGAGTATGTGCAACTAAATGGTTTTTATTTATTCATGAACCCGACCCGATTACGAGCCTTCTAGTCCCTTATCACGAAAACCAACATTCAATGAGTAAAAATGTAATTTTTTAAGTGTTTGGAATATTTTTGTTAGGGGTGAGCATAAAAACCAAAACCGAATCGAAACCCAAAAAATCGAAAAAACCGAACAAAAACAAAAACCGTTGGTTTGGTTTTTGATTTATGGAAAACCGAAATCTTCGGTTTGATATTGGTTTTACTTCAAAAACTGAACGAACCATATATAATATTCCATTAAAATATAATTATAAAAAAAAATTTGTGTGTATAATGCTTATACATACTTTTTAAGCTAAAATGATTATAAGTTGTATGACAAAATGTTATAGTTTAATGATTTTAAATTATTACGTAAAAATTATTCTTGATTGTTAATAAAGAAAAAAACGAATAAGATGTGGATTATTAAGTCGAACTATTCAAAGCCTAAATAAACCGATTAAAACCTGAAAGGAACCAAATTTGACCCGAAAACCGAAAAACTGAACCGATATAAAACCAAACCGAACCGTACTCACCCATGTTTTTTACTCCAAACATTTTTTTTTTTTTTTTTTTTTAAATAAGTCTAAGAACCCATAAAACCCAGCCCAAATAAAAGCCCATAAAAACCCGGGAGAATTAAATATCCGATCCACACAAACCGTGTGGCTACAAATTCTATACACGTATTCCGGCGATCAATTCACCGGCGATCAAACTCCGTTCCGATCTCACCCTACCGGAATCCATGTCGTCTACTTTCTCCGGCGATGAAACCGCTCCATTCTTCGGCTTCTTGGGAGCCGCAGCAGCTTTAGTCTTCTCCTGTAATTTCAAACCCTAACTTTGATTCAACAAATTGAACTTGATTTGATTGTATTGTATTTGATTGTATTGTAGGTATGGGAGCGGCTTACGGTACGGCGAAAAGCGGTGTAGGTGTTGCATCAATGGGAGTGATGAGGCCGGAATTGGTGATGAAATCAATTGTGCCAGTTGTTATGGCGGGAGTGTTGGGGATTTATGGATTGATTATAGCTGTTATTATTAGTACTGGAATTAATCCGAAAGCGAAATCGTATTATTTGTTTGATGGTTATGCACATTTGTCGTCTGGTCTTGCTTGTGGTCTTGCTGGACTTTCCGCTGGTATGGCTATTGGGATTGTTGGTGATGCCGGTGTTAGGTAATGCTTACGTTTATATTGAATTGTTAAGTTATTTACGAATGATGTTGTTGAAGTTATATGTTTAATGATTATGAACAATTTGTTGACATGTGTATTGTGTATTAGTTATCGGAAACAATAGATAAGTAGGGTTGTTGTGCTGAAGTTTGCTCAGGAAGAGTAGTTTGAGCAGTCACTGGCTGTTTGGTTAATTGTGTGTCTAAGATGAAATCGTAAGTTTAAGATTATAGATTAGATTCTGTACTTGTGTTAGTTAAATGTAATATGTCCAAGGCCAGCTACGTCTGATTTTCGGATAATTTGATGTTTTAGTTTCTAAGAAATTTTCTATGAGAGTGGTATCTTTTTTAAGAAACACTAGAACGACTATGGCACTATGTATAGGATTTCAACCGAGGAATCTAATTTCTCATGAACAAGTCACAACCACTTGGACATAACTCGTAGGGATATAGGACTTATGTTGTTTGATTATCTCTTTTCTTCAATTAGGATTTAGGACTTCTGTTGGTGAAGAGTTTTTGTGTTTTGTAAGTATTTAACGTGAAGTATAATTTAAATGATAAAAAGATGGTCCCTAGAATAATGTGTTGATGGAATGATTAGATAAATTAAGTGTATAAAAGATCTAAACATGCATATGCGATCTTTTTTCCCCGGGTGGAATGTTTAGAAAAAGAACAAGAGCCCTTGATGATATATCAATAATGTACTGATGTTTTTGATAACATTTGTGATTCAGTAGGCACTATTTTGGAATAGTCAAAAGACAATTAGCAATGTTGTCTGGACTCTGGATCTCTGCAGGAAATTTTAATGAGATTCACATACTTATTATTCATTAACACACCTAAATTACCTTTACATAATTCTTTATGTGCAATTCATGCTAGAGCTTAACTTTATTGCACCTTAGCCTACATACAACAATATACTCTATTTGAAAATTTTCATTTTGAAGGCACTTTATATGTAATATAAATGATCACATTTCAGAACAGAATGAAGATTATGTATTTTCAGGAACGTTAGAAGATAAAGAAGAAAAACATGTTGATTAACTAGTAGATTTTTACAAACTCAAATGGAAAAGAGCGGATAGAGAAATTGCCTTCTATACCTAGCAAGGAACCATGGCGTTTATGTTTGAATAATTCCACTTCTAGTAGTGAATGTTTTTCTTGAGATTATGGTGCACTGGGTGTCAAATAAATACATTTTTATTTATGTTTTGTCGAGTGCTCTTGGTACATGCTGCTCTTCTCAATGCACATACAAAGTGGTGGCAAACTGGTTTGGTCAGTCTAGTTGGGTTGACCCAAAACCCTTTTGACCCATTTGACTGTTTAGAGATGAAATATATCCCAAATCAACCTGCTTAAAAGTAAATGGATCGAAATTGCTAAATCTATAAATTGTTGTTCGTTAATTTGAATACTTGTCATGATCAATGCTGCTTTTAAGAATTGGTTGATTTGAACAGGGCAAACGCTCAACAGCCAAAGCTTTTCGTTGGAATGATTCTTATCTTGATCTTTGCTGAAGCACTTGCATTATACGGTCTCATTGTTGGCATCATCCTCTCCTCCCGTGCTGGTCAGTCAAGAGCCGATTAAATTGTACTATTTCTCATCTGTTCCGCACCTATGATTCCTCTATTCAAAACGTTCCTCCCATCTTCAGTGTTTTTAAATTGTTTGTTAGTTAGTAAACTAGTAGCAAACTTTACTCTTAAATAAAGCCTTCAGCTAGTATTGTTTTTTGTTACGTAGTTTGTATGATATATATACATAAAGGTGTGACATTTTGGAATTTTTTATTAATCCCATTGCTTAATTTATTTGTTGGATAATTGGATTGTTACTTGGTCACATTAACGGCTAATCTCGAACTGTTTCAAGAAACTCACTTGGTGACCGTTGACCACTTGACCCAAAGATGTGGGTTTTAACGTTTTGTAGTTGTATCCAGATATGTGTGGCACTTTATTTACCTTGTATGCATGCTCTAAAGTAAATGTTAGCTTAAATTTTTTAGATTTGGACACCGAGGGTGTTTATTTGAGCTTATTTTTGGGCTTATAAGCTTATGTATTTGACTTATATTTAAGCCGCAAGCAGGTAAGCCTAAAAATAAGCTCAAACAAAACACCCCGTGAATAAATAGGTACTCTAACAGTTGTGTTAATAAATAGGTACAGTTGTCGGTTTTTATAGAAATGTAACACTTGTTGTGTACCTTAGATTTAACATATGCTCTAGGATGTAAACGAATCGAGCCCAAGCTCGGCTCGTTTAAGTTCTACATTGTTCATGTCGTTTCAAACTTTATATGTAAAGCATGAACTTTGTTCGTGAAATATATTAAATGCTCGAACTTGGCTTGATTCTGCTTAACTCGTTTCAATGAAGAAAACTTATTATTTAATGTATATAATTGGTTTCTTGTTAAATCTTCAAACGTAAAAATATATTAAAAGCCTTATTTATTAATTAGTTGTAGATAATCTTTAAATATACTAGTAAGATACTCGCGCGATGCAGCGGCGATAATAAATATATAAATTGATAGTACATATTTTGTTACAAATAATTTTATGAACGATGAAGATTTCCAGTTTATTAACATTCAATTAGTTAGACATTCTAAGGATTAACTCTATTTATTTAAAAAAATTCACACTAAAAATGATTGTTTTAAGTTTATAGAAAAGGAAATTTAATTATTTCAAAATTTTAAGTATATATGGTATGTGTATTATAGAGTTATATTTGTAATTATTATATGAAGGTTTAGTTAAAAGGGTAATTTAGTAATTTTATCATGCTTAAATTTTAACACTTTATACCAAAATGCTTTATAATGTATATAGATAAAGCATTTTTTCTTTTTACTTAAAAGTTAAAAAATTAAGTAAAGTATAATTACCAATATACCCTTATCTAATAAATACAAAATTTTAACTAAAAAACTTTATTTATCTCACTATATTCCTTGCCAAAAAATGAGTAATGAGATTTTAATGGTGATTTTTTGTCATTAAAACACAAATAAGTTTTACATAAATGTTAATTTTATATATATTTAGATAAAATTAAACGTAACAAACATGTTAGAGTATATGATAAAAAGTTAACAAACTACAACAACAATATGTAAGAATCTAAATAATTTGAAGTGAACGTGAGATTTTTAGCACATAAGGCTCGAGTTTTCTACTAATATTATATGTTTTTCATTGAAAGTATTAAATATAAAAAGTTATTAAAATTTATTTTTTTTCTATACAGATGGAAGTAATCTTTACAATTATATAAAGAACGTGATACTTTTACTTAAAATTGAAATTTTGAAGTAATTTTCAACAATAAATTTAAATTTTAAACTAATTTTTTTTTTAATTAACTTTAAATGTTTAAATAAATAATAGTCAAACAATATTCTAAAAGTTATTTCTAGTAAGACTATTATATCATATGTAAACTAATTGATTAAAATAACATATTTCTCAAAATGTAAAAAAAAATGTTATTTGATCTTTGTGTTTTTTATGTTAGTAACATATGACTAACCTTAAAATGTTATTTGTACATGATTTCAATTAAATATAACATATAAATTAGAGATAAACTACTTTTGATTGTGTAAAAATAATGATTATGGTTCTTTAACAAATAATGTTTTTTTTATGAGAAACATTGTCCGAAAAGAAAACACAAATATAATAATTCATAATTTATACCATTGTACTATTCGTTTGTTCTATTCATAAGTAAAATTATTTAATTGTTTATGATTTAAATAGTGTTTTACAAGTTGAATCAGAAAATGTTAGACATAATATATAACATTGATTTTTAACCCAAAGTCGAAGTTTTAAACAAGAAACAACTGTTTTCCATAATATAACATATTTCAGATTAGAAACTTACGTTACACATTAATAACTATTTTTTGTATATATTAAATGTCAGAAAATATTAGACTCACAAATTAATTAACCTAAATCAATACAAAAATTTAAAATATAATTTTACAACGTAAACTTGGGTTTCATATGTGACATTAACATTTTTCATAATATGTCACATTTCAAACATATTTGAGGTACAATGTCTGTCGAGCCTCACAGTGGACCAACATGGCCATCGAAACCCGATCGAATACACAAATTTTGACACCACATGAATTGTTACACGCAACATATATTACATAGCTTTTCAAAGAAATATCTAATTACTTTTTTTATTTTTTACGGAAACACAAGTTAAATTACATATTGATTCGGTTCAGAATGATCTAATTAATACCACTCATAACGAGGAGGTTCAATCATTATCGGTTCTTCTTCGGTTTACCAAACCATGGCACCACCAACTTCGGTTGGGTGTCCGGTGGCTTCACTTTGGTTTGCCGAAGTTTAACTGAAAATATGCGTGCCCACTTTTTTTTATTTTTTATTTTTTTTGGTTTTTGGCTACCGAAAGTTTAAAAAATAGTTTGAATGTAAATAATTGTAATGTTTTTCTTTAACGTTACTTGTGATTATATGCAGCGCTAATTAGTGTAAGAGTGTTTGTCGTGAAAGAAAGAAATATTAGAAACCGTACCGCTGAATAATTTAATTGTGTGAAATGATGAACCAAAAACTTTAGTAAAATGTTTTATATGGACCAAAAGAAAGTACGATTTACTAAAATTAAAACCAAAACTATTATAATTATCTCTTATCCGTCGCTGCATCGTACAGATTTCATACTAATAATAATATATAAGAATATATGTTATTATACGTTACTACACATACATATTATATGAATGTATAATCAAAGGCTTATCTAACCTTATTTAGACTAGTAAGGTTTGTGTATGAAGTTCGTATTCGAGTTTGCTTATTAATTAAGTTTTATGTTAGTCTCACACTCTGTCCGAGCTCGTATAAACTTGGATCCAATCAAGTTTATTACAAATAGAATTCGTTTGGTTCATTTCCTCGCTTTAAAAAGATATATTTGGTCAGTTGTTTAATTTAATCATGAAAATAAATAAATGCCCCGATACTTTTTTAAAATTGATGAGCTAGTCATTTCAATTAGTTTTTCAAACATAACTATGTAATATTTAATGGGTGTGTAATAATTATTTGTTGGGAAAGAATAAAATTAAGAAATTGAAATTGAATTGTATTGAATGTCATTCAATTCTTTTGCAATTTAATTGATATTGAATGAGAAGTAATGATACATAAATATTAAATGGGATAAGTGTCTAGAAATGTATCAAATTTTACTCGAAAGTCTATTGTATGTATTCAACTTTAAATTGGTCTATTGTACGTATCTAACTTTAAAAAATCGATATTTTATGTATCCAACCAATGAAATCTTAGCATACCGATGATGTGGCAACTTATGTGGCATATTATATGGATGACACATATTATTGAATACATACAATAGCAGATTTTGAAAGTTGGATACATACAATAGAGATTTTTGAAAGTTAAATACATACAATAGACTAATTTATAGTTAGATACATACAATAGACTTTAAAGTAAAATTTGATACATTTCTAGACATTTATCCCATATTTAGTGAAAGAAGAAGAAGATGCATGGTTGGGTTTCCAAGAACATATTATATTATTAAATTAAAATATTAATATTTAATTTAATTTTGTGAAAACAATTATCACCAAGGACAAAGTTATCATGTGTTGCTAAGCAGTACAGCATTTGTTGCGTAACGGTTACTGTGGTGCAACATTTTAATAATAGTACACACTATTTTTCAATTCTCTAATATTTATCCCTCTATAATTTAACTTCATATCTTCATCTTCGATTATGGTTGAAATAAAGGACAAAGTAGAGTAGTCATTGTCATGTGGGGTTTAATGTGTTACGTTTTTATGGTCTAAGCTTTTCAGATTGAATTTATAGCTCCGCTCCTGATTAAATATTATATGATCTATGACTGTTTAGTTCTTTAACCATATTTGAATTTTAAATGAAAACAATATTAATCACTATAATTATTAATATTCCAGTCAAAGATATCACACTAAAGAAATTGATTGTTAGGACCGCCAAATCTAACACAAAACAAATTTAAATTATGCATCACAGATTCACAGCTATGTTTTCCACAATATAAAATTGCCAAAAACTGATTATTTTATTTGGTTGGGTAAAGCAAATAATTAATAATCAAATAAAAATAAAATGTGACACTGTGATGCATTAACGGCTATATTTTGTCACTTGTCAGACCCCCACTGACCACCATGTGAATGGTGATACCCTTGTACTTTCATCTCATTTAACTTTTACTCACCGGAACTCGTATCGTCCGGCGAGTCGGCTACGGTAGTCGACTCGTCGGAACCGGCAATGTGAAGTACAAAAATATAACATTAACAAGAAAACTTGAAAGGCTACTTTTAAATAACAAATTCCTCAACTACAATCAAATCATTGGGAAACATCAATTGAAGATTAATGTTAAAAACAAAACAAACTTAAGAGTTATTTTCGTGTCAATGCGGATAATGGGATGTCTAAGCTGGGGAAGGTTGGGAGGTCGGGTCAGCGGATGATGGGATGTCTGGACCAACACGGCAGCCTTCAAGCATGAATACAATGTCTGCCATTGTGGGTCGGTCTTGTGGATCGGGTGCTGTGCAAAGCAGCCCGACTTTAACACCTAGTAAGAACTCTTCCCATTCGGATGATTCTGGGTCTAGCTCGAGTAACCCGGGTTCTAGAAGCTCGGAGACTTGACCTCTTTGCAACTGTCTTTTGACCCATTTGACAATGTCTTCATCTTGTGTGAACATCACTGGCTTCTTCCCGGTTAAAAGCTCTAATAAAACAATGCCGAAACTGTAGACATCTGATTCTTTTGTGACTTCACCGGTTAGTATTGCTTCGGGTGACACGTAGCCCAGAGTCCCGACTGGATTAGAAGTAGAGGTCGCGGAAGTTTCTGGTGATCTTGCGGTGGCGAGAGGGGTTAGCCCGAATTCGGAAACATGGGCTTCAAAATCCGCATCAAAGAGAACGTTTTGAGGCTTGATGTCTCCGTGAACCATGGTGGTTGTGTGGAGAAAAGCTAGCCCTCGTGCTATCCCCAGGGCGATTAAGTGCCTCATTGGCCAGTTCAAAACATGCCCGTCTTGATGAGATGCTTCTTGAAGCAAGGTTGCGAGGTTTCCATTTGGCATGTAGTCATACACCAACAAACGAAGATCCGGTGGACCCGCGTAATACCCGCGAAGAACGGTTAAGTTTCTGTGACGAACTTTCCCTAGCAATTCAGCTTCTTTCTTAAACATATTCTCTTCAAGCAAGACATTTTGTAGTCTACGGATTGATAACACCATTCCATCGTTGTAACATGCTTTGAAAATTAACCCAAATCGTGTTCTGCTCAAAACGTTTTCTTCATCAAATTGTCGGGTTGCTTCAAGGGTTTCAGCCAGAGTGATCTTGTTATTGAACATAACAAGTTTTGGACCACCATTTTCACCACTACTTCGAGTTCCCGAACTTCGTTGTGGACTAGTTCGTTTCTTTTCACCTGCTTTTGCTCTTTCTTTGATCCTTTTCCGCCATTTGAAGAGACTGTATGTATAGAAACAGCAGCACAACGACATGAAAATAGCTCCAGCAGCAGCCACAACAATCAGTAAAATCATTCTCTTTCTGCTACCACTACTCATCCCCTTGCATTTTCGATTCAATGGCTTCCCACATAAACCGTTATTACCCCCAAAAACAGATGCGTTGTTGAATCTAGAACCCAATGGCTCTGGTATCTCCCCTTCAAGGTTATTGCTTGACACATTAAAATACATCAAGCTTGAAATGGCTGTAAGGCTTTTAGGAATTTCACCGGTCAAATTATTTGAACTGAGGTCTAGTGAATCAAGGTTAGACAAATCGGAAAAGGACTCTGGAATGTTGCCGGAAAGATGGTTGGAGTTTAAAAAAATCGAATTCAGGGATGGGATGTTGGAAAGTTCTGCAGGGATTTCACCGGAGAGATTATTGTCACTCAAATCGAGTTGGGTCAAATGGGAGAGATGTGAAAGATCAGTAGGGATTTTCCCATTCAAAGTATTTGAACCAAAATCAAGAATCTGAAGATCAGTAAGATTGCCAAGCTCTGGTGGGATCTTGCCAGAGACGTTGTTATGTGACAAAGATAGAACAACCAATGACTTCAAAAAGCTAAAAGTCGAAGGAATGTGACCTGAAAACAAATTCGAAGAAAGATTCAAGTAACGCAAACCTAATAAGCTGCTGAATCCTTCAGGAACATCTCCGGAAAATGTATTTTCTTGCAAAGCAATCACTTGTAAATTAGGCAAACCAAACAAATCCAACGGCAACTCTCCGGTGAGATTCTGTCTGCTCAAATCAAGAGCAGTCAACTTATAAAGACTCCCAATGCTTCCCGGAATCTTACCAGAAAAACCATTCCCACTCAAGTTTAGAACCGATAACCCTTTCAAATTCCCAATGCTCACTGGAATATCACCGGAAAACATGTTGCCTTCAAGGTCCAACGTCGTAAGATTACTCATCGACATCAGATCTTCCGGCAAGCTTCCAGTAAGATTATTATCTCTCAAGCTCAATGTATCAAGCTGAGCAAGACTACTTAAACCCGTAGGAATGCTACCATTAAACCGATTTCCACCCAGATACAACATCTGAAGCCCAATTAACTCACTTAAAAACTTAGGGATTTCACCGGTAAACAAATTCCCTTCGAGATTCAAAACCCTAAGCTTACTCAATTCCTTAACTTCACTTGGAAACAAACCAGTTAACGAATTATTCGCTAACTTTAACTCCTCTAATCTTCTCAAATTCCTAATCTCATTCGGAATATCACCTGATAAACGATTACCAGAAACATCTAAAGCAGTTAATGTAGTCAAATTAGTCAACCACAAAGGAAATTCCCCGTGAATTTGATTCTGCTTTAAATCCAAAACTTGCACAACACTTAAACAACTACCAGATTCCGGAGGCACTATATCCGTGAACGAATTAAACGCTAACTGAACCGTCTTAATCGAATGCGAACTAACAGAAACATTACAAAAAATCGAAGCAGGAATTACACCACTGAGATTATTATTAGCTAGAGATATCACTTCCAGCTTCGGAAGCGAACCGATTCCCGCAGGAATCACGCCTCCGATAGCATTACCGTCGGCTGTGAACTGAACTAACGAAGTACAATTCGCAATAGCCGACGGTAACGTTCCTTGTAATCGATTATGATCAAGCGAGAGATATTGTAGCTTCTGTAACTCTCCATAACTCGCCGGAATTGCTCCGGTGAAGTAATTGTTTGAGAAATTTATAAGCTGAAGATCAGGCAAATCGGAGATGTTTACCGGTAAGTTACCGGTAAACGAATTCGACGACAGATCGAGGTAACGTAAACTCGCCGGAAACTTACTCGGTACTTCACCGGAGATATTATTTCCTGCGACATTAAACACTAAAACCTCGTTTAAATTTAAGATCTCCGGCGGAATCTCGCCGGAAAATGAATTAAACTGAAGAAACACATATTGTAATAGATCACATTTCATTAGATTAGATGGAATACTACCGTTAAAATTATTTGACCTGAGGCTTAACCTACGCAGCATGCGTAGGTTAGCAAGTTTTTTAGACAGTACACCGTGTAACTGAAGTCTAGGTAATCGAATATCGCTGACGTGGCCATCGGTACAGCCAACTCCGCGCCAGTCACATGGAGCCGAAGGTGTGGAGCCGTTCCAGCCGGCTAACGCGCCGAGTGGATCGTTGAGGTTAGCTTTGAAATCGAGTAGCGCGTCGATTTCTGGAGAGGTTTTGGCGTATGCTAGCAAAGTGGCGGAGGATAGCAGGAGGAGGATTAAAAGAGTAACGGCGGGCATTGTGAAGTTGAAAAGGTAGTTAGGAGAATGTAACGGTGTAAGTTAACCGGAGGAATGGGTAACGGTGGGAAAGAAGAGAGACAAAGAGAGTAGGGTTTGCTTAATTTGCGCCACTGTGCGCATTGTACGCTTTCTCTCTCACCCACTCACTAAAAATTGAAAGAAAATATGAAAAGAAACACACAGATATAAAGAGACACTTTGAGTATCTTGACTCAACACTTGTTGCTACTCCTTTCGTTTTCTCTCTCTCACACACACACTCTCATGCAAATATTTTTAATCTTTTTATAAATTATTTTATCTATTATATTTCACTCAAAAAAAATACTTAACTTTATATATACAAAACATTCAAATATCGTATATATGACTATAAAGTTCAAGATATCATATACGATGTATTTTAAGGGTCATAAAATTTAGTTTTTCTAACATATGTCCTTATACCACATATTAAACCTCATTAATCATATCAAGATTTCTATTGAAAATTAAAATATTTATATCATATATATATTAATTAATTAACATATTACATTTTCAAGAAAAATTGTATTAAATGTGTTTTATCATTTTCGAGAAACTATTTGTGTAATTAATGTTTCTTCCGTCTCAGAAAAAAACAGTCGTCTTTTTATTTTTGTTTGTCTCAAAAATATTTTTTTGTTTCTAAATAAGGATAGTTAAAATGTTTTAACTTTTTATTTTAATGACGGGACATAATAGGTAATCAAATGAAAAATACTTCATTAATTGTATCTATCTTATTTCGACCATTTTTTGTTTTCAGACACCTGACACCTACTGAAAGACAAAAGAAATAAAGCTTAACATATAATTTTATGACACGTGTTAATCAAATTCATTAAAATTTAATGTAAAAGTTTGATATAAAGATTGAATAAAAGCTTTTGGTGTAATAATATTTAAAAGAAAAACTAGTATGATAGAATTATTAAAATAAGTTTCATAAACCCAAAAATAATAAATTATATACAAAACAACAAAGATACTTTTTCCATCAGTTAGAATATAAAATTCACATGTTTTTTTCATATGTATATTTCAGTATAACTTCGACTAGTTTACAAACATTGTTTAATTTATATTTATAAACTCAAATTACAATTCTAGCTAAATACTTTAAACTCACCTTCAATATTATCATGAGAATACGTTTAGTCGTAGAATGTTTATTTAATTTTTATGTTATTAAATGAAATATATTTTCAATTATTTAAAAAAACAACTAAATTTTTTGGAAAAGCCATTTAGACAAGAAAATAAATTAGATAAGTGTTGATGTTTAAAAAAAATTAAAATTAAAACAATAAAATATAGTTGAAATACCTCTACATTTGAAAATGAAAGTTGTTTTCTTTATCTAAAACAAATACAATTTGCGAAAATGTGTAGATGATATTAAACTATGTTCTCCTTTCTTGAAAATTTTTATAGAAACTAAAATATTTTCTTCAAGTAAAAATGTTTTGCCATAAAAACAAAAGCACTATTAACAAAAACAAAGTTTTGAAGAAAAAAAAGGTTGCATTTTCTAATAAAGTGTGTGTTGGAAAATAACTTTAAAAGGGAATGAAGACACTTTTTAGATTCAGGCATGGCTTCAAAAAGGATACTCGTGACTCCTTTTTTTTGCTGAATTTTTTAAAAACTTGCAGTAAAAAAAGTTTAACTTGATGAGTAATTTGGTATAGAGTTTTTTAAGGCTGCAAAATTAAATATGTAATGGTTTGTCCTTTTTAAATCAAATACTTTATGGGCTATGTTAGAGTTTATAAGAGCTCTCTCATATATAACACCATTTTTTGTGTTATGGGTGTCACGTCAGCATAACATCACCCATAACATAACACCACAAAACTCCCTCAACTATAAATCAAAATCTGGAACCCATCAGTTTTATTATTTTTCAATTTTTTCCTTTTTACTCATATTATTTTTAATACATTCAATAATAAATAAATAAAAGGGCAAAGTGCTTGGGAATGTAACAAACTATACACGTTTTGCTATTGTATGCATCCTACTCTTAAACTTACTATTATATGTAATTAACTCTTAATTTTACATAATCAATGTAACGGGTAACCTTTTGCTTAAGTTGCCGGTTAAATTTTATTTTTTATATTACTTAGTAGCCAACGTGGATTTAATTTAGAACACATCAGTTGCCAGATCACTTCCCCCAAATCAGAAATTAGGGTTTTTTGAATTTTCAAAATTGAATCCAAATGCCACGAAAATACCTTTCTTCGAAGAAATCAAATACACAAAATTCCTCTCAAACATGCTCAAACTCACCAGATCCTCCTAAAGGTATTGTAAATTTGAAAAAAATTAGGGTTTTTTGAATTTTCAAAAATTTAGGGTTTTTAAAATTGTTGTTATTAACTTCATTATTGTTGCAATTTCATACAGATACGAAGAAAAATGTTCCTTATCCTTTGCGTGGGTTTGAAATTGTTGTCCACTATGATGGGGCTTTTTTCTTCCAACCACTCCGATATGATGGTGGCGAAGTTTTATCTATCATAACCTCACCACTCAAGTATGACGAGCTTCATGATTACGTGGAGAAAGAAACAGGTCACCCTTTTACCGATATGTATTTGCTTTTGGAGGGTAATCCACTTGATGGTGGATTGGTTAGAATTCAGAATGACGTTGACACGGACACAATCTTTGAACTAGCTAACACATATGATACTAAACAAGTTTTGTATTTAGATCATCTAAATTTGGACCTTGGTGATTACATTTTTAAAGTAGACACAAAAGAGGGTGATGTGACTGATAATGAGGGTGGTATTACTGATGCTGATAATGAGGAGGGTGATATGGCTACTGATGCTGATAATGAGGGTGATATGGCTAATGATGCTGATTATGAGGGTGATATGGATGACTCAGAAGATGATGATGCCAAGTCTGCTGCTTCTTTAGATCATTTAAGTGAAGGAGAGGATGAGGTAGAAGAGATTAGAAAAGGGAACCCCATTGCTAACATACCACATCCCAACCAACTTCCAAAATTAGGTGTGGAGAAAAAACCAGCAGGTGGTGAAGATGAGAAACCAGCATTCCAACATGAGCACGATGAATTCATGCAAGAATTGTTAAAAGCTATGAATGGTGGTGAAGATGTGAAAGAGGATCCTTTGAAAAATGTTGAAGTTGCTGAGAAATTTCCAATACATGACCCTCTAACACATTGGAAATTAAAGAAACCACAGGTAAACATACACTTCTTGTACTCATTATCCTTTGTATATACTTAATATAGTTGTATGTTTTGTTTGGCAGCTTGGAGAAAGATATGAAGGACCTGGACAGCTGAAAGAATGTTTAAGCTATTATGCTCTCCAGAATGGGTTTTCAATATGGTATCAAAGGAGTGAAAAAAAGAGTATAATTGCAAGGTGTGGATCAAGACCACCAAGAATTGCCAAGCCAGAAAAAGGGAAGTTAAGGAAGTTTAAAAGATATCCTAGCAGAGTGAAAGGTGATGTGCCTTCTTGTACTTTTAGATGTTATGCTAGATGGATGTCTGCTGAAAAGTCATTTCAAATCATAACTTTGGTTGATAAGCACACCTGTTCTAGGAATTTTAAGTATGGTACATTGATAAATTACAAGTGGATAGGGAAACATTTTAGCAATAGGATTAGACAGAATCCAAATATAAGGTTAGTAGATATTGCAGACTTGGTTATGAAGAAGTATAAATGCTTTGTTAGTCCTGGTCAGTGTAAAAGAGCAAGAGCTTGGGCATTGAATGAATATGAGAAATCACTTGTAGAACATTATGGAATGTTAAGATCATATGGTGATGCAATCTTGAGAAGCAATCCAGGTTCAACTGTTCAATTAGGTGTGTCTGTTAACCCTGATGAGAAGACATACTTTGAGAGGTTCTATGTTTGTTTATTTGGGTTGAAAGAAGGATGGAAACTAGGATGTAGGAGGGTCATAGCTCTGGATGGATGCTTTCTGAAACATACATGTAAGGGAGAACTGTTAACAGCTGTGGGAAGGGATGGCAACAACCATATTTTTCCAGTTGCTTGGGCAGTTGTGAGTGTAGAAAACAAGGAAAACTGGACATGGTTCCTGGAATTACTTGGGCAAGACTTGGATATGCCAGAGGGCCATGGTCTCACACTTATTTCTGATCAACACAAGGGATTAATAGAGGCTGTGAAGGATGTGATGCCACACTCAGAGCACAGACAATGTGCTAGACATATATATGAGAACTTTAGGAAAGCATTTAGTGGTGTGGAATTCAGAAACATGTTTTGGAGAGCATCAAAGGCCACATATCCTGCTTGGTTCAATAGAGAGATGGAGGCAATTAAACATGCAAACCCAAATGCCCACAACTACTTGGTTGAGAGGAATCCAAAGTCCTGGTCCAGAGCTTTCTTTGAACTGCATAGGGGCTGTGATGCAGTAGAAAATGGGTTTAGTGAGTGTTTTAACTCTGTTTTGGTGAAGGTTAGACACAGGCCCATAATTACCATGTTAGAAGCTATTAGGGTCATCATAATGCAAAGGATGGAAACAATGAGGACCATAAGTGATGGATGGACTGATGAACTTTGTCCTTCAATAAGAAAGAAGCTTGAATGGTTAAAGGATCACATCAGGTATGCACTTTGCCCTTTTAAATTTAATTCGAATGGTGTGAATTTTATTATGTTTTAACCTGTCTGTTTTGTAGGAATTGGTCTGTCATACATGCAGGTGGAAATAAGTTTGAGGTAAGGCATGGTGATCATTCATTTACTGTGGATGAAGGGAGAAGGTCTTGCAGTTGTAGAATGTGGGAGCTTTCTGGCATTCCTTGCACACATGCAATAGCTGGAATTTTTTATATGCACAAGAGGCCTGAAGACTACATACCAGGATGGTTTAGAAGGGAGAATTATCAACAAGCATACACTCAGTTCATATCACCTGTTGATGGGATGGATACATGGGAAGTGGATGAAAGAAACAAGCCATTACCACCTATTCCAAGGAAGATGCCAGGGAGGCCTAAGCAGAAGAGACAAAGGGCTGCACATGAGCCTATGGTTAGGGGAAACAGAGTCACAAAACATGGTGTTGAAATGACATGCAGCAACTGTAAACAGAAGGGCCACAACAAGTTAACATGTGATTCTGAGAAGATGCAAGGTTGTGAACCAAAGAAGAAGTCAGCTGTGGGAAGGAAGAAGTCATCTCCTAACAAGAAAAAGTCAACTGTTGATAAAGGTAAGCAACCATCTTGTTCCAATGTTGCAACTGCTGATAAAGGTAAGGTTACACCAAGGAAAACTGTGAAGAAAACTGTGAAGCAGGTTACACCAAGGAAAAGGCCCCCAAGTGAAAGAATATTGAAGAAAAAATTGGCAAAACGTGTTGTGGGTCATGGGAGCAGCTTGGATGATTGCATGTACCTAGATGATTAGGTTTGAAGTACTTGTATATTGTACTTCTCTTTTGGATGTAAAGCTTACTGCAAACACTTATTTTTTGGTTGGTTTGTATAACTTAACAATATGCAGTATATATAGCTTACATGGTTGTGTAGAAGATTAGGGAATTGCATGGTTTGTATAAGTTAACAATATGCATCTTAAGTGGTTATCATTTTGGTCATTTGTTGAATGAAATGGTTATCATTTTGGTATGGTTTTGGTATGCTTTTGGTATGCTTTTGGTGACTTTTGTATAAGTTAACAGTATGTAATTTGTAAACGATTTCATTTCATTACCAAACAAAGACTATATTACAACACTTCATTTCATTTTATAAGAAGTACAGCAACAACAACACATAGGATTGAAACAACTACAACAAACAATTTAAACAGTTTATCATATAGATTCAGTTTGAATTTTGTCGTAATCAACTCTTCTCTCATCATCTTTTCTTGAGATTCTTCCATCTGGAACACATACCCATCATCTTTTCTTGAATTCTTTGATTCCATACGCATCTCATACATAAGATCTTTGTAGTGTTGATTTGGTAGCTTATCATCAATGAAAGTAAAACCCTGACAATTTTTGCTTTTACCCTAAACAAACCAAAAAAATAAACATTATTACATCTTACCAAATTAGGGTTTCTTTAAAATTAGGGAAACTTACAATCGGGCAATACACAAATCTTCTCCCTGGGTTTTTGTTTGTCCATAACGTACGAACGTACATCCTTGCTCCACACTGACATAGCATAAAAGAATTTCTCTGATTTGATGAAATTAAAGAAGAAGATGAAGAAGACATTGAAAAAAGAAAACTGTGATTTATTTGTAATTTGTTTGGGTTTTATATACTCAAAATAAATGACACATAAGCGTCCTACGTGGATTAAAGAATGACAACCGTTTACAAGTCAGCACAACCTAAGCAAAAGGTTACCCGTTACATTGATTATGGAAAATTAAGAGTTAATTACATATAATAGCAAGTTTAAGAGTAGGATGCATACAATAGCAAAACGTATATAGTTTGTTACATTCCCAAGCACTTTGCCCTAAAAAAAACTAATTGCATTAAAACAAAATATATTAATAAAGTTAACAATATTACATTAAAATTTTAAAAACCGTAATTAAAACATACATAATTAAATAGATAAATAGAAATCAATGTCTGAAACGATAGTCATCAGGAAGCCTAGCAATGTGTTCAACGAGATCGCTTCGAAGACAATGGTGTGTATCACGATCTCGTATCTCTCTCATTACTCGGATTTGATGTTGGCACATTTCCTGTGAAGTTCGTTGTTCTCTTGGTATTAAAGTATAGTATTCCTCGCAGTCGTTGATATTAAATGCATTGTCTTCGATAATCATATTATGCAATATGATGCAAGTATACATGACTCGCTTTAACTTGAATACCTCGTAGTATCTTCGGCAGTTTTTAACACCCAAAATCACCCTTGTAGCATGCCAAATGCTCTTTCAACATCCTTTCTTGCAGCTTCTTGTAATTTTTTGAACTTCTTTCGCTTTTCGTCTGGTGGATGAGAAAATGATTTCACAAATGTCGCACACTCTGGATAGATTCAATCCACGAGGTAATAGCCTTTTTCATAGGCAGTGTTGTTTACCACGAAATTAGAAGGTGGAGCGTTGTCGTGGAGGAGTTCCCTAAATAGAGGCGAGGCATTCAAAACATTGATGTCGTTGTTAGAGCCCGCGACACCAAAATAAGAATGCCAAATCCCCAAATCATACGAGGCAACCGCTTCAGGCATTACGGTTGGGTATCCATGATCACCTCGTGTGTATTGGCCCTTCCATGCGTTTGGACAGTTATCCAATGCCCAATGCATACAATCAATACTCCCAAACATCCAAGGGAGCCCATGTAGTTCTTCATGTTTTGCATAAATACGTTGAATATCCTCTTGTGTTGGCTTTATTAAGTAAACGTTTTTATATAAATCCATAACACATTTGAAAAAGTTATCTAAAGCCTCGTTTGATGTAGTTTCTTCCATGTGTAGATATTCATCAAATGCATCGGAAGTGATTCCGTATGCTAAAATACGCATGGCGGATGGACATTTTTGTATAGCGGTAAAACTAGGTTTGCCCGTAGCATCAAACCGGGATGTAAAATAGTTAAAATGACTAGGAAGAGGAACTTGAGAATAGTTAAGAATATCGTCGACTATTCGAAGAAATAGCGGCTTGCTCATCCGGTATCTTCGTCTGAACTGCTCCGGTATAAAAATGCAACCTTCGTTGAAATAGTCTGCCATAAGGCGTTCGCTTGCCCCAACTCGATCTCTTCTTATAAATCTTCTTTTAGCCCGAGCGTTTGAGGTTCCGATAGCTTCGACAGCTTCCTCGTGATCGTAATAAGCCTTTCCACCCATCGTCGCAATCATGAAAATTGTTTCATCGTCAGAAGAGTTGGAATCTGACAAATTCATTTTGAAAGCCATTTTTAAGATAAAATAGGATAATAGATTGTGGTTTTTAGAGAAAAAAAAGATGATTTGGTGTAAATAATTTGTGTTTATGGTTGATTATTTATAGAGTTGTTTAGAAAAAAAAAATTGAAAAATTAAATATCAAACGGTCATCCCAACGCTTATTTTTTTAAATTTATAAAATATACGGTCGAAACCAAAAAAATAAAATAAAAATAAATCTGCAACACCGCGTTGCCACAACAACACAACGCCGAAAAACCACCTATAACGCGACCCCCAGCCATAACGACGTTAGGGAAACGCGTGGAAAACGCCACCGATGAGAGGCCTCTAATGGTATTATATAATTTTGTGTAATATACATATGACATCTATTTATAAGAAAAATTATAAAAGTTTAATTTTTATATAATTCCCATATTTCAAATTAAATTTTATATAATATGTCAACAATATAATTATTCATTACATTATTATATAATTTTAAAGATTGATCATATATAATGATTAACGACAATTAGGTGAAACTTTTATATGTAAATTTCCTTTTGAACATATACATAATAAAGATAATTAGGAAGTTTCCCGTGCGTTGCACGGGTTCGTCGATTTCAAAATTCTTGTTAGGCACTTGGATATAGAGGAGTAGCTACTATCAGTCCTAAAGAGCCAGTATCCGTCCTTTCCCTTTTCCGATTTATTCTTGCTACTATCAGTCCAAAAGAGCTAGTATCTGTCCTTCCCCTTTTCCGATTTATTAGTGCTGTCTTGATTCCATTTCCTTGATTTTTTTAAGTTGATCTTCTCTAGTTTACACAACCTATTGGTTGGTTTGTGAAGTTGATACCGGTACCAGATAGACCGTTTTTAAGTTATATAAAATGTTGGATTCGTTAGGCACGTATCTCACTATACGTGTATACATTTGTAATTCTTTATAACTATAGGGTTATTTTTTCGTGATTATTATTCTGTATTCTGTAAAATTATTAAATAAACATATATTTTGTATTAAACTTAACGCATGAACATAGATGATACTACTTATGGGGAGGAAGTAGAAAGAAGAGTTAATATAAGAGCAGAATACGGAGAAAACGATAGAAACAAAATATCATAATGCTAATAAACTACCAAAATAAGTGTACCGTTGCAAAACGAACAGTAAAGGTTCCTTAAAATACTATGATTGATGTGATTTTTTTGATGAATTGGATTGTTTCCGTTTTGTATGGGATCACGGAAGACATTCCATTACAGTTGGCAATAGTAAGCTAATCGATGAAAAAGCTACATAACAAACAGATTCCAATATTCATATATCGTACAAGAATTTTCAGCTGTAGGTAGTCTTTACTCTTTAGGTTTGAGATACTTACATTAACTCAAGAAAACTGCATCCCATCCATTTTTATTTCATGAACGCTTTGATGTCATAGATACCTAATCATTAAAAAAAGTTAATCATATTGATTTGAGTCGACTATATATTGTTGATATAACTTAATAAATATGGCAAATAAGTAAGATCTAAAAAAAACCCAAAAGTAAACAAACTTAGACTACAACTTATACATATTTGCAGACTTCTAGTGATTATTTCATATCCGACGTCCTAGTATCGCTCATATCAAACATAAAACCTGCATTCTTTTATCACAGTTAAAGTTGTTAAAAGTACAACAATTTGGCATTAAATTATTGACCTAAATCATTTTTTTCCAATCAAACATACAAAGTACCACCGTGTCGGCATCCAACTATAAACCTAAATCATTTTTTCGTTACACATCACTTACGATTTCCGCTCACATTCAAATCACACATTCATAAACTCCATACCTCCAATTAACAAAAACTTCCTTAATTCCTGAACTCCATACCTAAATTATATTTTTTCCCGCCTAATTCAACCTAAATATAACACAAACAGTTATAATACATCTTGTTATGCATTTCATGTATAAACTAAAACCTATCAATTTTAACACCCCCAACCTAACATAATCTGGCAAACTTAACTCGGTTTCCTTTCAAATCACTTCCACAATTTCCGATCGCATTCAAATCACATATTCCTAAACGACATACCTCCAAATTTAGCCTAATTCAGATTAAACTATGACACAAACAGTCAAAACACACCCTGTTATCCATTTCACTTACAATTCCAGCTGATAAACTACAACATATCAATTTCAAATATGCAAAATACCACAGTTTTGCAACAAACTTAAACCTTCAAAATTTAGAGATTCAATCATAATCAAATCATGTAACCGTGAGCTCCGTAACTTATACTGAAATCTAAAACTTCGTTCATAACCATCTAATTTCATGAACATCACACCAAATCCAAACTAAAAGTAACATAAACAGTTAAACACACCTATTCTCCATTTAATGTATAACTCCACCTATTAAACGACAACAAAACGATTCAAATCATGTAATTCGTAAGCTCTAAAACATAAATTAAAATCCAAAACCTAGCTCATAATCATCTAATTTCATGAAAATCAAGCCTATTTCAAAATTTAATATAACATTAACAGTTAAAACAAACCTGATCAGCAATTCCAGCTGTTACACGATACGATATTCATATCAAGTATGAATTCAAAGAAAATTATAACACAAACAGTAAAACACAGCTGATCAACAATTCCAGAGCAGTTAAACGACACCGTATCGATATGCGATTTACGATTATATTCAAATCAAGTATTCCTGAGCTAAGTAACGCAAACTGAAATCTATAACTTAGTTAATAATCGACTAATTTCAATTCCAGAGGTTAAACGACACCGTATTGATACTATATTTCGATCGTATTCAAATCAGGTATTCATAAGCTTAGTTAATAATCATCAAAAATTCATGAAATTAAGGCGTAATTAAGATCAGATCTGGAGAATAATAGATAAGTACGGAGATATTACCTTTGATTTGTGATCCGAATTATGAAACTGGAGAGAATGATTTGAAGATGGCGCAAAGAAATGGGTATATTTGGGACCTGCAAAAACTTCAAAAGCAGCAACAAAAGCAGGTGGAAAGCAAAGAACAGAGAAAATGAAGACGAAGCAGAATACACGTGTAACTGTATTAGGAGCCGGACTAACGTGACGAGGACAAAGCCCAGGAAGCAAAAATAACCCACTAAGCCCAAACCGATTAAAAAATTGTTTCAGGCACGCATAGCAATTCAAAAACAGAAATTAAATTAGAAGATAATAAGATTTAATATTATATAACTAAATTGTCTAAAAAGACAATAACCATGTTAGCTTTTGAACGAATTATTAATTTATTTATAGTATTAGAATCGGTCTAGTCACATAAATTTAAGGACCATAATGTAAATATATAAGACTTTTAAAATGATTTACGAAGAAAATTTGGTATATAAACTAGTACCATTGAAATCTACACAAGCGGATGACAAGACCCCGCAGAGTACGTCATCAACGCTGGATTACCAACTTTTTAAACACATTTTGGCATGGACTCCTCGCGGCCTAGATAGCAAAATATGTCCCGTGAAGTGATTTTATAATTTAATATCTCACTTTCACTTCCATTGGCGGTTACAATACTCTCGTAGCGGTTATTTTTGGTCCGCGGGTCCATCAAATATAGTATGAGACATGTGTTATAGACCGAGTGAATCCGCGATGCATTTAATGCCCGCGGCGCAGGTCAAAATTTGACCGTCAAATCCCCATATTGTTAATACTTCATATTTAACGGGTAATTTATTACACCATCTATCTAATATCCGTATATTTGTAATTTTCCCTAAATAAAAAATATGACTATATAGGATACTATAATTTATAATTTTATACATCTTAAGTTAGTTTTAAGTTTTAAGTTTTAACTAAACACCTAAATTACACGAATGTATGCTAAGAACGACAATTAAATTTTAAAGGCATATTTTGGAGGGAAATATTGTCTTTTATTTTTCCTTTAAGTTTTAAGATACTAAGATAGTACTCCTTAATTTGTGGCATGAACGTACTAAACATGCAATATTATTGATGACTAATAAAGTAAAAACTAGAGGGGAAAACTTTGACAAAATTCAAAATTGGGGTAATTTGGAATGAGAGTATATTTTCAAATTGAAATGAACTACATAGTTTGTTTGAGATATAGGTTTTAATGGATTTATTAGTTAAAGGGTATCTGATGAATTTATACCTTTTAAATTTATGTTTTTCTTACCAATACATTTATATCTTTAACTTGTCAAACTTTGTTGATGTGTCATTACCGTTTACTTCGTCGACACCTATGTGATGATTGTGTGAGTAACCAACATTCAGTTAGTGTATGTATCTTAATTCTTAAGAAAGTCCATAAATTTTAATATACCACCATTGGATACAAGGTCGGGTCCGAGATTTTGAATACACTCTGCGATAGATATATATAAGAAAAAACCGAGATTGCTTATATATGCATAAGAAATAAGAAAAAGGCTCCCCTGAAATCTTGGACCATGTACGGTCGCTCATAGTGCACGTCCCAAAACCCGACCCTGAATGGATAACGAGACTTTTGTTTTCCTTAATGTCGGTTCGTCAAGT
Source organism: Senecio squalidus (assembly GCA_910822075.1). Classification (NCBI taxonomy): domain Eukaryota; kingdom Viridiplantae; phylum Streptophyta; class Magnoliopsida; order Asterales; family Asteraceae; genus Senecio; species Senecio squalidus. Next base: position 20,233,186 of record CAJVGC010000590.1, read on the forward strand.
CCCACTTCACACTATTACCGCGTTCTAATATAAGCTTTAAGATGTGACAAGGTCTTATTTGAATGTCACACAAGGAATAAGCAAGTTGTCGGATGTACATGTTTGAGTAAATTTGTCATTATTTTCATCGTTCAAGTGATATATCTATATGCTAAAATGTATTCTCAATACTTAATAGATATCTGATATCCTATTAATATTTTTGCATCACGAAAATAAATTCAAAAATATCCAATTCAAAATATACAAATGATATCGTATTAAAAATAAAACAAAAACATGTGGATACCCATCATATTTTATTGTCATTTCACATTTGTCCAAAATAGTTAATTGAGGAAAGTCAGAAGACAGTTTTATTCAAACTTGTGGGGGCCAATCAGATTAGGTGTCACACTCATTAAGAGACTGGCCTTCCAAAAACATTAAATGAAGTTCTATTATCTCTATTTCAAAATTAATAATAAACCAATGGCAAATATATCTATTTTTGACTTTTTAAGAGATAATAATTTGATTTACTTTAGACTTTCATACATTTTACTTTAATGACTTCACATATTATTTATTTGTTTAAATTAACTAGTTTTTATATTTCTCAAATATGAAATGATATTCATTTTTGTGTACATACAAGTGATACAACGATTATGATTAGAAAAAATTGTCATTTGAGATATTTTCATATTGCATTATTTAGCTATATACTTTTTTCATAGGGATAGTTAAAAAAGAATATATATATATATATATTTAATTTATGGTTTTTTTGTCATCCAGGAGTTGTCAGAGTGGCAATTTGAAATTCGATAAAACTCATACCAAACTTGGGAGGTACCAAGTTCGAATCTTATTGGGAACATTTACCGGCTCAAACATTATCGAAATATATATATATATATATATATATATATATATATATATATATATATATATATATAGAGAGAGAGACTGATTCATGCGAGAACTCTTATTTCTGCGAGAACTGCGAGAACTCTTAAAAAAAGTGTCAATTAACATGTAATTATGTCTATTGACATGTAAAAACTATTGAATGTTAAAAATCTAGTAAAAATATAAATGAAAAATTGAAAAAAATGGTATGAAATCACGCGTATTTAGAATTGTTCACATGTGAACATTTTTTTTCAAAAAATGAGTTCATATATGAACGAAAATTTTTTACGTCATTTTATACGATTTTTCTTAGTTTTTTACGTTTATATTTACTTGATTATTAATCTCCAAAAGAGTTTGCATGTGAATGAATAAAGTGAAACGTGATTTAACATTTTTTATGAGAGTTCTCGCAAAAAAAGGAGTTCTCGCATGAACCATTCACTATATATATATATATATATATATATATATATATATATATATATATATATATATATATATATATATATATATATATATCATTTTTAATGGGCCACTTTTAATTGCTAAATAAAATTTCTAATGCCCAGCATTGGCCCAAACCCAGCATTAAAAGTACACCCATTTGAGCCCATGTGTATTTACAATAAAGGACCAAAATTATAGGAAAAATAGATAATATCTTCTTTTTTTCTATAAGCAAGGCAAATTTTATTAAAGAGCCAAAAGCCAAAAATTACAAGAAACAACAAAAGGGCTCCAAGATGGAGACCCGAAAGAACCATATGTCGAGCCAAAAGTACAAGAAACAAGAAATAAAACTACTAGTTAATGGCGTTTCGAGGATAATTGAGCCAATCTTCCAACTTAATATGAAATCTACCACTCCTATTAGCAATCCAAGACAAAGACATCCTTTGAACCGCGGGGAACAAATCTTCGTTATTTATTCTATTTAAACTCTATGGGGAAGGGTGGAGAATAGCGTTCTGATGGTTCTAAGTTGTCCAAATCATAGTATAGATTACTCCGTGAAAAGTCTTTGAGACCCATTTGTTGTTGAAGTTTCCAACTTTGTCAGTAATAAGGAGCTCCAGTGAGGTTATCAGGAGGTTGGATCATCCACCAAATCCATATCTTTCGCCAACATACTCGAATAATGGGGCAATCTAGCATGCAATGCTGAAGCGTTTCAGCTGTCGAGTCACAAAATAAACAAACATCATAAGGAATAGAAATCCCCTGAGTAGTCAAGCAATCACGAGTAGGCAACTTATTAAAAAGAGCTCTCCAAGTGCATATGTTCGTTTTTCTAGAACCTCAATTGTTCCAAATATGAGAAAGAGAATTGAAGATTCTTTTAAGATAGAAGCTTGAATTTGGGATGAAAGAGATTTAACCGAGAACCTCCCCGAAGAATCTAAACTCCAAGCCCAAGAATCTGATTCCCCAGGGGAAAGTCTAAGGTCAGAGAGGTGCTTGATTAAAATGGGAAGCTCACCTGCTGCTCTTCCACGAGGGACAAATCTCAAAGCCTAAGAACCAAACCAACAAGTATCTGAATATTGCCAACGACCTTTAACTAAACAATTCTTATCAGAATCCATCTCAAAGAGCCTCGGCACAAATGTTTCAGCGGAATTCCGACCTCAACCCAAGTGTCCAGCCAAAAGCGAGTTTGACTCCCATCATGGACCTGCTTTCTAAATGATTCAATAAAAGGGATGCCAAGATTTTGAATGGTTTTGCAACCACGAAGAATATTTGTCCAAACCCCTGGGTTGAGCTTTTAAAGAGCCGAGAGAATCAAAACCACCGTTCGGGCCATAAAGTGCTTTGATAACTTTACTCCATAAAACATTGGGTTCGGAGATAAAACACCATTTCCACTTGCCTAAAAGAGATAGATTTTGAGCACGAATACTTCCAACACCCAGACCCCCTGTCTTCTTAGACGAGATAACTTTATTCCACTTTGTCCAATTTATTTTTCGCTCGCCCATCTTGTGACCCCAAAAGAAATTGCGGCAGAGAGATTCAAGTTTATCAATGACATTAATGGGAGTTTGAACAAGGATAAAAAGTATGTGGGCAGGTTACCTAAGATTGCTTTCATAAGGGTGAGCCTTCCACCAATAGAGAGCAAAGACGTATTCCAAGAAGAAAGCTTTGAGGAGAAACAATCAATGATCAGATTCCAAGAACAAGATCGTCCCATGTTTCTTCTGACTAGGAGCCGAAGGTAAGAAAAATGGGTTATATCAGGAGTGCATTTGATACGCATAGAAATCTCCTCTACTTACGAAAAATCAACACCTAATATGCATAACCGACTCTTAGAAAGATTAATTTTTAAACCCGAAACATCGCGAAAACAACAGAGTATACAAACCAAGTTTTTAACATTATTAAGTGACCATCTACCAATGAAAAGCACATCATCAGCATATTGAAGAAGAGATAAGTTAGTCAAATCACCCGCAAGAGAAATCCCATCGAAACGTTTTTTAACACAACCTTCAATAGTCACAACTTGTAAGGCCTCCAGAGCAATAATAAAAAGGTAGGGGGAGAGCGGATCCCCTTGCCTAAGCCCTCTTTTCATATGAAACTCTTTTGTTGGAGATCCATTGATCAAAATTGATACTGAAACTGATTTCAAGCAGGCACCGATCCATTTACGCCATTTAACAATTAAGTCAAAATGTTGTATAAGTAATATGTGTGACATATGTATATATGAGAGAGAGAGAGAGAGAGAGAGAGAGAGAGAGAGAGAGAGAGAGAGAGAGAGAGAGAGAGAGAGAGAGAGAGTCCATTTGTACGATAAATGGTGAGTTATATTTTTAAAACTCACATTAATTAATATTGTATATATTAAATGTACATTAAACGTTAGCGTTTAATATTATTCGTCAATACAAGACATTATTCAAAACCACTGCTAACACGTGATATAATGTACTTCTAACTTCGCTTCTTCATCTATCACCTATCGGTGACATAAAAAGTTAAACATGTTTATTGATTCAATACTTTTAAAGATTAAATCCTAATCCAAACTCAGACCCAAACCCAAATCCGAGCACTAAATCAATAGTCAAAACTTTCAAAAACAAAACCCAACATTATAAAACTAAAATGAAGTTAAAACATTACCATATGGTGAATAAACCCATATATTTTAGTGAATTACAAAAACAGAAAAGATAAAATAAAAAAGTCATCACGTGGTAACAACTGAGAATCCACAACACAAACACAACACAAGAGCCCGGTTCAACGTTCTTTCTTTCTTTCTTTTTTTTCTTTCGCGTGTAACACTTTTTTTTGCTGAAATCTATACACACACACCTACACCTGATCACCATCATCTCAAAACGACGCCGTACTGCTCAATTTCTCCATTTCTCACTCTACAGAATTTAGGAAATATCTAGGGTTTGTTAATTATGAACTAAGCTTAATTAATTAGTTAATTCGATTAATTCATTTATGGAATTACCAAATTCGAGTCAAACTTGTGAGGAAAGTCAACCGATTCACCAAATTGACGGCGCCGATGGAGCTCCGGCGGATGTCGGAGCTGAGCTGGAGTTGGCGAAGAAGAAACGAGGACGGCCGCCTAGAGGTCAGGTGAAATTGCCGCCTGTTAAGATTGTTAAAGAAGAAGATGAAGATGTTTGTTTTATTTGTTTCGATGGCGGTAGTCTCGTTCTCTGCGATCGCCGGTTTGTTCTTTTATTACGATATTCATTGATGATACTATGGAATATTTGCCTTTATGCTTTCCTTTTTTGTTGTAGAGGATGTCCAAAAGCGTATCATCCTGCCTGTGTTAAGCGAGACGACGCCTTTTTTCAATCTAAAGCTAAATGGACTTGTGGTATGTTATGTTACTTTATATTATTACCACACTTGAATAGATAACATTCAGCTTCGTTGATTATAAATAGTTGATGACTAATGACGACCGCTTTATCTATTTTGTGTTAGTAATAAGAAATGGTGTAGGTTATTCTTGTTATAGTAACCTATGTTGATTTGAATCGATTTTTTTAAGGAAACCGTAAAATAGAGGTTTGCAAGTGAGGGAAGATTATTATGGAGAATGTTTAATTAGTTACTTAAGCCTTGTTGAACAATTAATAAAACTGAGCTTTCTTTAATTGGGCGGATGTATATAGTAAAAAGAACTACACAATGCTAAAGAAGGTTAAACACTTAATGAAAGTTCCGTAGCAATATAACTTGCCTATATTGAAGCATGGGATAGGAAAGGACTGATTTTGCATAATTGGAACATCCTACTTTGCACCCCTTAATTTATTCATATTCATGCTTCCCTTTACTTAACAGCTACACCTGTTTACTATTATCTCTAGGCGGAATTTCTATTTTTGTCGAATACTTGGTTATCCATGATCACACACATGTTTTCCAAAATGATTGGTGTAAGTTCTGCAAATCATTGTGGGGAGTTCCAATGTTACCATAATGGGGTCGTTATTCGATGATACCATTTTGCTGACTATATTACGAAAATGATCTTAAAGCTGTAGAGAGAGCTTCAAATAGCTACGATAATATGACACTTGATTCTTTTTTCACATATTAGGATGCTAGTACGGTCTATCTATTGTCCATTATAAACTCTGCAAATGTAAGAATTGAGTAAGTTGCAAAAACTATTGAATGATATCATAGTGTTCAAATGAATTTCAGGTTGGCATATATGTAGCTTTTGCCAGAAGGCAGCCCATCATATGTGCTATACTTGTACATATTCATTGTGCAAAGGGTGCATAAAAAAGGCTGATTACGTTTGTGTCAGAGGTGATAAAGGATTTTGCAATGTGTGCTTGAAAACAATCATGCTCATTGAAAACAAAGGACAAGAAAAGGATGAGAAGGTATGCAGCATCATCATATCTTATTCAAATACTGTTAACGCAAATCATCCTATGATATATCCCATAAATCATGATATCATAATTAGGAATTCAAATAATGCATGTTTGTTTTGCTGCTATTTCTTGTATGTGCTCATGTATACGTTGTCCAGGCGCAAGTGGATTTTGATGACAAAACTAGTTGGGAGTATTTATTCAAGGTGTATTGGGTCTACTTAAAAAGAAAATTATCTTTGACACTCGATGAGCTTACAGAAGCTAAAAATCCATGGAAGTTAAATAGTACAACCACTTCAGTTAGTCCATCAAAATGTGTACATAACGAAAACAATGACCTTAAAAGCATTACTAGTACAACCACTTCAGTTAGTCCGCCAACATGTGTAGATAATGGAAGCAATGATCTTAAAAGCATTACATCTGACATGTCCCCTCAGAATCCAGAGGCAAGTGAAAACAAAAGAAGAAAGACGGAAGAAAATATTGGTACACCCCAAAAGGAAACTGTAATTACAAAGAAAACGGGTACCGACAAACGCTCATCTATGGTTGCATGCAAGAATTGGGCAACTAAGGAGCTATTGGATTTTGTTGCACACATGAAGAAAGGAAATAGATCAATGTTATCTCAGTATGAAGTTCAGGAACTTATGCTAGAGTACATAAAAATGAATAATCTCCGGGACCCTCGAAAGAAAAGTCAAATAGTATGTGATTCGAGGCTAAAGATTCTGTTTGGGAAACCACGTGTCGGTCACTTTGAAATGTTAAAGCTTCTGGAGTTCCATTTTCTCATAAAAGAAGATCTTCCAAAGAACTCGGTCACCAGTATTTCAAGACAGGTTGACCCTGATTGGAATATTGATAATATGGTGACAGTGGGTAAAGATAAGAAACGTAGAACTCAAAAAAAGGTTGAGGAGCGTGCACCACAAAATAAAGTGGATGACTATGCTGCCATTAATGTCCATAATATGAACTTAGTTTACCTACGCCGGAAATTGATGGAGAATTTTCTTGAAAATAAAGAAGAGTTTGATAAAAAGGTGATTGGTTCAATTGTACGAATAAGAATATCTGGTAAAGATCAAAAGTATGATATGTACAGACTTGTACAAGTCGTTGGTATAAATAAGGCGGATGCACCATATAAAATTGGGAATAAGTCTGCAGATTTTGTTCTTGAAGTATTAAATTTAGACAAGAAGGAGACTATATCAGCTGATAAAATTTCAAATCAAGATTTGTCTGAGGTGACGATTGTTTTTCTTTTTCTGGTTTAAATAGCAAAAAACATAGTTTAAATAGTAACAAATATGTACTTTTTGTCTAACAGGATGAATGCAGACGTTTGAGACAAAGTATAAGATGTGGGCTTGTAAAACGATTTACTGTAGTAAGTTGCGTGTGCTGTTTGGTTTACACTCGTTTCTTGTTTTTTTGCTCTTTTTTGTGTTAATTTGGTTGCTTTAGGGTGAGATACAGGATAAGGCAGTGTCTCTCCAGTCCGTGAGGCTCAATGAAGTGAGTACTTTTAGCTTCAGTATAGTTATCTATCTAATATTTTTTTAATTGATTAACTTTCTCTTGTTTCGTTACTGTAGTTGATGGAAGCAGAGACATTGCGGCTCAATAATCTTCGCGACCGAGCAAGTGAGAAAGGGCATAAGAAGAGATATCCTTTAACGTTGATTAGATTAAATGTTGATATTTTTATTTTCTATTATAATCTTATTCATCTGACGGAGCCTTGGAGTTCCTTGACAAATTTCACTCTCAGAGAATATGTGGAGAAGCTCCAACTTCTGAAAACACCCGAGGAGCGTGAACGCAGATTGCGGGAAATTCCCGAGGTTCATTCTGATCCAAAAATGAATCCAGATTATGAAACCGATGACACCGAGGAATATTTTAACAAGGAAGATGGTTTGTTTATTCTTTTCAGCTACACCTCTTTTATTTAAGTTCAATATCTTTTTTATTAGTAACTATTGGTTTCATATATCTCTACAGAACCTACGAAGCTGAAGTATTCTGGAATTAGTCGGAAAAATACAATATCTCCTAAAAAACAAACCGATTTTTCTAAAAATGTTGGTAGCAGCAAATGGAAGAAAGATGAGGGTTCTGCCAAGGCTTTGGGGAGAATAAATACTAAAAAGGATGCTCACCGATCAAGTAATGGCTCCACAATCATTAACTCTAATCATAAAACTACTGGAAGCTCACCGTTACTTAACACTGCATCAGAAACCGCTACTACATCTAATTCCATGAAGAACATCCCACTTCCTAACTATAGTGATATAGACAAAGTGTGGTATTACCGAGACCCGATTGGAAAAGTTCAAGGTCCATTTTGTATGGTACAATTGCAAAAATGGAGTACAACTGGATACTTTCCACAAGATATGAGGATATGGACGCATAAAGAGGACGAATCTTTACTCTTAAATGATGTATTGAAAGAGCAGTTGCACAATAAGACGGCCATTGAGAAAGTTGGGGTTCGAATCGAGGGTCTCACAGTACAGACTACTAATCTAGCATCCACACAAAATTCAGTTAATCCCGTTAAATTATCTGATAGTCGTGATTCTGCCGGCCAATCTTCTGTACAGAACTGGTTTGTTAATGGTAACAAGTTGAACCATAATAAGTCAAATGTGTCAAACATGCCAGATATGGCTAGTCCTACACCAGCCGGAAACAATGCAGATATTAAAAATGTATCTTCAGTATTCAATATTGCTAATGCAGATCTTGAGGATTTACCGAGTCCCACACCTAAGAAAACAATCCATGAAGTTGCGAAAGTGCAAACTGGTGTAGATAAGGAAAAAGACGTTAGTGTGGCCCAGCTTCCAAAAACAGCTAATGAATGGAATGGGTATTCACCTACTCAAGTAAAGCATAAGAAAACGGTCCATGAAGATGAAAGTGTGCAAAATGCTGTAGATAAGGAACAAGATGCCGGTGGGGCCCTGCTTTCGAAAACTGCTGATGAATGGAGCGGATATTCACCTACTCAAGTAAAAAAGACAACTCATGAAGTTGCAAAGTTGCAAACTGATGTAATTAAGGAACAAGATGCTGGTGGGACCCTGCTTCCGAAAGCAGCTGATGAATGGAGCGGATATTCACCTACTCAAGTAAAAACGACGACCCATGAAGTTGTGAAGGTTCAAACTGATGTAGTTAAGGAACAAGATGCTGGTGGGACCCTACTTCCGAAAACAGACGAGGATTGGAGCGGATATTCACCTACTCAAGTAAAAAAGGCGACCCATGAAGTTGCAAAGGTGCAAACTGCTGTAGATAAGGAACAAGATGCTGGTGGGGCCCTGCTTCCGAAAACAGATGATGAATGGAGCGGGTATTCTCCTACTCAAGTAAAAAGGGCGACCCATGAAGTTGCAAAGGTGCAAACTGTTGTAGATAAGGAACAAGATGCTGGTGGGGCCCAGCTTCCGAAAACAGATGATGAATGGAGCGGGTATTCACCTACTCAAGTAAAGGAGAAGGGGACCCATGAAGTTGCAAAGGTGCAAACTGGTTTAGATAAGGAACAAGATATTGGTGGGGCCCAACTTCCAAAAACAGCCGATGAATGGAACGGGTATTCACCTACCCAAGTAAAGCGGGAGGAATTACGTTCTGAAGGTGATCGTGTTGTTACTACAGCAACCAATATCGAGCAAGTTATTCCTTCATCTACTCAAGCAAAGCAGGAGGAATGGCCATCTGAGGATGATCATGTAGCTACTCCAACAGCTAATGTCGAGCAAGTTATACCATCATCGACACAAGCAAAGCAAGAGGGATGGCATTCTGAGGGTGACCATGTTGCTACTATAACCGTCAATATCGAGCAAATTATTCCTTCATCATCACAGCCTGTATATAATAATTATTTGCCACAATGGGAGGGTGTTCGTGAGACAATCGAGTTTAGCACTTTGGCTGAGGAATCGGTTTCAGATCTTTTAGCTGAAGTGGATGCAATGGAATCCCAAAATGGGTTCCCTTCGCCTACATCAAGAAGGAACAATTTTGTAGAGGATTTGTTTAATGGGGATTTCGATGACTTCAGTCCCACCCCTCAGGGTGCAAGAGGTGGCCCGTTTAGTTCCAATGGAGCCGAGATAGATTTGTCATTTCAACCAACTACCACCACCACCTTCACCACCACCACCACCACCGCCACCATTGCCGGTACCTCCCACAGCAACAACAGTAATGAATTTGATTCTGTAAAGAGTTCCACTGATTTACAATTTACTTGGCCTGAAATACCTCAAGAGACTACATCGAAAGATACGAATGATGTGAATAATTCCACAGAAGCTGCAGTTAAAGCTGACGAGGGAGAAAGAGAAACCAAAACGGAATGTGTTCAAGTTGAAGAAAAGGAGGGCCAGATGCGTTCAGACCACAATGCTTCCGAAACGAGCAATGACCGAACGGGTGGTTCAATCGAACTTAAGGAAGATGAATGCACCAAACCTGAAACTACAGAATCAAAGGTTCCGAGCCCTGAATTGGTACTTCAAATGTCTCAGAGGATGGAGCCGAAAGGCAGAACTGACCACATCGAGGCAGCAGGATCTTCACCGTCACCACCGCCACCATCTTTGACAATCGGATTAGACAAAGTTTACCCACGACAAAGTAACATGAACAATTTTGGAAGGCAAGCTCAAGAAATCACAACCCGAATCAATCCACATATAAACACGGTTCGCCCTGTGAACTTAGTGTGGGACCCACATCAACGAACATTTGTTGCAGAGAAATATAACAATAATACTCCGATAGAAAGAAGCTTTAAGGTTGAAGATTCAGGATATGGTAGAAATGGTAAACCTTGGGTTAGACAGTCTTCATTTGGTAATGCCAGCGGTAGTGGTGGTGTTGGTTTTCCCCGAACGCCGCCAAAAGGGCAACGCGTTTGTAAGTTTTACGAGAGTGGTCGGTGTAAAAAGGGAGCTTCTTGCAACTATTGGCACCCGTGAGATAATCCTCGTCGGCTTGTTCATTGTATTGTTGAACATTTATGTATAACCCATATATATAAAAAGCATGTGTCTACTGCTATATGTAGTTTTAGTTGTAAGTTGTAACAGCCAGCACATGATTTAATTGACTGAGAATATAATCAGTCATAATTCTAAATACCATTTTTGATTTCTTATAATCTCACAACATCAACTAATTAAAACTCCTTCATTTCGACCAATAATCAGTCATCATATGTTAGTGATTACTAGTTTACCACTACGCAGAAGAACCAAAATCAAATAATCATTTTATTAAGGTGTTTGTTTTAGCTTATTTCTTAGCTTGTAAGCCTACTTACGTTACCAGACCTCTAATTTGAAATTAGATAAACTCTCACAAAAAAAGTGAAGATGCATTTTGTTGAGAATATTTACTGGTTTCAAATGAGTCATTTATCAAAATAAATCCTATTTATTTAGTCTGATTGAAAAACGAGTTTATAAAAGATAAGCCGAATCAAATAATCTTGTAAATCTAACCATAAGCTAAAAATATAGAACAATCTGATTTTCGCAACTAAAACAACAAGCCCGTCTAGCTCAGTTGGTAGAGCGCAAGGCTCTTAACCTTGTGGTCGTGGGTTCGAGCCCCACGGTGGGCGATATTTTAGTTAGTGACTTTCTTTTTAAATTTTGGTGCTTACTAATTTTTGCCCGATTTGTGATTCAAAAGTTGGATATCTTTAAACTCTTGCACAGTTTTTGGGTCGTAATTTTAAAACCTTTTACAGAATTAAATCTTAGGTGTTTTTCTTTTTTGAAAAAAATGTCTGAATAGCCTCTTACCTCTGACCCGGTCAGAGGTTTAAAATTTTTTGTTGTTCTTTTTTTTTTCAACCAGAGATAAAAAACCTCTTTTTACCTCTGATACAACCCTACATAAAAATCCTCTTTTTACCTCTGATTACCTCTTTCTCTTCACCAATAAGTTTTCCATCCTTAAATTCAAGTAATTTTTGATTTTTTTTTCAATGGTTTGTCACTTGATTTTGTTATATAAATTGATATTGATGATTGTTTGTTAGATTTAGGTGATATAATTTTTTTTTTAATATATATTTGTTTTCGATTGCATATAAACTTCTACTATTACATTGACTTTTATGTGAACTTTTCTTTTGTTAATTATTTCTATATCTTGAAATTGATGTTAGACAATTAGTTTATTAATTTGTTCAATCACGCTCATGCTAAACTTAGAAACGTGATTGAGCGTGCTTTTGGTGTTTTGAAAGCACGTTTTCCCATCTTGAATAGAATGACTCTGTATTTTTTGGTGAAACAAAGAGATATTACTGTTGCATGCTTTGCTGTTCATAATTTTATACGGATAGAAGGATTAAGTGATGATTTTTTCTCTGAATATGATCGAGATGAAGTACATGCTAACGAGAATGTACAAGATGGGGACGAGTACGATGAAGACGAGGTTCAACCACATGGAAATACAACAGATCAACAATATATGATCAATTGTCGAGATCAACTTGCGGCACAATTAATGCAAAAATGTTGAAAATGTTGTTTGAATATTATCTTTATTTGAAAAATGTTGCCACTATGTTTGAACATTTTTATGAATGTTTTTATTTAAGACGGTTTATAAATGAAACAGTTTAGTACTAATATAGTAAAACAGATGTTACGAAGGAAAAAAAAACATAGTATATTGATTCAGATTCAGAGTTTTGGACCACCTCTTATTATTCAGAGCTGATATTCAGATTCAGAGGAAAAACCTTTGGTTCAAAAGAACAGCACCTTACTTTTATTTGAGCGCCAATTCATCATATTTTGTTATCTCGAAACATAATGGTGACTAAAATATTAAAAATCGTGAAAAAATATCCATTTTAGTTTTCTATTTAAACGTAATATATGTTAAAATACTTATTAATAATTATGAACATATATGTACTTATTTCGGATAATATCCATAAATAAATAAAAATTATTATCGATATCTGATTCATTAAAAATTTACCCTATTCATATCCATATCATTACAAGTGGATCTGGATCGGATCCGGTGATGATTGCCTTACCAGTGACCGATCTTCAACAAATAATCAAAATCTGAATTTCACTATTAATGGCTCCGTACATTCGGGTCGGAAGCAGATTAAGATCCGTTTTCCAAACCCGTTTCATCTCCACAAATTCAAAACGCCTGTTTCTCGTTGATACCCTTGCCTTAGTAAGTCTCTCAATTATCTTCATAATTTATTTACATGTATTACGTTATATTTTGATGTGATTGATATTATTAGGTGAGGAGATTAGAAGGTGAAGGTGTACCGTCTCATGAAGCTGAGGCCATTACGTCTGCGATTATCGACGTTTTGAATGATAGTTTGGAGAATGTTGCACACTCTTTTGTTTCCAAAGATGAAATGCAAAGGGTTTGTTTCTACTTTTACCATTACTCGTTTTAAGCGTTTCGATTTATAGTCTGCGTTATGATTTAGATTGAGATGACTCAAGATGGGAATTTGGGGAAGTTTAAGTCTCGAGTGCAGAGTTCTCAGGTGATTCGTTTCTTTACGTTTTTATGGATTCACTCTACATTTTCGTTATAACTTGGGTGCTTATAGGAAAGGATTTTATGTTTCTAATGTAACACGAAAAGCATACCACACTATTAATACACTGATTCTGCAAATGATACTTGAAGATTAGGCAATTCAAGAATTACAAATACTATCGTAATACTGTTACATATAATCTAGCTAACTATCTTTCCATGATGTGGTTGTCTTATCTTTTGACTTATTATAATTTTGTTACCAAGCCCATCGACGGGTCTTACATATGTTATACCTTTCCATGATATACGGTTGACTAATGACTATTTAGTTTTCTAGTTGCAATATCTTCTGACTTTTTCATTTCATGGGTCATGAGATAAGGATAACTAAACATGTACGACTAATGCGATTGTGTAAAATATCCAACAATTTAGGCTGAATAACTAATTTAAAACATCAGACCTGTTTTTAATTATTTGCTAGTTGGTTTTGGCCTTGGGGGGGTTGTTTGTTTGAGCGAAAGAATACCGATCTAACGATTATAGTCATATTAGTTTAATACTGTCCTCTTCCTAGTTTGTTATTTTAGTATACGGCTCTTTCTTGAAATATTTCTAATTGACAAGTTCGATTAATTTGGGTCATTGATACAGGAAAACCATTTTTCATTGTTGCAACGTGAGATGGAAAAACTTAAGAGTGATATAGATAAAATGCGTAATGAGTTAAGGTATGGCTAATTGACTACTGTTTACTTTGGTTGCATATGATTCGGTGGCATATTAGTCGACTTTTATAGTTTCATTGACCGTATAGGTATGAAATTGACAAAGTCACTGCAGGACAGCGTCTGGATTTGAATCTTGAAAGAGGGTAACGAGACTAAACCGTTCTTTATTCATTATTTTTTTTTCTTTTTTTTTTTACGTTTTTAGGAAAATAAATAACTATTTGCTTAATGCCAATATGATATTGCTGGTGCTCAATGTATGCAGGAGAATCCGAGATGAGTTATCAAATCAAAATCATGAAACTGCCAGCCTCACAAACAAACTTGATCGAGTGAGTAGCATTAACTTTTATTTTATTTTTCAACTTGTCTAGATTTCAACACTAAGTATATAAAATGTTATATGGAATCAGGAAATTCATTCGTTAAGGGCAGAGCTAGAAGCAGCAAAATACGATGTGATCAAGTACTGTATAGGTTCTCTTGTCTCCATTTCTGCTGTTGGTTTGGCCGTGCTACGAATACTCATGTAAACATAATTGTATATCTTTAACGTCAAATGTGATCATCAGTCAATCTTAGTTTATAGTTCTTAAAAAACAATAAAAGATTGTTGCCATTGTTATTAAACTCGGACGAGTCACGAGTTGACTCGTCTGAGTCGAGTCATTTTATACCTAAAACGACGCAACTCGGTAGTGTAACTCGCTAATACACATGACTCGGATCCCAACTCGTGAATTATCTAAAGCTTGTTGCTTAATGCTTCATTAATTCTCTTTATTTATAAATCTAAATTATTTTTTTCTTTGCCTTATGCATGTATCCAAGCCTATTTTGGCGGCTTGGTGTACTAGTTTGTTTTGCTTTGCATCCCCTTCTTGGGGATTTCTAATATAATATTTGTTGTTTCCAAAATTAGAAATTATTTTATTCTGAATTTTCAAAAGATCAACTTAATAATATAAAATGTAATGATATTTAGTTTTGATGATCAAGACTATTAACTATCGTTTCACATGTGACATTTTTAAATATATTCTCGAAAGATGTTTATATTATAAAAAAAAAAAAGAAAAATTTGAAAATGTGTTTAAAGGAGTTTCTTTTTTATATCTGCCGCAACAACGGTAGGGTTTAAAAACTTTTATTTTTAATCGATGGCCAAAGATAAAAGCAACAATCTAAAATTACAAAAAAAGTTAAAAAACGTAATCCAAAATAAAATAAAATATTAAACTAAAAATCAAATCAATCAAAATTAATATAATTATGTTTTTTGATAGTCTAACCTAAAAAAAATAACGGAACCCAAAAAAATAAGCAAAAATAAAAAATCAACAAATAGGCAAAATAAAAACATAACTAATTTATTTAATAGTCTAACATATAAAAATAGAAACCAAATATTTTGAAAAAAACATAACCCAAAAAGAAAAAAGCCTAGACTTTAAATTAACGATCACACGAATACGGATCGTAACCTTATTTAATAGCTTAATATAAAAAGAAAATATAAAACCTAAAAACAGGAAAAAAAAATAAAAAATAAAAATAGTAAAGCAGGTTGGCAAGTTATTGAAGCAGTATGCATGCAAAATACACAAAAAACATAACCACAAAAAAAAGCTTAAACTATAAATGAACGATCACACGAAATGTACGGATCGTAACCTTATTTAATAACGTAACATAACAAGAAAATATAAAACCTAAAAGTCGAAAAGCAAAAAAAGTAAAAAATAGTAAAGCAGGTCGGCAAATTGCTGAAACAGCTTGCATGTTAAATACACCGTTTATACTGTTAAATCACATTTTTCCTTTTGTTAGTATAAGTAATAGTTTTTTCTTTATTCATTTTTATTCCCTTTTTTAAGTTTGAGTTTTTACAACCTATTTATAAAAATAAAATTATGGAGTTTTTGTATTCAGTGAATGTTATTTTCTTAGCTTAATCTAAACCCGTTTTCTTACTTATACTTTTCTTTATTTTGTTTCTTTTATTAGCGGTTTTAGTTTTCACCGACTAAATAAACAACATTTCTATATTTCGTTTTCCTGATTACGTTTGACTCGAAAATGTTGAACAAACCGAATGTCAAAATTGGTTAATCGAAACATAAATCGGAAAGTCATACATACCAACTTCAATTTAAATAATGTCAAGTTTGGTTGTATTCGAATTTAAACTTTTTCAATTCATTAATGCATGTGAATCGGTGCATGGTCTCAATCGGAGGCTTACACTGAAAGTCAAAGCTCTAAAAACATAATTTATTTTTTAATTACCACTATTTTCATGCATATCCTATACGTATAGAAGTATATATAGAAATGATGTGTGCTTGTCCGTTTCTCATACGTAAAACAAATTTGAAACTATTTTACAAATAATATCTGACATGGCGAGAAAGCGATATAATCAACTTGGTCGTGAGATAGATATATCAATGTATATCGATCATCTATAAACTTTGTATTCTAATGTATGATTCAGACAATGATTAAATGTTTTGTGGACTATTGACGACGTCGACCCTCACTAACCTTTAGGCTTTGAGTCTTTTATCCGTCTTCTCTTCACTAAGAACGTGTACTTCCAAATCTATGAAGTGTTTTTCTTTATAGATCTAAATACATTGAACTATGTAGTAGAATATACGTTATTAGTTCTTTAACTTGTAGCCTAATTTTGATGTACTTTCATGTATTTTTTGGTGTTTACTAAAAAGTTTTGCCTTCCAAACAAAAACTAAGAAATGACTTGTCATATAAATTACGCTTTTATAAGATTTTAGATGGCTACTATTCTACAAACATGATTGTATGCTAAGTATCTCATTTGTAAACGCGATAAGATTTTATCGATGATTTGAGTTTGAACTCGATTCGAGGTTAATTTAGACGTCATATGCTATGAACACCCTATAGAAAATAGGATTAAACAATTGATAAGTTGAGTTTGAGTTTATAAGATTTTGTCTTGTTTTTGGTTTCATGAGCCATCAGCAAACTTAATTCTCAAAGTAAAATAAAATAAAATAAAGTTGAGTACATGTACTATATTTCGGGTTAAACTTGCATAATAGAGCAAACTTAATTCTCAAAGTAAAATAAAATAAAATTGAGTTATACGAGTTTTCGAATCTTTCTTAAGCCAACATCGAGACAGCTTACCGAGCTTTTATTTGAGTTTAAACTTGCATCGAGTCGCTCTCATGGTTTGTCAAGCAATATTGACTCCTTAATTTGTACGTAGTCATACTCACAACTTTTACTAATTTAGGTGGGTTATTGTACAAGTCATTTAAAATAGCTAAAGATGCTTAATTTAGGCCACGTTAGGTGAACTAAAAAAGTCACACCATGATATTAAAACAAAATTTAAAATCATTTTTTGCATTAAAGATAGAATAGTGGATACAATGATAGTACGTAATTTTTAATGACAGTTTTATTCGTTTTGAAAGTTGTTAATATAATATTGGTATATAGATATTATAATGGAACAATTTTTTAATTTTTTTTAGAACGGCTATATTAGTGATTCGGGATCACGGTGACATCCAATTGGACAGTATGCGATCCACGAACTTTATATCAAAGTTAGTTATCGGACAACCTCCTACCAATGGGACAAAGCTCCATTGGCTATTATAATGGAACAGTTGTAGCGAAATGTAAACAACAATTCGTTTGACACCTTATTTCTTGAAGTCATAATTATTAATTTTTGCTTATTAAATATGATTTCTTAATTAGATGTGTTTAATATCTTTAAAACTGTATAATTTTCGTAAATTTAAGTACATGGTTATTTGACATAATGACGTAACAATTTTTCGATATAATTCAATAAGAAAAATAACACGGGTTCATTAAAACTGTATAATTTTTGTACTATAACTCTATAAGTACATTTTCGCCTAAAAGTTTGTTAACTTCTTTTTCGGAAAACAAAAGCAAACATATGGTAAAATCTACGCTTAATCCTTAAAATTTGAATTATATTAGTAAACTAAATAAAATAAAAGCAAGTAAGCAAACGAGAGTGTGTGGGTTGCATATGCTGACCAGGAATCAGTGTCACAATCTGTGACTTAAAGTACCAGCCAGCCAGCCTCCTTGGGAGACCATATAACACGTGCTAGCTACTTTTGTTGTATAGTCACAAAAGGCCGACATCGACTTTTTTGATATTACTGTTTTATTCGGAAAAAAATGGTGCTTAAAGGTCATTAACTAATGCAAAGAAATTATTTAACCCAAAGAGACGAAGCTAGTGAAAATCGAATATGAAAAACAATCTTGTTTGTAGAATCTAAGTGTTCAAAAGCCGATCAATGTAAGCGAAAATGAAAAGATACTTGCCTACAAAGTAGTAGTCGTATGTAAAAACCATCCAACATAATCTATCATGTTAAAAATTAATCTGGGATCTTGGTGCATGAATTGTTATATTGGTCTTTATTAGTTGTATTTTTTATTTTTTATTTTTATTTTATTTTATTGTTCTACATTGATTAACAAAGAAAAGTTTGTGTGTTTATAAGTCAAGTTTTTTTTTACATACTTAGAAAAGTGAAATGGATTTGGAGGGAACTACTCCATAATTAGTTAATTAATTTTTGTGCATTTTTTTGTAAATTTATTTGGAATAAATCAACTACCCGGTCCTCTGTTGGTAACGATCTGCGGGCAAGGGGGTTTTCTGGATACTATTCAGTTTTCGGCAATTTTAAAACGGGTTATAAGCTATGTTATAAATTAAGGATCAAGGGAATATTCATAGAGAGTGTCAAGAACACTACTTGATTCTCTAGTTTGAGGTGAATCCCGAAGGAAACTAGTTCAAGCTAAAACGGAATAAAAATAATGTAACTTTTTTATTTTATTACGAAAATTTGCCTTTAATATAAAAATAAGTAGATAATCTATAACAGTTTATGAAAACATAAAGACAATTTATAAGTGTTTGTCTCGAACCTATTTTTAGTTATTTGATTACACAATAAATAAATATATAATTTCCACACTTTAGATATCATTTGAATCAGCTATTAATTAAACAACTTGTATTTTTTATGTAATTTTCATATGTCAACACAAACCTACTTGGTGCTTTTGCTCTTGTTATTTCTTTTAGTGTATCTGTTTATATGTATGCTTATAGTTCCTAGTCCCAAAATCTTTTCCGATATATTTTAGGATAGTTGAACGAACATATTAGCCTTTCGGCTAAGAAAACATACAAAACCAAATGTTCGCCTACCATGTTCTACTATCTTTAGTAACAAATAAAACAAGAAAGAAGGAAAACCGGTGACGCGATATTTTGATTTGTGGTTGATTTTATGACTTCACATATACACACTATTTCAAAAAAAATAACTTATTCATACAAAAAACAAGTTTTATAAGGTTAACATCCCATTATCATATAATACATCATCATCTAATAAGGTGGGTAAAAATATTGCTTTATAAAATATGTTCTTTCTTGGTAATTGATAATGATGAAATTGTTACGGGCAAGCTAATAATGCAAGTAGATTTGTTACTAATTCAAAAACACAATAACGAATATAAAACAAATATTTTGTATTTAATATCTTCATATTAGCCCTTATTAGTAGGTCCCTAAATCGTATATCTAAATTTGGATCCGAAGCTCGTATATGAGTGGAAATCAAACACGAGACATATAGGTGTTATGTGTAACAATAACGAGCTAAACAAACGAATATGAAATGAACAATCACATGATAATAATAAACAAAATCTCTCCATTATATATTGATAACTAAAGTGAAACAATTATAGAACAAATCTCTCTCACGATAAGCTTTCAAAAGTATGTGTATGTGTTGGAGCATAAATGTCATTGTTTGTAGTTTGTATTTAGCATAGAAATGTGTCGTGAAGATTAGCATGTATGTAGATCGAGTTGTAAAGCTTTCTGTTGCGTTTATACTTTGTTGCGTTTGGTGTTGCGCAGTGCAACACCAAGGTGGCGCAACACCACTGTTGGCGTAACAGCTGTAGGGTTAGGTGAGGACTATAAATACCACCACCCAGTCATAAATTCATCTGTCTAGAGAGAGAAAGTTGCGTGTTGTGTTATAGAGAGAAACAACCCTCGTAATACCCACTTGGACGGTTCAAAGTCTTTGTAATCGTTTGTCTATGATATTATTCGTATTGTATAACATTAAGCTTAATAATATCAAACATTCGATTATATTGTATGTTTCACCATTACATATTATTCTATTTGTTATTCCGCAACATTTCGGAGTTTGAGTCCAAATCGATATCCAAGAAAGGCGACCAACATTATATGTGTGTGTGAAAGTTCTCTCCAAATGTTCTCTTTCAAGGTTCACATGCTTTTCATGCCTAGACTCCTATTTATACTAGAACCTCATAGACAGTAACTGTCGTGTAAACCTACATAAACTTACTCTCGCGCGACAATAAACTTAGTGTCGTGGTTCAAATAAACATGTACAATTTCAAACTAATAATTAGCATAAAGACTCGTTAGTAATTATTGATAATTAGTAAGCAATAACAACTTTTATCAAACTAATAGATAGTTAGTTTAATGGTTTTAAATGACTTCAATTCCATTCACGTACAATATATATAGTCATTTGTGAACCATATATTCAATTAAGTCAAGTAGAATACTATTTTTAGTGACACACAATGTGATAGTTTGTACATCATTATTAAAAAAAAGAGAGATAAAAAGTTAAAAACATTTCATAACTTAAGTGTGAATATATATTTCATTTATGTAATTTTTCTACGGCTCCATTATAAATCTTATTTCAATAATTTTATTAGTTGGGAAGCAATAGCTTTACCAACTTTTGACTTTGTTTCTCCAACGTGAAATAACCCATTTATGCTGCTGCCTTGAAGTATATCCGAAAATATTTTGCAAAACTTTGTTTGTATAAAACTATTGACGTGAAGTTCGGACCGGATGGCCGCCTGGGAATCGTTCGATTGCAAAGGAGCAAACTATCACTTTGTGAATCGTTTTGAATCGTCGTGTTAAGGTAGAAACCTGGATCAACCAAGTTCCAGGAATTGAACCGGTTGTCAGCTGTTATTGTAGCAACAAAATAAAATAAAACCTTGCCGTTCTTAGGATTCGAACTTGTACGGTGAATAAATACTCTTATTGACTGGCCGAAATATTATCATAAGTAGATCCGTGAGAAGGCGTTAGAAAACAATTGGTATAAAATAAAATCTATGAAATTATCGTATTTATTTAATGGAGATCTTTATAAATAATGTCATAAAAAGCAAAGAAAATTAAATCACAAAAGACTATTTTAATACAAAGGACATAATAAACGAGGAGTTGGAACCGCAACAAGCCTTATTGCCTTCGGGGCTGTTAATCCAAACACATCACCCATGTCGATTTCACTTGGTTTCATACCGTCGGGCAACTCCCACGTAAAACAATGAAGGAGATGTGCCAATGCCATTTCCATCGCGTACAAACCAAGTTGCATTCCAGGACACGACCTTCTCCCTGATCCAAAAGGCAGAAACTCGTAATTGCTCCCTCTAAAGTCAGGAGCCCCTTCTTTTAAAAATCTAGACGGATTGAAAGTATCAGGATCTTCCCAAGAGCTCTTGTCACGATTGATGGCGAACGCATTGACCATGACACGAGTCCCTTTTGGGATGTGGTAGCCTGCAACTGTCGTTGCCTCTGACGACTTGTGTAGTACAACTGGAATAGGAGGGTGCAACCGAAGAGTCTCTTTCACAACGCACTTGAAGTAGGTCAACTTTTCGAAGTCAGACTCTTCGACACGTCTGTCAAGTCCAACAATATTAGTCATCTCTTGTTGCACAAGCTTAAGTGCTTCCGGTGTATGCATTAGCTCGGTCAAAGCCCATTCTATTGCGGAAGCTACCGTCTCAGTACCACCAAACATGACATCCTACAATGAATAACAAGTAAAATCAAATGTTTCATTAAATTATATGTTCAAATGAAGTAATAAATTGAAATATCATAGAAATAGAAATATTAATTAGAAATAGATACTATAATTAGGTATTTGATATTATCTCAGAACCTTTAATTAAATATCATAGAAATAGAAACTTTTAATATCATAGAAGTTTATTTATTAGACTTATTATTGTAGTCCGGTAGGCTTAATAAGTTAAAATTTCATTTGCTTTTAATATTTTCTGATCTAGAATAATATAAATTAGGATTCTAATAAATATATTGATTTATAGAAATTCATTAAATAAGAAAAAAATAAAAATAAAAATTAAAACTTACCATAATAATGGCTTTGATATTATCTCGGGTCAACTTAATGGCATTTGAATCCTCGGTTGGATTGAGTTTTCCTTCCTCGCCGTAAAACTTCAACATTTCATCAACCATGTCATTTTCGACATTTTCATCGTCGGTTTTCTTCCCTTTACTTAAGTGTTCATCGATGATTTTATCGATAAACCTGTCTAACGCAGCTCGAGCAGCGGGTAAACGGGTGTTTAGCCCAGCGGGGTCAATGAACCCAAGCCATGGGATAAAGTCAGCTAAGTTGAAAGCGCCAAACAGTTTTGTGTACTCTTGTAGTATTCTAATGAATTCCTCCTTTCCTTCATGTGATATCGACCCAAAAGCAGCCCGGTAGATAATATCATGTGTCAATCCGAATACAAGCTCACCCAAATTAACCGCTAAACCTGAGCTTATCGCGGTAGCCTTCACCATGGAATCCACCTCATCACGGACGGAATCCCAGGATTCCGCCCGTCTACGGCTAAACAGCTTCATCACACTTAGCTTCCTCATCTGCCTCCAGAAAGGGGTGTAGTCCGCAAAAGCCATATCCACACGATCATAGGTCAAGTAAGTGATTGCAATCGTGGCCGGGCGGTTAGCAAAAATATGATCCTGGACTTGAAGTATTTGTCTTGCCATTTCTGGGGACGACACCGCGATTGTGTGGCTAAACCCCATCTTCAGATGGAAAATACCACCATATTTCTTAGCCAGGTTGGCCAACCCTCGGTGAGTAAGTTGGTCCATCATCAGCATGTTACCGATAATGGGCCATCCCATCGGCCCCGGTGGAAGTGGCTTCCGTCGGAGCCAGACAATAAACAACAAAGTTAAGAGAGAAAGTATAGCATAAGTTGCTATGGGGATTTGAATAGAATCCATTAGTGAGATAACTAGTTGCAACGTTGATTGTTGCTACCTAAAGAGTGAAATAAGGGGGTGTATATATACAAGTTTAGCGGGCACACTCTTTTTGAAAGTGTGGCCCAATATTGCTATTTTTTTTATTTTATACCATAATAAATTTGTGAGAAATAATTAAATTTTTTTACTAAACCTATACGTGATATATAAAATACACAATATATACACAATTTTTTTCTTAAAGATATGGTATATTTGTATCAAAGTTGTGAGAGTTTCAAGAGTTATTTGTAAAATTATTATAAAGTATATTTTATTTGTTTAAAAGACATATTAAAGTATATGAGATCAAGATTGATACATCTTTTGTCTAAATTAATTTGGGTGTCCTTTTTTTTGAAGTTATATAAAGCTTTAACAATGTATAGTTATTACACTATTCATCAATTAAATATCATATATATTTTCGCTAATATTTTTCTTTGATTGTTTAAAAGTGAATATGAACACGGATTTTGTAAAAGCCCAAATTAAAAATGTGAACACTTTATTGAGATCTAAAGGAGTGAAGTGACATTCGGAAGGAGAAAGTCGGTAAATAGGACCGGAAACTGTGCGTTTGGCTATTGGTGAGTCTGTCTTTCTTGAAGAAAAAAAATGGAGCAATTTTGGTACAAATAGATCAGTTGGTTAATCTGATTTTTAACATTTTTTTTATTAATTTTTGAAACTTGATAAACGATTTACATTTTAAAAAAGGAAAACCATAACTAAGGTATCATCATTAAAAAAGTAATAATTAGCATAAACAAATACCGAAGGGAGTAACGTTGGAAGGCAGCTTAAACACTTTTATGTTGCAACTTTGAACATTCCTTAGTTTATTAAGTAGTACATAAAAACATTGACCATATAAAAAGCTTTATAATGTGCCAGAAGTATGTTTAATTACTTTAACATATAATTAAGACTAATCACTAATGGTTATTATAAGTTTTTATATTTATTTAACTACAACTTTTCTATTAAGATCAGAATTACATATTACATAAAATTAAGGTTTTAATCTATTCAATACGTTTTTTCATTTGTATATTAGTAAAATCCTTAATTAAATATGTAAAATGCTTTGTAAAAAAATAAATTGAAGATTTTTTCTAGTCATATAATATGGTTCATAATCGTTGATTGGTTACATGGTTTTATTTGGCAAAATGCAAGACAAGGCAACTTATTTGCAACTCGATATCAATGGGGACAATCGAAAAGATACATTGTGTACGATTAAAACATTGAAACGGTCAAGCATCTTAGTTTTCATCTTAGAAGAATATTTGCGGGAAAGTACGTAAACAACAAGCATCAATTAGGTAGATGTTGATCATGTAAAATCGTTGCTATCAAGGGAGATTTAATGTAGTTAAGTGGCAACAAGCTTTCGTTTGGTAATAGTTATCAAAATATAATCTCAAATGCATGTAACCCTTGAGGAATACTAGAAATTCAATTTCCTTTCATGCCAAAGTAACCACAAAGACGGCAAGAAGCATTTTAATAGACGTATATCTGAGAAGCATCTTTTATTCTTGTTATGTAGTCGGAGCCGTAAAACAAACTGAGCCTAATATATAGTTAAGGAACGAGAAGTGTGGAAGCAGGAAGTTGGAGGTCCATGTGGCTTGGCAAAGGGAGCTTAAGGTATTACGGACTAAACCTCTTGGTACTTAAAGGCGCTTAGTAGTAAAGGTCCAGTTTGTGATTTGGATTGATCATGATATATAGGGTATAAAGGTTTCTGTTAGAAGCTTAAATATAATGCGACTTTCACACTCTCTCAATAAGTTCTCTCTTCTTCTTGATTAACATGGTTAGTACTGTTTATGGTTTTTGATTCGTAATCACGTGATATAGTTGTATAGATATAAGGATTTGGCTAGTGAGAGAGTATAAACAATTTTTTGTAGTGTTCAATAAAGTTTTTGGTTAGTTTGAATTGATTTATTGGTTTGGTTGATTCAGTATTGAAATTACAAGGTTATATTTCCATTCACCCTTTAAGAACATAAATTGATGGCCTTGGAAAATTGAAGAAAAATGTGAGTTCTTGTTGTCTAAGTTATACTCCATTCGTTTCATATTTCACAATTAAATTTTGAAGTCTTTTTTTCTTAACTTTGACTTTAATTATATTTTTTTGTTTAGCATAATATTTGATGTACCATATACGAATGAACTGAGTTTTAAATGTATTTTCTATTGATTTAATTTTCATCTATACAATACAAACAAAAATATTTAAATTCAAAGTTGAAAAATATTAACTTTTAAAACTGAAAAGGAATAGTTACTATGAAACGAGAGAGTATTAATTATAAAAAAGAAAAATTACCACTTTTAGGATAGTATATTCAAAAGTCACCTTGGTGAAGTTAACAGTAAACACTTATTTTTAGTTATATGAATTTTAATGTAAATAAAAAACTATGTTAATATTTTAATAACACATTTTTCTTTAACAAAGTGATTTTTTTTAAAGAAACGTTTTCTTTTTTTACATATCTTTAAATGAATTTAAGTATACCAAAAGAATTAAAATTGAGAGAAATTATTTAGAAAAATTTAAAATGATTTAAAATCCGGTAATTTGATATTTATGAACTATTTCATTTATAATTATTTTTTGTATAAAATATAAGATAATTTTAATTAGAAGTAACAAAAAGTAAATAACCAGATAAACATTGTTATTGAAATACACTTTAATCTTAATACTATTACAAAAAAATTGGCTTTAGTGATAAATTTTTTTAGTAACGAGTAATTTTGGTCACTAATAGCCTTATTTAGTTACCATAAAAAAGTTGTTACTAAAATTGGCCACTAAACAAAATTAGTGACAAAAAAATAACCTAATTTGATATTTAATAAAATTACTGACGAACCTATAATGATGAAAAATGAGCCCTCAAAATTGGTCACTAATGATGTTAATACCAAATATCTGATCACTAATGAAGTAAGTGACCAAATATTTCGTCATTAATAATATCAGTAATCAAATTTAAGTCGTCACTAAATATCTTTTTTGTATATATACTAACAACTAATCTAAAGTTTTTTTTGGTCATATTAAACGAGTTTACATTTTAATTTTGGCGGATAAGGAAGCAAAAAATGAGAAGTTTGCATGTCGTCCCGTCTCATCTTTACTAAAGTTTTACTATTTACAGTCAACTTTATTATATTATTATCACATTAATTATATTGTATACCATATTTGATTATTTTAACCTTATAATCAAACATTTTAGGCACCTAATCCTACCTTCATTTACTGACTATGACATATATAGCGACTAAAAAGAAAGGTCTATATATAAGTAAATAGTGTCACTAAAGGTAAAAAAATCAAATTACAGAAAAACCATTTTTAATACAAAGGACATAATAAACGAGGAGTTGGAATCGCAACAAGCCGTATTGCTTTCGGGGCGGTCAACCCAAAAACATCACCCATGTCGATATCACTTGGTTTCATTCCATCGGGCAACTCCCATGTAAAACAATGAAGAAGGTGTGACAATGCCATTTCCATCGCGTACAAACCAAGTTGCATTCCAGGACACGACCTTCTCCCTGAGCCAAAAGGCAGAAACTCATAGTTGCTCCCTCTAAAATCCGGAGCCCCTTCTTTCAAAAACCTTGACGGATTAAAAGTTTCAGGATCTTCCCAGGAGTTCTTGTCACGATTAATGGCGAACGCATTGACCATGACACGAGTCCCTTTAGGGATGTGGTAGCCAGCAACTGTTGTTGCCTCTGATGACTTGTGGAGCACGACTGGAATAGGAGGGTGTAAGCGCAGTGTCTCTTTTACTACACACTTGAAGTAGGTCAATTTTTCCAAGTCAGACTCCTCGATGCGTCGGTCAAGACCAACAATATCAGCCATCTCTTGTTGCACAAGCTTAAGTGCTTCCGGAGTATGCATTAGCTCGGTCAAAGCCCATTCTATTGCGGAAGCTACCGTCTCAGTACCACCGAACATGACATCCTACAAAGAAATAAACCTTTCATTAAGTTATATACATATTGAGTTATCATTTATCTAAGATTAACTTACAAATCAATTAAGAATTTTTTGAATATTATAAACTTGCATAATAAGTTAGAATTACTTACCATAATAATGGCTTTGATATTATCTCTGGTTAGCTTAATGGCATTCTGCATATCCTCAGTTTGATCGACTTTTCCTTCCTCGCCGTAAAACTTCAACATTTCATCAACCATGTCGTTTTCCACATTTTCATCGTCAGTTTTCTCCCCTTTACTTAAATGTTCGTCGATGATTTTATCAATGAACCTATCCAACGCGGCTCGGGCAGCTGGTAAACGGGTGTTCAAACCAGCCGGGTCAATAAACCCGAGCCATGGGATAAAGTCAGCTAAGTTGAATGCACCAAACAGTTTTGTGTATTCTTGTAATATTCTAATGAATTCCTCTTTACCTTCATGAGAGGTCGACCCGAAAGCAGCTCGGTAAATGATATCATGAGTCAAACCAAATACAAGCTCACCCAAATTAACTGGCAAACCCGAGTTAACCACGGTGGCTTTCACCATGGAATCAACTTCATCACGTACGGAATCCCATGATTCCGCCCGTCTACGACTAAACAACTTCATGACACTTAGTTTTCGCATCTGACGCCAGAAAGGGGTGTAGTCTGCAAAAGCCATATCAACGCGATCATAGGTCAAGTAAGTGATTGCAATCGTCGCTGGCCGGTTGGCAAAGATGTGATCTTGGACTTGAAGAATTTGTCTCGCCATTTCTGGGGACGACACCGCAATTGTGTGGCTAAATCCCATCTTAAGATGGAAAATCCCACCGTATTTTTTAGCCAGATTGGCTAAGCCACGATGGGTAAGCTGGTCCATCATCAACATGTTACCGATGATGGGCCATCCGATTGGCCCCGGCGGAAGTGGTTTCCGCTTAAGCCAGACAATAAACAAGAAAGTTAACAAAGAAACTATTATAGCATAAGTTGCCATGGAATTTTGGGTCGAATCCATGAGTGGTTCTCTCAAATAGGGAGATTAGTGAAGAGTGAGTGTGTGTTGTTTACTGAAAGAGTGATATATTTGGGTGTATATATATACAAGTTGAGTAGGCACACCCCGTTTGACAGTGTACTATATGTAGAAATAGTTGAAATACTTGACTAAATCTTTTGTCTTGATTACGAGTGCTAGTCAACTATTTACTTGATAATATGACCATGAAAAAGACAACCTTTATAAGTTATTTTATTTAATAAAATTAGTGAAGCGAGTAACGTTGGAAAGTAGTTTCATCTGTTAAAAGTGTTTAGTTGCAACCCTGAACTTTCCTTGGTTATTAAATATACACAAATATTGACCATATAAAAAGCTTTATAATTTGTCGGAACTATGTTTAAAATAAGATATAATTAAGACCAATGGTTTATTATAATTAAATATTAACAATTTAGCAAATCACTAAAATAATTATTTGACATATACATATAAATTAAATAAGTACTAAAATCCCTAATAAACTCTTGCTACAATATATCCTTTAAATTTGAATAGCGATGAATTGTATAAAAACAAATCACTAAAATTCGAAACCCATTTAACGTTACGGTTTGCGCATTGGGTCTGGACCATTAATTGGACGTCGAGAATGTCTTGTTTCATTGGGTCTCTTGATGAGACAATCTATATGTATAAGTCGGTTGGGTTCCCTGATACCTAGCTACCATCCTGATTATATGTTTACTGCAAAAGTCTCTCTAAGGTCTCAAACAAACTCCTCGAGCATAGTTTGCTACCTACGCTATTCAGGTCAATTTTCAGCAAAGTAAAACAGATTCGGCAATTCCTCACTCTTTATTTTAAGAAACGGCTCATGTACTACATATCTACTACAATATGTTGGCATTATTATTACATCATCACCTACAATTCTTGTTCATCGTCGTATCTCTACTTTCAACTGAGTTTTCGATGTTTGACTTGTGTCCACTAAGTTACATAAATATGCCATTGATATATATATTCTTGAGCGTGTATATATATATATATTTAGGGATGTAAAAAAAAACTGAACATGATTGACCCGACCCGAATAAACTTAGTAGGGTCGGGTTAGTCGGATATAGAATCTACGATCGGGTTATTCGGGTCAACCCGAAACTTGATTAGGGTCGGGATGTGGTTCTTTGTAAACATTTTTATTCGGGTTCGGGTCAATCTGAATAACTCGAATAATTTTTTTCTTTGTTTTACTTCGTTTACTGTTAAGCTTAACAACATTTTATGCAACTCATTAATGAATTGATAAGTAAAACGCTGATCCTTTCTTGAAATAAAAACTTTATATAAGTTTCTTCTTAATTTCTACTTTTCGAAAACATACATTTTTTTTTACAAAACACAACTTCACATTAAAGGTTATTTTATATATTAAATGGTTGGATCTTTTTTTATAAATGTGATTAGTCAAATAAATATTTACAAAACTAATGTATACACCTGATAGTGGTCAATATATATTACAAATTATTTCTTTTTGGGTTATCATTTTTAGCATTTTGTGTATATAATATCATAGCAACATTATATATTTTTCTATTTAATGTTCATTATAACTTTTGTAATATTATAAAATTTATTTGGTCCCTTTTGTTGTGTCTCTTAAAAAATTGCTTATTATAAACTTTTTTGCTTATTAATCTAAGAACCAATAGCTATCTATTAATTTGGACAAAGTTTATTATGCATTTTATTTCATCCAATCCGAACCCGAATAGACCCGAACCTGAAAGAGGTCATTTTCTATTATCCATCTAATCTAGTATTGCCTTAAAAAAAAACAACCTTATTTGTATGCAACTATAAGTAAAAGAAAACATAAAGCTAATTAATATATATACCTAATCCTTCTAGAATACTATATCTTAATTATTTTAATTAACAACATAACAATTATAAATTAAAATATACTCCTATAAAAAAAATAATTTCAGAAAAAATAACTAAAACTATTAGATAATCACTTTTAATTATATTTATTTACAATTAATCATACTATCTTATAAAGCATTTGGATGCTTTTTTTTAAAATTGAAATTTAAGAAGGAAATTACTCTTTTGCATTTATCATCCATATTAATTAAATAAACCCCTTGATTTATTTGATGAACTTGATTTAATATTGTTTCCATATTAACTTAACTTATAAAATGGAAAAATTAAATTAACTTATAACTACTAAACAAATCAATTTCCCACCAATATATTTTCCTAATTAATAATAAAATTTAAAATATTAAAAATACAAAACCAAAAATATCCTTCTACTCCCTGATTTGTAATTTTTGATTATTGTAGAATTTGCTATAATTACACTTAATTCGTTGAAAATTGGTGAATTAACAACATGAATAATATGTTTTCAGAATTTTCATTGTTAGTTAGTTAGGATAATTTTTAATCATGATTTTATAATATTTCTAGAATCTATAATTTGTTATTCCACATTGAAGTTTGATAAAATAATATTTAAGTAAGCTGTATAATTATTTTACCACATTTTATACTATTTAACATTTAATTTTTTTCATACCAAATAGATAGTTTTCTATTTTTTTTCAATTTCCCAATATAATTTTGTCAAATTAACTATACTATGTAGAATTAAATTCTATACTACGTAGAATTAACTTACTTTTTTTTCATACCAATATAATTTTGTCAAATTAACTTATAACTACTAAACAAATCAATTTTCCACCAATATACTTTCCTAATTAGTAATAAAATTTAAAAAATTGAAAATACAAAACCATTTCACTATTATAACTTTCCCTCCACATTTTATACTACATAAAAAATTGAAAATACAAAACCATTTTACTATTATGAATTTCCCTCCACATTTTATACTATATAAATAGAGTTCTAACATTTACTTTTTTTCATACCATTTTTTTATATAATTGTACAATGAAACCTATTGGCAACACTATCAATAATCCAATAATCATCGAAGATGACAAAGTTGATCGCATTGCCAAGAAACAAAAAAGAGAACAAGACTTGAAAAACTGGAATTGGGACGAAGTTATTGTCATTGAAGATGACAAAGTTGATGATGAAGACGTTCGTCGAGATGTTGTTGTAGATGAGGCTACTACGAAGGTTGTTGCTCAAGACGTTGCTCATGAAAAGGTTGTGATCTTTTAAATTTAATGTCCTTCATTTGCTAATGTTACATACATATTATTTTTGCTCAATACTAAATATGTCTAAACTATTATCGATATAGGATCCATTCGACTTTGTGGATTTTTATGGTGAAGATGTTGGACATGTTGTTCCTCAACAACTTTTTGATGTCAATGTAGAGGTTGTAAACTTTTGTTTCTTTTTATTTGTTTTTTTTTTCTATTATTTGGCGGGAGGGAGAACAACTCATTCACGATTCAAAATTCCCCTCAATCTTGATAACAACTCTATGTGCAACATAAAAAAACAGAGTGGAACTGCTCAACTACTTCGATGTGCAAAAATAATAATATGGGACGAAGCATCTATGGCAAAGAGGCAAGCAGTAGAGGCGGTAGACAGAACCATGCAAGACATAACGGGGGTAAGACTACCATTTGGTGGGAAAATAATGGTTCTTGGTGGTGATTTCAGACAGGTATTGCCGGTAACGAGACATGGAACGCGCGCACAGATAGTAGACTCGAGCCTACGTATGTCGCCTCTTTGGTGTTCTATTAAGAAGATCCCCCTCACTCTAAATATGAGAGCATTGACAGACCCATGGTTTTCGGATTTTCTACTTCGAGTTGGAAACGGAGATGAAGAAACGATTGATGGAAGTTATATCCGAATACCTGATGACATGGTCATACCTTGCACAGATGAAAGTACATCAAAAAATGATTTGATCGATGCTATCTTCCCAGATTTGCATATCAATGGTGGTTCTTCGGATTACATCATTTCTAGGGCGATATTATCAACGAAAAATGAGAACGTGGACGAGATTAACGATCAGTTAATAGACAGGTTTTGCGGCGAAGAAAAAATCTACTATAGTTTCGATGAAGCTGTAGATGTTACTAATAACTATTATCCGGTCGAATTCTTAAACTCACTAACTGTTAGTGGTTTACCGCCTCATTACCTTCGACTCAAAGTTGGGTGTCCGATTATGCTCTAAAGGAATATTGACCCCTCTAATGGATTATGCAACGGCACAAGATTGATATGTAAAGCTTTTCAGCCAAACATCATTGACGCGGAAATAGCTGTTGGTCAGCATGCTGGAAAAAGAGTGTTTGTTCTCAGAATTCCGTTATGCCCTTCAGAAAGTGACATGTTTCCGTTCAAGCTGAAAAGAAAACAATTTCCTATCCGACTTAGCTTTGCTATGACAATTAACAAGGCTCAAGGGCAGACAATTCCAAACGTGGGTGTGTATCTACCAGAATCGGTATTCTCCTATGGACAACTTTACGTGGCGCTATCTAGAGGGATTTCACGTGGAAATACAAAGGTATTAGTAAAGGGTGCCAAAAATTTTGATCGAGATGGAGTGTACACTTCGAACGTAGTGTATCGAGAAGTTCTACATGACAAATAAAGTATGGATGTGTGTAGTTGTTGAATACCGCAAGTTATGTTTTCTTATGAATATCATATATGTATTCTTTTAGTACCAACAATTATATGCTACTCGATTTTTACATCATTCTAAAAAAGTTGTGAACCATTTCACACAATCTATCTTTGCATTAATCTAATTTATATTTATGATAACCAAAAGTCATCGCTATCCGTTATCCGTTTCCATTCGTCTCGATTGCCAAAAGAAATCAAATTGCATATACATTAAATAACTATAGTCGTCACTGCAACGCGCGGGTACCCTACTAGTTACTTCTAAACTAAACATACTCTTTTTACATTGGTCATATAATTAGTAATAATTAGCATCCTCCTCTCGTCCCAATACTTTGCAAAGTGGTCCTTCGTGGTTCAAACGTGATTTCCATGTGCCCCATGATTCGTGGGGCTGAGCGTAAAGTGATGCTTTCGACTCTTAGACTTTCACAATCTAGGGTGCAAGATTCTACTTCTTTGCCTAACAACACAACACTTGTATTACACTCACACAACCCCAATTTTCACGATTTAGGTTGCTTCTATTATGCTTGTTGAAAATAACTTATTAGCTTCACTTTCTTTTATATGTAGAGATAAGAAGATACCTATACGCAAGAGAGAACTCTTTTAAAAAAATCGACAAACTATCCACGTACGGGAGAAAGAGTGTCTCCCCACAAAGCACAATGATCACACCGAAACCATTATCGAAAATACATGTCCCCGCAAAGTTGTAAGGCCAAGTATGGGGACTAACGTCTACCATGTGCCATAAGATCATGGAAGTTGGTAACGTGAGCCAATGTGGCTAGTGATTCAAACTATAACGACTTAATATAGAAAACTTTCTGCCATGTAATATTTGACCAATATAAAAGCTCAAAGATTTGCACATTGTATTAGAGAGAGGCTCGGAGAGTTAGAGACAAAGACATGCATGTTAAGAAGCGGACTACCTACGGTTAGATGTAGTGTTATAGCCAAGAGAAAAAATGACGAGTATCCCAAATAAGTAAAAGAGCAAAAAGAAAAAAAAAAAGTTAGTTAGTTAGTTGCTAACGTTTACACATGGATCTGCACTATAAAAACATTTCATCCTTATCACTACTCTAAATTTTCTTATTTTGAAACATTTATCAGTATCCACTAAGGTTATTAAGATCGAGATCTTACTAAGGATTGTTTTTGTCTTTGTAAGATCGAGATCGAAAGATCGTATCGGGATCGAAATCAGGATCGTAATATCATAACACTATGTTTAAGTCACATTCATATAATATATAATTCATATCAAATAAAAGTATGTCATAATTGTTAATATATAAATTCATTAAACGAGTTTAATAAGAATCACAGAGATTTAGATTACTTAATTGTGTTAGTATTAATTTTGTTACATATTGAAATAATTTTTTTTTTATAAAATTTCCTTTATTTACTTATCTTAGCTAGTTATATTATTTGTTTTTTTGGTTTATTTGAACACAATTAGTTAATTTATAATATTTTGGTTCTTCAATTAAAGTAAAATAAGATCGAATAGGATCGAGGGTCTATAATTTTATGATTAAGATTGTGATCATATTAAGATCTTATGCTTTCAGATATCCTACAAAATAGTCGAATCATTTTTAGAAAACGAGATCGTAAAATTTTAAGATATAGATCGTAATCTTAACAACTAAAAGAGTAGTATCCAAATTAAAAAAAAATGAAAATTTATTACATTAAACGGAATGAATCAATTGGTATCCATAAATATCCTCGGATACCCCATAATCCTCCCCTGGTTAGAAACTAATATTCTATGAAACTTAACCGTTCTCTGGGTAGTAGACAACTTAACCTCGTAAGGTAAGAAAATGACCTTTGTGTTATTGAATTATTATTTCCACGAATACCAAGAAATATTCACTTAAACTAAAACTAAAAAATTGAAACATTGTTCCAACAAAAACAACGATCGTCTTTGAGTCAAACAAGCTTGGGACCAATTGTACACGTATATGACTAGTAATAATCGATGGTTCTTAATCATCCTCGCTTTCGACTTGAAAACCATGGAACCACTCCTTTGAGTTTGAGTGGCCAAACTTAAATATCGAACACAAGGACAAAACCTCATAAATGTTGTTGGTCCATGTCTAGAAGGACCGAGTATTTTCTTCTCGATCTGGTTTATATATTATTTCATCTTTTGCAAGGAGCAAAATAAACACAATAAATAGAACAATGTTTTACCTTTTAATTGTACCGACAATCCAAAACTATTCATTTTCATACTTCTCCTTTTTGCAACTATAATACTAGACACATATAATACCTAGGATAATGTCTATTAGTTATTAATGTGTTGAATTTCTAGCCAAACGTATATAAGTTGGTCCAATAACAAAAACGTTATAAGCTCAATTCAGGTAATGTACAAAAGTATGAAATTATGGTGTGATGCAAATTCAATATCTCAAATTGAAAATTTCAAAGTTAATGACCTTGTTTAGAAAGCTTAATATAGCGCTGAATTCGCGAAGACTTCAATCATTCCATTGATAAACATATACTGTTTTTCATTCTAGGTTTTCCGTAAAAGCGTCCTTTAATCAAATGTACGTGACTTAATACAATATCATGCGAGCGTTTTAAGAATAATGTTACCTAAAAAATTCGACGTGAAACATCTTATAAAGAACTCAGAAGTCAAAACCTCACACCTCAAAACCAATTTGGTGATAATTCACCTTTTATTACACATCCATCACATGGCCAATTTAATTGTTTTCTTCCTCACAATCTTATCTTAGTTCACACTTAATATTATTAAGAGTTAATTACAAAAATTTTCTTTAAGATTTATCTTAAATTACGAATTTTGTTTCTAAGTTTAAAAAGTCGTATAAGTCATTCATTTATAGAAACTAATTACCTTTTTTATTGATAAAATTTGCTTCAATTACAATCGTCACTAAAGTTTTTCCTCAATTACGGATTCGGTCCCTAAGGTTTGCACCAATTACGGGTGCAAATTAAAAGTTAGGGATGAAAAGCGTAATTAATTTCTAAACTTTGACGATTTATACAATTTTTTAAACTTAAAGACGAAATTTATAATTTTAGATAAACCATATAGATGATTTATGTAATTAACTCTATTATTAATTATGTTTACATTTTACGGTATTTGTTTATCAGGATAAAGGTACACTTTTTGTTAATGGCTCATGCAAATTTATGATTGCGTATATAATCAATCGTTTGGACTTCGAATTCCTACCACGTTTCCTGACTATAACATATGGTAGTATATATTAATGAATAATGTCACCAAAAGTTGAAGAAAATCAAATTAAACAAAAACAATTTCTAATACAAAGGACATAATAAACGAGGAGTTGGAACTGCAACAAGTCGTATTGCCTTCGGGGCGGTTAATCCAAACACATCACCCATGTCGATTTCACTTGGTTTCATTCCATCGGGCAACTCCCATGTAAAACAATGAAGGAGGTGTGCCAATGCCATTTCCATCGCATACAACCCAAGTTGCATTCCTGGACACGATCTTCTCCCTGAACCAAAAGGCAGAAACTCATAGTTACTCCCTTTAAAATCCGGAGCCCCTTCTTTCAAAAACCTTGACGGATTGAAAGTTTCAGGATCTTCCCAGGAGTTCTTGTCACGATTGATGGCGAACGCATTGACCATGACACGAGTCCCTTTAGGGATGTGGTAGCCAGCAACCGTTGTTGCCTCTGATGACTTGTGGAGCACGACTGGAATAGGAGGGTGTAACCTCAAAGTCTCTTTTACTACACACTTGAAGTAGGTTAACTTTTCAAAGTCAGACTCCTCGACGCGCCGGTCAAGACCAATAATATCAGCCATCTCTTGTTGCACTAGCTTAAGTGCTTCCGGTGTATGCATTAACTCGGTTAAGGCCCATTCTATCGCGGAAGCTACCGTCTCAGTACCACCGAACATGACATCCTAAAATATTAACAATGAAACTTTAGTGTCAAATCGCATATTTCATTAAATTAGATACCATAATTAGTAATTTGATAGTATCTCAAGCCATAAATTCAATATCATAACAATAATTATAATATTATGGAAGTTCATTTATTTTTTGAGGAAATATAAAGAATCAATGAACTTCTATAATAAGTTAAAAGTTTCATTTGTTTTTAATACTTTCAGATCTATACTAATAATTACAATAATTTTTAAATAATATAATAATTTATAGAAATTCATTTTATGAAGATAAAAAATTACTTACCATAATAATGGCTTTGATATTATCTCGGGTCAGTTTAATGGCATTCGAATCCTCGGTTTGATTAACTTTTCCTTCCTCACCGTAAAACTTCAACATTTCATCAACCATGTCACTTTCTACATTTTCATCGTCAGTTTCCTTCCCTTTAGTCAAATGTTCGTCGATGATTTTATCGATGAACCTGTCTAACGCGGCTCGAGCAGCGGGTAAACGAGTATTCAAACCAGCCGGGTCAATGAACCCGAGCCATGGAATAAAGTCAGCCAAGTTGAAAGCGCCAAACAGTTTTGTGTATTCTTGTAATATTCTAATGAATTCCTCTTTACCTTCATGTGATGTAGAACCGAAAGCAGCTCGGTAAATAATATCATGTGTCAAACCAAATACAAGCTCACCCAAATTAACTGACAAACCGGAACTTATCGCGGTGGCTTTCACCATGGAATCCACCTCATCACGGACGGAATCCCAGGACTCCGCCCGTCTACGACTAAACAACTTCATCACACTCAGTTTTCGCATCTGTCGCCAAAAAGGAGTGTAGTCCGCAAAAGCCATATCCACACGGTCATAGGTCAAGTATGTGATAGCAATAGTGGCTGGCCGGTTAGCAAAAATATGATCCTGGACTTGAAGAATCTGTCTCGCCATTTCTGGGGACGACACCGCGATTGTATGGCTAAATCCCATCTTAAGATGGAAAATCCCACCATACTTCTTAGCCAGATTGGCTAACCCACGATGGGTAAGTTGGTCCATCATCAACATGTTACCGATGATGGGCCATCCCATCGGCCCTGGCGGAAGTGGTTTCCGCCTAAGCCAGACGATAAACAAGAAAGTTAACAAAGAGACTATAACTGCATAGGTTGCCATGGGGATTTGGATGGAATCCATTTATCAAATAAGGTGATTAGTGGCAACTTGTTAATTGTTGCTACCTGAAATGAGTGATATAATATGGTGTATATATACTAGTTTAGAAGGCACACCCTGTTTGAAGTGTAGGACCAAATATAGCTATTTATTAATTACTTTCTACCCTTATTTCTAAGAAATAATTGAAAATATTGACTATGTCTTGAATTGGAGTGCCAGCCAATTTATTATTTGATTAGTATCCAAGTTGTGAGGGTGGTTGGTGTCAAGATTTATTTACAAAATACCTTGTAAACATTTTTCTATTCAGTTTTTATACTTTTAAAATGATTAAAATTGTAAAATAAGACCATAAAAAAGATATAATTGTTTATAAAATAAACATATACTTGTATAATATATTTTGTTAAATAATAAGACACTAAAGAGAGTAACGCTGGAAAGTAGCTCAATGTAGTAAAAAGTTTTATGTTACAACTTTGAGCTGTCATTTGGTTATTTATTAAACATATAATTAAGACTAATGATTTTATATCAATTATTGCATGGTATTTATTTGGGTAAAATGCAAAAAAGGTAGCTTATTTACTCCTCTTTATTAATTTATTTAATGAGTTTTATTGTTAACCGAAATCGGATATATAGTTAATGAATTAATTAAGTATGGTATCCGCGCGTCGCAGCGGTAATAAATATATAATTTTTTATTTTCGATATACTTTTTCGGTTTTTCTCTTTCATGTCAATAATATTACGGATGACGAAGATTTTTTTTAATATAATAAATTTAAGAAAGATTAATGCAAAAATGATTATAAGGGTATATTAATCGAGTAATTCTATGAACAATCGGAATTTCGTACTTCTGTTGGATCCTCCCTATCTCCTGATCGAGCTTGTGTTAACATACTTTCGTTCATGCTTAATAAATTCATATATAAGAAAAATATTTTGTAGTTTATATTTTTAATTGTGCACATAAAGTTTATTATTTTTAATCTATATAAATGTATTTTGATTAAGCTAGGAAAGGAAACAATATTCCAAAAACGAATTTGCATTTATATACTATTCATAGGTCGTAAATTCAAATATTTTTAGTTATAAAAACACGGAATAATTAAGTAAATTACTCTTAAAATTCAACATTAAACTTTAAGGTATAAATGCTCTATAAGTAGTATAGATAATTAGCATAAAAATGGGTTGACGACAACATATGTAATATTTTGTAATTTGCTATGTATATGGGTCTATGTATTAACAAAACGGGTTTATAATATATGCATAAGATATATAAGACATGATTTACAAATATATATATATATATATATATATATATATATATATATATATATATATATATATATATATATATATATATATATTTGTCCTTCTAAACACATGAGACATTATTTAGATATCATATTCTTTTGATTATTTATCAATCATAAATAACATATATTATTTGTTACATATTTGAAAATTTCAAATCTCTTGTGTATATACGAAAATATAGTATAATTAATGGTGACTTAATTATAAACATAGATAAATATATATTTTAATTAAATATAATATGGAAATAATTTGTTTTTAATATGGTGGCAGGGAAGTGATCTGTGCACAACATTTATTGTCCATTCACAACAAATCTATTCAAAAAGACTAATTTAACCCTACACAACAAGTATTATTAATTTAACATTTAATCTTTGAGATTTATCTTTCCAACTTACACTTATTCGTCCTTTCAATTCCCTCCAAGCCTCTTTGGGCCACCGTAAATATCCATATGACACTTAGTTAACGTCACTACCTCCACCGCTTCAATTTTAAACCCCATAGTTCCCGTCAGTTGAAATTATGGAGACATGTAACTAAATCGTCTGATTAATTAAACCGTAGATTTCAATATATTACTTGCTATTTAATGAGCTAAATTGCATGTTTTAGTTTATTTGTTTTCTATTCGATTTAAATATTCATGTTTGTCATGAATATGCGATTTCAGAATCAGTTATCTAATAACATGGGTTTCTATTGATATTGTAATTTGGGGCTTCTGTTTAAATAAACATAAAATGGGAAAATTGTTTTTTTTAGATGAGATCTTTTTGTTATTTCAAAAAAGAATTGCGTTGTTTGTTTTATCTTGGTTAAATATTCAACTATTTTAGGTACTTATAAATTTAAAGATAGAAATGTATGACAATTTTATGTTTGTCTAAGGTTGGGTTGCAAATTGGAGTATGTTTTAATCTCCAAAGTGACATGCAACATTTTGTAAATGGAGATATATGTTACTTTTCATATTAATGACTACATGTGTATAAATTATGTTGTTTGTGGCTACTTAAGAATTGTAAATTTTATTTTATGCTCTCGTAAAATAAATTGAAATAAATGTGATTAAAAGAATATAAATATAAACATGTAAATATTCTAAAAAATAATGATGAAAATATTTGGTATATAATTGTAAATGGTGTAGCTGGAGTGTGAGGTTAGAAAACTTAAAGGATCAAATTTTAAAACAATGATGAAAGTTGTGGAAGGATAAAATAGTCTTCTTGTATAATATTGTTGTGAATGGACATCTTGTTGTGTACATATCAATTCCCTATTCAAATATGTAATTTAATAGAAATGAAAGGACATATTAGTAATTTTCTTCTTAAAAATTTAAGTTTAAGAAAATAGGTCTAAATGCTTTATAGATAGTTAGGGGTCGTTTGTTTTTCATGTTAAGCTCTTAATGATATCTAATTGTATTATCCAATAAGTGAAATAGTAAATAAGAGGTTTTGAATTTTTTTTTGAATAAGATCTTGATATCCCTTTTTTCCTCTTATTTGATAAGCTATATTTTATATCTTAATACCTCTTAATACCTCTAATTAGAATTAATATT
Organism: Senecio squalidus; assembly: GCA_910822075.1. Classification (NCBI taxonomy): domain Eukaryota; kingdom Viridiplantae; phylum Streptophyta; class Magnoliopsida; order Asterales; family Asteraceae; genus Senecio; species Senecio squalidus. Next base: position 20,274,287 of record CAJVGC010000590.1, read on the forward strand.
ATGGCACCATATCGTAATGTTAGATATTGGCTTGGAGACTTTCGTCGTCAACGTGCAATGAGCAAAAATGAAAAGTTCAATCATGCTCATGCAAAACTTAGAAATGTTATTGAACGGGCGTATGAAGTCTTGAAAGCACGTTTCCTGATTTTGAAAAAGATGTCAACGTTCTCATTTGATACACAAACGGACGTTGTTATTGCATGCTTTGCGGTTCATAATTTTATACGAAAGGAATGCGTTAATGATGAGTTATTTTCTATGTCTGATCAAATAGAGATACAAGTCGAAAATGAAAATGAAATAAAAAATAATCAGAATCAAGAATTCCAGTCACAGGGTAGTGCATCAGATCAATAATTAATGATAAACTTGTGTGAAGAGATTGTTGATCAGTTGATGCACAATGGAGAATGATTTACTTTAAATGATTTTGTCATGTTAGTTTATGGATTTTCATTTACCGTACTTTGTCGGTATTATTGTTAGAGTGTTATTGGTGAAGACGTTGTCTTTTGATCTAAGAACCTTTTGAATGTTTTTCTTACATTTAGTTATTTGTTAATTTTATTTTTCGTGCAATTTAGCTATTCTAATAGCTTGAAAATATGATAAAAACAAGAAAAGAAAAAAAGAAAAAAAAAAGAATCTTTAATATATAATAAAAGAGGGGCCTTAAATGTCATATGGCGAAATAGGGTACCTTAGATAAGTTATCTTCTTTGATTTCAGCCGTTAGATCAGGTGGATGATGTCATCAAATATTATTTATATTTTACACCCTCTTACAATACATAATTACATTTTCTCTTTTATTTACATCTCCACTAATATAAAAAAAAACATAAGTTTAATTACTTATAAATCGCTTAATTTTGACTACGATTTACCATATTGTTATTCTAAAATCTCCTCATAAAAATATCAAAACATGTATATAAACATAAAAGTATATTATTTTAACTATAAGCAACATAAGTATAAACGTAAACGTATATATGTTATTATACGTATGATATTGTCTTCTCATAATAACTTAAAATCTACATAAACAAAAATTTATGAGTCAAACTTTATCTTTGTCCGCGCTATCGCGGGAAAATAATCTAGTTAAGATATATATGAAAGTATATTTTTCAAACAATCTTAATGATTATGCTTTCAGATTTCAGACACAACCTCTTATCATTCAGAACTGGTTTTCAGATTCAGACTTAAATATTCAGAAAAAACAAAAGACCCCTTAGATAATTCTAATTAAGTTCAAAAATATTTATAATAGTTAGAAAAATATTAATGATAAACATTGGGAAAATATCATATAAATGTAAAAGAATATAATAAGAATTTAACAATATTGGTGACACAACTACTACAGGAATCAAATGGATGGCGTTGATATATTAATTCATATGATAACGTATTTGTTAAATAGGTCTCCATGCCAATTGATCAATAGACTCGTCATGAATCCAAGAATGCCAAACTTATGTGATAATCAAGAGCAACACAGACAAACGACTTACATTTGAGGAGTCGCGGACACAAATGCATGTGACTCGCATATTGAAACGGAGAAGTCATCTTAGTTTACATGTTATTGTTAGTTGCGAACTAAAGGATATTTGGTAGAAAGTATGTAAATGAGGAGCATCAATTTGGTAGATGTCCATATTGTGAATTTGTTGCTATCAAGGGCGGATTAGATGTATTTAAGTGACAAGCAAACAAGTGTTATCCAAATATTGTCATCAAATATCTAGTGTGACCCTTAAGAAATACTAGAAATTCCTTTCATGTCAAGTAACCACAAAAAAACATTTTAATGCACCGACGTTCGAGTATTATCTTTCTTGTGGATTTGTAGTCAGCGTCATAACAATCATGCATGATTGAGTTGCGAATCAACATACGCTGGATCACTTATAAAATTACGTCGCATAAGTATAATTCCGTTTTATTTTGTCAAAACGGGTCTTTTATACTTGAGAAGGTTCATATAGTTCAATTCGGTTCATTGTAGTTATATGATTACATGTACGATCCAATCAACTTCTTTTTGAAAAATTTGTATAGAAATGATAGCGGAAAATGAGATTGAATATTAGGGGTGTAAATGAATGGAATGAGTTACTCGAGCTCGACATGTTACAAACTCGTTTCAATATGAGCCCAATTAAACGAGCTCGCGGTGGGCTTGACCATAACTTGGAGCTCGTATAAAATGAACTCGAGCCCTAAGTTCGTTCATTGAGCTTGCAAGTTTAAAATTGGTGAGAGGTTACCAATGCCTCGCGAAAAGTAGAATTCGGCCCCCGAAATACAACTGTTTATACAACGTATATAACATTTTACAATTAAATCTCAAAACAAACAAAACTCTGATCTCAAAATCTCTTAACTTAAACGAGATAAACTCTAGTCAAGCTGGTCCATGTAGTTTGATTTAGTTCATTTTTAGTTACATGATTATTTCTACCTTTCTATCAACTTAGTTTTGAAAGGTGCATGCTAGATATTCCTCAAAAATAAGTAGGGCTAATCTTTAATATATAATAAAAGATCGGCTTTAAATGTCACATGCCAAAATAAGGTCCCTTAGATGGATAAACATATTTGATCTTAACCGTTAGATCAAATTGATGTTGACATCAAAGACTATTTTCATTTTACACCTTTTTACAATACATAATTATATTATCTCTTTAATTCTCTCTCTACTAAAATAAAAAACATAATTCTAATTTACTTATAAAATCGCTTAATTTTAACTATTATTTACCTTATTGTTATTCCAAAATCTCCTAATACAAAAGATCATAACATGTGTATAAACGTAAAGGTGTATATGTTATAAACGTAAAGGTATATATGTTATTTTAACTATAACCAAATTTGTATAAACGTAAAGGTATATATGTTATTATACGTGTAACATTGTCTTCTCATAAATATTTAAAATCTGCATAAACATATAGTTTACGATCAAGTTTTTACTTTGTCCGCGCTATCGCGGGACAATAATCTAGTTAAGCATAATAACTGAAAAACCGAATCATGTAACATCAAAGTTCCCGAAATAGAATATTTTATAAGTATTTACTTATTTATTATAAGTATGTTTTATATTTTAGCCTATAATAGAAATTATAAATGAAAAAGGATTAAATTGGTAGGAAAAGTAGTTAACTTTAGTTAAAAAGAATTAAATTGTTAGCTATATTAGTTAAGTAAACAAGTTAGTTAATTCTTGAAGATGAAGGACTAAAGTGTAAATTCTGGAAATTTGTCTATGAGATGGATGAGAGGTGTCATTACAAGAAAATTTGTTAGGTGTATGTGTGTGTCGGTTTGGAGAGGAAAGCAAGAAAAAATAAAGTTGAAATTAACACAAATTGAAGATCAATAGTTGTAGGTTTCATCAATTAAAGTAAAGATTGAGAGTTTAAGAACCCTAATTTTGGTTCTAGTTGGAGAAAAAGAATGTATGATTATATACTTAGATTATTTGATGAAATTGAACTTGTATTTTATGTTATAGCATCATTTAGATGTTTAATTGGAGCTATAAATGCTTAATTTGGTTTAAATTAGGTAAGTGATTATTTGAGGATAATTATAAAGTTTAGAAAATTGTTATAATTAAGCTTTGTTTATATGTTATTTTGATGTTAGTAACATATGTTAAAGCTTGAAAGATTGAAAGATTTACTTATAGGAATTTTGTAAAAAATCATGTTTTAGCTAGTTAGTGCAAAGAGTTGAAATGCTAATTTGAAGTATTAATCATTGTAAGAATGTTTTAAAATGGAAGAATTATATTATAAATGATTAATTTCATGTATATGATAGTAAAGATAAGATTAAGAGTACTGAAAATTGTGTTTGGATGAAATGATGTTAAGTATGTTACACTAGTTGCCAAACGGGTCTTGTGACCCGTGGGAAGCTGGAAAGTTGGGTGGGAAATGGTTAGAAGGAAGAATACATTACTTTCAATATGTTAATTATGATTTGTGTAATGTGTAAGGGGTTAAAATGCTTGTTTATGCATTAGAATGTTAAATGGGTCAAAAGACCCAAAAGATAACAAGTTAGAAATGCCAAACTTGTTTAGATTAAGAGTTATAGAGTTAGAAAGAATTATAATAAAGTTAATACATGTGTTATATGTATGTAAGATTTATTGAAAGACAAATTTGTGTTTTGTTGTAAAAAAACGCAGATTTGAAGGATAATGGTACAGGAAAAGAGACGTGAGTGTTGTAGACTTAATTCGACATTAAGGTGAGTATACGAAACTTGTTTATAATGTTTTATGTGTTATTATTATATGCATTATAATCCTTGAGAGATGAGTAAGATACGTGTTTAATGAAGGATTGAGTTATTAATGGAAATAGGGGTTAGACGTGTTACACTCCAACCGAGAAGTGCATATTTTTTACAAAGGAAACCAAAGCACCCAGTCCGGACCACCATTGCGCCGTAGTGTGGACCCAGACTCGGGTGTTTTGGTTCAGTTGTTGCTACTACGTCGCAGTTGTTGCTACTACGTCGCAGTTGTTGCTACTACGTCGCAGTTGTTGCCACTGCGTCGCAATAAGACCCTAGACCAGTTTTAAGTAATTTTTAGTGTAGTTTATGTGTATGACGTGTATCCTAAACTATTGGTCAGTTATAAAAGAGTTAAGTATGATATTTACATGTCGGGAAGGTGTATGCACGACGATTACTTGTCGGGAAAGAGTAAGATACGACTTTAGCTA